>JARQOD010000001.1:297852362-298029534 GCA_033576555.1 Oophaga sylvatica
TGTACTGAGTAGCCTTCTTCACTGAACATATCCCCTGTTTCAGAGCAAAGGAGATATCCATAAAATTTCCACTTGCTCCTGAGTCGATCATAGCAGAGCTAGACACCCAGACTGAGTCCACCCAGAGTTTGATGGAAAGGAAGCAATGAGAATTATTTATTTTACAACTCAGCTGGGACACCGCTGAGGAAACTTGAAAAATTGCAGCGTTTATACCGTCATTGTCCCCAGAACTAACAGAGTTTAAGTCCGAAAAATCAAGATCTCTTGCAGCAGATCTCTCTGGAGTCTGAGGCTCGGACATGACAGAGCTCCTCTCGCAACACTCACAGTGAATGACTGCTGCAGTAGTCTTACGAGAACGGCTGGGGCAGTTTATAATGAAGTGCCCTGACTTACCACAGTAAAAACATAGATTTTCCTTTATACGATGTTCTTTGCGTGCATCACTAACCCGTCTTTGTAAAGAGTCCACCTGCATGGGTTCAGGTTCTGGTTCCCTTGTGATCCTACTCAAAGGTTCCTTAGCTGAGGAGGGAGGTAGGAAAAGGTTAGTGCGATTATTTTCGAACCATCTCTCTTGTCTGCGTTCAGTCAGACGAGCATCAATACGGATACAATAGTTAATAAAGTCACCTAACGCAGTGGGAGGGTCGGCACGAGCAAGTTCATCCTTAATCAGTGGAGACAACCCTTTCCGAAAAATAGATTTTTTGGCGGAAGTGTCCCAAGTGGTATCAAGAGCCCATCTCCTGAAATCCAAGGCATATTCGGCTACTGAACGCTTACCTTGGCGCAAAGTTAACATGGCTGCTTCAGCTGTTGCACCTCGATTGGGGTCATCAAACACCTGCCCCATGGCTGAAATAAAAGCATCAAGGTGATTCAAACAATCATCCTCAGTCTCAATCAGAGGGTTTGCCCACATCAAAGCCTTATTGGTAAGCAACATGATTATAGTAAGCACTTTGGATCGTTCAGTGGGAAATTGTGAAGCATGTGCAGAGAAAAATAGATTGCATTGGTTAATAAATCCCCTGAATTTCTCACGTTCACCGCCAAAACGAAAAGGAGGTAACTTGGGGATCCCATAACTCGGGGTTATGGCAGGAGCCTGGACTCGTTCCTCTAGAGCCTCAATCCTGGCTCGTAATTCCTGAGTAGTTTGTCCAAACACTTGCAAATTATGATTAGTGAGGTCCTGTAGGCTTGCAAAACGGGTCTTTAAAGTCTGTACATCTGAAAGGATTGTATCAGTCACTCCGCAAAGTTCCTTTATGCGAGCCTCCATCTTCCAGATCTTTTAAGGCAGAAGTGCTGGAAGGAGAAGAGGAAAGAAAAAAAAAAAAAAACAATAGTGTTTACCTGTGGTAACACTCCAGAGTAACATTTAAGGGAATGCGCTCACCTGGAATGGTTGTGAGAAGTCACAACCACTGTCATCACAGAAGGTATTAAACGGACATCTGATATCCACAGTCACAGCAGACACGGCTTTCTCAGACCCAGCAGACACTAAACATTGGCTCCTGAATCTTGTCATGTATAGTGTACAGTTCCTATAGCGTCTTGTGCTTGGGTGCGAGGAAAACACATGAGACATAGGTTGATATGAAATGACTTGTATTACTTCATACAAGCATGCAGAAAAGGTCACACAGTTTGCAGGAACAGAGGCAGGAGAACACAGCAGGCCAGAGTAACTTCAAGCTCTACAATAACTCTCTAAGCAGGTTCAGGATCTCTTCTCTGTACCGTAATTCCTCTGCAAACATGGATTCACCAGACAGCAGGTTTCCAAAGTCCAAAAGTGTTCCAAAGTTCCTCAGTAGGAAATAGCTGGAGTCCAAAATCCTAGGTTTCCAGGAGTCAGGTCACAGGCTGACTGAGGCTTGATTCAGGAGCACTGATTGTTCAGCTGAGGCTGCTTAAGAAGCAAGAGGGAGAGAATCAGGGCGGGAACATGAAAACTGGAAACTCCATATTAACTGAGGGCAAGAGCTGCAGAAAGACAGAAAGCAAAATGGCCGACGGAAAACTGAGTTTCAAGGAACATGTCAAAAGAGACAAGAACCTTACACGTGAGGTCATTATTGCCCTCTACTCCTCTTTGGTCAGACCTCATCTGGAATACTGTGTCCAGTTTTGGGCACCACATTTTAAAAAAGACATCAACAAACTGGAGCAAGTTCAAAGGAGAGCCACCAGAATGGTGACCGGTCTGCAAACCATGTCCTATGAGGAACGGTTGCAGGATTTGGGAATGTTTAGCTTGCAAAAAAGAAGACTGAGAGGGGACTTAATAGCTGTCTACAAATATCTCAAGGGCTGTCACATTGTAGAAGGATCATCTTTATTCTCATTTGCAAAAGGAAAGACTAGAAGCAATGGGATGAAACTGAATGGGCGGAGACACAGATTAGATATTAGAAAAAACTTTTTGACAGGGTGATCAAGGAGTGGAACAGGCTGCCACGAGAGGTGGTAAGTTCTCCTTCAATGGAAGTCTTCAAACAGAGGCTGGACAGACATCTGTCTGGGATGATTTAGAGAATCCTGCTTTGAGCAGGGGGTTGGACCAGATGGCCCAGGAGGTCCCTTCCAACTCTACCATTCTGTGATTCTATGATTCTATGAGACAAAGAACAGAGACAAAGACACAAAGTCCAGGATGTGCAGCCTCCTGGGGGCAGACAAACAGGTACAAGGCAAAGTCTGGAACAATAGCACGGAGACCAGGATATGCAGCCTCCTGGAGGGCGGACAAACAGGTACAAGACAAAGCTAGGAGTGAAGCCTCCAAAGATGGAGGAACACAGAGCAAGGCCTGAGACCAGGCAGCTCAGTAGCAAGATATTAACTGAGTAAACACATTGCACAGGCCCAGTCCACAGGGTCGAGCAACCTTAAATACTAGAGCGCTAATGGCAATTGGTCAGTCAGGTGCACTCTGACTCCATAAAAATCAGAGAGTTCTGGCACTGCCCCCCTATGAACTCAGTCAGAAGACATGCAGAGAGCAGATAGGAGACCAGAGGTATAGAGCCTGGAGCTGGCAGCAGACAGAAATCACAGCATGACCTGGAGCAGTGAGCAAGTAGGTGTGTGAGGGATGGGAGGCCATGCAGTGATACCAGCAGGGTTGTTACACTTATCTTTCCTTTTGTTATATTGGTGCAGTTCACTTGTCTTCCCTCCTGGGGTTGTAGGTTTATCTTGACTTGGGCCTCCCTACCTTCAAGGGTACCCCCAAGTTAAGAAAAGACAGGGCACCCCTTTAGCCTGAGGGGCAGCTCAGGGGCCCAGGTTCCTTGTGCCTTGTTTTTCCACTACTGTCCCATGACAGAAGCTTTCCGCAACCTGATGGCTGCGGCCGTCCCAAGGTACTCAGTCCCCAGCCGCAACTATTTCTCCCACTGTGCCGTCCCGGCATTACATAAGCATGTGTCCCACAACACTACCCGTGCCCTCAGCAATGAAGTTACTGGGAAAGTACACCTAACCACGGACACGTTGACAAGTGCTTGTGGCCAGGGGCGGTACATCTTGCTGATGACACACTGGGTTAACATAGTGGAATCCAGGACCCAGTCTGACCTTGGGCTAGAACACTTACTCTGCAGCACTGCCAAAACCAAGCGGCAACAGGCTGTGCTGAAGCTAATTTGCTTAGGTGACAAACCGCACAATGCTGAAGAGTTGTTGACAGCTCTGAAAGAGCAAGCAGATGTGTGGCTGACACCGCTGAAACTCCAGCCAGGCATGGTTGTGTGTGGTAATGGCAGGAACCTGGTGGTGGCTTTGAGGCGAGGCGAACTGACACACGTACCATGACTGGCCAATGTGCTTAACCTCGTTGTTCAACATTTTCTAAAAAGCTACCCGGAGCTGCCGGATCTGCTGGTGAAAGTACGCTGTCTGTGTGCCCATTTTAGAAAGTCAGCTACAGCTTCAGCCACTCTTGCCGTGCTTCAGCAGCGATTGCAGATTTCCAGCTCACCGACTGGTGTGTGATGTCCCATAAGTTGGAACTCTACACTGCATATGTTGGAAAGGATTTGTAAGCAGAAGAGGGCATTTGTTGAATACCAGCATCAACAAGGTCGTCGTTATTCAGGTTTGACTCCACACATAAGAAGTGGACATGGATGTCAGTTATACAGTATGTAACATCCACCAAGATGGTGAGCGGCGATGATGCCACAATTATCGTCACCATTCCGCTCATCTGCATTCTGAAAAGCTCTCTGCTCACAATGAAAGAGGATGCATTGCAGGCGGAGCACAATGACATGGAGCAAGGAACCATACAGGGTGATTACACACAGCCCAGCCTCATGTCATCCCAATGTGGATTGGTTGACAATGAAGAAGAGGAGGAGGAGGAAGAACAGGAGCTACTTTCATGAGCTATAGACTACAAGCACAACTGTCATACTGTCTGTTCAGCCCCCTTAAAAAATAATAATGTGCCTAGTGCCCGCAAAAAAAGTAATAATGTCCAACATGCTGCATTAAAAAGCAATAATTCCCCAATTGCCCACTTAGAAAGTAAGAATGCCGTGTGAGTGCCCAAATCAAATTGAATAATGCCCATATTAAAAACAAATAAAGTTGATTTTTCCCTACGGAATTAGTGCACTTAAAGAGTGGTGTACATATCATAGGGACTATTACAAATATTTTAAAAAATAAAAAACTGTTTGTAAGAGTAGGTGGGGTCATTAAAGGGCATACCCCAACTTTTCAAGACATGGAAAAGGACATGTATTGTGTCACTTACACAGTAAATTTGGCTTTATTAAAGCCCCTTAGTGTCCTCACCCACTACGAAACCACTTTCCTGGTCCTAATAGAATATGATGTTCCTAAAATTGCCTTCCACACACGGTATAATGTACTCCACATGCAAAGTATGTTAACCTCACAGTGCCCCGGTATGATGCCTCCATAGTGCCAACACTGTGTAAGGTTCTGTGTATCTGTTTCTGAAACTCAGTTTGTTCGTCGGCCATTTTGCTTTTTGTTTTGCTGCAGCTATCTTGCCCTCAGTCAAAATGGAGTTTTCCAGCTTGCATGTTCCCGCCCTGATTCTCTCCGTTTGCTTCTTAAACAGCCACAGCTGAGCAATCAGTGCTTCAGAATCTAGCCTGCAGTGAACCTGTGTTCTGACTCCTGAAGCCTTGGACCTTGTACTCCAGCCATTCCTACTGAGGAACTCTGAAGCACTTGTGGACTCTGAACTCTGCTCTTGAGAGCCTCACGTTTGCATGGACTTGCGGTAACAGAGAAGAAGATCTGAATCTGTTGTGGAGAGTTATTGCTGAGCTTAGATTACTCTGGCCTGCTGTGTCTCCTGCTTCTGTGTTTGCAACCTGTGTGTTTATTTTTGCCAATTTGTATGAAGCAATACAAGACTTTCTTTATCAACCTGTGTCTCAAGTATTTTCATCGCACCCAAGCACAAGACGCTATATGAACTGTACCACATACATTACAAGATTCTGAAGCCAAACGTTAGTGTCTGCTGGGTCTGGAAAGGCTTGTCTGCTGTACTGTGGATATCGGATGTCCGGTTGTACTTTCTGTGATGACAGTGGTTGTGACTTCTCACAAACCATTCCAGGTGAGCAATTCCCTTAAGTTTTTTTTTCTGCAGTGTTATCACAGGTAAACACTATTGTTTTGTTTTTTTTCTCTTCTCTTTTTGTCTGCTGAAACTCTGGATATCAGATGTCTGGTTGAAAGCTTTCTGTGATGATAGTGGTTGTGACTTCTCACAACCATTCCAGGTGAGCAGTTCCCTTAAAGTTTTTTCTTTCTTCAGTGTTGCCACAGGTGAACACTATTGTTTTTTTTTCTCTCCTCTTCTTCCAGTATCCTGTCTTAAAAGATCTGGAAAATGGAGGCCCGCATAAAGGAACTTTGCGGAGTGACTGATAATATCCTTGCAGATTTGCAGAATATAAAGACCCGTTTTACAAATCTTCAGGACCTAAATAATCACAATTTGCAAGTGGTTGGACAGACTACCCAGGATTTGCGAGCCAGGATTGAGGTTCTGGAGGGGCGAGTCCAGGCTCCTGCCGTGGCCCCGAGTTCTGGGATTCCCAAGTTGCCCCCTTTTCGTTTTGGTGGTGAACGTGAAAAATTCAGGGGATTTGTTAATCAATGCAATCTTTTTTTTTCTGCACATGCTTCACAATTTCCTACTGAACGATCTAAGGTGCTTACTATAATTATGTTGCTTACCAACAAGGCTTTGATATGGGCAAACCCTCTGATTGAGACTGAGGATGATTGTTTGAATCACCTTGATGATTTTATTTCAGCCATGGGGCAGGTGTTTGATGACCCCAATCGAGGTGCAACAGCTGAAGCAGCCATGTTAGCTTTGCGCCAAGGTAAGCACTCGGTAGCTGAATATGCCTTGGATTTCAGGAGATGGGCCCTTGATACCACCTGGGACAATTCCGCCAAAAAATCTATTTTTCGAAAGGGGTTATCCCCACTGATTAAGGATGAACTTGCTCGTGCCGACCCTCCCACTGCGTTAGGTGACTTTATTAACTACTGCATCCGTATTGATACTCGTTTAACTGAACGCAGGCAAGAGAGATGGTTCGAAAGCAATCGTACTAACCGTTTCCTACCTTCCTCTCCAGCTAAGGAACCTTTGAATAGGATTACACGGGAACCTGAACCTGAACCCATGCAGGTAGACTCTTTACTACGACGGGTTAGTGATGCACGCAAGGAACATCGTTTTAAGGAGAAGCTATGTTTTTATTGTGGTAAGTCAGGGCACTTTATTATTAACTGTCCCAGCCGTTCTCGCAAGACTACTGCAGCACTCATTCATTGTGAGTGTTGCGAGAGGGGATCTGTCAGGTCCGAGCCTCAGGCTCCAGAGAGAGCTGCAGCAACAGATCTTGATTTCTCGGACTTAAACTCCGTTACCTCTGAGGACGTTGACTGTGTAAATGCTGCCATCTTTCAAGTTTCCTCAGCGGTGTCCCAGCTGAGTTGTAAGAAAAACAATTCTCACTGTTTTCTTTCCATCAAACTCTGGGTTGACTCAGCCTGGGTGTCTAGCTCTGCTATGATCGACTCAGGTGCAAGTGGAAATTTTATGGATGTCTCCTTTGCTCTAAAACAGGGAATACGTTCAGTGAAGAAGGCTACTCCAGTACAGATGGAAACTGTGGATGGCTCCCTGCTGACCTCTGGACCAGTGGATCAGGAAACAGAGCCTTTAAAGGTTCTTATGGGTAAAGATCATCAAGAGAAACTGTCCTTTATGCTTATCTCTTCTCCTCACTTTCCCATTATTCTAGGGCTACCATGGCTGCAGGCTCAGAATCCTACCATTAACTGGGAGACCAAGGAATTACACTTTCCAGAGAAACAGATGAGTCCAAAAATTTCAGCTTGCTCTGTTCCTAAAGGAACCATGTCAGTCCCTGAACTACCAGCTGTATACCAGGACTATGTGGATTTATGTGACAAGAAGAACGCTGACCAGCTTCCTCCTCACCGTCCATATGATTGTCCAATTGAATTATTGCCTGGAGCAGAGATACCTTTTGGTAAGATCTACCCCCTGGCGGGGCCCGAGCTGAAGGCTTTAAAAGAGTACATAGACGAAAATCTAGCCAAGGGCTTCATACGCCCCTCTTCATCTCCTGCAGGGGCACCCATATTCTTTGTAAAGAAGAAAGATGGATCCCTGAGACCATGCGTAGACTATAGGGAACTCAATAAGGTTACTATTAGAAACCGTTATCCATTGCCTTTAATCCCTGAGTTATTGGAGAGAGTGCGACATGCCAAAATTTTTTCTAAACTAGATCTTCGTGGGGCCTATAACTTAGTCCGTATTAGACCTGGGGATGAATGGAAGACTGCATTCAGGTCACGCTATGGACACTTTGAATATCTGGTTATGCCTTTTGGTCTGAGTACCGCCCCAGCCACTTTCCAACACTTGGTGAATGACATCTTCAGGGATCTCCTAGATACATTCGTGGTAATTTATTTGGATGATATATCTTAATTTTTTCTAACTCCACAGAGGAACATCATGGACATGTGAGAATGGTCTTGGAACGTCTAAGACAAAATCATCTTTACATCAAGCTTGAAAAGTGTGAATTCCATAAGACCGAAATTCAATTTCTGGGGTATGTACTGTCTACACAAGGAATTAGTATGGATGGAAGTAAAACCCAAGCCATCAATGATTGGCCAAGTCCTAGAAATGTGAAGGAGGTACAGCGCTTCATCGGGTTTGCAAACTTCTATAGACGTTTCATTAGAAATTTCTCTGAGGTAGTGTCACCTATCACCCAACTTACCCGGAAAGAGTCTAAGTTCTCCTGGACTCCCCAAGCCCAGGAAGCATTTTCCCGTCTAAAAGATAAATTTACCACTGCACCTATCCTAGTACATCCCAACCCAGAGCTTGCCTTCATAATAGAGGTGGATGCTTCAGACTGTGCCGTGGGAGCTATACTCTCTCAGAGAACAGGTGAGAAGAATGTCTTGCATCCCTGTGCCTTCTTTTCCCAGCAGTTGTCTTCGGCTGAGAAGAACTACGATGTGGGCAATAGAGAGTTGTTGGCCATTATTGCCGCCTTCAAAGAATGGAGACACCTTCTTCAAGGAGCTGCACAGCAAATAGTCGTTCTGACAGACCATCGTAATCTTGAGTTTATCAGGTCGGCTAAGTGCCTGACTCCTCGCCAGGCTCGCTGGAATCTTTTCTTAAACCAATTTAATTTTATTATTTCTTATAGACCAGGATCGCGCAATGGAAAGGCTGATGCACTCTCTAGGATTTACTCAGCAGAGACACGTCCAATTACTCCTCCTAAGACTATTCTTCCTGACTCTAGATTCCTAGGAGTGATTCATCATCAAGACCTAATTAAAGACATCAAGGAAGCTTACCATGCGGATTCTTTTTTGGCTCAACCCCCAAGGGACGTAAGTCTTGTCTTTAAGAATGGTGTGTGGATTCTGGGACAACGTCTGTATATACCTGAAACAGTCAGATTGAGAGTATTGCAACTCATTCACGATTCCAAAATAGCCGGGCATAGAGGAATTCTAAAGACACAGGAATTTCTTTCTCGTTTCTTTTGGTGGCCCACTTGTAGGAAGGATGTTTTGGACTATGTCACTTCGTGTGAGGTTTGTGCAAGATGCAAAACACCTCGCTCTTCACCAACTGGTCTGTTACAGCCTCTTCCCACCCCGTCCCGCCCGTGGGGATCCATTTCTATGGACTTCATTGTGGAATTACCAACCTCTCAAGGGAAGAACACTATTCTAGTGGTGGTTGACCGTTTAACAAAGGCAGCTCATTTTATCCCTTGTGTCGGCTTACCCACTGCAAAACAGACATCAGATTTGATGATTAAAGATGTGTTTCGTTTACATGGAGTACCGGATGAGGTTATTTCGGATCGAGGGGTGCAATTCACTTCTAGGTTTTGGCAAAATTTCTGTGCAGCATTGGACATTAAAGTAAACCTTTCTTCTGCTTTTCATCCCCAGACTAATGGACAAACCGAACGAACCAATCAAACCCTGGAGCAGTATCTCCGCTGCTTTATCTGCCACCTACAGGATGATTGGGTGGATCTACTTCCATTGGCTGAGTTCTCTTACAACAACTCTCAGAGTGCCTCCACTAAACAGTCTCCTTTTTACTCTAATCTAGGTTATCATCCTAACATTCTACCACGATTTCCCATAGAGACGCCTTTGCCAGCAGTGGCTGAAAGAGTCACGACTTTACAGAAGAATATGGATCTTCTAAAGGAGAATCTGGAATCGGCTCAGGAAAGGTACAAGAAGGCAGCAGATAAATTTCGTAAACCTGCACCAGCTTTTAAGGTAGGAGACCTGGTCTGGCTGTCAACCAGAAATCTTAAGTTAAGGATTCCATCGTCTAAGTTGGGACATAAGTACATTGGACCCTATAAAATCAGTAAGATTATAAGTGCCGTTGCTTGTCGTCTTCAATTGCCCAGAACTATGAGAATCCACCCTGTCTTTCATGTATCCCTACTAAAGGCTGCGACACCCAATACGTTTCCTGGACGTTCTTCTCCTTGCCCTGACCCAGTGCTAGTCGATGGTCAGGAAGAATTTGTGGTGGAAAGGATTTTAGATTCCAGGTTGTATAGAAATCAGTTACAATATCTGATTAAATGGCAGGGCTACCCAGTGGAGGACAACTCATGGGAGCCAGTCAATAACGTTAATGCTCCTCGCTTGCTCCGTCAGTTTCATCAGAGGTACCCACACAAGCCTGGTCTGAGGTCATCCGGAGGTTGTCCCTAAGGGGGGAGTAATGTAAGGTTCTGTGTATCTGTTTCTGAAACTCAGTTTGTTCGTCGGCCATTTTGCTTTTTGTTTTGCTGCAGCTATCTTGCCCTCAGTCAAAATGGAGTTTTCCAGCTTGCATGTTCCCGCCCTGATTCTCTCCGTTTGCTTCTTAAACAGCCACAGCTGAGCAATCAGTGCTTCAGAATCTAGCCTGCAGTGAACCTGTGTTCTGACTCCTGAAGCCTTGGACCTTGTACTCCAGCCATTCCTACTGAGGAACTCTGAAGCACTTGTGGACTCTGAACTCTGCTCTTGAGAGCCTCACGTTTGCATGGACTTGCGGTAACAGAGAAGAAGATCTGAATCTGTTGTGGAGAGTTATTGCTGAGCTTAGATTACTCTGGCCTGCTGTGTCTCCTGCTTCTGTGTTTGCAACCTGTGTGTTTATTTTTGCCAATTTGTATGAAGCAATACAAGACTTTCTTTATCAACCTGTGTCTCAAGTATTTTCATCGCACCCAAGCACAAGACGCTATATGAACTGTACCACATACATTACACACTGTATGATGCTGCAACAGTGCAACCCAAATAGTATGATGTTCATACGGTGCCCCAAATGCATTACAATGCTCCCACTGCCCTCTAGCACTGTATGATGACACTGCAGCCTACAAGACGGAGACTAGTAAGGAAGGGAAATGTGATTCCTTGCTGTATCACAGGACTGAACTGATAAATTATATGATGTGGTTTCTATTGACTGTCATTTGAAGGGTTAAACTGGCTCCAATTACAGTTGCCAGGGGCACCAACTCAGTATGAAGCTGGCTCAGCTTCAGAGCCTTCTAAATACCACTTTTTCCAACTTCCAAACCTATATATTCAGCAGATATCAGGTAGGAGATGAGCGAACATAGTTATAAACTGGTCAGAAATTTTTTATTTACTATATATGTATATGGTTGGTTTTGGCAATTGCTTCCTTTTTTTCCAACAGATACTACTAGATGTGTTCTTCACAGTTATGTATATCATAATATATTTTACACTTATTGATAAAACATATTTTCTAGAAATCTGTATATTTTATTGTATATGACTTTAGAGATTTTTGATATGAATGATATACATCTTAATTTGTAGCAACCACAGGAAATATAATTGAAAAACAGCTTTAATGTGTTTTAACTTAGTCTTCATCTTCTATAGTGATGTCATTACAAGGAGCACATGTGGTCATCAAAGACATGCATTCATCTCATACTCTCAAATTCTATAGAAGAAAGAAATATCTGTTAGATTATCTGCAAGGTTACAACACTAGTCTCTTTTCTATGTTTTGTAAGCTGTGGCTACAAAGAAGACCTTGTCTGTATTTAAATACTATGTTTAATACTATTGTAATAAGCTTGGCAGGATATCCGCAACTAGGTTCCTAAGTCAAATTGGATTCCTTTGAAAATATGATGACTGGAAATGTGATGAAGTTGCCCAGATCAACAATATAGTTAAATAAAATTATGATATTACAAGGGGCATTAAGATAACATACTTGGAAGACCAACCAACAGACCTTTTACTGTATGTATCTTTATAGCTCTATTCTGCAATTAAAAATAATGGAATGCAGTTTAGTAGGTGGGAAAAATGAACAGTCATTTCGTCCAAATACATAAGTACATAAGGTAACACTGGAAAAATCCCAAAGTTGCCAGTTCTTAAAAAGAAAAGCATTGTCCATCCCTTTGAATCAGTCATTTATATCAATGGATGTGCTCATCCTTATTGCTAGAAAGGGTATACCAGGTTCCTGATTTAATGAAAACTCAAAAACACCACCTCGGACCTGGCTCCTAAAAGGCCATCAAGGGGTTTCTTGTACTTCCTGGAACCAGAGAGGAGGCCGCCACACACTGCCAACAAGAGAAGAAGAAAGTGTGCAGGAAGATAAACCCAGGGTGAGAAAATTAAAACACATTCATATAGGGTAGAGAAGGAAATCTAAGGAGAGCAAAAAGTAAATGGAAGAAGTATAACCCCCTAGAAACCTAAAGAGATGAAAGTAAGAGGAACTGGTAAGGATAACAAACAGACCCACTGTAGAAATTCAACTAATTTTTACCGTGAAAGGTAAACCCCTTAGAGGAAAAGAATGGAACTCCCAAGTCCACTTGAAGGTATAGCCAAGGAAGGGCAGTGAAGGGTGAACATATAAAATCCAATCCAGAATGTGATAGGACAGACCAAAACGGAAAGATGGAAAACACCTGGTGAAGAGCTAACCAGGAAGGGGAACAAAGACAATTGTAACTATCAGCACTTGGACAAAGAAAAAAAAGGCAATAGCTCAGCAGACAGGGAAACTAACCATGCAGCAACAGGTCAGCGGATCGAATTGCCACATTGAGCCATGACATATGCATGTATGTGATCTGTGTATGTAACATGTATCTGTGTATACTGTGGGGAACATAAGTATTTGATACACTGACGATTTTGCAAGTTTTCCTACCTACAAAGAATGGAGCTGTCAATAATTTTTATCATGGGTACACTTCACTTGTGAGAGACATAATCTTTAACCCCTTCCCGACCCATGACGCCTACGTTGGCGTCATGAAAACCTGTGCCATCCCGACCCATGACGCCAACGTAGGCGTCATGCTATAAATCATGTTCCTGCGGGTCGGGTGACTGGGGTCACTGAAAGGTCACCCGACCCGCAGGCACAGGACCCTTAGTGCATCACCACAGGGGGGTTGGCTTAAACCCCACGTGGCTACGATCGCTCTGATTGGCTGTTAAAAGTGAAACAGCCAATCAGAGCGATTTGTAATATTTCACCAATGAACCTGGTGAAATATTACAATCCAGCCATGGCCGATGCTGCAATAGCATCTGCCATGGCTGGACACCGCGATCTGACCCCCCCCACATCGAGTCACGGCGGTGATTGGCCGCCGCCACCGAAAGATGGCGGTGATCGGTCACCGCCGTCACTATCTGCTCCCCTGCTCCTGCGATCCGCTGCCCCCACCTTCCGATCCCCCCCTACTCACCTCTACCAGTCCACCGATGTCCCTGGATCCGTCCCGGCGGCTGCCCGGGATTCTTCATGGGCGCCGCCATCTTGGAAAATGGCGGGCGCATGCGCAGTGTGCCCGCCGGCCGGCGCATGCGCAGTGCGCCCTCCAGTGTACAAAGATTTATTTTGATCACTGTGATAAACTGTCACAGTGATCAAAATAAAAAAAGTAAATGAACCCCCCTTTATCATAGGTAGGGACAAATAAAAAAATAAAGATTTTTTTTTTTTCCTAGCGGATTTTGCTGCTGATCCGCAGCTGATTTTGCTGCGGATCCGCGGCGGATTTTGCTGCTGATCCGCGGCTGATTTTGCTGCGGATCCGCGGCTGATTTTGCTGCGGATCCGCAGCTGATTTTGCTGCGGATCCGCGGCAGATATTGCTGCTGATCCACGGCGGATATTGCTGCTGATCCGCGGCGGATTTTGCTGCTGATCCGCGGTGGATTTTGCTGCTGATCCGCGGTGGATTTTGCTGCTGATCCGTGGCGGATTCGGCGCTGCAGATCCACAGCAGATCCAGAAACCATGTACAGTACAATGCAAATAAATGGTTAAAAAAAACGCTGTGCACATGCGGATTTGCTGCGGTTTTAAATCCGCAGCATGTCAATTCTTTGTGCGGATTCCGCAGCGTTTTTACACCTATTCCATTATAGGTGTAAAACCGCAGGGAAAAAACGCAGCAAATCCGTGCTAAATTCGCAGGTAAAACGCAGGTCATTTTATCTGCGGATTTAAGAAAAATCCGCAAGTGAATCCGCAACGTGTGCACGGGGCCTCAGGATTAGGGTTAGGCTGGGTTCATATTGCATTATGGCAGTCCGTTAGATGGACTGCGTTTCACCGCGGTATAACGCGGTGTAACGCAGTCTGTTAACGCTGCCATTCACCCCATTTGTGTGCGCATCGCTTTACGGCATGCGTTCGCGACGTGCCGTCATTCAGTGACGGAGCCTCGGACACGGGCTGCAGCGTCTGGGCTCCGTCATCGCTAGCACAGATGAATCATCTGCTGATTCATCTGCGCTAGCGGGTATAGCATAACGCGATCGCGTTATGCTATACCGTTACCAGCCGGTCAACGCTATGTGTTGAACGGGCTGGTAAAACGCAATATGAACCCAGCCTTAGGGTTAGAACTAGGGTTAGGGTTAGCATTAGGGTTAGAATTAGGGTTAAGGTTAGAATTAGGGTTAGGGTTGGAATTTGGGTTAGGGTTGGAATTTGGGTTAGGGTTGGGGTTAGGGTTGGAATTAGGGTTAGGCTTGTGGTTAGGTTTATGGTTAGAGTTGGGATTAGGGTTAGGAGTATGTTGGGGTTAGGGTTATGGTTAGGGTTTGTATTAGGGTTAGGTGTGTGTAGAGGAAGGGTTGGGGTTAGGGGTGTGTTGGGGTTAGGGTTGGAGTTAGAATTGAGGGGTTTTCACTATTTAGGCACATCAGGGGGTCTCCATACGCGACATGGCGCCACCATTGATTCCTGCAAATTTTGCGTTCAAAAAGTCAAACAGTGCTCCCTTTATTCCAAGCCCCGACGTATGCCCAAACAGTGGTTTATCCCCACATATGGGGTATCAGCGTACTCGGGAAAAATTGCACAACAACTTTGGGGGTTCTAATTTCTCCTGTTAACATTGGGAAAAAAAATTGGGGACTAAAAAATTATTTTTGTGGGAAAAAAATGATTTTATATTTTCACGGCTCTGCGTTATAAACTTCTGTGAAGGACTTGGAGATTCAAAGTGCTTACCACACATCTATAGGAGTTCCTTGGGGGATCTAGTTTCCAAAATGGGGTCACTTGTGGGGAGTTTCTACTGTTTAGGCACATCAGGGACTCTGCAAACGTAACATGACGCCCGAAGACCATTCCATCAAGTGGGCATTTCAAAACGTCACTACTTCCCATCCGAGCCCCGACGTGTGCCCATACAGTAGTTTTCTCCCACATATGGGGTATCAGCATACTCAGGACAAATTGGACAACAACTTTTGGGGTCTAATTTCTCATGTTACCCTTGGGAAAATAAAAAAATTGGGGACTAAAAGATTCTGATTGTGGAAAAAATATGATTTTTTTATTTTCATGCCCGGGCGTTATAAACTTCTGTGTAGCCCTTGGGGGTTCAAAGTGCTCCCCACACATCTAGATAAGTTCTTTGCGGGGTCTAGTTTCCAAAATGGGGACACTTGTTGGGAGTTTCTACTGTTTAGGCACATCAGGGGCTCTGCAAACGTAACAAGATGCCCGCAGACCATTCCATCAAGTCGGCATTTCAAAGCGTCACTACATCCCTTCCGAGCCCTGACGTGTGCCCAAACAGTGGTTCCCCCCCATATGGGGTACTAGCATACTCAGGACAAACTGGACAACAACTTTTGGGGTCCAATTTCTCCTGTAACCATTGTGAAAATAAAAAAGAGTGGGCTAAAAAATCATTTTTTGTGAAAAAAAAAATGATTTTTTATTTTCACGGCTCTGTGTTATAAACTTCTGTGAAGCACCTGGGGGTTCAAAGTGCTCACTATGCATCTAGATAAGTTCCTTAGGGCGTCTAGTTTCCAAAATGGGGTCACTTGTGGGGGAGCTCCAATGTTTAGGCACACAGGAACTCTCCAAATGCGACATGGCAACCGCTAAATATTCCAGCATATTTTCCATTCAAAAAGTCAAATGGCGCTCCTTCCCTTCTGAGCCCTGCCGTGCGCCCAAACAGTGGTTTATGACCACATATGAGGTATCTGTGTACTCAGGAGAAATTGCCCAACAAATTTTAAGATAAAATTTATACTGTTGCCCATGTGAAAATGTAAAAACTGAGGCTAAAAGAAATTTTTTGTGAAAAAAAAGTACTTTCTTTTTTTACAGATCAATTTGTGAAGCACCTGGGGGTTCAAAGTGATCAATATACATCTAGATAAGTTCCTTAGGGGGTCTAGTTTCCAAAATGGGGTCACTTGTGGGGGAGCTCCAATGTTTAGGCACACAGGGACTCTCCAAATGCAACATGGCAACCGCTAAATATTCCAGCATATTTTCCATTCAAAAAGTCAAATGGCGCTCCTTCCCTTCTGAGCCCTGCCGTGCGCCCAAACAGTGGTTTATGACCACATATGAGGTATCTGTGTACTCAGGAGAAATTGCCCAACAAATTTTAGGATCCATTTTATCCTGTTGCCCATGTAAAAATGAAAAAATTGATGCTAAAAGAAAATTTTTGTTGGAAAAATTAAAATGTCCATTTTTTCCTTCCACGTTGCTTTAGTTCCTGTGAAGCACTTGAAGGGTTAATAATCTTCTTGAATGTAGTTTTGAGTATCTTGAGGGGTGCAGTTTTTATAAAGGTGTCACTTTTGGGTATTTTCTGCCATATAGAGTCCTCAAAGTGACTTCAAATGTGAGGTGGTCCCTAAAAAAAATGGTTTTGTAAATTTTGCTGTAAAAATGAGAAATCGCTGGTCAACTTTTAACCCTTATAACTTCCTAACAAAAAAAATGTTGTTCCCAAAATTGTGCTGATGTAAAGTAGACATGTGGGAAATGTTATTTATTAACTATTTTGTGTCACATAACTCTCTGGTTTAACAGAATAAAAATTAAAAATTTGAAAATTACAAAATTTTCTAAATTTTCCATTTTTTTCACAAATAAACGCAAAAATTATCGACCTAAATTTACCACTAACATGAAGCCCAACATGTCACGAAAAAAACAATCTCAGAATGGCTAGGATCCGTTGAAGCGTTCCTGAGTTATTACCTCATAAAGGGACACTGGTCAGAATTGCAAAAAATGGCAAGGTCTTTAAGGTCAAAATAGGCTGGGTCATGAAGGAGTTAAAATAATACAGAAAATCACATAGTATGATTTTTACATAATTAATTTGCATTTTATGGCATGCAAGTGTTTGTAATAATTGAAAAGCAGAACTTAGTATTTGGTACAGAAAACTTTGCAATTACAGAGGTCAGATGTTTCCTGTAGTTCTTGACTAAGTTTTCACACACTACTGCAGGGATTTTGGCCCATTCCTCCATACAGATCTTCTCCAGATCGCTCAGGTTTCAGGGTTGTCGCTGGGCAACATTGAGCTTCAGCTCCCTCCAAAGATTTTCTATTAGGTTCAGGTCTGGAGACTGGCTAGGCCAATCCAGGACATTGAAATGCTTTGTACGGAGCCACTTCTAAGTTGCCCTGGCTGTGTGTTCAGGGTCATTGTCATGCTGGAAGACCCAGCTATGACCAATCTGCAATGCTCTTTCTGAGGGAAATAGATTGTTGGTCAAAATATTGCGATACATCCATCTTCCCTTCAATAAGGTGCAGTCGTCCCGTCCCCTTTTCAGAAAAGCACCCACTTCTTCTTCCTCCAAACATGGTGAGTGGAGTTGATACCAAAAAGTTCTATTTTGGTCACATCTGACCACATGACCATCTCGCATGCCTCATCTGAATCATCCCTATGGTTAATGGCGAATTTCAAATCGGCCTGGACATGTATTGGCATGAGCAGGGGGTCCTTGCATGTGCTGCGGGATTTTAATCCATGACGGTGGAGTGGGTTATTAACGGTAATGTTTGAGGCTGTTGTCCCAGCTCTCTTAAGGTCATTGACCAGGTCCTCTTATATAGTTCTGGGCTGATTCCTGACCTATCTCAGAATCAGTTTTACTCCATGAAGTGAGATCTTGCTTGGAGCCCCAGACCTAGGAAGATTGACAGTCATCTTGTGTTTCTTCCATTTTCTAATAATTGAGCCAAAAGTTGTTGCCTTCTCACCAAGCTGCTTACCTATTGTCCTCTAGCCCATCCAAGCCCTGTACAGGTCTACAATTTTCTCCCTGGTGTCATTACACAGCTCTTTGGTCTTGGCCATGGTGGAGAGGTTGGCGTGTGATTGATTGAGTGTGTGGACAGGTGTCTTTTATACAGGTAACAAGTTCAAACAGGTGAAATTAATACAGGTAATGAGTGCAGGAGGTAGGAATGAGAGTAAGAAGACTTCTTAAAGAAAAACTAACAGGTCTGTGAGAGACAGAATTCTTACTGATTGCTAGGTGATCAAATACTTATTTTATGCAATAAAATGCAATTTAATTATTCAAAAAACATAGAATGTGATTTTCTGGTTTTTACATTCTGTCTCACAGTTGAAATGTACAGTCATGGCCAAAAGTTTTGAGAATGACACAAATATTAATTTTTACAAAGTCTACTGCTTCACTTTTTCTAATGGCAATTTGCATATACTCCAGAATGTTATAAAGAGTGATCAGCTTAACAGCAATTACTTGCAAAGTCAATATTTGGCTAGAAAATGAACTTTATCCCCCAAAACTCATTTCAACATCATTGCAGCCCTGCCTTAAAAGGACCAGCTAACCCTTTTTACAGTGATTGCTCCATTAACACAGGAGTGGGTGTTGATGAGGACATGGCTGGAGATCAATCTGCCATGATTAAGTAAGAATGACACCACTGGACACTTTAAAAGGAGGCTGGTGCTTGGCATCATTGTTTCTCTTCTGTTAACCATGGTTATCTCTAAAGAAACACGTGCAGTCATCATTGCAATGCACAAAATGGCCTAACAGGGAAGAGTATCGCAGCTAGAAAGATTGCACCTCAGTCAACAATCTATCGCATCATCAAGAACTTCAAGGAGAGAGGTTCCATTGTTGCCAAAAAGGCTTCAGGGAGCCCAAGAAAGATCAGCAAGCGCCAGGACCGTCTCTTAAAAGTGTTTCAGCTGCGGGATCGGTCTACCAGCAGTGCAGAGCTTGCTCAGGAATGGCAGCAGGCAGGTGTGAGTGCATCTGCACGCACTGTGAGGCGGAGACTCTTGGAGCAAGGCCTGGTCTCAAGGAGGGCAGCAAAGAAGCCACTTCTCTCCAGAAAAAACATCATGGACAGACTGATATTCTGCAAAAGGTAAAGGCAGTGGACTGCTGAGGACTGGGGTAAAGTTATTTTCTCTGATAAATCCCCATTTCGATTGTCTGGGACATCAGGAAAACGCCTCATTCGGAGAAGACAAGGTGAGCGCTAACACCAGTCTTGTCTCATGCCAACTGTTAAGCATCCTGAAACCATTCATGTGTGGGGTTGCTTCTCAGCCAAGGGAATCGGCTCTCTCACAGTCTTGCCTAAAAACACAGCCATGAATAAAGAATGGTACCAGAATGTCCTCCAAGAGCAACTTCTCCCAACCCTCCAAGAGCAGTTTGGCGATCAACAATGCCTTTTCCAGCAAGATGGAGCACCTTGCCATAAAGCAAAGGTGATAACTAAATGGCTCAGGGAACAAAACATAGAGATTTTGGGTCCACGGCCTGGAAACTCCCCAGATCTTAATCCCATTGAGAACTTGTGGTCAATCATCAAGAGACGGGTGGACAAACAAAAACCTAAAAATTCTGACAAAATGAAAGCATTGATTGTGCAAGAATGGTCTGCTATCAGTCAGGATTTGGTCCAGAAGTTGATTGAGAGCATGCCAGGGAGAATTGCAGAGGTCCTGAAGAAGAAGGGTCAACACTGCAAATATTGACTTGCTGCATTAACTCATTCTAACTGTCAATATAAGCTTTTGTTACTCATATGTTTGCAATTATTATATTTCTGTCTGTGATAAAAACATCTGTCAAACACACATAAAAACCAGAGGGCAGCAGATCATGTGAAAATATAATATTTGTGTCATTCTCAAAACTTTTGGCCATGACTGTACCTGCGATAAAAATTACAGACCTCTTCACTCTTCGTAGGTGGGAAAACTTGTGTATGTATGTGATCTGTGTATGTATGTGATTTTTGTATACATAATACATGTAACACTGGTGGACACAAACAGAAGAGCTCACCAGTGCAAGGACGATATATGGGCCCTTCAAGGTCTAGTAGCTCATCGTAATGCAAAATTCTCCCCTGTTTTGGAAGTAGAAATGGGCCTCCTTAACTCTTCTACCCCTGTGCATCTGTACAGGTTTCACCAATGACATGTCCGCCCCTTGTATGTGATCTGTGCATGTATGTGATCTGTGTATGTATGTTCTCCATGTATGAATATGTCTGTACTAGCTATGAACCCGTTCTATGCCCAGGTGGCAAGCATTTTTATTGGTATATGGTCTCCCATCCTGGTATGTGCTGCCCCCCTCCTATCCTGGTATGCATGGTCCCCTCACCCCCCAATCCTGGTATGCATGGTACCCCCTCATCCCTATCCTGGTATGCATGGTACCTGCTCATCCATATCCTGGTATTCATGGTTCCCTCACCCCCCAATCCTGGTATGCATGGTTCCCTCACCCCCAATCCTGGTATGCATGGTCCATCCCCCCCAATCCTGGAATGCATGGTCCCTTCACCCCTCAATCCAGGTATGCATGGTCCCCTCCCCCCAATCCTGGAAGGCATGGTGCCCTCACCCCCAATCCTGGTATGCATGGTCCCCTCACCCCCCCAATCCTGGTATACATGGTCTCCTCCCACCCAATGCTGGAAAGCATGGTCCCCTCATCCCCCAATCCTGGCATGCATGGTCCCCTCACCCCCAATCCTGGAATGCATGGTCCCCTCACCCCCCCAATCCCGGTATGCATGGTGCCCTCACCCCCCAATCCCGGTATGCATGGTGCCCTCACCCCCCCAATCCTGGTATGCATGGTCCCCTCCCCCCAATCCTGGAATGCATGGTCCCCTCACTCCCCAATTCTGATATGCATGGTCCCCTCCCCCAATCCTGGAATGCATGGTCCCCTCACCCCCAATCCCAGTATGCATGGTGGCCTCACCCCCAATCCTGATATGCATAGTCCCCTCACCCCCCAATACTGGTATTCATAGTCCCCCTCATCCCTATCATAGGATGTATGGTACCCCCTCACCCCCCAGTTCTGGTATGCATGGTCCCCTTATCCTCAATCCTGGTATGCATGGTACCCCTCACCCCCTATCCTGGTATGCATGGTACCCCTCATCCCCCAATCCTGGTATGCATGGTCCCCTCACCCCCCAATCCTGGTATGCAAGGTATCCCCTCATCCCTATCCTGGTATGCATGGTACCTGCTCATCCATATTCTGGTATTCATGGTTCCCTCACCCCCCAATCCTGGTATGCATGGTCCCCTCACCCCCCAATCCTGGTATGCATGGTCCCTCCCCCTAATCCTGGAATGCATGGTCCCCTCACCCTCAATCCAGGTATGCATGGTCCCCTCCCCCAATCCTGGAAGGCATGGTCCCCTCATCCCCCAATCCTGGTATGCATGGTCCCCTCACCCCCCAATCCTGGAATGCATGGTCCCCTCACCCCCCAATACTGGTATTCATGGTCCCCCTCATCCCTATCGTAAGATGTATGGTACCCCTCACCCCCCAGTTCTGGTATGCATGGTCCCCTTATCCTCAATCCTGGTATGCATGGTACCCCTCACCCCCTATCCTGGTATGCATGGTACCCTCATCCCCCCATCCTGGTATGCATGGTCCCCTCACCCCCCAATCCTGGTATGCATGGTCCTCTCACCCCCATCCTGGTATGCATGGTCCCTAACCCCCCTATCCTGGTATGCATGGTCCCCTCACCCTCAATCCTGGAATGCATGGTCCCCTCAACCCCAATCCTGATATGCATGGTCCCCTCACCCCCAATCCTAATATGCATGGTCCTCTCTCCCCCAATCCTGGTATGCATGGTTCTCTCATCCCCTATCCAGGTATGCATGGTCTCCTCACTCCCCAATCTTGGAATGCATGGTCCCCTCACCCCCCAATCCTGGAATGCATGGTCCCCTCACCCCCCCAATCCCGGTATGCATGGTGCCCTCACCCCCCAATCCCGGTATGCATGGTGCCCTCACCCCCCCAATCCTGGTATGCATGGTCCCCTCACCCCCCAATCCTGGTATGCATGGTCCACTCACCCCCAATCCTGGTATGCATGGTCCCCTCACCCCCAATCCTTGCATGCATGGTCCCCCTCATCCCTATCGTAGGATGTATGGTACCCCTTGACCCCCTAATCCTGGTATGCATGGTCCCCTCATCCCCAATCCTGGTATGCATGGTACCCCTCACCCCACAGTCCTGGTATGCATGGTACCCCTCACCCTCCAATCCAGGTTTACATGGTCCCCTCATCCCCTAACCTGGTATGCATGGTCCTCTCACCCCCCTTTCCTGGTATGCATGGTCCTCTCACCACCCTATCCTGGTATGCATGGTCTCCTCACCCCCAATCCTGGAATGCATGGTCCTCTCATCCCCCAATCCTGGAATGCATGATTCCCTCACCCCCCAATCCTGGTATGCATGGTCCCCTCATCCCCCAATCCAGGAATGCATGGTCCCCTCACCCCGAATCCTGGTGTGCATGGTCCCCTCGCCCCCATTCCTGGTGTACATGGTCCTCTCATCCCCCAATCCTGGAATGCATGATCCCCTCACCCCCCAATCCTGGTGTGCATGGTCCCCTCATCCCCCAATCCTGGAATGCATGGTCCCCTCACCCCCAATCCTGGTGTGCATGGTCCCCTCGCCCCCATTCCTGGTGTGCATGGTCCCCTCACCTCCAATCCTGGAATGCATGGTCCCCTCACCCCCCAATCCTGTTATGCATGATCCCCTCACCCCCAAATCCTGCTATGCATGATCCCTCAACCCCCAATCCTAGTATACATGGTCCTCTCACCCCTAATCCTGATATGCATGGTCCCCTCATCCCCTATCCTCATATGCATGCTACCTCTCACCCCCCTATCCTGATAAGTATGGTGCCCCCACCCCTTATCCTGGTATGCATGGTCCTCTCACCCCTATTAAACTGCACACCTACAAAAAAAAAACATTTATACTCCCTGTCTTCCCTGTGCTCCAGCGCTTTCCCGTTCTGCCGGAGGCTGGGAGAGGAACCTGGCGCCGGAGTACGCGCATGCCCATATCACGCTGTCCGGCGCCATATTGCTGAAGACACACTGCAAATGTGTCTTCAGTAAAATGGCGCCAGATAGCGCTATGCACATGCCCCGGTCTCCGGCAAGAGAAGCGCCGTGCAACTCTCCTCCTGGTCAGGTAAGTATGTAAGTATGGCGCTGGAGATCGCGGTATGCATTCAGTGTCTACGCAAACCGCGATCTCCGGCGCCATACACAATCCTCACTGCTGGATGCCGTCTTCTGTCTGGAGCCAGACTGTGCAGGCACGTTGCGCTTGCGCAGACTATAAAGGCTTCAGACAGAGTGAGGCTCCCAGCGTTATATTATAGATGTAGGTGCTCCGCGTTTGCATGTGCCTATATTTAGGTGCTCTGTATGTAGGTGCTCCGTGCATGCATGTGTCTGTATGTAGGTGCTCCGTGTATGCATGTACAGTATCTGTAGGTAGGTGCTCCACATATGCATGTGTCTGTATATAAGTGCTCCACATATGCACGTGTTTGTATGTAAGTGCTCCACATATGCATGTGTCTGTATAAATGTGTTCTCCATATGAATGTGTCTGTATGTCGGTGGTCCGCGTATGCATGTATCTGTATGTAGGTGCTCTGTGCATTCATGTGTCTTTATGTACGTGCTCCACATATACATGTGTCTGTACATATGTGCTCCGGATATGCATGTGTCTGTATATAAGTGCTCCATGTATGCATGTGTTTGTATATAGATGTTTCGCCCGTGCATGTTTCTGTATGTAAGTGCTCCGCGTATGCATGTGTTTCTATGTAGGTGTTCCACTCGTGCATGTGTCTATATGTAAGTGCTCCACGTATGCATGTATTTGTATGTAGATGCTCCACCTGCGCATGTGTCTGTACGTAGGTGCTCCACATATGCATGTGTCAGTATGTAGGTGATCCGCGCAGAGTCGAACTGGGGTGTCTGGGGCCCACCAGGGGAATGGACTCTAGGGGCCCACCCTACAGATATATGCAAATATCTGTAAGTCATTATCTCCATTATAGTAGAGCATCGACTGTAAAACACAGGGGGCTCCGGCACATCTACTGTGCGCCCCCATAACTGGGATGTACAATTACAGAATTTTACATTAAAGGTTCTATGGTTAAAACAAGTTATCACCGATCCATGGGCGTCACAGGATAGGTGATCGCTTAGGTCCGACCATTAGAAACTGTACCGATCGGAAGAATGGGGAAGTTTTATCCATGACAGGAAACTTATCCCCATTTTAAAATGCAGCAGTTCAGATGTCTGACCACAGCTCCACTCATTCTTTTTGGAGCTTCCAGAAAAAAACAAGAGCAGCGCTCGCAGTCACAGTGAATGAATGGATCAGTGGTCAAGTCAGACATGCCGCTCCAGTTTAATGGGGATAAAAATTTCACATTCTGCCGACTTGGTCCCGGTAGTTAGACCTCCCACCACTACCAATCAATACATTATCACTAATCTTGTAGAAAGGTGATTATTTTTTTCACAGGAGAACCCCTGTAGCATCTCTGACGCTGTGATCCAAGTATCTAATCTCTAATGGAAATAAAGAATCTCCTAATTAATATCAGAGAGAACAGATGACTGCCATATACAACACAATCCACTATACCAAGACCAATAATACCCCATACAGGGAAGAAATACCACCACACCATGAACAGATCATATAGTGACCGAATAATACTACATATTACCAGCTTATAGGCAACCAAATAATACCACATACAAGGAGAAATACACACCATAATTAGACTACACATTCCACCACATAGTGACTGAATAATACCACATATAGGGGATAAATACCGCCATACTGTGACAACACCACAAATTACCACCACAGGTAATACAGGGATCACTATTGACATTATGCACAGGAGCTATGTATATAGTGTCAGTGTACAGGTAATACAGTGATCACCAGTGATCTTATACACAGGAGCTCTGTATATAGTGTACAGGTAATACAGTGATCACCAGTAACATTATACACAGGAGCTTTGTATATAGTGTCAGTGTACAGGTAATACAGTGATCACCAGTGACTAGTGTTGAGCATTCCGATACCGCAAGTATCGGGTATCGGCCGATATTCGCGTTATCGGAATTCCGATACTTAATTCCGATACTTTTTCCATATCGTATACCGGAATCGGAAGTTCCCATAATTCTTTGAGAGGCAATGTGATTTTAGTCAGCCAATGAGGAATCCTACGAAGTGTGGGCACATCCTGTAATGCTGCGGTCATCTTAACTAATGGCATGGCTGTGATTGGCTGCTGAAATGATGTCAGAATGCACTATAAAAGGCGCCGCCGCCATTTTAGCGTCACTGTGCTGTGAACTCAGTAAGGGACAGAACGCTACTCTGCTCACTCTGAGGGACAGTTAGATATTGCGATTTTGTGTACTACTGTGCTTGAGGCAGGCTAGTTTACCAACCGCTGTGTAAAGCTTCATTTTGCCAGTGTTGTTTTAACAGCTCTGTGCAAGGTGTGTGTGTGACAGTGCAGGTGACGCTGCAGTTTGCTCTGCATCCACCGCTGTTTGTAGGCATCTGCACGTGTCACTGACTCTTTTTTTTTTTTTTTTTTTTTTTATTTTGTGGAATTGGTGCAGCTCCATTATATTAGAAAAAAAAATCAAATCTATTAGTGTGACGTGCTTCCATCCGTATACAATACATTGGTTGCAAACACTATAGAACTACACAAAGGAGCTTTTCACAGATTGTGGACAGTTGTGTTTCAGTGTTCACTTCAGTCTGTGTTTTTTACTTTTTTTAGTGCAGATCACGCTCCAGTTACATGTTCAAGCACTGCTGCTTGTACTCTGCTGAGCGTGTCTCAGTGGCTCATCCTTTTCATTTATCTCCAATTGGTTCTGCTACATTCCATTTAAAATAAATCTAATCTATTAGTGTGACGCGCTTCCATCCGTATACAATACATTGGTTGCAAACACTATAGAAGTACAGAAAGGAGCTTTTCACAGATTGTGGACAGTTGTGTTTCAGTGTTCACTTCAGTCTGTGTTTTTTACTTTTTTGAGTGCAGATCACGCTCCAGTTACATGTTCAAGCACTGCTGCTTGTACTCTGCTGAGCGTGTCTCAGTGGCTCATCCTTTTCATTTATCTCCAATTGGTTCTGCTACATTCCATTTAAAATAAATCTAATCTATTAGTGTGACGCGCTTCCATCCGTATACAATACATTGGTTGCAAACACTATAGAAGTACAGAAAGGAGCTTTTCACAGATTGTGGACAGTTGTGTTTCAGTGTTCACTTCAGTCTGTGTTTTTTACTTTTTTGAGTGCAGATCACGCTCCAGTTACATGTTCAAGCACTGCTGCTTGTACTCTGCTGAGCGTGTCTCAGTGGCTCATCCTTTTCATTTATCTCCAATTGGTTCTGCTACATTCCATTTAAAATAAATCTAATCTATTAGTGTGACGCGCTTCCATCCGTATACAATACATTGGTTGCAAACACTATAGAAGTACAGAAAGGAGCTTTTCACAGATTGTGGACAGTTGTGTTTCAGTGTTCACTTCAGTCTGTGTTTTTTACTTTTTTGAGTGCAGATCACGCTCCAGTTACATGTTCAAGCACTGCTGCTTGTACTCTGCTGAGCGTGTCTCAGTGGCTCATCCTTTTCATTTATCTCCAATTGGTTCTGCTACATTCCATTTAAAATAAATCTAATCTATTAGTGTGACGCGCTTCCATCCGTATACAATACATTGGTTGCAAACAATATAGAAGTACACAAACGGGCCTTTCACAGCTACTGAACATGGGTTTTTAATTTTTAACTAAAATATGTATTTTTTCAAATGACACAAATATAAGTAATGTTGAAGAGGAATAGTCCTACATCCATTGTTTGCACAATATTACAGGTGTACATCATGTCCCTTAATCAACAATGTATTATTATATTTACTTGTATGCTTTTATTTAAAAGCCAAGAACACAGAAGGATAACCTTCGCACTGCAGCTGTTGTCAAAGTTCAACCCACATTATGCACTTCCAACATTGCAGCATTTGAGGCATGATGTGAGTTGGATTGGTCAAAGTTATGGAGTGAGAAGGTTCACCATCAGTACCCTATAGCATAAGTATGCTTTTGTGTTAGCATTTGTGTTAGACATGTGGATATCTGCCATAATATGTCACAATTATTTAGTTACAGATTTGTTACCAACACTAATCATTGAATGGTTTTAAATTTGACGTTTCACTTGTTTACAGCTTAGAAATAAGGGTGTAGCCTGATATCTATGTGTAGCACTAGCCACTTTAACATGTCATGTTTTTTTAAACATGTGTAGCTAGGTAGCAGTAATTTTTGCCGGACACACAGCAGGGGAACAGCAGGCGTTACTGAACCCCACTATTACTATAGCTTGTGTATTGGTCTGTGGACACGACACTTCTGAGCAGCAACTGGCAGTGTTGTAGCCCAGGGAGTATAGCTCAGGTGGTAGAAAGATGAACATAACAGGAGACATGGAAAACGTTGTCAACCAGTTAGTTAATCTGAAACCGGACAGGCAAATTCAGGCGAGATCCATGCCTAGTTCATTTTCAGAAAAGTAAGCCGTTGTACATTATCGTAGGATAGTCGCATGCAACGGTCTGTTAGTACACCACCTGCAGCAGTAAAGACGCGCTCCGATAATACACTGCCAGCAGATCAAGCCAGCACCTCCAATGCATACTGGCTAAGCTCTGGCCATGTATCCAGCTTAGAGACACAAAACTTGAATGGGGAAGAGCCATCTGAGAGTACACTGAGAGGGCAAGACATGTAGTCTGTAACCATCTTACGGAAATGTTGCCTCCTGCTGACTGGAGCCGTCTCGGATGGTGTAGACATTGGTGGCGCTGCCACAAAACTTCGACACATTTGGAACATACTGTCTTGCCCTGTGCAGAGGCGCTGCTTGTGCTCCCTCTTGTTGCAGAGCTGTCTCCACTGCCTCGACGCACAGAGCTGCTTTGTAAATCAGTAGCAGCAGCAGTGCTCTCGGCTGGAATGGAGAACATTATGGATTGCACCAGTGTGTCTTGGTACTTCCGCATTTTACGCTCCCGGTTCAACGGTGTGATGAGGCTTTGTAAGTTGTCCCGGTAGCGAGGGTCTAGGAGGGTGTACACCCAATAATCAGACGTGGTGTGAATGTGTTCGATGCGGCGGTCGTTTCTCAGCCACTGCAGCATGAAATCAACCATGTGCTGCAGACTCCCAACTGGCCAAGAAACGTTGTCCCCTGCAAGAGGCGTCATCTCCGCCTGCTGTGCATCACCCCACCCTTGGTCTACATACTGACTAGAGCATTGTCTACCTCCCTCTGGAGCGATGTCTTCCTCCTCCATTGACTCCTCCTCACAAAGTCCTTCAAATACATATAAATTTACAAAATTTAAAACTCAAAATTTAAAAACTTTGTATCATAATTCTGTAACATCAGTTTATGGAAACACAATAGCATTACAAAAGGATAGACAAAAAATGTACATTATGTGCTTTGTAAATACATTAAAAGTTTGTAATGGTTATGAAAATATAGACAGCGACTCTGGAGGTTCAATTGTTGATACAGCATGGTACTTTGAAAGTCCTCCAGCCCTTTGTGAGGAACCACGTTGCGCTGACTGTCCAGAAGGTGATGGAATTTGTGACTCCTCATCCTCCTCACAAAGTCCTTCAAATACATATAAATTTACAAAATTTAAAACTCAAAATTTAAAAACTTTGTATCATAATTCTGTAACATCAGTTTATGGAAACACAATAGCATTACAAAAGGATAGACAAAAAATGTACATTATGTGCTTTGTAAATACATTAAAAGTTTGTAATGGTTATGAAAATATAGACAGCGACTCTGGAGGTTCAATTGTTGATACAGCATGGTACTTTGAAAGTCCTCCAGCCCTTTGTGAGGAACCACGTTGCGCTGACTGTCCAGAAGGTGATGGAATTTGTGACTCCTCATCCTCCTCACAAAGTCCTTCAAATACATATAAATTTACAAAATTTAAAACTCAAAATTTAAAAACTTTGTATCATAATTCTGTAACATCAGTTTATGGAAACACAATAGCATTACAAAAGGATAGACAAAAAATGTACATTATGTGCTTTGTAAATACATTAAAAGTTTGTAATGGTTATGAAAATATAGACAGCGACTCTGGAGGTTCAATTGTTGATACAGCATGGTACTTTGAAAGTCCTCCAGCCCTTTGTGAGGAACCACGTTGCGCTGACTGTCCAGAAGGTGATGGAATTTGTGACTCCTCATCCTCCTCACAAAGTCCTTCAAATACATATAAATTTACAAAATTTAAAACTCAAAATTTAAAAACTTTGTATCATAATTCTGTAACATCAGTTTATGGAAACACAATAGCATTACAAAAGGATAGACAAAAAATGTACATTATGTGCTTTGTAAATACATTAAAAGTTTGTAATGGTTATGAAAATATAGACAGCGACTCTGGAGGTTCAATTGTTGATACAGCATGGTACTTTGAAAGTCCTCCAGCCCTTTGTGAGGAACCACGTTGCGCTGACTGTCCAGAAGGTGATGGAATTTGTGACTCCTCATCCTCCACCTCTTCCAAAACCTCATGCCTTAGTGCTTGCAGTGTTTTTTGAAGCAGGCAGATAAGGGGGACAGTCAGGCTGACTAGTGCATCATCTGCACTCGCCATCCGCGTTGACTCATCAAACGCACGCAAAACGTGGCAGATATCCTTCATAGAGTTATTCGCCACTCATTACACTGGCAGTGGCTGCCCATTCATTATAGGATCCAATTCTAATTACTGGTTCTCACCAACATAGCTCTCCACAGCGCAGCACCCCCCTACATCTCCTCCCTTATTTATATTTATCGGCCTAACCGACTGCTGCACTCTGCAAACGACCTTCGACTAACCTCTGCACTAATCCGTACCTCCCACTCCCAACTCCAAGACTTCACCCGCGCTGCGCCAATCCTCTGGAATGCTCTACCCCAAGAAATTAGGACTATCCGCAATTTGGATGGTTTCAGGCGCTCCCTCAAAACACATTTGTTCACAGTGGCCTATCACATTCACTAATCAAAGTCATTCTATGTGTAATTCTGTGTGTGTAGCCCATTCACTATCTCCATGCATCCCTCACTTCCTTAAAATGGCTGGACCATCATTGTAAAAACACCATTGTATATAAACACCTGTACTTTGTATCTCCCACACCTCATTGTAGATTGTAAGCTTTCACCAGCAGGGGCGGCTGATTTTGCTTTAATTATTGTATTGTTAACGTTGTTACTTATGACTCGTGTTTTGAAACTGTTAAACTGTAAAGCACTGCGGAATATTATGGCGCTATATAAATAAATAATATTATTATTCTTATTATAGAGGCCCACTCAGTAGTGGTGAAGTGTGAACGCCGCAAATTGCGAGTTGACTGCGCCTGATGCAGCTGATACTCCATTACTGTTGGCTGCTGCTCACACAACCGCTCCAACATATGTAACGAGGAATTCCACCTGGTGGGTACGTCACATATAATGCGATGTTCATGAAGGTGAAATCTGCGTTGCAGAGCTGCAATCAGCGATCTGGCCATGCTGGAACGTCGCAAGTGAGCGCACTCTAGGCGGACCTTGTGCAGCAGTGCATCAAGATCCGGATAGTCCCTCAAAAAAACTCTGCACGACCAAGTTGAGCACATATGACAGACATGGTATGTGAGTGAGGTTGCCAAGGCCCAGAGCTGACACCAGATTTCGGCCATTGTCACACACTACCAAGCCTGCCTGTAGATTCTCTTCCAAAAACCACACGTCGCTCTCCTGCTTTATGGCATTACAGAGCTCCTGCGCTGTGTGGCTAAGATTCCCATGGAAATTAATTTCAGGATGGCCTGTTGACATTTGGACACGGCTGTGCTCATATCGGTCGCAACAGGTAAACGTTCACGGGTCCATGTGGAGGTAGACCGTGACGGCTCCTGCAGCGATGATTCTGAGGAACTGGAATAGGAGGAGGAATCAATGTGTACAGACTTGATTCCTGCAATCCTTGGAGTTGGCAGAACACGTACAGCGCCACTCGCAAGATCAGTACCCGGCTGCACAACATTGACCCAATGGGCAGTGAGGGAAAGGTATTGTCCCTGGCCATGGGTGTTAGAACCCTCTTGTTAGGTTTTGTTTCAGTTTGCTGGTCACATGACCTTTTTTCCCTATTTAGTCTGGCTCCGCCCTTCTGGCTTTGCTTGACTTCATTGTATTATCTACTGTTAAGCTAGCCGGGTGCTTAGGTGCCTTAATCTGTGAGTTTTGCTTGATGTTAGGATCACAAAGTATTTATTTTTCTGTTTAATTATCCATGCTACAATTTATGTTAGGACTAGGAGGTGTCCACCTTTTCTCCAGTCCCTAGATCTTGTAGGGATTACTCCCTCGCAACTATAGGTCTTCGTTCACACTAGATGAGGACTTTAGCGGGTCTGGTCGCAGGATCAGGTTCCCCGTTACATCGTAGGGATTCAGCTTAGTTGTATTGTAGGGACAGAATTCCCTTCTTTCCTTACTGGTTGTAGCAGATCATAACAATGGGTACTGGTCCACGCATCGGTGGTCAGGTGGACCTTGCTACTGAGGGCTTTTAGTAGCGCATGTTTAATTTTTCCCTCAACATGCTTTTGCAGACCAGGGACGGCTTGCCTGCTGAAATGAAATCGGCTTGGCACATTGTATTGTGGGATTGACAATGATATTCAGTTACGGAAACTGTCTGTCTCCACCAGCCTGAATCACAGCATTTCAAGGGACAGGAGTTTTGCAATGCCAGCATTCAGAGCCTGTGCTCGTGCATGGTTTGCGGAGTATGGCCGTGTTTTATCCCATGCCTGTGCTACCGCTGGCTGTTTTGTGGCCTGGGAGTGTGAGGATGACAGGGAACTTGCTGCTGTGTGTGGAATAACAGTTTGTCTCTGGACAACAGTGGCCGAGGTTCTTCCATGGCGATCCTGTGAGGAAGCATAACCAGCTGTGTGTGAGCTCGATGAAGAGGCTTCAACACAACCTGAAGATGTAGGTGCTGCTGTAGGTTGGCCTACATCTCCAGTGTGTCTTTGTAACTCAACTACGTGCTTTGTCCGCACATGTTTACACATATTTCTGGTATTGAGGTGACTGACACTTTTAGCTATTTTTAATTTTTGATTACACAGCTTGCATTTCACATAGCAAATATCATGTGCAAGTGTGTGAAAAAAGGACCACGCAGTGCAAGTCCTGGGAGCGCACGTTTTGACTTTTGGAACACAACTGCTCCGAACAGGTGCCAAACTGGAGGCTACAGGCAACCGAGTCTGCAGCCTAACTCTCCCTCCTGTTTGTACCGTTGGGGCAATGTCTTCCTCTATCTTCCTTCTATCACTAACCATTTCTCTAGGCCTCTCCCAGCTTTCAACCAAAGTACTGGTTCTCACCCACAAAGCTCTCCACAGTGCAGCACCCCTCCTACATCTCCTCCCTCATTTCTATCTATCGGCCTAACCGACTGCTGCGCTCTGCAAACGACTTTCGACTAACCTCTGCACTAATACGTACCTCCCACTCCCGACTCCAAGACTTCTCCTGCTCTACGCCAATCCTCTGGAATGCTGTACCCCAAGAAATTAGGACTATCCACAATTTGCATGGTTTCAGGCGCTCCCTCAAAACACATTTGTTCAGAGCGGCCTATCACATTCACTAATCAAAGTCATTCTATGTATTCTGTGTAAGTGTGTGTGTGTCTCTAGCCCATTCACTATCTCCATCCCTCAGTCCCTTAAGATGGCTGGAACATCATTGTAAATGCACCATTGTATATAAACACCTATACTTTGTATCTCCCCCATCTCATTGTACATTGTAAGCTGTCACGAGCAGGGGCGACTTATTTAGCTTAAATTATTGTATTGTTAACGTTGTTACTTATGACTTGTGTTCTGAAACTGCTAAACTGTAAAGCGCTGCGGAATATGATGGCGCTATATAAATAAATATTATTATTATTCCTCTGAGCTGCTCCCACACCTTCCTGTTCTTCATGCCATGTTGGGTATTGGACCTCATCATCTCCACTACCCTCTTCCAACACCTGCTGTTGGGTGGTCTGGCCAGCACCATGCTCAACAGAAACTGGCACCTGGGTCTCATCATCATCATCAGATGCGTTCTGCGGTGTGCTGACCATCGGCACTGTCTCACCCGCCTCTTCAGATTCAGAGAGACACAGCTGTTGCGCATCACTGCATACTCCCTCTTCTTCACATTACAGAATGCTGCTTGGCTGGGCCCCTGTTTGCAAGCCAATAGATTCTGAGAACAGAAGCAGACACTCAGCTGGCTCCTGTACAGAACTCTCTGACTGCCTGGGCAATTTGCCAGGCGGTGAAGAGACAGATGGTTGCCCAACAGTGCTGTGGTCCTGAGAGGAGGTGGAAGCAATTGAAGTCGATGCATTGGCTGAGATCCAAACAACAACGGCTTCAATTTGTTCTTCCCGCAGCAGGGGGGTACTCCGAGCTCCTACAAAAGTGCGCATAAAGGAACGCTCACGGCCCGGGGAAAACTGGTGGATGCTGTGTCACTGGGGGCCGCAGCAGCCACAGAATCCCCACGTCCTCTCCCTGAAGAAACTCCACGACCACGTGCCTTACTCCCTGCCTTCTTCATCTTGGTAGATTGATAAAGAAAGTCTGAAAAGTTATAAGGCCTAAGTGTGGTTATTCCGCAGAGACTGCAGTGAACACTGCACACAACTGTTCAGTAGGTGTGAAAGGCCCCTTTGTGTACTTCTATAGTGTTTGCAACCAATGTATTGTATACGGATGGAAGCGCGTCACACTAATAGATTTTATTTATTTGTAATAGAGTGGAGCAGCAACAATTAGAGAAAAATTTCAAGGATGTGCCAGTGACACACGCTCAGCAGACTACAACCAGCAGTGGTTGAAGAACTAACTGGAGCGTGATCTGCACTCCAAAAAGGAAAACCTCAGACTACAGTGAACACTGCACACAACTGTTCACTACCCAACGCGTCTCAGCAGGAAGGCAGTCTGTGCGTCAAAACAAAGGCGCAAGCATACATCCACGTACCCTGTTTATAAAGCTATATAAAAAAAATTATGTAGTAGTGACGCACACTTTATTGAGGTACAGTATTACATCGCCATTCACCATCTGTGGCTATGCAGTCTCATCTATATATACCTTATCTATCCGTTGTCATGCTTGCAAGTCGACAGTCAGGCATAAATAGCAATTTTCACTATGCACTATGCACTTTTTAAAGGTTATGTTTGTTAATAAACATGATTATTGCCACATATTATGAGTATTACATGATGGAAATTGTATAATTTTGTATAAACTGTTTAGTGACATTATTCAGCAAATGTAACATTTTAGTAATGTCACAGATAACTTGTAATGCTGATGATGTTTTGAAGTCAGACATTCATTGTCTATACAATAAAAATGGTGTACATACTGTTACTTATCCATCATTAATGGATTCAGATATGTACTTGTATGCTTTTATGTACAACCGTATAGCAGATTCCTTAACTAATTTATTTTGTGGTTTGCATTGCTGTTCAACATGTTAATGTATGTGTTTATGTTTGTCAATTCTTTATTTATCTAGATATTAGTTTAAATGAAATCATCATCTTATGGTAGTAAAGGTTATCTTTCTCTTGTTTGAAGTATAGACATTTAAAATTGACAGGTAACAAGGAAATTACTTTATCTAGTATTTAAACATCCTCCTTGACCCTGGGCTCCAACACCGCCAGTTGTTGCTCGGAAGTGCTGTTAGCACAGTCAACACTTGCTCCTGTGTTACTGGGGTTCAGTAACGTCAGCTGGTCCTCGGTTGTGCCATTGGCTCTTTTCCTTCTGCTGCCCCTCCGGGTTCCAGTACCGTCAGCTGGTTCTCCGCAGTGCCTTTGGCCTAGGTGCCTCCATCTTGGTATCCGAGTTCCAGCAACGTCTGCTGGTCCTTGGTAGTGCTTTGGAGCACAGGTACCTCCTGCTTAGTAACCGTGTCCCAGTAACGTCAGCTGGTCCTCGGTTGTGCCATTGGCTCTTTTCCTTCTGCTGCCCCTCCGGGTTCAGTAACGTCAGCTGGTCCTCGGTTGTGCCATTGGCTCTTTTCCTTCTGCTGCCCCTCCGGGTTCCAGTACCGTCAGCTGGTTCTCCGCAGTGCCTTTGGCCTAGGTGCCTCCATCTTGGTATCCGAGTTCCAGCAACGTCTGCTGGTCCTTGGTAGTGCTTTGGAGCACAGGTACCTCCTGCTTAGTAACCGTGTCCCAGTAACATCAGCTGGTACAAGATTGTGCTACAAATACAAGATACGGAACAAGAGACACAAGAACAATAAGCAGAAGATTAAAAGCAGAAGAACATGAAGTATAAGACCAAAATGAAGAGCAAAATATATGCTCTAAATTCTAAGCAGAAGAAGACTAAGCAGTGTATGGGGGTGAGTCCGTTCCTCCTCGTGGTGCCCCTGGAAAATGCCTGCTGCTGCAGGCTAAACTGAACACGGACAAATACTGTTGTAATTTAAATCTTTTGTGACAGCAAGAACGGAAGGATGAAAAATTCATACTTTGACAGATTACAAGTACAGGATTCTCTGTCACAAATAAGAATATGATGAAGAAGATGAAGCAGAATATGAATAAGAATAATAGTTTAATAAGAAGAATATGAGTAATGTTAACAAAGATGAATAGCAAGAAGTTTAAGAAGAAGATAAAGAAGGTGAAGATGAAGAATAATTTGATGAAAAAGATGATGCTGCAGAAGATTATGAAGGAGAAAGTGTGTGAAAAGTTAAAAAGGTGAAGATGAAGAGCATGGAAGTTGTGTAATATACATATTTGCCAAAATATAAAAACGTTAACATTGTCAATTTCTTCGTCAATCCGAACATCTTTAAAAAAAAAAATATTTATGCTATTCCATTTGATTGGGTTAAACATCTATGCCTTTAATGTCTCCTCAACCTTCCACAATACATTCTACATTACTCTTTCTTGTTTTCCTTCATGTACAATTAACCAACAAGGCAAGAATGGGTTTTTTTTAATTTCGATATTTTGTTCCCATAGACTTACATGGGACTTCCGGTATCGATATCGGGTATCGCCAATATTTTAGTGATATCGGCGATACCATTCCGATTCCGATACTTTAGGATATCGGAAAGTATCGCTCAACTCTACCAGTGACTTTATACAAAGGACTGTTATGAGCATGTTGGAAATGACTTCTGAGTTGGGGTTCCCTCTGGTGGTTGCTGAGGGTATTGAACCAGTGTTGAATAATAGAAGTCCATCACCTGCAAGCGATGACTGGCAATCAGGAGAGACGGACTAGGCTGATATAAGTGAGCTGCCATCCCATGATCCTCACCGGTGATCAATTGTTGTTTCCTGGTTCATTTGGAAGTCAGCTTGTGTCTTGCCTTCATCTGCTACTTTCAGATAAGTTATTTGCTGCTTGTTTCTATCGTGTTTGCTATATCCATTTTTTGCCTGCACTTTTGTGGGATGTTAACCGGGTTCCCCTCCAGGGGCCTGTGCTACTCTGTTTTTCAGTAGCCACTGTTTATTTGTTCCATTGCTCTGTCCCTGCTATTTGAGTGGCTGCGGGTTAGCCGCTTGGTCACACCAGAGATCTGATTTAGTGGGTGGCGAGATCGTGTGGTCTCAGCATTTTTTGAAATCAGAAGTGTTGGAATTTTTCTAGGGTTTTGCTGGGTTGCAGATAGTATTCTGTCCTGTAATGTCCTATCTAGGCAGTATTTGGCCCCAGCATTTGCTCACTCTATTTTCTGCCTGCGTTTGTTGTTTCTTCTTGTCTAACCGCCATTATATGTTTGGGGGCTACCTATTCCTTTGGGGCTCTACTCCAGGGCAGTTAGCTTTCCTGTTTCTATCTTCAGGTGTAGCTAATCTCTCTGGCAGTGCCGAGGCGTCTAGGTCACCGTAGGTACGTCCCACAGCTGCTTCTAGTTGTGCGGTTAGCTTAGGGATCTGCAACCCATTAGTTCTCAACCTCTCTGGGTGTTCAGCTGCCTTGGCTGTTTTTTGCTCCTGTCCTCCTCAGCTACCAAATCATAACAGAATCACCGGCCTGACTGTAAATTCTATGGTACTCAGAAGAGGGAAAAAATATTAAAAAAAAAAGTAGTCACAATTTTTATTTTTTTGTGTGTATTTATTTTTTCCTCTTTATCTCTGGGGCTGTAGGAGGAGATTTTCTGCAATGGAAATCAAGCACTTGTCCGATCGTATGGAGCAGCTTGCTGCTGATGTTCAGAGTATTGCAATCTATCTCACTCGTTTGCCTGCTGTAGAACCTAAGATCCCTACTCCGGATTTATTTTTTGGGGATCGGTCTAAATTTTTGAATTTGAATTTTAAAAATAACTGTAAGTTGTTTTTTGCCCTGAAACCTAAGTCCTCAGGGAACGCAGCACAGCAGGTTCAAATTGTCATCTCCCTGTTGCGATTGGGCTTTTTCCCTGACACCTGGGGATCCTGTTTTGACTGATGTTGATGTGTTTTTTCAGGCTCTGGGGTTGTTGTACGATGAACCTAATGTTACTGATCAAGCTGAGAAAACCTTGTTGGCATTGAATCAGGGTCAGGAAGTCGCAGAGCTATATTGTCAGAAATTCCGAAAGTGGGCAGTCCTTACTAAATGGAATGATGATGCCCTGGCAGCTCTTTATCGGAAGGGTCTGGCAGAAACCTTAAAGGACGTTATGGTGGGATTTCCTGTTCCTTCTGGTCTCAATGACTCTATGTCATTGGCTATTCAAATTGATAGACGTTTACGTGAGCGTAGAAATATGCGAGAGGTGGTGATGCCTTGCGAGCCAGCCCCTGAGCCCATGCAGTGTGATGGAATGGTTTCTGGGGCTCAGCGTCGAGAGTTTCGAAAGTGTAATAAGTTGTGCTTCTATTGTGGAGATGCTTCTCATACTATTTCTATCTGCCCTAAGCGGGGAAGACATTTTGCGCGCTCGGTTGTTTTGGGTAATGTTCAGACTAAATTTCTTTTGAATGTTACGCTCCATGTCCACATTTTCGGCTCAGGCTTTTGTTGATTCAGGAGCAGCACTGTTATGTACGGTAGCTGAGGAGGACAGGAACAACAGCAGGGCAGCCGAACACCTGAGATGTTGGTAACTAATGGGTTGCAGAAACCTGAACTAACCACACAACTAGAGGTAGCCGTGAAGCGTTCCTACGTTGATCCTAGACGCCTCGTCACAGCCTGAGAGCTAGCTATACCTAAAGATAGAAACAGGAAAGCTAACTGCCCCGGAGTAGAGCCACAAAGGAATAGGCAGCCCCCAAACATATAATGGCGGTTAGACAAGATGAAAACACAAATGAAGGCAGAAAACAGATTGAGCAAACGCTGGGGCCACAAGCTGACTAAATAGGAAAGGATAGGAGAGATTACTTTCTGCAACCCAGAAAACCCTACAAAAATCCTACAATTCGGATTACAAAAATACTGAGATCACACGAGCTCGCCACCCACTAAATCAGATCTCAGTGTGAACAAAACCAAGCTGCAGCCGCTGAAAAACCAGGAAAAAGCAAATGAAAAAACAACAGAGGCTACAGACAAACTGTGAGGAGCTCAGGCCCCAGGAGGGGACCCGGTTGTCCTCCACAAATGTGCAGAAAACAATGCAAATAGCAAGCACAAAAATAAAAACAGAAAATATCTTATCTGATAGCAGAAGATGCAGGTAAGACTCAGCAAACTTCCAAATGAACCAAGAACCACAATTGAGACAAGAACAATTGATCACCGGCAACCATCATGGGAGGGAACCTCCCTTATATCAGACCAGTCCGTGATCCCAGATTGCCATTCCTCGCTGAAAGGTTCAGTACTGTCTGTAACCACCAGAGGGAGCCTCTGCTCAGAAACCATCTCTAGCACATTCATAACAGCGCTAAACCTAATGGATTTTGATTTTTCCAAACCTTGTGGTTTTCCCATGGTACCCTGCAGAGGTCTATTCCTTTACTGGGTATTGATTCTACCCCTTTGGCGGAGAATAAACCCCAGTTTTCAACCCAGGTGATAATGCGGGTTGACCCGGAAAACCAAGAGAATTGTAAATTTTTGGTATTACATAATTCACATGACATTATTGTACTGGGTTTTCCTTGGTTGCAGACCCATAAACCTGTTTTGGATTGGAAGTCTGTGTCTGTGGTCAGTTGGGGTTGTCAATGTGTTCGTAATGACACTCCTGTTTTTTCTACCTCTCCCCAGTCTCAGGATGTCCCTGACTATTTGGCTGATTTTTCTGATGTGTTTAGTGAGAGTAAGTCTGCGTCCTTACCTCCTCATAGGAGTTATGATTGCGCGATTGAGTTGGTACACGGTTGTAATTTTTCCCAAGGGTCGGCTCTTCAATTTATCGGTACCCGAGCATGATGCTATGCGATCTTATATCAAAGAGTCTTTGGAGAAGGGTCATATCAGACCATCCTCTTCACCCTTGGGCGCCGGCTTTTTCTTTGTGGCCAAAAAGGATGGTTCATTGAGGCCATGTATTGACTATCGTCTCCTTAATAAGATCACTGTTAAATATCAGTATCCGTTACCCCAGATTTCTGTTTTATTTTCTAGAGTGAAAGGTGCCAGTTGGTTTACCAAGCTTGACCTTAGGGGGGCGTATAATCTTATTCGCATCAAGCACATAGATGAATGGAAGACGGCGTTTAATACCCCTGAGGGGCATTTTGAGTACCTAGTGATGCCTTTTGGGCTCACTAATGCCCCTTCCGTCTTCCAGTCTTTCATGAACGATATTTTCCGGGATTTGGTGGATAAGTTTCTGATCGTTTATTTGGACGATATCTTGATATTTTCCAATGACTGGGATTCTCATGTGGAACATGTTCGGATGGTATTCCGGATTTTGAGAGAGAATGCTTTGTATGTTAAGGGATCGAAATGTCTCTTTGGCGTACAGAAGGTTTCTTTTTGGGATTCATTTTGTCTCCGTCTGCTATTGAAATGGACCCGGTCAAGGTTCAGGCCATTTGTGATTGGGTTCAACCCACTTCATTGAATGCTCTTCAGAGATTTTTGGGTTTTGCTAATTTTTACCGTAAATTTATAAGTAATTTCTCTGATATTGTGAAACCACTGACTGATTGACCAAAAAGGGTTCTGATGTGGTGAATTGGTCTCCTGAGGCAGTTTCTGCGTTTCAGGAGCTCAAGCGGAGATTCACTTCTGCCCCTGTTCTACGGCAAACTGATGTTTCTCTACCATTTCAGGTGGAGATAGATGCTTCTGAAATTGGTGCAGGAGCCGTTTTGTCTCAAAGGGATCCTGTAACCTCTAAGATTAACCATTGTGCCTTCTTCTCCCGAAAGTTTTCCCCAGCTGAACATAATTATGATGTGGGGAATCGGGAATTATTGGCTATGAAGTGGGCGTTCGAAGAGTGGAGACATTGGTTGGAGGTAGCCAAACATTTAAGTTGTGGTCCTCACTGACCACAAAAACTTGATCTATCTCGAATCAGCCAAGCGATTGAATCCCAGACAGGCCAGGTGGGCCTTGTTTTTCACACGTTTTAACTTTGTGGTCTCCTTCCTCCCGGGTACTAAGAATGTTAAGGCGGATGCCCTCTCTAGGAGTTTCCTTGTGGATTCTATTGATGTGACTGAGCCTACGGCCATTCTAAAGGAGGGTGTCGTTCTTTCCGCTATCTCACCCGATTTGAGAGTGGCACTGGAGCAATTTCAGGGGGATAAACCTGAACGTTGCCCTGCGGGGAAATTGTATGTCCCAGACCAATGGAGAGAAAAAGTTATGTCTGAAGTTCATTGCTCTGCATTGGCTGGTCATCCCGGTATTTTTGGTACTAGAGATTTGGTGAGTCGGTCCTTTTGGTGGCCTACTTTATCTCATGACGTCAGGAACTTTGTGCAGTCCTGTGGGACTTGTTCTCGGTCCAAACCTTGCTCTCGCTCTAGTGGATTGTTAATGCCATTGCCTGCGCCCAAGAGGCCATGGACCCATGTCTCTATGGATTTTATTTCCGACCACCCTGTCTCTCAGAGAATGACCGTTATCTGGGTGATCTGTGATAGATTTTCCAAGATGATCCATCTTGTGCCACTGCCGAAGTTGCCATCCTCTTCCGAGTTGGTGCCCTTGTTTTTTCAGCAGGTGGTTCGGTTGCACGGCATTCCAGAAAACATTGTGTCTGACAGAGGAGTCCAATTTGTTTCCAGATTTTGGAGGACATTTTATTCTAAACTGGGAGTTCAGCTGTCTTTCTCCTCTGCGTTTCACCCTCAGACCAATGGGCAGACTGAGAGAACAAACCAGACCTTGGAAACTTATTTGAGATGTTTTGTGTCTGCTGATCAGAATGACTGGGTCTCTTTTTTGCCTTTGCTGAATTTGCTCTGAATAATAGGGCTAGTTCTGCCACCTTGATGTCTCCTTTTTTCTGCAATTTCGGGTTTCATCCTCGGTTTTCTTCGGGGCAGGTGGAGGCTTCTGTCTGTCCAGGTGATGACTCTATGGTGGAGAGAATGCAGCAGATTTGGGATCAAGTAGTGGATAAATTGTCTCTCTCTCAGGAGAGGGCCCAGTGGTTGGCCAACCGGCATAGGACTGATGGTCCTCGGTTTAAAGTGGATGACTTGGTTTGGTTGTCCTCAAAAAATATCCCTATGAAGGTTGCGTCTCCAAAGTTTAAGCCAAGGTTCATTGGACCTTATAGGATCTTGGAAGTCCTTAATCCAGTTTCTTTTCGTTTGGCGCTTCCAGGAACGTTTAAGATTCATAACGTCTTCCACAAATCTTTATTGAAAAGGTTTGTCGAGCCAGTGGTTCCTATGGCTGCACCTCCTGAGCCTGTTTTGGTTGAGGGCAATCTGGAATATGAATGGAGAAGATATTGGATTCTCGTCTGACTAGGCGGAGACTCCAGTACTTGGTTAAGTGGAAAGGTTATGGTCATGAGGACAATTCTTGGGTGTTTGCTTCTGACATCCATGCGCAGAAATTGGTTCGCGCCTTTCACTGGGCTCACCCTGATCGGCCTGGTGGCGCCGGTGAGGGTTCGGTGACCCCTTCTCAAGGGGGGTACTGTTGTGAGCATGTTGGAAATGACTTCTGGGTTGGGGCTCCCTCTGGTGGTTGCTGAGGTTATTGAACCAGTGTTGAATAATAGAAGTCCATCACCTGCAAGCGATGACTGGCAATCAGGAGAGACGGACTGGGCTGATATAAGTGAGCTGCCTTCCCATGATCCTCGCCTGTGATCAATTGTTGTTTCCTGGTTCATTTGGAAGTCAGCTTGTGTCTTGCCTTCATCTGCTACTTTCAGATAAGTTATTTGCTGCTTGTTTCTATCGTGTTTGCTATATCCATTTTTTGCCTGCACTTTTGTGGGAGGTTAGCCGGGTTCCCCTCCAGGGGCCTGTGCTATGCTCTTTTTTTCAGTAGCCACTGTTTATTTGTTCCATTGCTCTGTCCCTGCTATTTGAGTGGCTGCGGGTTAGCCGCTTGGTCACACCAGAGATTTGATTTAGCGGGTGGCAAGATCGTGTGGTCTCAGCATTTTTTGAAATCAGAAGTGTTGGAATTTTTCTAGGGTTTTGCTGGGTTGCATATAGTATTCTGTCCTGTCCTATCTAGGCAGTATTTGGCCCCAGCGTTTGCTCACTCTATTTTCTGCCTGCGTTTGTGTTTCTTCTTGTCTAACCGCCATTATATGTTTGGGGGCTACCTATTCCTTTGGGGCTCTACTCCGGGGCAGCTAGCTTTCCTGTTTCTATCTTCAGGTGTAGCTAATCTCTCCGGCTGTGCCGAGGGATCTAGGTCACCGTAGGTGCGTCCCACGGCTGCTTCTAGTTGTGCGGTTAGCTTAGGGATCTGCAACCCATTAGCTCTGGGTGTTCGGCTGCCTTGGCTGTTTTTTTGCTCCTGTCCTCCTCAGCTACCAAATCATAACACAGGACCTTTGTATATAGTGAATAGTGTGCAGGTAATATAGTGATCACCAGTGAAATGATACATAGGTGCTTGTTATGATTTGGTAACCGAGGAGGACAGTAACAAATATAGTCAAGGTAGCCAGTCACCCAGAGAGGTTGGAACTAATGAATTGCAGACCCCTAAACTAACCGCACAACTAGAAGCAGCCATGGGACGTACCTACGATGACCTAGACGCCTCGACACAGCCGGAGAGTTAACTAAGCCTAATGATAGAAAGGGGAAAGCTAACTGCCCCGGAGTAGCGCCCCAAAGGAATAGGTATTCCCCACACATATATTGGCAGTGAGACAAGATGAAATACAAACGCAGGCAGAAAACAGAGTAAGCAAACGCTGGGGCTCAAAACTATTTAGATAGGACAGGAAAGAATACTGTCTGCAATACAGCAAAACCCTAGGAAAAATTCCAACACTTCTGATTCCAAAAATACTGAGACCACACGATCTCTCCCCGCTAGATCAGAACTCTGGTGTGAATAGGTAGCTACCCAGCAGCCACTGAAATAACAGGGACGGAACAAATAAACCGAGATAAATGAGAAACAGAGACCAGTGCAGGCCGGGGACCCGGCTGACCTCACTCAGAAGGCAGAAAAACAAAAGAAGACAAAACCACAGAAACAAGCAGAAAATAGCTTATCTGAAAGTTGCAGGAGACCGCAGAAAGCAAGCTGACTTCCAAACTGGACCAGAAAGAAACAACTAATCACTGGCGAGGATCGTGGGAAGGTTACTCCCTTAAATCTCCCCAGTCATCACTCCCAGATTGCCAATCATCCACAGCTGAATCCTCAGCTGAAAGACCTCTGTCAGTCAAGGCAGCTTCATTAATACCAGCAGCCACCAGAGGGAGCCCCAACACAGAATCCAGAGTGTTCAGAACAGCACCCCCCCTTGAGGAGGAGTCACCGAACCCTCACTGCGCCACCTGTTATGTTTTGGTAGCTGAGGAGAGCAGGCAAAAATGGCAATACACCAGAGAGGTTGGAATCTATTGGATTGCAGTACCCTGACTAACCACCACAACTAAAGGCAGCAGTGGAGCGTTCCTACATTGGTCCTAGACGCCTCTTCACAGCCTGAGAGATTAACTACACCTAAAGATAGAAAGAGGAAAGCTATCTGCCCCGGAGCAGATCCCAAAGAACATAGGAAGCCCCCAAACATGTAATGGCGGTTAGACAAGAGGAAATACAGACACAGACAGAAAATAGAATGAGCAAACGCTGGGGCCCAATCTGCCTAGACAGAAAAGGATAGAAAGGATACTCACTGCAATCCAAAAAAACCCCTAAAAAATGCCAATGCTACTGATTGCAAAAACACCTGAGATCACACGACCTCTACCACCTAAATCAGTTCTCTGGTGTGACAAAACTAAGCCGCAGCCACTGAAAAAACTGGAAAAGGCAAATGAACAAATAACAGTGGCTCTAGCGGAACTGAGAGGAGCCCAAGCCCCCGGGGGGGAACCTGGCTAACCTCACAGAAATGCAGAGAAATATGCAAATGGTAAGCACAAAAACAGAGAATATCTTATCTGAAAGCAGAAGAGGCAAGACTCAGCAAGCTTCCAAGTGAACCAGGAACCACAGTTGAGACAAGAACAATTGATCACCGGCAACCATGATGGGAGGGAACCTCCCTTATATCAAGCCAGTCTGTGACTCCTGATTGCCAATCCTCATTGAATGATTCAGTACTGTTTGTAACCACCAGAGGGAGCTTCTGCTCAGAATTCATTTCCAAAACATTCACAACAGTACCCCCCCTTGAGGAGGGGTCACCGAACCCTCAGTTGTGCAACCAGGTCGGTCAGGATGAGCTCGGTGATACGCACGGATCAGTCTCTTAGCATGGATGTCCGAAGCAAACACCCAAGAATTGTCCTCCTAACCATAACCTCTCCACTTAACCAAATACTGGAGTTTCCGTCTAGAAAAACGAGAATCCAATATTTTCTCAACCACATACTCCAGATTGCCCTCAACCAAAACAGGGTCAGGAGGCACAGCCATAGGAACCACTGGCTCGACAAACCTCTTCAATAAGGACTTGTGGAACACGTTATGGATCTTAAATGTCCCTGGAAGAAGTAAACAAAAGGAAACAGGATTAAGAATCTCCATGATCTTATAAGGTCCAATGAACCTTGGCTTAAACTTAGGAGATGCAACTCTCATAGGGATATTTCTTGAGGACAACCAGACCAATTCCCCCACTTTAAACCGAGGACCATCAGTCCTATGCCGGTTGGCAAACGCTGGGCCTTCTCCTGAGAGAGGGACAACCTCTCCACTACCTGGTCCCAAATCTGCTGCATACGCTCCACAACAGAGTCAACACCCGGACAGACAGAAGCCTCCGTCTGTCCCGAAGAAAATCTAGGGTGAAACCCAAAATTGCAGAAAAATGGAGACATCAAAGTGGCAGAGCTAGCCCTATTATTAAAAGCAAACTCAGCCAAAGGCAAAAAAGAGACCGTCATCTTGATCAGCAGACACAAAGCATCTCAGATAAGTCTCCAATGTCTGGTTTGCTCTCTCAGTTTGTCCATTGGTCTGAGGATGAAAAGCAGAGGAGAAAGACAATTGAACACCAAGTTTAGAACAAAAAGTCCTCCAAAATCTGGAAACAAACTGGACTCCTCTGTCAGACACAATGTTCTCAGGAGTGCCGTGTAACCGAACCACGTGCTGAAGGAACAAAGGCACCAATTCGGAGGAGGAAGGCAACTTAGGTAATGGCACAAGATGTATCATCTTGGAAAACCTATCACAAATCACCCAGATAACAGTCATTCTCTGAGAAACAGGGAGGTCGGAAATAAAATCCATAGAGATATGGGTCCATGGTCTCTTGGGCACAGGCAATGGCATCAACAAACCACCAGAGCGAGAGCAAAGCTTGGAGCGAGAGCAAGTACAACAGGACTGCACAAATTCCTTGACGTCACAAGACAAAGTAGGCCACCAAAAGGACCGACTCACCAAGTCTCTGGTACCAAAAATTCCGGGATGACCGGCCAACGCGGAACAATGAATCTCAGACATCACACTCTTTTTCCACATGTCTGGGACAAACAATTTCCCAATAGGGCAGCGCTCGGGTTTATCCTCCTGACACCCTTCCAGAGCCAGTCTCAAATTGGGCGAGATGGCGGAAAGAACTACACCCTCTTTTAAAATAACAGCAGGATCAGATAACTCAGGAGAGTCCGCAAGGAAACTCCTCGAGAGGGCATCCGCCTTAACATTCTTAGTGCCAGGAAGAAAGGAAACCACAAAATTAAAACGTGTGAAAAACAAGGCCCACCTGGCCTGTCTAGGATTAAGTCGCTTGGCTGATTCCAGATAAACCAGATTCTTATGGTCCGTGAGGACCACCACCTGATGTTTGGCTCCCTCCAGCCAATGTCTCCACTCTTCAAAAGCCCACTTCATGGCCAATAACTCCCGATTACCCACGTCATAATTACGTTCAGTTGGAGAAAATTTTTGAGAGAAAAAGGCACAAGGGTTACTTTTAGAGGTCTCAGGATCTCTTTGGGAAAAAACGGCACCTGCCCCAATTTCAGAGGCATCAACCTCCACCTGAAATGGCAGAGAAACATCAGGCTGCCGTAGAACAGGAGCAGAAGTGAATCTCTGCTTTAGTTCATGAAACGAGACTGCCTCAGGAGGCCAATTCACCACATCAGAACCCTTTTTGGTCAAATCAGTCAATGGTTTAACAATAACAGAGAAATTACCAATAAATTTACGATAAAAATTGGCAAAACCCAAGAATCTCTGAAGACCCTTTAATGAAGTAGGTTGGACCCAATCACAGATGGCCTGAACCTTGACCGGGTCCATTTCAATAACAGATGGAGACAAAATGAATCCCAGAAATGAGATCCTCTGTATGCCAAAAAAACTCTTTGATCTCTTCACATACAGTGCATTCTCTCTCAAAATTTGGAACACAGTCCGAACATGTTTCACATGAGAGTCCCAGTCATTGGAAAAAATCAAGATATCATCCAAATAAACAATCAGAAATTTATCCACAAAATCCCTGAAAATGTCATTCATGAAGGACTGGAAGACGGAAGGAGCATTAGTGAGCCCAAAGGGCATCACTAGGTACTCAAACTGCCCCTCTGGGGTATTAAACGCCGTCTTCCATTCATCCCCGTGCTTAATGCGAATAAGGTTATACGCCCCCCTGAGGTCAAGCTTGGTAAACCAAGTAGCACTTTTCACCCTGGAAAACACGTCAGAAATCAAGGGTAACAGATATTGATATTTCACAGTGATCTTGTTCAAGAGACGATAATCAATACACGGCCTTAATGATCCATCCTTTTTGGCCACAAAGAAAAAACCGGCACCCAAGGGTGAAGAGGATGGTCTGATATGACCCTTCTCCAATGACTCCTTGATATAAGACCGCATAGCGTCATGTTCAGGTACAGACAAGTTAAAAAGGCGACCTTTAGGGAATTTACTACCAGGCACTAATTCAATAGCGCAGTCATGGGGGGGCCAAGGATGCAGATTTACTTTCGCTAAACACATCAGAAAAATCAGTCAAAAAGTCAGGAACATCCTGAGACTGGGGAGAGGCAGAAAAAACAGGAGTGTTGGTATTAACACATTGGCAGCCCCAACTGGTTACAGACACAGATTTCCAATCCAAAACAGGATTATGAGACTGTAACCAAGGGAAACCTAGTACAATAATGTCATGCAGATTATACAGTACCAAAATTTGCAACTCTCCTGATGATCAGGTTCAACACTCATTATCACCTGAGTAGAAAACTGGGGTTTATTCTCAGCCAAAGGGGTAGAATCAATCCCCAGTAGGGGAATAGACTTCCATAGGAGTATCAAGGGAAACCCACAACGTTTGGCAAAATCAAAATCCATCAGGTTAATAGCTGCTCCCGAATCAACAAAAGCCTGAGCAGAAAATGTGGACAGGGAGCAAATCAGGGTAACAGTCAACAGAAATTTAGTCTGAACACTACCCAAGACAACTGAGCGTGCAAAACGTCTTCCCCGCTTAGGGCAGACAGAAATAGCATGAGAGGCGTCACCACAATAGAAGCAGAACCCATTGCGTTTTCGAAACTCATGACGCTGTGCCCCAGAAGCCACTCCATCACACTGCATGTGTCCAGAAGCTGGCTCACAAGGGAACACTATTCCACGCATACCTCTACCTCACGCAAACGTCTGTCAATTTGAATCGCTAATGCCATAGAATCATTGAGACCAGAGGGAGCAGGGAAACCAACCATAACATCTTTTACATTCTCTGACAGCCCCTTCCGAAAAAGGGCTGCCAAAGCATCATCATTCCATTTGGTTAGGACTGCCCATTTTCGGAATTTCTGACAGTACAACTCAGCATCCTCAAGCCCCTGATTTAATGCCAAAAAGGTTCTTTCAGCTTGATCAGTGACATTAGGCTCATCGTACAATAACCCCAGAACCAGAAAAAATGCATCAACATCACTCAAAACAGGGTCCCCAGGTGTCAGGGAAAAAGCCCAATCCTGAGGATCGCCGCGCAGGAGAGAGATGACAATTTGAACCTGCTGTGCTGCGTTCCCTGAGGACTTAGGTTTTAAGGCAAAAAACAACTTACAGTTATTTTTGAAATTCAGAAATTTGGCCCGATCTCCCAAAAAAAATCTGGCATGGGAATCCTAGGTTCCACAACCGGCAACCCAGCAAGATAGACAGCAATACTCCGAACCTCAGTGGCAAGCTGATCCACACGGCCAGACAGCTGTGCAAGCTCCATTGAGAGAAAAAAAAATCCTCCTCAGCACCCAGAGAATAAGAGGGAAAAAATGCAAGAAACAGAAAAAAAAAATCTCTGACAACTTTTTTCTTTCCACACTATTTTTTCCCTTCTGTGAGTACCATACAATTTTCAGTTTGGCCGGTGATACTGTTATGTTTTGGTAGCTGAGGAGAGCAGGCAAAAACGGCAATACACCAGAGAGGTTGGAATCTATTGGATTGCAGTACCCTGACTAACCATCACAACTAAAGGCAGCCGTGGAGCATTCCTACGTTGGTCCTAGACGCCTCTTCACAGCCTGAGAGATTAACTACACCTAAAGATAGAAAGAGGAAAGCTATCTGCCCCGGAGCAAATCCCCAAAGAACATAGGAAGCCCCCAAACATGTAATGGCGGTTAGACAAGAGGAAATACAGACACAGACAGAAAATAGAATGAGCAAACGCTGGGGCCCAATCTGCCTAGACAGAAAAGGATAGAAAGGATACTCACTGCAATCCAAAAAAAAACCTAAAAAAATGCCAACGCTACTGATTGCAAAAACACCTGAGATCACACGACCTCTACCACCTAAATCAGTTCTCTGGTGTAACAAAACTATGCCGCAGCCACTGAAAAAACTGGAAAAGGCAAATGAACAAATAACAGTGGCTCCAGCGGAACTGAGAGGAGCCCAAGCCCCCCGGGGGGGAACCTGGCTAACCTCACAGAAATGCAGAGAAATATGCAAATGGTAAGCACAAAAACAAAAACAGAAAATATCTTATCTGAAAGCAGAAGAGGCAAGACTTAGCAAGCTTCCAAGTGAACCAGGAACCACAGTTGAGACAAGAACAATTGATCACCGGCAACCATGATGGGAGGGAACCTCCCTTATATCAAGACCGTCTGTGACTCCTGATTGCCAATCCTCATTGAATGGTTCAGTACTGTTTGTAACCACCAGAGGGAGCTTCTGCTCAGAATTCATTTCCAAAACATTCACAACAGCCACCAGGCCGATCAGGATGAGCCCGGTGAAAGGCGCGAACCAATCTCTTCGCATGAATGTCAGAAGCAAACACCAGGAATTGTCCTCCTGACCATAACCTTTCCACTTAACCAATTACTGGAGTCTCCTTCTAGCCAGATGAGAATCCAATATCTTCTCCACTTCATACTCCAGATAGCCCTCAACCAAAACAGGCTCAGGGGGCACAGCCATAGGAACCACTGGCTCAACAAACCTTTACATAAAGATTTGTGGAAGACGTTCTGAATCTTAAACGTCCCTGGAAGAACCAAACGGAAGGAAACAGGATTAAGAATTTCCAAGATCTTATAAGGTCCAGTGAACCTTGGCTTAAATTTTGGAGACGCCACCTTCATAGGGATATTTCTTGAGGACAACCAAACCATGACACCCACTTTAAACCGAGGACCATCAGCCCTATGCCGGTTGGCCAACCGCTGGGCCCTCTCCTGAGAGAGAGACAACTTATCATGTTATCAGAAATTTATCCACAAAATCCCTGAAAATATCATTCATGAAGGATTGGAAGACGGAAGAAGCATTAGTGAGCCCAAAGGGCATCACTAGGTACTCAAAATGCCCCTCTGGGGTATTAAACGCCATCTTCCATTCATCCCCGTGCCTAATGCGAATAAAGTTATACGCCCCCCTGAGGTCAAGCTTGGTAAACCAACTAGCACTTTTCACTCTGGAAAACTGGTCAGAAATCAAGGGTAACGGATATTGATACTTCACAGTGATCTTATTCAAGAGACGATAATCAATACACGGCCTCAATGAACCATCCTTTTAGGCCACAAAGAAAAACACGGCGCCCAAGGGTGAAGAGGATGGTCTGATATGACCCTTCTCCAATGACTCCTTGATATAAGATCGCATAGCATCGTGTTCAGGTACAGACAAGTTAAAAAGGCGACCTTTAGGAAATTTACCACCAGGCACTAATTCAATAGCGCAATCATAGCTCCTGTGAGGGGGCAAGGATGCAGGATTTACTTTCACTAAACACATCCGAAAAATCAGTCAAAAAGTCAGGAACATCCTGAGCCTGGGGGGAGGCAGAAAAAACAGGAGTGTTGGCATTAACACATTGGCAGCCCCAACTGGTCACAGACACAGATTTCCAATCCAAAACAGGATTATAGACTGTAACCAAGGGAAACCTAGTACAATAATGTCATGCAGATAATGCAGCACCAGAAATTTGCAACTCTCCTGATGATCTGGTTCAACCTCATTATCACCTGAGTAGAAAACTGGGGTTTATTCTCCGCCAAAGGGGTAGAATCAATGCCCAGTAGGGGAATAGACTTCCGCAGGGGTATCATGGGAAACCCACAACGTTTGGCAAAGTCAAAATCCATCAGGTTAATAACTGCTCCTGAATCAACAAAAGCCTGAGCAGAAAATGTGGACAGGGAGCAAATCAGGGTAACAGTCAACAGAAATTTAGTCTGAACACTACCCAAGACAACTGAGCGTGCAAAATGTCTTCCCCGCTTAGGGCAGACTAAATAGCATGAGAGGTGTCACCACAGTAGAAACATAACCCATTGCGCTTTCGAAACTCATGACGCTGTGCCACAGAAGTCACTCCATCACACTGCATGGGCTCAGAAGCTGGCTCACAAGGCAACACCATCTCACGCATACCTCTGCGCTCACGCAAACGTCTGTCAATTTGAATAGCCAATGACATAGAATCATTGAGACCAGAGGGAGCAGGGAATCCCACCATAACATCGTTTACATTCTCTGACAGCCCCTTCCGAAAAAGGGCTGCCAAAGCATAATCATTCCATTTGGTCAGGACTGCCCACTTTCGGAATTTCTGACAGTACAACTCAGCGTCTTCAAGACCCTGATTTAATGCCAACAAGGTTTTTTCAGCTTGATCAGTGACATTAGGTTCATCGTACAATAACCCCAGAGCCAGAAAAAATACATCAATATCATTCAAAACAGGATCCCCAGGTGTCAGGGAAAAAGCCCAATCCTGAGGGTCGCCGCGCAGGAGAGAGATGACAATTTGAACCTGCTGTGCTGCGTTCCCTGAGGACTTAGGCTTTAAGGCAAAAACAACTTACAGTTATTTTTGAAATTCAGAAATTTAGCCCGATCCCCCAAAAACAAATCTGGCATGGGAATCCTAGGTTCACAACCGGCAACCTAGCAAGATAGGTAGCAATACTCCGAACCTCAGTGGCAAGCTGATCCACACGGCCAGACAACTGTGCAAGCTCCATTGAGAGAGAAAAAAAAATCCTCCTCAGCACCCAGAGAAAAAGAGGGAAAAAATGCCACAAACAGGAAAAAAAAATCTCTGACAACTTTTTTTTTTCTTTCCACACTACTTTTCCCTTCTGTGAGTACCATATAATTTTCAGTTGGGCCGGTGATACTGTTTTGTTAAGGTAGCTGAGGAGAAAAAGCAAAAACGGCAATACACCAGATATGCTGGAACCTATTGGATTGCAGTAACCTGAACTAACCACACAACTAGAGGTAGCCGTGAAGCGTTCCTACGTTGATCCTAGACGCCTCGTCACAGCCTGAGAGATAACTACACCTAAAGGCAGAAAGAGGAAAGCTATCTGCCCCGGAGCAGATCCCCAAAGAAAATAGGAAGCCCCCAAACATGTAATGGCGGTTAGACAAGAAGAAGCACGGACACAGACAGAAAATAGAATGAGCAAACGCTGGGGCCCAATCTGTCTAGACAGAAAAGTACAGGAAAGGATTCTTACTGCAATCAAAAAAAACCCTAAAAAATACCAACTCTTCTGATTGCAAAAACACCTGAGATCACATGATCTCCACCACCTAAATCAGATCTCTGGTGTAACAAAACTAAGCCGCAGCCACTGAAAAAACAGGAAAAAGCAAATGAACAAATAACAGTGGCTACAGATAAACTGAGAGGAGTACAGGATCCAGGAGGGGACCCGGCTCCACAAAAGTGCAGAGAACTATGCAAAAAGCAAGCACAAAAATAAAAGCAGAAAATATCTTACCTGAAAGCAGAAGATGCAGGCAAGACTCAGTAAACTTCCAAATGAACCAGGAACCACAATTGAGACAAGAACAATTGATCACCGGCAACCATCATGGGAGGGAACCTCCCTTATATCAGACCAGTCAGTGATCCCAGATTGCCATTCCTCGCTGAAAGGTTCAGTACTGTCTGTAACCACCAGAGGGAGCCTCTGCTCAGAAACCATCTCTAGCACATTCATAACATTTTCCACTACTTGATCCCAAATCTCCTGCATTCTCTCTACCATAGAGTCAACACCCAGACAGACAGAAGCCTCCACCTGCCCCGAAGAAAACCGAGGATGAAACCCGAAATTGCAGAAAACAGGGGACTTCAAAGTGGCAGAACTAGCCCTATTATTTAGAGCAAATTCAGCCAAAGGCAAAAAAGAGACCCAGTCATCTTGATCAGCAGACACAAAACATCTCAAATAAGTTTACAAGGTCTGGTTTGCTCTCTCAGTCTGCCCATTGGTCTGAGGGTGAAACGCAGAGGAGAAAGACAGCTGAACTCCCAGTTTAGAACAAAAGGTCCTCCAAAATCTGGAAACACATTGGACTCCTCTGTCAGACACAATGTTCTACCGAATGCCGTGCAACCTAACCACCTGCTGAAAAAACAAGGGCACCAACTCAGAAGAGGATGGCAACTTCGGCAGTGGCACAAGGTGGATCATCTTGGAAAATCTATCACAGATCACCCAGATAACGGTCACTCTCTGAGAGACAGGGAGGTCGGAAATAAAATCCATAGAGATATGGGTCCATGGACTCCTGGGCACAGGCAATGGCATTAACAATCCACTAGAGCGAGAGCAAGGTTTGGACCGAGAACAAGTCCCACAGGACTGCACAAAATTCCTAACATCATGAGATAAAGTAGGCCAACAAAAGGACCGACTCACCAAATCTCTAGTACCAAAAATACCGGGATGACCAGCCAACGCAGAGCAATGAACTTCAGACATAACTTTCATCCTCCATTGGTCTGGGACATACAATTTCCCCGTAGGGCAACGTTCAGGTTTATCCCCCTGAAATTGCTCCAGGGCCAGTCTCAAATCGGATGAGATAACGGAAAGAACCACACCCTCCTTCAGAATGGCCCTAGGCTCGGTCACATCAAGAGAATCAATAAGGAAACTCCTAGAAAGGACATCTGCCTTAACATTCTTAGTACCCGGGAGAAAGGAGACCACAAAGTTAAAACGCGTGAAAAACAAGGTCCACCTGGCCTGTCTAGGATTCAATCACTTGGCTGATTCGAGATAGATCAAGTTCTTGTGGTCAGTGAGGACCACAACTTGATGTTTGGCTCCCTCTAACCAATGTCTCAACTCTTTGAATGCCCACTTTATAGCCAATAATTCCCGATTCCCCACATCATAATTACGTTCAGCTGGGGAAAACTTTTGGGAGAAGAAGGCACAATGGTTAATCTTAGAGGTTACAGGATCCCTTTGGGACAAAACAGCTCCTGCCCCAATCTCAGAAGCATCTATTTCCACCTGAAATGGGAGAGAAACATCAGGTTCCCGCAGAACCGGGCAAGTGAATCTCCGCTTAAGCTCCTGAAAAGCCGAAACTGCCTCTGGAGACCAATTTACCACATCAGAGCCCTTTTTGGTCAAATCAGTCAGTGGTTTCACAATACCAGAAAAATTACTTATAAATTTATGGTAAAAATTAGCAAAACCCAAAAATCTCTGAAGAGCCTTCAATGAAGTTGGCTGAACCCAATCAGAAATGGCCTGAACCTTGACTGGGTCCATTTTAATAGTGGATGGAGATAGAATGAATCCCAAAACCGAAACCTTCTGTATGCCAAAGAGACATTTTGATCCCTTGACATACAAAGCATTTTCTCTCAAAATACGGAACACCATCCGAACATGCTCCACATGAGAATCCCAGTCATTAGAAAAAATCAAAATATCGTCCAAATAAACGATCAGAAACTAATCCACAAAATCCCGGAAAATATCGTTCATGAAAGATTGGAAGACGGAAGGGGCATTAGTGAGCCCAAAAGGCATCACTAGGTACTCAAAATGCCCCTGAATTTAACGCCGTCTTCCATTCATCCCTGTGCTTAATGCGAATAAGATTATACGCCCCCTAAGGTCAAGCTTGCTAAACCAATTAGCACCTTTCTCTCGGGAGAATAAATCGGAAATCAGGGGTAACGGATACTGATATTTAACAGTGATCTTATTAAGGAGACAATAGTCAATACATGGTCTCAATGAACCGTCCTTTTTGGCCACAAAGAAAAAGCTGGCACCCAAGGGTGAAGAGGACGGTCTAATATGACCCTTCTCCAATGACTCTTTGATATAAGATCGCATAGCATCATGCTCAGGTACAGACAAATTGAAGAGCCGACCCTTGGGAAATTTACAACCGGGCACTAACTTAATCGCGCAATCATAACTCCTATGAGGAGGTAAGGACGCAAACTTATTCTCATTAAACACATCAGAATAATCAGCCAAATAGCCGGGATCTCCTGAGGCTGGGGAGAGGTAGAAAAAACAGGAGTGTCACCATGAACACATTGACAACCCCAACTGGCCACAGACACAGACTTCCAATTCTAAACAGGATTATGGGTCTGCAACCAAGGAAAACCCAGTACAATAATGTCATGCAAATTATGCAACACTAAAAATTTAAATTCTCTTGGTTGTCCGGGGCTACCCACATTATCACCTGCTTCCAAAACTGGGGTTTATTCTCCGCCAAATGGGTTGAATCAATGCCCTGCAAAGGAATAGGAGTCCGCAGGGGTACCATGGGAAACCCACAACGTTTGGCAAAGTCGAAATCCATCAGGTTCAGGGCTGCTCCTGAATCGACAAAAGCCTGTGCGTAAAATGTGGACAAGGAGCAGATCAAGGTAACAGTCAAGAGAAATTTAGACTGTACATCGCCCAAAACAAATGAGCGCGAAAAATGTCTTCCCCGCTTAGGGCAGATGGAAATAGTATGAGAAGCATCCCCACAATAAAAACACAACTTATTACGCTTACGAAATTCTCGACGCTGAGCCCAGAAACATCCCCATCACACTGCATGGGCTCAGAGGCCCGTTCGAAAGGCAACACCACCTCACGCATAGTTTTACGTTCACACAAGTGTCAGTCAATTTGAATAGGTAATGACATAGAATCGTTGCGCCACGAGAGGACAGGAAATCCCACCATAACATCTTTTACAATCTCTGCCAGCCCTATCCGAAAAAGAGCCGCTAGGGCATCATCGTTCCATTTAGTAAGGACTGCCCATTTTCGGAATTTCTGACAATATAACTCTGCTGTTTCCTGACCCTGGTTCAATGCCAACAAGGTTTTCTCAGCTTGATCAATAACATTAGGTTCATTGTACAATATTCCCAGAGCTTGAAAAAACACATCAACATTAGCCAACACAGGATCCCCAGGTGTCAGGGAAAAGGCCCAGTCCTGAGGGTCGCCGTGCAACAGGGAGATGATAATTTAAACCTGCTGCACTACGTTCCCCGAGGACGTAAATGAGAAACAGAGACTAGCGCAGGCCCCAGCAGGGGGACACGGCTGACCTCACTCAGAAGGCAGAAAAACAAAAGAAAACAAAACCACAGAAACAAGCAGAAAATAGCTTATCTGAAAGTTGCAGGAGACCGCAGAAAGCAAGCTGACTTCCAGACTGGACCAGGAAGAAACAACTAATCACCGGCGAGGATCATGGGAAGGTTACTCCCTTAAATCTCCCCAGTCATCACTCCCACATTGCCAATCGTCCGCAGCTGAATCCTCAGCTGAAGGGCCTCTGTCAGTCAAGGCAGCTTCATTAATATCAGCAGCCACCAGAGGGAGCCCCAACTCAGAATCCAGAGCGTTCACAATAGGTGCTCTATATATAGTGCCAGTATACAGGTAATACAGTGGTCACTGGTGACATTATACACAGGAGCTCTGTGTATAGTGTCAGAGTAAAGGTAATACAGGGATCACCAGTGACATTATGCACAGGAGCTCTGTATATAGCGTCAGTATACAGGTAATACAGTGATCACCAGTGACCTTATACACAGTATATATAGTATCAGTGTATAGGTAATACAGTGACCATCTGTGACATTATACACAGGAGCTCTGTATAAAGTGTCAGTGTACAGGTAATACAGTGACCACCAGTGACATTGTACACAGGAGCTCAGTATATAGTGTACAGGTAATACAGTGGTCACCAGTGATATTATGCACAGTACCTGTTGTGAATAGGCTGGAAATGAGTTCTGAGCAGAAGCTCCCTCTGGTGGTTATAAACGGTACTGGACTGTCCAGTGAAGATTGTGAGGATTGGGAATCAGGTGTTACTGACTGGTCTTATATAAGGGAGTCGCCTTCCCATCAGGGTTGCCGGTGATCAATTGTTCTGGTCTCAATCCTTGATTCCCATTTCCTTGGTAGCCTGCTGTGTCGTGTCTGAATCTCCTGCTAACAGATAAGACATTTTCTTCTTTTTGTTTTTTTGTGCTTGATTTTTGCATTTTGTCCTGCACTTCTGTGGGGCCTTCAGGGTCCCTTCTGGGGGTTTTGCCCTCTCAGTTCAGTTCAGCCACTGATGTTTGTACATTTGTTTTTTCCAGTTTTTTCAGTGGCTGCTGTTTTGTTTTTGGTTACACCAGAGAACTAATTTAGGTGGTAGAGGTCGTGTGATCTCAGGTGTTTTTGAAATTAGTAGAGTTGGTGCTTTTCAGGGTTTTTTGAGATTGCAGTAAGTGCCCTTCCTATCCTTTTCTATTTAGTAAGTTTGGGCCCCAACGTTTGCTCATACTATTTTCTGTCTGTGTCAGTATTTCTTCTTGTCTAACCGCCATTACATGTTTGGGGGCTTTCTATGTTCTTTGGGGATCTGCTCCGGGGCAGATAGCTTTCCTCTTTCTATCTTTAGGTGTAGTTAGTTTCTCAGGCTGTGACGAGGCTCTAGGACCAACGTAGGAACGCTCCACGGCTGCCTCTAGTTGTGGTGGTTAGTCAGGGTACTGCAATCTCATAGTTTCCAACTGCTCTGGTGTATTTCCTCTTTTGCCTGCTCTCCTCAGCTACCAAATCATAACAGTATCACCGGCCTAAACTGAAAATTATATGGTACTCACAGAAGGGAAAAATATTTTGGAAAGAAAAAAGTTGTCAGAGTTGTCAGAGATTTTTTTTTCTGTTTGTTGCATTTTTTTTTTTTTTTTTCCCTCTGTATCTCTGGGTGCTGAGGAGGATTTTTTTTTTCTCTCTCAATGGAGTTTGCACAGTTGTCTGGCCGTGTGGATCAGCTTGCCACTGAAGTTCGGAGTATTGCTACCTATCTTGCTAGGTTGCCTGTTGTGGAACCTAGGATCCCCATGCCAGATTTGTTTTTAGGGGATCGAGCTAAGTTTCTGAATTTCAAAAATAACTGTAAATTGTTTTTTGCCTTAAAATCTAAGTCCTCAGGGAACGCAGCGCAGCAGGTTCAAATTGTCATCTCTCTCCTGCGCGGCGACCCTCAGGATTGGGCTTTTTCCCTGACACCTGGGGATCCTGTTTTGAGTGATGTTGATGCGTTTTTTCAGGCTTTGGGGTTATTGTACGATGAGCCTAATGTCACTGATCAAGCTGAAAAAACTTTGTTGGCATTAAGTCAGGGGCTTGAGGACGCTGAGTTATACTGTCAGAGATTCCGTAAGTGGGCAGACCTGACCAAATGGAATGACGACGCTTTGGCAGCTCTTTTTCGGAAGGGACTGTCAGATAATATAAAGGATGTTATGGTGGGATTCCCTGTTCCCTCTGGTCTCAATGATTCTATGTCATTAGCGATTCAAATTGACAGACGTTTGCGTGAGCGGAAAGGTATGCGTGGAATAATGTTGCCTTGTGAACCTGCTTCTGAATCCATGCAGTGTGATAGAGTGGTTTCTGGGGCACAGCGTCATGAATTTCGAAAGCGCAATGGGTTATGTTTCTACTGTGGTGATGCCTCTCATGCTATTTCAGTCTGCCCTAAGCGGGGAAGACGTTTTGCACGCTCAGTTGTCTCGGGTAGTGTTCAGAATAAGTTTTTATTAACTGTTACCCTGATATGCTCTCTGTCCTCATTTTCTGCTCAGGCTTTTGTTGATTCTGGAGCAGCTATTAACCTGATGGATTTTGATTTTGCTAAACGTTGTGGGTTTCCCTTGATACCCCTACGGAAGTCTATTCCCCTACTGGGATCGATTCTACCCCTTTGGCTGAGAATAAGCCTCAGTTCTCTACTCAGGTGATAATGAGGGTAGAACCTGATCATCAGGAGAGTTGCAAATTTTTGGTTCTGTATAATCTGCATGACATTATCGTACTGGGTTTCGCTTGGTTACAGTCTCATAATCCTGTTTTGGATTGGAAATCTGTGTCTGTTACCAGTTGGGGCTGCCAATGTGTTAATACCAACACTCCTGTTTTTTCTGCCTCCCCCCAGGCTCAGGATGTTCCTGACTTTTTGATTGATTTTTCTGATGTGTTTAGCGAAAGTAAATCTGCATCCTTGCCTCCCCATAGGAGCTATGACTGCGCTATTGAATTAGTGCCTGGTAGTAAATTCCCTAAAGGTCGCCTTTTTAACTTGTCTGTACCTGAACATGACGCTATGCGGTCTTATATCAAGGAGTCATTGGAGAAGGGTTATATCAGACCATCCTCTTCACCCTTGGGTGACGGTTTTTTCTTTGTGGCCAAAAAGGATGGTTCATTAAGGCCGTGTATTGATTATCGTCTCTTGAACAATATTACTGTGAAATATCAATATCCGTTACCCTTGATCTCTGATCTGTTTTCCAGGGTGAAAAACGCTACTTGGTTTACCAAGCTTGACCTCAGGGGGGCATATAACCTTATTCGCATTAAGCACGGGGATGAATGGAAGACGGCATTTAATACCCCTGAAGGGCATTTTGAGTACCTTGTGATGCCCTTTGGGCTCACAAATGCTCCTTCTGTCTTCCAGTCCTTCATGAATGACATTTTCAGGGATTTTGTGGATAAATTTCTGATTGTTTATTTGGATGATATCTTGATTTTTTCCAATAACTGGGACTCTCATGTAAAACATGTTCGGACTGTGTTCCAGATTTTGAGAGAGAATGCTCTGTATGTGAAGGGATCAAAGTGTCTTTTTGGCGCTCAGAGGATCTCATTTCTGGGATTCATTTTGTCCCCATCTGTTATTGAAATGGACCCGGTCAAAGTTCAGGCCATCTGTGATTGGGTCCAACCTACTTCATTAAAGGCTCTTCAAAGATTCTTGGGTTTTGCCAATTTTTATCGTAAATTTATTGGTAATTTCTCTGTTATTGTTAAACCATTAACTGATTTGACCAAGAAGGGTTCTGATGTGGTGAATTGGCCTCCTGAGGCAGTCTCTGCATTTCAGGAACTTAAGCAGAGATTCACTTCTGCTCCTGTTCTACGGCAGCCTGATGTTTCTCTACCATTTCAGGTGGAGGTGGATGCCTCTGAAATTGGGGCAGGTGCCGTTTTGTCCCAAAGAGATCCAGAGACCTCTAAAAGTAACCCTTGTGCCTTTTTCTCTAGAAAATTTTCTCCCACTGAACGTAATTATGACGTGGGTAATCGGGAGTTATTAGCCATGAAGTGGGCTTTTGAAGAGTGGAGACATTGGCTGGAGGGAGCCAAACATCAGGTGGTGGTCCTTACGGACCATAAGAATCTAGTTTATCTGGAATCTGCCAAGCGACTTAATCCCAGACAGGCCAGGTGGGCCTTGTTTTTCACACGTTTTAATTTTGTGGTTTCATTTCTTCCTGGCACTAAAAATGTTAAGGCGGATGCCCTCTCGAGGAGTTTCCTGGCGGACTCTCCTGAGTTATCTGATCCTTCTGTTATTTTGAAAGAGGGTGTAGTTCTTTCCGCCATCTCGCCCAATTTGAGACTGGCTCTGGAGGGGTGTCAGGAGGATAAGCCCGAGCGCTGCCCTGTTGGGAAATTGTTTGTCCCGGACCAGTGGAAAAAGAGTGTAATGTCTGAGATTCATTGTTCCGCGTTGGCCGGTCATCCCAGAATTTTTGGTACCAGAGACTTGGTTAGTCGGTCCTTTTGGTGGTCTTCCTTGTCTCGTGATGTCAGGGAATTTGTGCAGTCCTGCTGGACTTGCTCTCGCTCCAAGCCTTGCTCTCGTTCTAGTGGTTTGTTGATGCCTTTACCTGTGCCCAAGAGACCATGGACCCATATCTCTATGGATTTCATTTCCGACCTCCCTGTTTCTCAGAGAATGACCGTCATCTGGGTGATTTGCGATAGGTTTTCCAAGATGATACATCTTGTGCCATTACCTAAGTTGCCTTCCTCCTCTGAATTGGTGCCTTTGTTCCTTCAGCACGTGGTTCGTTTAAACGGCATTCCTGAGAACAATGTGTCTGACAGAGGAGTCCAGTTTGTTTCCAGATTTTGGAGGACCTTTTGTTCTAAAATTGGTGTTCAATTGTCTTTCTCCTCGGCGTTTCATCCTCAGACCAATGGTCAAACTGAGAGAACAAACCAGACATTGGAGACTTATCTAAGATGCTTTGTGTCTGCTGATCAGGATGACTGGGTCTCTTTTTTGCCTTTGGCTGAGTTTGCTCTTAATAATAGGGCTAGCTCTGCCACTTTGATGTCTCCATTTTTCTGTAATTCTGGGTTTCACCCTCGATTTTCTTCAGGACAGACGGAGGCTTCTGTCTGTCCAGGTGTTGACTCTGTTGTGGAGCGTATGCAACAGATTTGGGACCAGGTAGCGGAGAGGTTGTCCCTCTCTCAGGAGAGGGCCCAGCGGTTTGCTAACCGGCATAGGACTGATGGTCCTCGGTTTAAAGTGGGGGACTTGGTCTGGTTGTCCTCAAGAAATATTCCTATGAGAGTGGCATCTCCTAAATTTAAGCCTAGGTTCATTGGACCTTATAAGATCATGGAGATTCTTAATCCTGTTTCTTTTCGTTTGCTTCTTCCAGGGACATTTAAGATCCATAACGTGTTTCACAAGTCCTTGTTGAAGAGGTTTGTTGAGCCAGTGGTTCCTACTACTGTGCCTCCTGACCCTGTTTTGGTTGAGGGCAATCTGGAGTATGTGGTTGAGAAAATATTGAATTCTCGTTTTTCTAGACGGAAACTCCAGTATTTGGTTAAATGGAGAGGTTATGGTCAGGAAGACAATTCTTGGGTGTTTGCTTCGGACATCCATAATAGGAAACTCATCCGTGCTTATCATAGAACTCATCCTGACCGACCTGGTTGCTCAAATGAGGGTTCGGTGACCCCTCCTCAAGGGGGGGGTACTGTTGTGAATAGGCTGGAAATGAGTTCTGAGCAGAAGCTCCCTCTGGTGGTTACAAACGGTACTGGACTGTCCAGTGAAGATTGTGAGGATTGGGAATCAGGTGTTACTGACTGGTCTTATATAAGGGAGTCGCCTTCCCATCAGGGTTGCCGGTGATCAATTGTTCTGGTCTCAATCCTTGATTCCTGTTTCCTTGGTAGCCTGCTGTGTCGTGTCTGAATCTCCTGCTAACAGATAAGACATTTTCTTCTTTTTGTTTTTTGTGCTTGATTTTTGCATTTTGTCCTGCACTTCTGTGGGGGCCTTCAGGGTCCCTTCTGGGGGCTTTTGCCCTCTCAGTTCAGTTCAGCCACTGATGTTTGTACATTTGTTTTTTCCAGTTTTTTCAGTGGCTGCTGTTTTGTTTTTGGTTACACCAGAGAACTAATTTAGGTGGTAGAGGTCGTGTGATCTCAGGTGTTTTTGAAATTAGTAGAGTTGGTGCTTTTCAGGGTTTTTTGAGATTGCAGTAAGTGCCCTTCCTATCCTTTTCTATTTAGTAAGTTTGGGCCCCAACGTTTGCTCATACTATTTTCTGTCTGTGTCAGTATTTTCTTCTTGTCTAACCGCCATTACATGTTTGGGGGCTTTCTATGTTCTTTGGGGATCTGCTCCGGGGCAGATAGCTTTCCTCTTTCTATCTTTAGGTGTAGTTAGTTTCTCAGGCTGTGACGAGGCATCTAGGACCAACGTAGGAACGCTCCACGGCTGCCTCTAGTTGTGGTGGTTAGTCAGGGTACTGCAATCTCATAGTTTCCAACTGCTCTGGTGTATTTCCTCTTTTGCCTGCTCTCCTCAGCTACCAAATCATAACAGTATCACCGGCCTAAACTGAAAATTATATGGTACTCACAGAAGGGAAAAATATTTTGGAAAGAAAAAAGTTGTCAGAGTTGTCAGAGATTTTTTTTTCTGTTTGTTGCATTTTTTTTTTTTTTTTTTCCCTCTGTATCTCTGGGTGCTGAGGAGGATTTTTTTTTTCTCTCTCAATGGAGTTTGCACAGTTGTCTGGCCGTGTGGATCAGCTTGCCACTGAAGTTCGGAGTATTGCTACCTATCTTGCTAGGTTGCCTGTTGTGGAACCTAGGATCCCCATGCCAGATTTGTTTTTAGGGGATCGAGCTAAGTTTCTGAATTTCAAAAATAACTGTAAATTGTTTTTTGCCTTAAAATCTAAGTCCTCAGGGAACGCAGCGCAGCAGGTTCAAATTGTCATCTCTCTCCTGCGCGGCGACCCTCAGGATTGGGCTTTTTCCCTGACACCTGGGGATCCTGTTTTGAGTGATGTTGATGCGTTTTTTCAGGCTTTGGGGTTATTGTACGATGAGCCTAATGTCACTGATCAAGCTGAAAAAACTTTGTTGGCATTAAGTCAGGGGCTTGAGGACGCTGAGTTATACTGTCAGAGATTCCGTAAGTGGGCAGACCTGACCAAATGGAATGACGACGCTTTGGCAGCTCTTTTTCGGAAGGGACTGTCAGATAATATAAAGGATGTTATGGTGGGATTCCTGTTCCCTCTGGTCTCAATGATTCTATGTCATTAGCGATTCAAATTGACAGACGTTTGCGTGAGCGGAAAGGTATGCGTGGAATAATGTTGCCTTGTGAACCTGCTTCTGAATCCATGCAGTGTGATAGAGTGGTTTCTGGGGCACAGCGTCATGAATTTCGAAAGCGCAATGGGTTATGTTTCTACTGTGGTGATGCCTCTCATGCTATTTCAGTCTGCCCTAAGCGGGGAAGACGTTTTGCACGCTCAGTTGTCTTGGGTAGTGTTCAGAATAAGTTTTTATTAACTGTTACCCTGATATGCTCTCTGTCTCATTTTCTGCTCAGGCTTTTGTTGATTCTGGAGCAGCTATTAACCTGATGGATTTTGATTTTGCTAAACGTTGTGGGTTTCCCTTGATACCCCTACGGAAGTCTATTCCCCTACTGGGGATCGATTCTACCCCTTTGGCTGAGAATAAGCCTCAGTTCTCTACTCAGGTGATAATGAGGGTAGAACCTGATCATCAGGAGAGTTGCAAATTTTTGGTTCTGTATAATCTGCATGACATTATCGTACTGGGTTTCGCTTGGTTACAGTCTCATAATCCTGTTTTGGATTGGAAATCTGTGTCTGTTACCAGTTGGGGCTGCCAATGTGTTAATACCAACACTCCTGTTTTTTCTGCCTCCCCCCAGGCTCAGGATGTTCCTGACTTTTTGATTGATTTTTCTGATGTGTTTAGCGAAAGTAAATCTGCATCCTTGCCTCCCCATAGGAGCTATGACTGCGCTATTGAATTAGTGCCTGGTAGTAAATTCCCTAAAGGTCGCCTTTTTAACTTGTCTGTACCTGAACATGACGCTATGCGGTCTTATATCAAGGAGTCATTGGAGAAGGGTTATATCAGACCATCCTCTTCACCCTTGGGTGACGGTTTTTTCTTTGTGGCCAAAAAGGATGGTTCATTAAGGCCGTGTATTGATTATCGTCTCTTGAACAATATTACTGTGAAATATCAATATCCGTTACCCTTGATCTCTGATCTGTTTTCCAGGGTGAAAAACGCTACTTGGTTTACCAAGCTTGACCTCAGGGGGGCATATAACCTTATTCGCATTAAGCACGGGGATGAATGGAAGACGGCATTTAATACCCCTGAAGGGCATTTTGAGTACCTTGTGATGCCCTTTGGGCTCACAAATGCTCCTTCTGTCTTCCAGTCCTTCATGAATGACATTTTCAGGGATTTTTGTGGATAAATTTCTGATTGTTTATTTGGATGATATCTTGATTTTTTCCAATAACTGGGACTCTCATGTAAAACATGTTCGGACTGTGTTCCAGATTTTGAGAGAGAATGCTCTGTATGTGAAGGGATCAAAGTGTCTTTTTGGCGCTCAGAGGATCTCATTTCTGGGATTCATTTTGTCCCCATCTGTTATTGAAATGGACCCGGTCAAAGTTCAGGCCATCTGTGATTGGGTCCAACCTACTTCATTAAAGGCTCTTCAAAGATTCTTGGGTTTTGCCAATTTTTATCGTAAATTTATTGGTAATTTCTCTGTTATTGTTAAACCATTAACTGATTTGACCAAGAAGGGTTCTGATGTGGTGAATTGGCCTCCTGAGGCAGTCTCTGCATTTCAGGAACTTAAGCAGAGATTCACTTCTGCTCCTGTTCTACGGCAGCCTGATGTTTCTCTACCATTTCAGGTGGAGGTGGATGCCTCTGAAATTGGGGCAGGTGCCGTTTTGTCCCAAAGAGATCCAGAGACCTCTAAAAGTAACCCTTGTGCCTTTTTCTCTCGAAAATTTTCTCCCACTGAACGTAATTATGACGTGGGTAATCGGGAGTTATTAGCCATGAAGTGGGCTTTTGAAGAGTGGAGACATTGGCTGGAGGGAGCCAAACATCAGGTGGTGGTCCTTACGGACCATAAGAATCTAGTTTATCTGGAATCTGCCAAGCGACTTAATCCCAGACAGGCCAGGTGGGCCTTGTTTTTCACACGTTTTAATTTTGTGGTTTCATTTCTTCCTGGCACTAAAAATGTTAAGGCGGATGCCCTCTCGAGGAGTTTCCTGGCGGACTCTCCTGAGTTATCTGATCCTTCTGTTATTTTGAAAGAGGGTGTAGTTCTTTCCGCCATCTCGCCCAATTTGAGACTGGCTCTGGAGGGGTGTCAGGAGGATAAGCCCGAGCGCTGCCCTGTTGGGAAATTGTTTGTCCCGGACCAGTGGAAAAAGAGTGTAATGTCTGAGATTCATTGTTCCGCGTTGGCCGGTCATCCCGGAATTTTTGGTACCAGAGACTTGGTTAGTCGGTCCTTTTGGTGGTCTTCCTTGTCTCGTGATGTCAGGGAATTTGTGCAGTCCTGCTGGACTTGCTCTCGCTCCAAGCCTTGCTCTCGTTCTAGTGGTTTGTTGATGCCTTTACCTGTGCCCAAGAGACCATGGACCCATATCTCTATGGATTTCATTTCCGACCTCCCTGTTTCTCAGAGAATGACCGTCATCTGGGTGATTTGCGATAGGTTTTCCAAGATGATACATCTTGTGCCATTACCTAAGTTGCCTTCCTCCTCTGAATTGGTGCCTTTGTTCCTTCAGCACGTGGTTCGTTTAAACGGCATTCCTGAGAACATTGTGTCTGACAGAGGAGTCCAGTTTGTTTCCAGATTTTGGAGGACCTTTTGTTCTAAAATTGGTGTTCAATTGTCTTTCTCCTCGGCGTTTCATCCTCAGACCAATGGTCAAACTGAGAGAACAAACCAGACATTGGAGACTTATCTAAGATGCTTTGTGTCTGCTGATCAGGATGACTGGGTCTCTTTTTTGCCTTTGGCTGAGTTTGCTCTTAATAATAGGGCTAGCTCTGCCACTTTGATGTCTCCATTTTTCTGTAATTCTGGGTTTCACCCTCGATTTTCTTCAGGACAGACGGAGGCTTCTGTCTGTCCAGGTGTTGACTCTGTTGTGGAGCGTATGCAACAGATTTGGGACCAGGTAGCGGAGAGGTTGTCCCTCTCTCAGGAGAGGGCCCAGCGGTTTGCTAACCGGCATAGGACTGATGGTCCTCGGTTTAAAGTGGGGGACTTGGTCTGGTTGTCCTCAAGAAATATTCCTATGAGAGTGGCATCTCCTAAATTTAAGCCTAGGTTCATTGGACCTTATAAGATCATGGAGATTCTTAATCCTGTTTCTTTTCGTTTGCTTCTTCCAGGGACATTTAAGATCCATAACGTGTTTCACAAGTCCTTGTTGAAGAGGTTTGTTGAGCCAGTGGTTCCTACTACTGTGCCTCCTGACCCTGTTTTGGTTGAGGGCAATCTGGAGTATGTGGTTGAGAAAATATTGAATTCTCGTTTTTCTAGACGGAAACTCCAGTATTTGGTTAAATGGAGAGGTTATGGTCAGGAAGACAATTCTTGGGTGTTTGCTTCGGACATCTGTGTCGACCCGCCACCACAATTGTGGGTTACCAGGGCAATGGGGTACTCAGAGCCGAGCCCGTAGAAGTCTATGGGGATTTTGTCACAGGTAGCTGTGGCTCGGTCTGTGGCCCGGGCGGTCTGGCGTATGTTGGGGATATATTTACAGGGGATTGATTTATGTACAGTTCGTGACGCCACCTGTAGTGTTCTGGTAATTAGTACCAGCGCTGCTGTAGATCTCTGAGGGGATGGTGTTGCAGCTAGATGTCGGGTCCCCTACAGGTGGGACTGGTCCCTCAAAGTCTATGTGAGTAGTGAAGTCGAGTGCGGTTAAAGAACACAGTCTCACACGGTCAGCGTCTTTCCATACCTTTACTTGCAAGATGTTAAGGCAGGTCCCAGGGAGGCTGATCCAAGGAGAGTGTATCTTGAGACGGCAGCTGGACAAGTTAGGGGCCTCCTTTAACTCCAATAAACGAGTACAACTAGCCTGAAGCTTAGTTCCCTCAGATCTCCAGCTAATCTTAGCTGTACCTGCCCAGTCAGCTTAGTGTTAGGGGCCTTCCTATGAAGGAGCTGAATTCTTACGTGGTCCTGCAGAACTCTAAAGTCTTCACTCCCCCTGACCCCAATTACGTACTGACTATAAGGGGCTTGTCTGCCGCGACCTAGGGTCCGGTAGATTCCTGGTTTTCCTGTCACCGTGCCTGAAACAACAATGACTCTTCGGTCCCCAGTGACCGGTAGTGATGTGCTGGACTTCTGCAATCCTGTAGCACTAATTCTATAATCCACTTGCCTTTCGCCTTGTCCACGCTGGTAACATAAGCACTCTTACTAGCCCAGGGTCGAGCAGTCACTTCTTTCCTTTTCCTTCCAATGAAGTTAGCCACAGATGCTCAGTTATCACAGGCAGGAGCACGTCTCTGAACCTGATACCGTCCTTTAGACAGGGATGCTGAAGACTTTCCGTGCTATTACTTCTCCTTTCTTCAGTGTGTGCTGAGAAGGTGATACAGCTCTGACCAGACTAAGGTGTATTCCAAACACCTATACCAGACTCCACTAAATGAACTGGGATGAAGCAGGCTAGACTCTTTCTCCCTCCAAACGTCTTCTCACAGATGTCTAAGCTCTACTCCACACGTCCTCACTGTCCGAAGACAGGAACTAGCCTCCTCACTCTAACACTTACTACTTTGACCACTCCTCTAGAGTACACTTCACTACCCTAGGGGTGTGTCTAATGTGTGTAGAGTGAATGCATATTGAGCATTAAGCCGCCGTCTCGCCATACACTCTCCAGGGTACTGCGTGTGCCCACCACCAGGGCTACACATTCCCCCATGGTAAACGACAGCACTCCCGGGCTGTGAAATACAAAAGACATTTTGTTTATGCAATAACATTTAACAATAACATCTTCCCATCCGGGAGGTGAGGAAATCTTGAACGTTACAAACTTTAATACAAAAAAATACAAATAGTATCAAATAGCATTCAATAAATAAATATACAAGATACTTGTGAAGGACCCGCACCAAACCTTCAACGTGGGTCCTGGGTGGGCTGCAGGACGTCCAATTGCAGACCTCACTCAGTGCCACACCATACGGGTTTTGTTTTTCAGAGGTAGTTATGGATGGTTTTTGTAAAACCAAGATAGGGCACCGAAGCGCAACTATGTACAAGAAAGTTCTGGGTTAGCATAGTCCTTAACCTCAAAAGTCCATTTGTAAAGAAAGACATATCACATTAAATCACATTATCAAAGTGCAACTGTTTATCATCTATCATTTACCAATTACCAATTACCCAGCCGGGCATTCTATAATTAGAAATATATATTCACTATATATAACCTGTGCAAAACTTTTTCAAAAACATTTTAAACTTCTTGCTTTTTACTTGTGGTAGATCCGATAGGGATCTCACCAACTCTTTACTATTTATTCATCTTCTACTAATACACCTTCCACTACATCTTTCACCCGGGGGCTGGAACGATGCAATGAGCCCTAGATCCCAAGACCAGCAAATCATGTGCTGCGATCAGGGTCTGGGTTGCGACAGTTCTGGTGCGAACCTCTAGGGGCGCAACGGGTACACTTTCTTCGCATGACACCGATTGCGTCTCCATTACAGTCAACGATATAGACCGCGTCAGGGTTTGCGATCTAGACTGGGTCGCATGTGGCGATGTGGAGGTGGCTTTAACTTGCGATGAACTCTGGGTCGCATGTTGCGATGACTTTGCAGGGGGCGATGCTGGGGCACGGCCGGATGCTGCTGGAGCTGGAAACGGGGACGCTGCGGTAATGGTGACGATACCTGCGTCTGGGACGGGGTCGCGGACGATGGCGACGTTCAGGGCATACCACCCCTTCATTCCCCAATGCCGCGTATAGGTGACTATATCTCCGTTCACTAAGTCCCTCCCGGGATGACCTTGCGGCAGGTGAGATTCCACGTCACGCCTGCTGACGAAGACCGCTGGGTAGAGGCCCGGTTCGCGGATAAAGCCCCAACCCTTCCGGAGCTGGAACTCAGTCACACACCCCGCCGCCGCGGTTCCCGTAAGGTACCTTTGTCGCGACGGACAGTCTCCTTGTCGGCAATCAGCTCGGCATATTGTCGCTGGCGGTTCCTCTGAGCCTCCCGCTCTTCCTCCTGCTGGCGCCTCTTCGTCTCCTCACGACTCTGCCATTCTTGCTCCCACTGGGCGGTGTAGGCGACGTCATCCAGGCGCGCCATTTCGTCCCAGTCCACATCTGGTAGTGACGGACAGGACCCCTCCGGTGTCCCTGCCGGGGACCGATAATCTGCTGCGGCCTCCTGGCCGGGCGGGCGTTCCGGGATTGGCTGTACCTCCTCAACCTCCTCCGCTTCCACCGCTTCACCGGTGGGGTCAGGAACGGTACTTTCGGGGGCAGCCTCCGGTTGCTCCTTCGCCTTGGGCAGCAGACTCTTCGGTATTTGGAATCGTGGGGGTTCATTGAGGGGAGAGGACGCCGTGTTCGTCATTTGCCACTTCAGCAGGTTACATCGGCGTCTCTCTATCTCCTCCAGTCCAGGTTGGAACATCTTCTTTAGGCGTGAGTTCTCCTCCTGAACCTCTAACAACGCCGTTGCAGGTGCAGGATTGCATAGGACTCCGATGCCGATGGCAGCTTGGCGGGGGCACGGGGCCTGCCTTCCTCCGCTGCTCCGCTCGGCTGCTCACGTCCTGCCTCCATCATGTTCCAGAAGATTTTCCTTTTCTGCGGAGACATCCGGTCTCTTCCGTGGAGGTGGGGTTTGCGTCTCCTCCTCCTCGCAGGGAAGGTGAAGAGGAGGCGGACCTCCTTTGCTGTAGGGCAGGACCGCATGTTGTAATAGCACTTTGAGAGGGCAGGCATTTTCTTCGCGCCACAGGGGGGTAGACGCCCACGAAGGTACGCCCACCTTCTTCTCCAGCGCCTGAGGGCGCGAATATGGCGACAAAAATGGCGATTTTGGCGCCAAAAGTGCAAACAGTCCTTTTCACAAAAACAAGTCCTTAGGCACACAGGGCTCGCAATTTCGCGAGTTTCGTATCCTGTTCGTGACGCCAAGTTGTTGAGTCGACCCGCCACCACAATTGTGGGTTACCAGGGCAATGGGGTACTCAGAGCCGAGCCCGTAGAAGTCTATGGGGATTTTGTCACAGGTAGCTGTGGCTCGGTCTGTGGCCCGGGCGGTCTGGCGTATGTTGGGGATATATTTACAGGGGATTGATTTATGTACAGTTCGTGACGCCACCTGTAGTGTTCTGGTAATTAGTACCAGCGCTGCTGTAGATCTCTGAGGGGATGGTGTTGCAGCTAGATGTCGGGTCCCCTACAGGTGGGACTGGTCCCTCAAAGTCTATGTGAGTAGTGAAGTCGAGTGCGGTTAAAGAACACAGTCTCACACGGTCAGCGTCTTTCCATACCTTTACTTGCAAGATGTTAAGGCAGGTCCCAGGGAGGCTGATCCAAGGAGAGTGTATCTTGAGACGGCAGCTGGACAAGTTAGGGGCCTCCTTTAACTCCAATAAACGAGTACAACTAGCCTGAAGCTTAGTTCCCTCAGATCTCCAGCTAATCTTAGCTGTACCTGCCCAGTCAGCTTAGTGTTAGGGGCCTTCCTATGAAGGAGCTGAATTCTTACGTGGTCCTGCAGAACTCTAAAGTCTTCACTCCCCCTGACCCCAATTACGTACTGACTATAAGGGGCTTGTCTGCCGCGACCTAGGGTCCGGTAGATTCCTGGTTTTCCTGTCACCGTGCCTGAAACAACAATGACTCTTCGGTCCCCAGTGACCGGTAGTGATGTGCTGGACTTCTGCAATCCTGTAGCACTAATTCTATAATCCACTTGCCTTTCGCCTTGTCCACGCTGGTAACATAAGCACTCTTACTAGCCCAGGGTCGAGCAGTCACTTCTTTCCTTTTCCTTCCAATGAAGTTAGCCACAGATGCTCAGTTATCACAGGCAGGAGCACGTCTCTGAACCTGATACCGTCCTTTAGACAGGGATGCTGAAGACTTTCCGTGCTATTACTTCTCCTTTCTTCAGTGTGTGCTGAGAAGGTGATACAGCTCTGACCAGACTAAGGTGTATTCCAAACACCTATACCAGACTCCACTAAATGAACTGGGATGAAGCAGGCTAGACTCTTTCTCCCTCCAAACGTCTTCTCACAGATGTCTAAGCTCTACTCCACACGTCCTCACTGTCCGAAGACAGGAACTAGCCTCCTCACTCTAACACTTACTACTTTGACCACTCCTCTAGAGTACACTTCACTACCCTAGGGGTGTGTCTAATGTGTGTAGAGTGAATGCATATTGAGCATTAAGCCGCCGTCTCGCCATACACTCTCCAGGGTACTGCGTGTGCCCACCACCAGGGCTACACACATCCATAATAGGAAACTCATCCGTGCTTATCATAGAACTCATCCTGACCGACCTGGTTGCTCAAATGAGGGTTCGGTGACCCCTCCTCAAGGGGGGGGTACTGTTGTGAATAGGCTGGAAATGAGTTCTGAGCAGAAGCTCCCTCTGGTGGTTACAAACGGTACTGGACTGTCCAGTGAAGATTGTGAGGATTGGGAATCAGGTGTTACTGACTGGTCTTATATAAGGGAGTCGCCTTCCCATCAGGGTTGCCGGTGATCAATTGTTCTGGTCTCAATCCTTGATTCCTGTTTCCTTGGTAGCCTGCTGTGTCGTGTCTGAATCTCCTGCTAACAGATAAGACATTTTCTTCTTTTTGTTTTTTGTGCTTGATTTTTGCATTTTGTCCTGCACTTCTGTGGGGGCCTTCAGGGTCCCTTCTGGGGGCTTTTGCCCTCTCAGTTCAGTTCAGCCACTGATGTTTGTACATTTGTTTTTTCCAGTTTTTTCAGTGGCTGCTGTTTTGTTTTTGGTTACACCAGAGAACTAATTTAGGTGGTAGAGGTCGTGTGATCTCAGGTGTTTTTGAAATTAGTAGAGTTGGTGCTTTTCAGGGTTTTTTGAGATTGCAGTAAGTGCCCTTCCTATCCTTTTCTATTTAGTAAGTTTGGGCCCCAACGTTTGCTCATACTATTTTCTGTCTGTGTCAGTATTTCTTCTTGTCTAACCGCCATTACATGTTTGGGGGCTTTCTATGTTCTTTGGGGATCTGCTCCGGGGCAGATAGCTTTCCTCTTTCTATCTTTAGGTGTAGTTAGTTTCTCAGGCTGTGACGAGGCGTCTAGGACCAACGTAGGAACGCTCCACGGCTGCCTATAGTTGTGGTGGTTAGTCAGGGTACTGGAATTTTCATAGTTTCCAACTGCTCTGGTGTATTTCCTCTTTTGCCTGCTCTCCTCAGCTACCAAATCATAACAAGTACCTCTGTATATAGTGTATAGATAATGCAATGATCACCAGTGACATTCTACACAGGAGCTTTGTATATAGTGTATAGTGTGCAGGTAATACAGTGATCACCAGTGACATTATATATAGGAGCTATATAGATAGTGTCAGTGTACAGGTAATACAGTTATCAATGGTGACATTATACACAGGAGCTCTTTATATAGTGTCAGTGTACAGGTAATACAGTGATCACCAGTGACATTATACACATGAACTATGCACACAGTCTATAGTGTATATTGTGCGTGTACATGTAATACACAAACTCACCAGTGATGTCTCTAGTTGAGGTCCTTCACTTTTCTTCTTCAGCCAGCACAGACCACATCACTTCTTCCAACCAGGACTCTTCTCTGCAAAAAATAACACACAGTCATCAATAGCTGATTGCTTCCAGAGTACTTTCCCCCTGACTTCTACACTATGTCAGATGAAGAAAAAAAGAGATGTAGTGCTGCCCTGCACAGTAACAGGATCCCCCTTTTCTTCCCTCCATTGAAAAAATGTTTCCTAAAAAGTAAATTAAATTACAGTAGTAATAATGTCCTTAATTGAACCCTAAAGAAATTATGCTCCCCACTTGTCACCATTAACTAATATAGCATGTTCCTCATTCTGGCCCCCAAACAGTAATTAAGGCCCTCATCCTGACCCCCTTTATTTAATAATCTCACCCAGCCTGGCCCCCTTTATTTTATAATATGTCACAGCCTGGCCCCCTATGTCCCTTGTGCAGCCTGGCCCCCAGATATTCATCCTGCCCCCAGCTATCCATACTGGTCCCCATATGTCCCTTGTCCTGCCCTCCCATATTTCTCTCCTGGACCCCCATATATCCATCCTGGTCCATTGTCCTGGCCTTCCCCCGTAAATCCATCCTGGCTCCCCCCATATATCCATCCTGGTCCCACTTATATATGCATCCTGGCTGCCCCATATAGCCATCCTGCCCCCCATATATAACCATCCTTGCTCCCCGATATATAACTATCCTGGCTCCCCCATATACAGTACAGACCAAAAGTTTGGACACACCTTCTCATTCAAAGATTTTTCTGTATTTTCATGACTATGAAAATTGTAGAATCACACTGAAGGCATCAAAACTATGAATTAACACATGTGGAATTATACATTACACTTTACAAAAAAGTGTGAAACAACTGAAAATATGTCTTATATTCTAGGTTCTTCAAAGTAACCACCTTTTGCTTTGATTACTGCTTTGCATGCAGAAAAGGTGAATTTATGGACTCTACATGCCTGGTTCCCACAGTGAAGCATAGAGGAGGTGGTGTGATGATGTGGGGGTGCTTTGCTGGTGACACTGTTGGGGATTTATTCAAAATTGAAGGCATACTGAACCAGCATGGCTACCACAGCATCTTGCAGCAGCATGCTATTCCATCCGATTTGCGTATAGTTGGATCATCATTTATTTTTCAACAGGACAATGACCCCAAACACACCTCCAGGCTGTGTAAGGGCTATTTGACCAAGAAGGAGAGTGATAGGGTGCTATGCCAGATGACCTGGCCTCCACAGTCACCAGACCTGAACCCAATCGAGATGGTTTGGGGTGAGCTGGACCGCTCACCGCTTCAATTTTGAATAATCCCCAACAGTGTCACCAGCAAAGCACCCCCACACCATCATACCACCTCCTCCATGCTTCACGGTGTGAACTAGACATGTAGAGTCCATCCGTTCACCTTTTCTGCGTGCAAAGCAGTAATCAAAGCAAAAGGTGACTACTTTGATGAACCTAGAATATAAGACATATTTTCAGTTGTTTCACACTTTTTTAAAGTGTAATGTATAATTCCACATGTGTTAATTCATAGTTTTGATGCCTTCAGTGTGATTTTACAATTTTCATAGTCATGAAAATACAGAAGAATCTTTGAATGAGAAGGTGTGTCCAAACTTTTGGTCTGTACTGTATATACATGCATCCTGGCTCCCCCATATACAGTATATGCATCCTGGCCCCCCATATATATCCATCCTGGCTCCCCCATATATATGCATCCTGGCCCCCCAGTATATATGCATCTTGGCTCTACCATATATCCATCCTGGACCCTATATATATGCATCCTGGCTCCCCAAAATATATATATATATATATATGCATCCTGGCTCCCCATATATATGCATCCTGGCCCCCCCAGTATATATGCATCTTGGCTCTACCATATATCCATCCTATACCCTATATATATGCATCCTGGATCCACCACATATATCCATCCTGGCTGCCCCATATATATCCATCCTTGTCCTGCCCCCCATATATCCTCCTGGCCCCCCATATATATCAATCATGTTCTCTTGTCCTGCCCCCCCTCCATAAATAAATCCTATCCCCACATATATCGATCCTGGCCCCCCCCATATATATGCATCCTGGCTCTACCATATAGTCATCCTGGCTCCCCATATATATGCATACTGGCTCCCCCATATATCTGCATCCTGGCCCCCATATAATGCATCCTGCCCCCCATATATATGCATCCTTTTCCATTGTCCTGCCCCCCCATAAATCCATCCTGGCCCCCCATATATTGATCCTGGCCCCCAATATATATGCATCATGGCTCTACCATATATCCATCCTGGTCAACCATATATCTTCATCCTGGCCCCCCCATATATATGCATCCTGGTCCTTTGTCCTGACCCCCCATATATATATATATCCTGGCCTTCCTATATGTATCCATCCTGGCCCCTCATATGTATCCATCCTGGTCCTTTGTCCTGCCCCCCATATATCCATCTGCCACCCCCTTATACCCATCTTGGTCCTTTTTTCCTGCCCCCCATATATCCATCCTGACGCCCCCCTTATATCCATCGTGGTCCTTTTTTCCTGCCCCCCCATATATTCATCCTGCTGCCCCCCTTATATCCATCCTGGTCCTTTTTTCTTGCCCCCCCCCATATATCCATCCTGCTGCCCCGCTTATATCCATCCTGTTCCTTTTTTCCTGTCCCCATATATCCATCCTGCCGCCCCTCTTATATCCATCCTGGTCCTTTTTTCCTGCCCCCCCATATATCCATCCGGATGCCGCCTTTATATCCATCCTGGTCCTTTTTTCCTGCAACCCATATATCCATCCGGATGCCGCCTTTATATCCATCCTGGTACTTTTTTCCTGCCGCGCCCATATTCATGGAGAAAGACAGAGAGACAGAGAGAGCGCACGAGAGAAAAAAGATTCTTCTTGCTTTCCTGCACTCCCAGCATTGGGCTGCGTCCTCTTCCTCTGCAGGTCCAGCGCGTACATAGTAAAATGGCTGCCGACCTAGCAGAGGCCGGCGGCTGATGTGCGCCTGTCGCATGTGGTGCATGACACTGACTTCATACGCCAGTGACGACGGGCGCATACTTGACAGATACGATTGGGATGTGCGCCGCCGCGGTCCTGGTAATGAACGCTGCATGCGCGCACCCCTGGACATTCTCTGTCTGCGCTTTTAAAGGGCTCGCGCCCTAAAAACCACAGACTTTTTTTTTCTTCTTTTTCTCCTCTCCTTCTTCAAACTGCCAAGGGCCCACTGGGATTTCCCCGATATCCCGCCAGGCCAGACTGACCCTGGATCCGCGTCTGCATGTGTCTGTATGTAGGTGCTCTGCGCATGCATGTGTCTATGTCGGTGCTCCACACATGCATGTGTCTGTATGTAGGTGCTCAATGTATGTATGTGTTTGTATGTAGATGCTTCGCCCATGCATGTTTATGTAAGTGCTCCACGTATGCATGTGTTTCTGTGTAGGTGTTCCAACCGTGCATGTGTCTGTTTGTAGGTGATCCGCGCATGCATGTGTCTGAAAGTAGGTGTTCCGTGTATGCATGTGTCTGAAAGTAGGTGTTCCGTGTATGCATGTGTCTGTATGTACAAGGGCGGCTACAGGTTTTTGTGGGCCCTGGGCGAAAGAGTCTCAGTGGGCCCCTTTACCACATACCACAATTTATGATGCACAGGTGCAGCAGAGAAATATAGATATAATACAGCGCCAAAGATTTCACTTACTTCTAACATTACTTGAGTGATATCTATTGTAAATTCTACAATAGGTCAGAAACCGGACAGTATCGTCCTCTATACAGTATTATGGGCACCAAATAGTGCTCCATACACAATAATGGACCCCATATAGTGCTCCATACAGATAGACCCATAATGCTCCACAGTATAATGACCCCCATATAATGCTCCATACAGAATAATGAGCCCCACATACTGCTTCATACATACTAATGTGCCCCATATAATGCTCCATACAGTATAATGAGCCCCATATAATGCTCTATACAGTATATCATGGGCCTAATATATTGCTCCTTTCAGAATGGGCCCCATATAATGCTCCATACAGAATAGGCCCCATATAATGCTCCATACAGTTTATGGTGGGCACCATATAATGCTCCAGTGTATGATGAGCCCCATATATTGCTCCAAATAGAATGTGCCCCATATAATTCTCCATATATAATTGGCCCCATAAGATGCTCCATATATAATGGGCCCCATATACTGCTCTATATGTGCAGCATCTGAAACAACAGATACCGGAAGCCTGTGCTAGCATTTCTTCTGCGGTGTTGCTATCAGTGTGTCAAGAGAGGGAGAAGAGGGTTGCAATGACAATGGGCAGCACTTGGAACACATTTTATAAGTGGTCATAAACTTGTAAATAACTCATGAAAGAATAAAGTTACGTTAAAACTAAGCACACCATTGTTTTTCTTGTGAAATTCTCAATAAGTTTGATGTGTCACATGACCCTCTTCCCATTGAAGAAAATAAAGTTGAATCCAAAATGGCCAACTTCAAAATGGCCACCATGGTCACCACCCATCTTTCCCCCTCCCATATACTAATGTTCCACAAACAGTAAGTTGATATCACCAACCATTCCCATTTTATTTAGTTGTGTCCATATAAATGGCCCACCCTGTATATATATACACACACCCACAAGCAAAAGGGTAGCAATGTTTTGAACTTTTGACTTTCAAGCTCCATATCTCACCATCCACTACTGCTTTGAATGTGAGACTACCGTCATTTTATAATCAACAAAATAGAGTAGCACTCTTTAGCACTATAGCATGCAAACATGAGAAATATGAAATTTGAATTGCATTACTGCACTAGAAAATCTGAAAATCTGAGAATACTTAGCGTATAAATTGGCCAATTCATCTGTACCCAGCAGCCGCGATAAGGCGATTCTCGTTGCTTGGACTTATCCTGTGTGAATCCTCTCATGAGCTGATAGCCTACATTTATATAGGAAGGTAGGTTCCTGCTGTAATTAAAACCTCCAATGGCTGAGGGGTGGAGTGCGCAGTCAGAGAGCCTATGTATACAAATATCAAAAGACTGACCGTCACTTCTTCCAAACAGAAATCAGGTATGTATAAGGGCTTACTAAGAGTAGCATAAAGGTTAAGAAGGTAATTTTAACTATTAAAGAAATATAATAAAATCTGCTAACCAAGTGGGTATCCACTATTAGGATATTAATACACAAACTGTCTAATCCTCTGGATTTATATCCAATATCCTAAATATTTTTCATTCCATAGAGTTGGTGCGACCGCTACCACTACTCTCATTAGGCCGGCGTCACACACAATGACAAAAAATCGGTCCGTTTTAGACGGTCGATTGTCGGATCAAAATGCAAACATCACACATCCTTCTGGCATCCGATTTTCCTTCAAAGATGCGATTTAGTCGCATGTGTGTGTACTTGTAACATCCGATTTTCATCCGACTTGCGAGAATTTCTCGCAGGCTTGCAAAACTGACATATAATGGATCCAAAAGAATAGTATTTCAATCACAAAAAAAAGAATAGATATATACACATAGAACACATATATATATATATATATATATATATATTTTATATACATGTCATTGTGACATGTATATATAATATATTTATAGTTCCTAGACTTCTACATACTGTTTAGCCGCTAATTCAATTGCCGGCTTTTGTGAAATCACAGAAGCCGACATGAAATGATACATTGTTTCCACACAGTTGGGTCAAGACCAGAGACAAGCATTGGACCGTACTGCGCTGTCTGTGGATTTAATAAAAGCTATTTTTTGCGCCTTGCATGGGGGATTGGGGACATACAAACAGCATACCAGAATGCTGTAACAGAGTTTATAGGTGCTGGCTTCATTTTATATGGGAAAAGCTTGGTGACAGGTTCGCTTTAAAGCCAGTCTAACCTCATTTTCACCTATCTGTGATTGCGCAACCACATTGGAGGAGCACAACAGCACACTCCAAGTGCCAATGCAGGCGTGCACACTACGTGGCTGTGGGTGCGTTCTTACACCTGGATCCTGTCTGTCTGCGGCTGCCACTCGGTGCACCTGGAAGTAGTGAGTGAGCGGTTTCAGTGAGGAGAGGGACAAGGTGTTGTGATGTGCTGTCTGCTCACTTCAACACTCTTCTTATTGAGTCCGCAGCCAAAAGCAGGCAGCAACCAGGCATCAGGACACACATGCAGTCTTATTGTGTGAGCATTGACACTGACACTCGGAGGAGTACTGTGCTCCTCTAGAGTCATGTTCTCCATACTGTGCTCCCTCCCTCATGTTCTTTATACTGTGCTTCCCCACTCATGTTCTCCATACCATGCTTCCCCTCATGTTCTTCATACCGTGCTCCCTCCCTCATGTTCTTCATACTGTGCTTCCCCACTCATGTTCTCCATATCATGCTTCCCCTCATGTTCTTGTGTAGCCCTGGTGGTAGGCACACGCAGTACCCTGGAGAGTGTATGGCGAGACGGCAGTTTAATGCTAAATATCCATTCACTCTACACACACTAGACACACCCCTAGGGTAGTGGAGTATACTCTAGAGGGAGTGGTCAAGGTAGTAGGTGTTGGAGTGATTTTAGTCAGTCTAGTTCCTGTCTTCGGGCAGTGAGGACGTGTGGAGTAGAGTCTAGACATCTGTGAGAAGACGTTTGGAGGGAGGAAAGAGTCTAGCCTGCTTCATCACCAGTTCATATAGTGGAGTCTGGTATAGGTGTTTGGAATACACCTTAGTCTAGTCAGAGCTGTATCACCTTCTCAACACACACTGAAGAAAGAAGAAGTAATAGCACGGAAAGTCTTCAGCATCCCTGTCTAGAGGACGGTATCAGGTTCAGAGACGTGCTCCTGCCTGTGATAACTGAGCATCTGTGGCTAACTTCATTGGAAGGAAAAGGAAAGAAGTGACTGCTCGACCCTTGGCTAGTAAGAGTGCTTATGTTACCAGCGTGGACAAGGCGAAAGGCAAGTGGATTTATAGAATTAGTGCTTCAGGATTGCAGAAGTCCAGCACGTTGCTACCGGTCACTGGGGACCGAAGGGTCACTGTTGTTTCAGGCACGGTGATAGGAAAACCAGGAATCTACCGGACCCTAGGTCGCGGCAGACAAGCCCCTTATAGTCAGTACGTAACTGGGGTCAGGGGGAGTGAAGACTTTGGAGTTCTGCAGGACCACGTAAGAATTCAGCTCCTTCACAGGAAGGCCCCTAACACTAAGCTGACTGGGCAGGTACAGCTAAAGATTAGCTGGAGATTTGAGGGAACTACGCTTCAGGCTAGTTGTACTCGTTTATTGGAGTTAAAGGAGGCCCCTAACTTGTCCAGCTGCCGTCTCAAGATACACTCTCCTTGGATCAGCCTCCCTGGGACCTGCCTTATCATCTCGCAAGTAAAGGTATGGAAAGACGCTGACCGTGTGAGACTGTGTTCTTTACCTGCACTCGACTTCACTACTCACATAGACTTTGAGGGACCAGTCCCACCTGTAGGGGACCTGACATCTAGCTGCATCACCATCCCCTCAGAGATCTACAGCAGCGCTGGTACTAATTACCAGAATACTACAGGTGGCGTCACGAGCTGTATATAAACCTATCCCCTGTAAATACATCCCCAACATACGCCAGACCGCCCGGGCCACAGACCGAGCCACAGCTACCTGTGACAAAATCCCCATAGACTTCTACGGGCTCGGCTCTGAGTACCCCATTGCCCTGGTAACCCACAATTGTGGTGGCGGGTCGACACAACTTTGGCGTCACGAACAGGATACGAAACTCGCGAAATTGCGAGCCCTGTGTGCCTAAGGACTTGTTTTTGTGAAAAGGACTGTTTGCACTTTTGGCGCCAAAATCGCCATTTTTGTCGCCATATTCGCGCCCTCAGGCGCTGGAGAAGAAGGTGGGCGTACCTTCGTGGGCGTCTACCCCCCTGTGGCGCGAAGAAAATGCCTGCCCTCTCAAAGTGCTACTACAACATGCGGTCCTGCCCTACAGCAAAGGAGGTCCGCCTCCTCTTCACCTTCCCTGCGAGGAGGAGAAGACGCAAACCCCACCTCCACGGAAGAGACCGGATGTCTCCGCAGAAAAGAAGAATCTTCTGGAACATGATGGAGGCAGGACGTGAGCAGCCGAGCGGAGCAGCGGAGGAAGGCAGGCCCCGTGCCCCCGCCAAGCTGCCATCGGCATCGGAGTCTTATGCGATCCTGCACCTGCAACAGGCGTTGTTAGAGGTTCAGGAGGAGAACTCACGCCTAAAGAAGATGTTCCAACCTGGACTGGAGGAGATTGAGAGACGCCGATGTAGACTGCTGAAGTGGCAAATGACGAACACGGCGTCCTCTCCCCTCAACGAACCCCCACGATTTCAAGTACCGAAGAGTCTGCTGCCCAAGGCGAAGGAGCAACCGGAGGCTGCCCCCGAAAGTACCGTTCCTGACCCCACCGGTGAAGCGGTGGAAGCGGAGGAGGTTGAGGAGGTACAGCCAATCCCGGAACGCCCGCCCGGCCAGGAGGCCGCAGCAGATTATCGGTCCCCGGCAGGGACACCGGAGGGGTCCTGTCCGTCACTACCAGATGTGGACTGGGACGAAATGGCGCGCCTGGATGACGTCGCCTACACCGCCCAGTGGGAGCAAGAATGGCAGAGTCGTGAGGAGACGAAGAGGCGCCAGCAGGAGGAAGAGCGGGAGGCTCAGAGGAACCGCCAGCGACAATATGCCGAGCTGATTGCCGACAAGGAGACTGTCCGTCGCGACAAAGGTACCTTACGGGAACCGCGGCGGCGGGGGTGTGTGACTGAGTTCCAGCTCCGGAAGGGCTGGGGCTTTATCCGCGAACCGGGCCTCTACCCAGCGGTCTTCGTCAGCAGGCGTGACGTGGAATCTCACCTGCCGCAAGGTCATCCCGGGAGGGACTTAGTGAATGGAGATATCGTCACCTATACGCGGCATTGGGGAATGAAGGGATGGTATGCCCTTAACGTCGCCATCGTCCGCGACCCCGTCCCAGACGCAGGTACCGTCACCATTACCGCAGCGTCCCCGTTTCCAGCTCCAGCAGCATCCGGCCGTGCCCCAGCATCGCCCCCTGCAAAGTCATCGCAACATGCGACCCAGAGTTCATCGCAAGTTAAAGCCACCTCCACATCGCCACATGCGACCCAGTCTAGATCGCAAACCCTGACGCGGTCTATATCATTGACTGTAATGGAGACGCAATCGGTGTCATGCGAAGAAAGTGTACCCGTTGCGCCCTTAGAGGTTCGCACCAGAACTGTCGCAACCCAGACCCTGATCGCAGCACATGATTTGCTGGTCTTGGGATCTAGGGCTCATTGCATCGTTCCAGCCCCCGGGGTGAAAGATGTAGTGGAAGGTGTATTAGTAGAAGATGAATAAATAGTAAAGAGTTGGTGAGATCCCTATCGGATCTACCACAAGTAAAAAGCAAGAAGTTTAAAATGTTTTTGAAAAAGTTTTGCACAGGTTATATATAGTGAATATATATTTCTAATTATAGAATGCCCGGCTGGGTAATTGGTAAATGATAGATGATAAACAGTTGCACTTTGATAATGTGATTTAATGTGATATGTCTTCCTTTGCAAATGGACTTTTGAGGTTAAGGACTATGCTAACCCAGAACTTAATTGTAAATAGTTGCGCTTCGGTGCCCTATCTTGGTTTTACATAAACCATTACAACTTTGGCGTAACTACCTCTGAAAACAAAACCCGTATGGTGTGGCACTGAGTGAGGTCTGCAATCGGACGTCCTGCAGCCCACCCAGGACCCACGTTGAAGGTTTGGTGCGGGTCCTTCACAAGTATCTTGTATATTTATTGAATGCTAATTGATATTTGTATTTTTCTATAAAGTTTTGCAACGTTCAAGATTTCCTCACCTCCCGGATGGGAAGATGTTATTGTTAAATGTTATTGCATAAACAAAATGTCTTTTATATTTTACAGCCCGGGAGTGCTGTCGTTTACCATGGGGGAATGTGTAGCCCTGGTGGTAGGCACACGCAGTACCCTGGAGAGTGTATGGCGAGACGGCAGTTTAATGCTAAATATCCATTCACTCTACACACACTAGACACACCCCTAGGGTAGTGGAGTATACTCTAGAGGGAGTGGTCAAGGTAGTAGGTGTTGGAGTGATTTTAGTCAGTCTAGTTCCTGTCTTCGGGCAGTGAGGACGTGTGGAGTAGAGTCTAGACATCTGTGAGAAGACGTTTGGAGGGAGGAAAGAGTCTAGCCTGCTTCATCACCAGTTCATATAGTGGAGTCTGGTATAGGTGTTTGGAATACACCTTAGTCTAGTCAGAGCTGTATCACCTTCTCAACACACACTGAAGAAAGAAGAAGTAATAGCACGGAAAGTCTTCAGCATCCCTGTCTAGAGGACGGTATCAGGTTCAGAGACGTGCTCCTGCCTGTGATAACTGAGCATCTGTGGCTAACTTCATTGGAAGGAAAAGGAAAGAAGTGACTGCTCGACCCTTGGCTAGTAAGAGTGCTTATGTTACCAGCGTGGACAAGGCGAAAGGCAAGTGGATTTATAGAATTAGTGCTTCAGGATTGCAGAAGTCCAGCACGTTGCTACCGGTCACTGGGGACCGAAGGGTCACTGTTGTTTCAGGCACGGTGATAGGAAAACCAGGAATCTACCGGACCCTAGGTCGCGGCAGACAAGCCCCTTATAGTCAGTACGTAACTGGGGTCAGGGGGAGTGAAGACTTTGGAGTTCTGCAGGACCACGTAAGAATTCAGCTCCTTCACAGGAAGGCCCCTAACACTAAGCTGACTGGGCAGGTACAGCTAAAGATTAGCTGGAGATTTGAGGGAACTACGCTTCAGGCTAGTTGTACTCGTTTATTGGAGTTAAAGGAGGCCCCTAACTTGTCCAGCTGCCGTCTCAAGATACACTCTCCTTGGATCAGCCTCCCTGGGACCTGCCTTATCATCTCGCAAGTAAAGGTATGGAAAGACGCTGACCGTGTGAGACTGTGTTCTTTACCTGCACTCGACTTCACTACTCACATAGACTTTGAGGGACCAGTCCCACCTGTAGGGGACCCGACATCTAGCTGCATCACCATCCCCTCAGAGATCTACAGCAGCGCTGGTACTAATTACCAGAATACTACAGGTGGCGTCACGAGCTGTATATAAACCTATCCCCTGTAAATACATCCCCAACATACGCCAGACCGCCCGGGCCACAGACCGAGCCACAGCTACCTGTGACAAAATCCCCATAGACTTCTACGGGCTCGGCTCTGAGTACCCCATTGCCCTGGTAACCCACAATTGTGGTGGCGGGTCGACACATTCTCCATACCATGCTCCCTCCTCATGTTTTTCATACTGTGCTTCCCCACTCATGTTCTCCATACCATGCTTCCCCTCATGCTCTTCATACCATGCTCCCTCCCTCATGTTCTTCATACTGTGCTTCCCCACTCATGTTCTCCATACCATGCGTCCCCTCATGTTTTCCATACCGTGCTCCCTCCCTCATGTTCTTCATACTGTGCTTCCCCACTCATGTTCTCCATACCATGCTTCCCCTCATGTTCTTCATACCGTGCTCCCTCCCTCATGTTCTTCATACTGTGCTTCCCCACTCATGTTCTCCATACCATGCTTCCCCTCATGTTCTCCATACCATGCTCCCTCCTCATGTTCTTCATACTGTGCTTCCCCACTCATGTTCTCCATAGTGTGCTTCCGCTCCCCCTATGTTCTCCATACCGTTGTCCCCTCTAATGTTCTCCATCTCATACTCCCCTCCATATGTTCTCCATACCATGCTTCCCCCTCATGTTCTCCATACCGTACCGCCTCCACTCCTATGTTCTCCTTACCATGATTTCCCTCCTCATGTTTTCCATACTGTGCTTCCCCCCTCATGTTTTCCATACTGTGCTTCCCCCCTCATGTTCTCCATACGGTGCTTCACCTCTCATGTTCTCCATACTACAGTGCACCATGAACTCCCCCACCCCCACGTGATGAGGTCCTTTCATTGCGCTGCCGTGGCGTTAGCAGCGTGCGCATGCCGCTGCCACACGTCGGGTCAGGGAGCTAATTGGAGCTCCACTGACCCCGGAAGTCCCAGCACGCAAGAAGGATTATTTGAATCTGCGTCTTAAAGATTAAAAAAAATATTTTTTTTAAATCTCGACCCAGGTGCTGCCTCCTGCAATCTGCCGCCCTAGGCACCAGTGCCTAGTGGAAAATACGGGCTTGGCAGGTGCATCTTTATAAACTCATTACAAAGTGGTATTCCACAATGGTAAGGGATAAAAGGCCTGAAATAAAGTGACAGGTTACCTTTAATACATACATGAACACTCACACACATATACACACAAACGCGCACACATGCACACCTCAACACATACAATTAACCCTTTTCCGACATGTGCCATAATAGTACGCACATGTCGGACTCTCTGTTTGGTGCGGTCTCCGGTGCTGAGCCCGCATCTTTCCAGGCACATGACAGCTGATCTATACAGCTGGCATGTGCCCGCAACAGCTGCGGGTGGAATCGCGATCCACTCATAGCTGTTAACTAGTTAAATGCTGCTGTCAATCTCAGACAGCGCCATTTAACTTGCGCTTACAGGAAGCACATTGCTAATCCCGCCCATGGGTGAACCCGTCACATGATCGCAGGTCACCGAAGGGTCGAGAAGACAACCAGAGGTCTGCAGCAGACCACTGTGGTTGTCATCGCCAGATTGCAAGTGAGTATTTCTGCTACAGACAGGCCATCTGATCATCCCTTGTGTGTAGAAAAGGCGATCAAAGTAGTGCAGCTTCTAGTCTCTCATGGAGGCTATTGAAGCATGCAAAAAGTAAAAAAAAAGTTTTTAAAAATATTTAAAAAATGAAAAAAATAAAAGTTCAAATCACCCCCTTGAAAATAGAACAATAAAAAAAATCAAACATACACATATTTGGCATTGCTGTGTTCAGAATCGCCCTTTCTATTAATATTAAAAAAAATTAACCCAATCGCTTTAAAATGCAAGAATTACATTTTTTTGGTCGCTGCTACATTGCAATAAAATGCAATAACGGGTGATTAAAACATTGTATCTACACCATAATGGTATCATTTTTTTTTTAGCAAATATTGGATTTTTTTCACCACTTGAATAAAAAAGAACCTAGACATGTTTGGTGTCTGTGAACTCGTAATGACCTGGAGAATCAGAATAGCAGGTCAGTTTTAGCATTTAGTCGATATGGTAAAAACAAAAAACAATTGTGGAATTTCCCTTTTTTTTGCAATTTCACCGCACTTGGAATTTTTTTCCCGTTTTCCTGTACAGGATATATTAAAACCAAAGGTGTCGTTCAAAAGTACAACTCGTCCCGCAAAAATCAAGACCTCACATGGTCATATTGACAGAAAAATAAAAAAGTTATGGCTCTGGGAAGAAGGGGAGCGAACAACAGAAATGCAAGAAACGGAAAATGGCCGGGGGTTAAATATCAGTGCTGGACGCACAAACACACCCGTTAGTTCAGGGACACACAAAAGATCACACAGCCACCCCTGTAGACCCCGTGCACACGTTGCGGATTCACTTGCCGATTTTTCAGCGCGGATTTACTGCGGATTTGCCCTGCGGTTTTACACCTATAATGGAATATGTATAAAAACGCTGCGGAATCCACACAAAGAATTGACATGCTGCGGATTTAAATCCGTGCGGAAAAATCCGCAGCATGTGCACAGCGTTTTTTCTTCCCATTCACTTTCATTGTACTGTACATGAATTGCGGATCCGCAGCACAATCCGCAACGTGCGCACAGACCCTTAGCGCTGGGGTCAAACAAAAACACACACCCGTTCAGTGCTGGAGCCCCATACACAGCCCTTCGGTGCTGCATTTTAGGTGACAGGGTTAATGGGGTATTCTTAAGTTTGGAAGTTATCCCCATAACATTTCGATCACTGGGGGTCCTGGCTGCTGGGGCCAGTAACCAGGGTTCTGGATAGCGCACTGGTGGATTATGGGCACTGCGGCTCCATTCATTCTCATGGCGCTGCAGTCCTCAATCACTGGTGGTCCCATTAAGCGCCCATGATCGACCCCCTCTCTTGTCACACAGGACTCCCAGTTTTTGGGATTTGATGGTGTCCCAGCAGTCGGACCCCCAGCAATGTTATCTGCTATCCTATGGATAGGGGACGTCTACCACACTTGAGTATACGGTACCCCATTAAGGTGTTAATGACTCCCTTGTTCATTTTCTTAAGGGGTGTTCCATAATTTTGTACAAATGCTCCATACTCTCATATAATAATGCAGTACTCCAGTGTGATGAGTCTCCACAGAGCTCCCACTGTCCACAGCACAGGACACGCAGGCTGTGTGGCTGCCGGCAGTGCCCGCCCGCTTCCTCCTCAGTGCGGCCGCGGCAGGGAGGCCGGTGGTTGCTAGGCGACAGTAAACACGCCGGGACGCTGGAGAAGTTTGCTGTAACTTTCCTGCGGGCGGGTGGTAAGTTATTAAGTAATGCATATCCTATATACCATGTATACCCCTGTAGTCAGCTGGAGAGTGGGGTTATACATAGTGCCGCCATGTACCGTGCACCGATCAGGAGCTGCAGTCATAATACAGGAGTATGATCAGGGCTGACTCCGCCATACATCGTGATTCCCGCTGCTGCCCCTCACTAATGCCTAGTGTAGAAACCAGACCCGGCATTATTGGTGCCTGCCAGTCATCGGGTGGCAGCATTGTGAGCTGTCAGGCAATCACTGCTGCTGTATAGGGTCTTCTCTTCTTACATTTTTACCTTTATGTTTTGTTATGGGGTATGTGACACCACACAGTGACGCTTTAGATGACGCATTTATATGTTTTTCCTAGGTTTTCCTCTTGGCAGACAGATCCCTATTTAGAGCAATGGTTGTCCGGTTACACCATACTGATGACCTTTCTATAGGATAGGGCATCAATGCCTGACCGGTAGGTTTCCGATAACCGCCCCTCCCCCCTCACACCAATCAGCTGATATTTGAGGCTGCCAGATATAAACATGTAGAGCCCGATTCATCAAAGCTTTTACGCCAGTATTATTTTTGGTGCAACTCAAGGCTTCGCTACAATTTTACAACTTTTGGAGTTCTTATGCAATTTTTGGCCAGCTCCTACAAAGTGGGAGAAGCTGAGGCAGGACAGGGGCGTGCTGATCGCCGCTCATCAAATTTATGTCATTCGCTATGCCACAAATCTTACTCCAGCAGGGACTGGAGTAGGATTTGGGCCAAGTGCACACAGTGGTGCGCGCCACTCGTCCAGTGCTCTTGATTCATGATGAGGCGCGTGCTTCTTCATGAATCAGGGCGTCCAATTCCAGCACCTTTCCTTATTAAGACCTGGTCAAGCAACACTGATGTTGATGAATCAGGCCCATGAAATTGAGCTGTAAAGCACAGGTCCATATTGTTCAGTGCCGGGTACTGCAGCCCATTGAATAAGAGTTGTTCTCCAGTTTCCTGCAGCAGCCACTAATGGTGCTGCGCTTTGCAGCTTTGTTCCATGTTTTTGCCCCTAGGTTTCGGGCCCCCACTAATCCAATAGTAATGATTACCTACCTCGCAGATAGGTAATCAATATGGAGTGCACGGACAACCCCTTTAAGCCAAATCCCTGGGGTACATTAGCCCTCTGTTGTACCTCCATATGGCTTGGTCCTTATAGGGAGACATATAGAATTTATTTTCTGTTGGATTCCATAAAAAAATTGTCATCCTCCCATAGAAACATACCAGCATACCCTTGTATATGTGACACAGGACCATGTACAGGGGCACTGCTCCCCACTAGGACGCCATATGAGCCCCTTCTTGTGGGGGCACCACGTACATTATTTACAGCCCATTTTGCAAAACATAAATATATTTATTTATTATAAACATATAGGAGTTAATTATGGAATCTTCCTATTATTTATTAATTTTTTCACTGTTGGCAATAACTATAGTTTACTCTAAAGGATTTACACAATGTGTGCATTAAATATAGTCTGTGGGATGATGCCATGAAAGAAGCCCTCTCATCATCATGTTTTATCGCCTGAGCCTGTGCAATGAAATGTATATGTAGAGTAGTGTAAGTGCGGTAATACAGTCATGGCCAAAAGTTTTGAGAATGACACAAATATTATATTTTCACATGATCTGCTGCCCTCTGGTTTTTATGTGTGTTTGACAGATGTTTTTATCACAGACAGAAATATAATAATTGCAAACATATGAGTAACAAAAGCTTATATTGACAGTTAGAATGAGTTAATGCAGCAAGTCAATATTTGCAGTGTTGACCCTTCTTCTTCAGGACCTCTGCAATTCTCCCTGGCATGCTCTCAATCAACTTCTGGACCAAATCCTGACTGATAGCAGTCCATTCTTGCACAATCAATGCTTTCATTTTGTCAGAATTTTTAGGTTTTTGTTTGTCCATCCGTCTCTTGATGATTGACCACAAGTTCTCAATGGGATTAAGATCTGGGGAGTTTCCAGGCCATGGACCCAAAATCTCTGTTTTGTTCCCTGAGCCATTTAGTTATCACCTTTGCTTTATGGCAAGGTGCTCCATCATGCTGGAAAAGGCATTGTTGATCGCCAAACTGCTCTTGGGGGTTGGGAGAAGTTTCTCTTGGAGGACATTCTGGTACCATTCTTTATTCATGGCTGTGTTTTTAGGCAAGACTGTGAGAGAGCCGATTCCCTTGGCTGAGAAGCAACCCCACACATGAATGGTTTCAGGATGCTTAACAGTTGGCATGAGACAAGACTGGTGGTAGCGCTCACCTTGTCTTCTCCGAATGAGGCGTTTTCCTGATGTCCCAAACAATCGAAAAGGGGATTCATCAGAGAAAATAACTTTACCCCAGTCCTCAGCAGTCCACTGCCTGTACCTTTTGCAGAATATCAGTCTGTCCATGATGTTTTTTCTGGAGAGAAGTGGCTTCTTTGCTGCCCTCCTTGAGACCAGGCCTTGCTCCAAGAGTCTCTGCCTCACAGTGCGTGCAGATGCACTCACACCTGCCTGCTGCCATTCCTGAGCAAGCTCTGCACTGCTGGTAGCCCGATCCCGCAGCTGAAACACTTTTAAGAGACGGTCCTGGCGCTTGCTGGTCTTTCTTGGGCTCCCTGAAGCCTTTTTCGCAACAATGGAACCTCTCTCCTTGAAGTTCTTGATGATGCGATAGATTGTTGACTGAGGTGCAATCTTTCTAGCTGCGATACTCTTCCCTGTTAGGCCATTTTTGTGCATTGTAATGGTGACTGCACGTGTTTCTTTAGAGATAACCATGGTTAACAGAAGAGAAACAATGATGCCAAGCACCAGCCTCCTTTTAAAGTGTCCAGTGGTGTCATTCTTACTTAATCATGACAGATTGATCTCCAGCCATGTCCTCATCAACACCCACACCTGTGTTAATGGAGCAATCACTGAAAAGAGGTTAGCTGGTCCTTTTAAAGCAGGGCTGCAATGATGTTGAAATGTGTTTTGGGGGATAAAGTTCATTTTCTAGCCAAATATTGACTTTGCAAGTAATTGCTGTTAAGCTGATCACTCTTTATAACATTCTGGAGTATATGCAAATTGCCATTAGAAAAAGTGAAGCAGTAGACTTTGTAAAAATTAATATTTGTGTCATTCTCAAAACTTTTGGCTATGACTGTATACTCACCGTATTCCCAGGTTTCCAGCACCGCTTTGGTCCTCTTCTCACGTGATTGCAATGATCACTCTGGGCTGTCGCTTTTAGGTTAGGGTCACACCAGAGTTATTTCTCTCATCTGAGAGAATCGGGACGATTTTGCTAATCACACTCTGATCAGATGTGATCAGAGCGTGATCCGATTTTCTCGGATAAGGAAAAAGTGTAAAAATAAATTATCCATCTTCTCCATTCTCTCAGTCTGTTTTCCACGCACTCATTGACTTGCATGGCTGAGTGCGATCCTATAATCGTATCCAACTCGAGCATACTCGTTTTTTTCTCCGACTGGCTCAATCCGAGGAAAAAAATTGGACATCTGCACAAATCCCATAGAGTTAACATTGGTCCTGGTGAGATCCAATGTTTTTTAACGGATCACACTCAGACCTGAAATATGGTCATCTGCACGAGCCCTTATATTATAAAGTCTATGTAGTGTCAGAATGGGAGTCCATATGTTTACATTGTAAAAGAGATTTCCGGCTCATAATAAATCCAGTATTATCCCTCAAGTCGGAATTTCAGTCGAGTGAGAGGAGCACCGCAGCGGTGCTGAACCTGGGGAAGATGGTGATTGGTAAGTACATTATCGCACTTACACTACATTTACACAGGTTTAGCTAATAAAATGTGCTTGCAGCCACGTCTCGCTGTATACAGAATGATGACTGAAGCCGCGCCGGCCGCGCCTAAATGACTGAAAGCTACTGCCTTCATTTCCTTCATGTAGCCAGACGTTCTGTATGGCGGCGCAGGGCTTCAGAATGCTAGTAACCTGCAGATTAACCCCATATTATCAGATTAATACCATTTGGGGACATGACAGGTTTACTTTAATATTTGTGTACATCCCTTTTTTCATTCATTTTGTAAATCTCTATAGATTTTTTTAAATATCAGCAAAACTATAACAGAGATGTATTTATGACCACTTTCTCTTATTATTGCAGCTTTCCTTACCAACTGACCAGCACTGTTGACCCTTAAATTGCTGCTGGTGGAGGAGCAAGTGACCAGATCGGTGTCCTCCAATAGAATAACAACTTTCCATGTCTGGTGTTTTCTATTGGAGGCTGATGGATTAGTATGGTCACATGCATAGCTCACACCCGCCTCAGATTCAGCGGGACTGTCACGATATGAGGGGTCAGGCCCACTGTCCAGGCTAGTCAGGGCTTTGTCCCGACTACATTCACTCTCTCCATGCAATGTCTTCTCTGGTCATCTTCATCGCTCCACATTTCCTCCTTCTGTGATGGAACTAACATCTCTGCTCTGCACTTACATTAATGAAATAAACAAATTTTTTCTCGCGATCTGGTCTCCCTGGGAATCAAACTCACAACCTCTGTCATTATAGGCAGAAGCTAAAGCTATGTGCCATAGCCTATAGCCATACTGACATAGATGAAAGGATTTTCCATACTTGAAGCTGCACTGCAGGCTCTAAACCCACAGGTAGATTATACTTGTACTTAGTAGCATATTTGTATGTACAGTGGCTTGCGAAAGTATTCACCCCTTTGGCATTTTTCGTGTTTTGCTACCTCTCATACTGGAATTTTACTGTTTTTTTAAGGTTTGCATCACTTCATGTAAAGAACATGTCTATAACTGTAAACATTTGGTTTTATTTTTCTTATAAAGAAAACAAAGAATAGGACAAAATTCCTCAAGGTAAAATTGGTCCAGCTCCTACAAGTTAAATGATTTCCTTTGGTGAACATCAATCTTCAAGTCAGACTGTCACGCTCACACCCTGGCTGATGGGCGTGAGCCAAGGGCGGTTGTGGCCCCACTGTGCCACAAACCAGACTACCCCGGAAGGGGTAGTGAGGTCAGGCTTGTGCGGTAGGCAGCTGCCAGGTGCCACTCCAGGGTGGTGTCTGGCTGTGGCTGCTGATCCCACTTGGGGAGACGGTGGCACGGCTGAGACACAGGGCAGGCAGGCATGGATGAGACATAGGACTGGCAGGCACGGATGAGACACAGGACTGGCAGGCACGGATGAGACACAGGGCAGGCTGGCACGGATGAGACACAGGGCAGGCTGGCACGGATGAGACACAGGGCAGGCTGGCACGGATGAGACACAGGGCAGGCTGGCACGGATGAGACACAGGGCAGGCTGGCACGGATGAGACACAGGGCAGGCTGGCACGGATGAGACACAGGGCAGATACTGGAACTGACTGGAAGGAATGGTGTATGGAGAAACAGGTAGAGACCTGTTCACACAGCAACTGTAGATGCTGGGACTGACTAGAAGGAATGGTATATGGAGGGACAGGTAGAGACCTGTTCACACAGCAGGTACCGGTACTGGTACAGACAGAAAGGAATGGAGTATGGAGGAACAGGTAGGAGGAGAACTGCAAGGCTGCGGAGAAGGGCTGTAGAGCTGCAAGAGATACTGCAGAGGCAGGAGCAAAGCAGAGCGAAACCGCAAGATATACGGAGAGGAGCTGCAGCAAGAGATTGCTGTAGCGACTGGAGCGAAGCAGAGCAGAACCGCAAAATATGTGGAGTGGAGCTGCAGCAAGAGATTGCTGAAGCGGCAGGAGCAAAGCAAAGCGGAACCGCAAGATATGTGGAGAGGAGCTGCAGCAAGAGATTGCTGAAGCTGCAGTAGCAAAGCAGAGCGGAACTGCCGGAGTGTGGACAAGAGGCAGAGAGAGATACAGAGAGACCACAAGGCAAGACACAGCAGGGAAGAAACGACAGACAGGGAGACCAAGAGACAAAGGTAGGACTGAGTTCAGACAAGGTAAGGACACGAGACAAGGTACAGAGACAAAGACACAGGGTCCAGGAAATTCTGCCTCCTGGAGGGCGGCAAACAGGTACAAGACAAGGTCAGGAACAGTAGAACAGAGAAACGGATATACTGCTTCCTGGAGAGCAGACAAACAGGTACAAGGCAAGGCTAGGAGTGAAGCCTCCAAGATGGAGGAACACAAAACAAGACCTGAGACCTGGCAGCTCAGTAGCAAGATACTAACTGAGTTAACACATTGCACAGACAAGATCCACAGTGTGGAGCTGCCTTAAATACTAGAGGGCTGATGGTAATTGGTCAGTCAGGTGCACCCTGACTCCATAAGAACCAGAGACTTCTGGCGCCGCCCCCCTATGGACACACCCAGGAGACATGCTGTAAGGTTCTGTGTACATGTTCCTGAAACTCAGTTTGTTCGTCAGCCATTTTACTTTCTGTCTTGCTGCAGCTATCTTGCCCTCAGTCAAAATGGAGTTTCCAGCTTGCATGTTCCCGCCCTGATTCTCTCCTTTTGCTTCTTAAGCAGCCACAGCTGAGCAATCAGTGCTTCAGAATCTAGCCTGCAGTGAACCTGTGACCTGACTCCTAAAGCCTTGGACCTTGTACTCCAGCTATTCCTACTGAGGAACTCTGAAGCACTTGTGGACTCTGAACCCTGCTCTTTGAAAGACCCACGTTTGCATGGACTTACGGTAACAGAGAAGAAGATCCTGAACCTGTTGTGGAGAGTGATTGCTGAGCTTAGATTACTCTGGCCTGCTGTGTCTCCTGCTTCTGTGTCTGCAAACTGTGTGACTATTTTTGCCAACTTGTATGAAGTAATACAAGACTTTCTATATCAAACCTGTGTCTCATGTATTTTCATCGCACCCAAGCACAAGACGCTATATGAACTGTACCACATACATTACAAGATTCTGAAGCCAAAACGTTAGTGTCTGCTGGGTCTGGAAAGGCTGTGTCTGCTGTAACTGTGGATATCGGATGTCCGGTTGTACTTTCTGTGATGACAGTGGTTGTGACTTCTCACAACCATTCCAGGTGAGCAATTCCCTTAAGTGTTTTTTTTTCTGCAGTGTTACCACAGGTAAACACTATTGTTTTTTTTTTTTTCTTTTCTCTTTTTTGTCTGCTGTAACTGTGGATATCAGATGTCCGGGTGAACTTTCTGTGATGATAGTGGTTGTGACTTCTCACAACCATTCCAGTACTCCTGTCTTAAAAGATCTGGAAAATGGAGGCCCGCATAAAGGAACTTTGCGGAGTGACTGATAATATCCTTGCAGATTTGCAGAATATAAAGACCCGTTTTTCAAGCCTACAGGACCTCACTAATCACAATTTGCAAGTGTTTGGACAGACTGCCCAGGATTTGCGAGCCAGGATTGAGGTTCTAGAAGAGCGAGTCCAGGCTCCTGCCGTAGCCCCGAGTTCTGGGATTCCCAAGTTGCCCCCTTTTCGTTTTGGCGGTGAACGTGAGAAATTCAGGGGATTTATTAATCAATGCAATCTTTTTTTTTCTGCACATGCTTCACAATTTCCCACTGAACGATCTAAGGTGCTTACTATAATTATGTTGCTTACCAACAAGGCTTTGATGTGGGCAAACCCTCTGATTGAGACTGAGGATGATTGTTTGAATCACCTTGATGCTTTTATTTCAGCCATGGGGCAGGTGTTTGATGACCCCAATCGAGGTGCAACAGCTGAAGCAGCCATGTTAGCTTTGCGCCAAGGTAAGCACTCGGTAGCTGAATATGCCTTGGAGTTCAGGAGATGGGCCCTTGATACCACCTGGGACAGTTCCGCCAAAAAATCTATTTTTCGAAAGGGGTTATCTCCACTGATTAAGGATGAACTTGCTCGTGCCGACCCTCCCACTGCGTTAGGTGACTTTATTAACTACTGCATCCGTATTGATACTCGTCTGACTGAACGCAGGCAAGAGAGATGGTTCGAAAGCAATCGCACTAACCTTTTCCTACCTTCCTCTCCAGCTAAGGAACCTTTGAGTAGGATTACACGGGAACCTGAACCTGAACCCATGCAGGTAGACTCTTTACAACGACGGGTTAGTGATGCACGCAAGGAACATCGTTTTAAGGAGAATCTATGTTTCTATTGTGGTAAGTCAGGGCACTTCATTATAAACTGCCCCAGCCGTTCTCGTAAGACTACTGCAGCACTCATTCATTGTGAGTGTTGCGAGAGGGGATCTGTCAGGTCCGAGCCTCAGGCTCCAGAGAGATCTGCAGCAACAGATCTTGATTTCTCTGACTTAAACTCCGTTACCTCTGAGGACGTTGACTGTGTAAACGCTGCCATTTTTCAAGTTTCCTCAGCGGTGTCCCAGCTGAGTTGTAAGAAAAACAATTCTCATTGCTTTCTTTCCATCAAACTCTGGGTTGACTCAGCTTGGGTGTCTAGCTCTGCTATGATCGACTCAGGGGCAAGTGGAAATTTTATGGATGTCTCCTTTGCTCTGAAACAGGGGATACGTTCAGTGAAGAAGGCTACTCCAGTACAGATGGAAACTGTGGATGGCTCCCTGCTGACCTCTGGACCAGTGGATCAGGAAACAGAGCCTTTGAGGGTTCTTATGGGTAAAGATCATCAAGAGAAACTGTCCTTTATGCTTATCTCTTCTCCCCACTTTCCCATTATTCTAGGGCTACCATGGCTGCAGGCTCAGAATCCTACCATTAACTGGGAGACCAAGGAATTACACTTTCCAGAGAAACAGATGAGTCCAAAAGTTTCAGCTTGCTCTGTTCCTAAAGGAACCATGTCAGTCCCTGAACTACCAGCTGTATACCAGGACTATGTGGATTTATGTGACAAGAAGAACGCTGACCAGCTTCCTCCTCACCGTCCATATGATTGTCCAATTGAATTATTGCCTGGAGCGGAGATACCTTTTGGTAAGATCTACCCCCTGGCGGGGCCCGAGCTAAAGGCTTTAAAGGATTACATAGACGAAAATCTAGCCAAGGGCTTCATACGCCCCTCTTCATCTCCTGCAGGTGCACCCATCTTCTTTGTAAAGAAGAAAGATGGATCTCTGAGACCATGCGTAGACTATAGGGAACTCAATAAGGTTACTATTAGAAACCGTTATCCATTGCCTTTAATCCCTGAGTTATTGGAGAGAGTGCGACATGCCAAAATTTTCTCTAAACTAGATCTTCGTGGGGCCTATAACTTAGTCCGTATTAGACCTGGGGATGAATGGAAGACTGCATTCAGGTCACGCTATGGACACTTTGAATATCTAGTTATGCCTTTTGGTCTGAGTACCGCCCCAGCCACTTTCCAACACTTGGTGAATGACATCTTCAGGGATCTCCTAGATACATTCGTGGTAATTTATTTGGATGATATTCTAATTTTTTCTAACTCCACAGAGGAACATCATGGACATGTGAGAATGGTCTTGGAACGTCTAAGACAAAATCATCTTTACATCAAACTTGAAAAGTGTGAATTCCATAGGACCGAAATTCAATTTCTGGGGTATGTACTGTCTACACAAGGAATTAGTATGGATGGAAGCAAAACCCAAGCCATCAAGGATTGGCCAAGTCCTAGAAATGTGAAGAAGGTACAGCGCTTCATCGGGTTTGCCAACTTCTATAGACGTTTCATTAGAAATTTCTCTGAGGTAGTGTCACCTATCACCCAACTTACCCGGAAAGAGTCTAGGTTCTCCTGGACTCCCCAAGCCCAGGAAGCATTTTCCCGTCTAAAAGATAAATTTACCACTGCACCTATCCTAGTACATCCCAACCCGAGCTTGCCTTCATAATAGAGGTGGATGCTTCAGACTGTGCCGTTGGAGCTTATAATCTCTCAGAGAACAGGTGAGAAGAATGTCTTGCATCCCTGTGCCTTCTTTTCCCAGCAGTTGTCTTCGGCTGAGAGGAACTACGATGTGGGCAATAGAGAGTTGTTGGCCATTATTGCCGCCTTCAAAGAATGGAGACACTTCTTCAGGGAGCTGCACAGCAAATAGTCGTCCTGACAGACCATCGTAACCTTGAGTTTATCAGGTCGGCTAAGTGCCTGACTCCTCGCCAGGCTCGCTGGAATCTTTTCTTAAACCAATTTAATTTTATCATTTCTTATAGACCAGGATCGCGCAATGGAAAGGCTGATGCACTCTCTAGGATTTACTCAGCAGAGACACGTCCAATTACTCCTCCTAAGACTATTCTTCCTGACTCTAGATTCCTAGGAGTAATTCATAATCAAGACCTACTTAAGGACATCAAGGAAGCATACCATGCGGATTCCTTTTTGGCACAACCCCCAAGGGACGTAAGTCTTGTCTTTAAGAATGGTGTGTGGATTCAGGGACAACGCCTGTATATTCCTGAAACAGTCAGATTGAGAGTATTGCAACTCATTCACGATTCCAAGATAGCTGGGCATAGAGGAATTCTAAAGACACAGGAATTTCTCTCTCGTTTCTTTTGGTGGCCCACTTGCAGGAAGGATGTTTTAAACTATGTCACTTCATGTGAAGTCTGTGCAAGATGCAAAACACCTCGCTCCTCACCAACTGGTCTGTTACAGCCTCTTCCCACCCCGTCCCGCCCGTGGGGATCCATTTCTATGGACTTCATTGTGGAGTTACCAACCTCTCAAGAACACCATTCTAGTGGTGGTTGACCGTCTAACAAAGGCAGCTCATTTTATCCCTTGTGTCGGCTTACCCACTGCAAAACAGACATCAGATTTGATGATTAAAGATGTGTTTCGCTTACATGGAGTACCGGATGAGGTTATTTCGGATCGAGGGGTGCAATTCACTTCTAGGTTTTGGCAAAATTTCTGTGCAGCATTGGACATTAAAGTAAACCTTTCTTCTGCTTTTCATCCTCAGACTAATGGACAGACCGAACGAACCAATCAAACCCTGGAGCAGTATCTCTGCTGCTTTATGTGCCACCTACAGGATGATTGGGTGGATCTACTTCCATTAGCTGAGTTCTCGTATAACAACTCTCAGAGTGCCTCCACTAAGCAGTCTCCTTTTTACTCTAATCTAGGTTATCATCCTAACATTCTACCACGATTTCCCATAGAAACGCCTTTACCAGCAGTGGCTGAAAGAATCACGTCTTTACAGAAGAATATGGATCTTCTAAAGGAGAATCTGGAATCGGCTCAGGAAAGGTACAAGAAAGCAGCAGATAAATTTCGTAAACCTGCACCAGCTTTCAAGGTAGGAGACTTGGTCTGGCTGTCAACCAGAAATCTTAAGTTAAGGATTCCATCGTCTAAGTTGGGACATAAGTACATTGGACCCTATAAAATCAGTAAAATTATAAGTGCCATTGCTTGTCGTCTTCAACTGCCCAGAACTATGAGAATTCACCCTGTCTTTCATGTATCCCTACTAAAGGCTGCGACACCCAATACGTTTCCTGGACGTTCTTCTCCTTGCCCTGACCCAGTGCTAGTCGATGATCAGGAAGAATTTGTGGTGGAAAGGATTTTAGATTCCAGGTTGTATAGAAATCAGTTACAATATCTGATTAAATGGCAGGGCTACCCAGTGGAGGACAACTCATGGGAACTAGTCAATAACGTTAATGCTCCTCGCTTGCTCCGTCAGTTTCATCAGAGGTACCCACACAAGCTTGGCCTGAGGTCATCCGGAGGTTGTCCCTAAGGGGGGAGTAATGTAAGGTTCTGTGTACATGTTCCTGAAACTCAGTTTGTTCGTCAGCCATTTTACTTTCTGTCTTGCTGCAGCTATCTTGCCCTCAGTCAAAATGGAGTTTCCAGCTTGCATGTTCCCGCCCTGATTCTCTCCTTTTGCTTCTTAAGCAGCCACAGCTGAGCAATCAGTGCTTCAGAATCTAGCCTGCAGTGAACCTGTGACCTGACTCCTAAAGCCTTGGACCTTGTACTCCAGCTATTCCTACTGAGGAACTCTGAAGCACTTGTGGACTCTGAACCCTGCTCTTTGAAAGACCCACGTTTGCATGGACTTACGGTAACAGAGAAGAAGATCCTGAACCTGTTGTGGAGAGTGATTGCTGAGCTTAGATTACTCTGGCCTGCTGTGTCTCCTGCTTCTGTGTCTGCAAACTGTGTGACTATTTTTGCCAACTTGTATGAAGTAATACAAGACTTTCTATATCAAACCTGTGTCTCATGTATTTTCATCGCACCCAACACAAGACGCTATATGAACTGTACCACATACATTACACATGCAGAGAGCAGATAGGTGACCAGAGGTATAGAGCCTGGAGCTGGCAGCAGACAGAAATCACAGCATGACCTGGAGCATTGAGCAAGTAGGTGTGTGAGGGATGGGAGGCCATGCAGTGATGCCAGCAGGGTTGTTACACAGACAACAGATTCTCAGTTGAATTAAGGCCTGGGCATTGACTAGGCCACTCCAAAACATTTACACGTTTCCTCTTTAAACTACTTGAGTGTTGCTTTAGCAGTATGCTTTGGGTCATTGTCTTGCTGGAAGGTGAACCTCCATCCCAGTCTCAAATTACTGACAAACGGAAAGAGGTTTGGCTAAAGAATTTCTCTGTGTTTCGTACCATCCATCTTCCCTTTGACTCGGACCATTTTCCCTGTCCCTGCTGCCGAAAAACATCCCCACAGCATGCTGCTGTCACCACCATGTTTCAGTGTGGGGATGGTGTTCTTGGGATGTTGAACTGTGTTTGTTTGGTGCCAGACATAACGTTTACCTTGGTGGCCAAAAAGTTCAATTTTGGTCTCATCTGACCATATCACCTTCCTCCATACATTTGGAGAGTCTCCCACATGTCTTTTAGCAAACTCAAAACGAGTTTTAAAATTTTTTGTGTGTAAGTAAAGACTTTTTTTTGCCCACTCTTCCTTAAAGGCCAGCCCCATGGAGTGTTTGGCTTATTGTGGTCGTATGAACAGATACTCCTGTCTCTGCTTGGGAACTCTGCAGCTCCTTCAGGGTTACCTTTCATCTCTGTTCTGGCTCTCTGACTAATGTCCTCCTTGCCCAGGCTGAGAGTTTTGGTGGGCAACCCGCTCTTGGCAGGTTTGTTGTGGTACCATGGTCTTTCCATTTGATGATAATGGATTTGCTGGTGTTCTGAGGGATCATCAGAGATTGGGATATTTTTTATAACCCAACCCTCCCTTGTACTTCTTAACAACTTTGTCCCTGACTTGTTTGGAGATCTTTTTGGTCTTCGTGGTATTTGGTTAGTGTTGCCTCTTCCTTAATGGTGTTGCAGCCTCTGTGGCCTTTCAGAAAAGGTGTATATATAGTGACAGACCATTTGACACTGAGATTGCACACAGGTGGACATTCTTTGACTAAGCATGTGACTTATAGAGGTAATTGCTTGCAAAATAAATTTTTAAGGGCTTCATAGCAAAAGGGGTAAATACATACGCATATGCCATATGAAAATACATATGCATGTGAAAAATTGTTAAAATAACAAAAAAATGCAGTGCTTGCAGACCTCAAATAATGCTAAGAAAACAAGTTCATAATCATTTAGAAACAACAATACTAATGTTTTAACTCAGGAAGAGTTCAGAAATCAATATTTTGTGGAATAACCAAGATTTTTAATCACAGCTTTCATGCGTCTTGACATGTTTTTCACCAGTCTTTCACACTGCTTTTGGGTGACATTATGCCACTCCTGGCACAAAAATGTAAGCAGTTCTTTGTTTGATGGCTTGTGACTATCCATCTTCCTCTTGATTACATTCCAGAGGTTTTCAATGGGATTCTGGTCTGGATATTGGGCTGGCCATGACAGGGATTTGATTTGGTGGTCCTTCATCCATACATTGATTGACCTAGCTGTGTGGCATGGCGCATTATCCTGCTGGAAAAAACAGTCCTCAGAGTTGGGGAACATTGCCTGAGCAGAAGGAATCAACTTTTTTCCAGCAAAACCTTGTATGCAGCTTGATTCATACATCCTTTGCAAAGATTAACCTGCCCAATTCCAGTCTTGCTGAAGCATCCCCAGATCATCACCAATCATCCACCGAATTTCACAGTGGGTGCAAGACACTGTGGCTTGTACGCCTCTTCAGGTCTCTGTCTAACCATTAGATGACCAGTTGTTGGGCAAAGCTGAAAATTAGACTCATCAGAGAAGATTATCTTACTCCAGTCCTCTGTGGTCCAATCCTGATGGTCTTTGTCAAACTTCAGCCTGGCTCTCTTTTGCTTCTCATTGATGAAAGGCTTTTTTCTAGCTTTACATGACTTGAGCCCTGCCTATAGGAGCCTGTTACAAACTGTTCTTGCCATGCACTTCACCCCAGCTGCCATTTGACATTCCTTTTGTAGGTCAATTCTTGTCATCCTGCGGTTGCTGAGTGACATTCGAATAAGATGAAAGTCATCCCGGTCAGTGGAGAGTCGTTTTCACCCTCTGCTGGTCTGTAGCTTTGTTGTCCCCAATGTCTACCTTGTAATGGACTGCCATCTTAGAAATTTTAAGGATGGAGGCAACATGACGCTCACTGTATCCCTTTGCTAGCAAAGCCAGAATTGAGCCCTTCTTTTCCTCACTCAAGACTTTTCTTTTCAACTCCTTTGGCATGGTAGAAAGTTATTTTTTCATTCCTTTTTCTTTTGGGATATTACTAGCACTTGTTTTGCGATCCAGCTTGTCCTATTGCAAGAGGATTGTGAACACCACAGCAGTGTTTTTTATACTTTCCTTCGTTAAATAAGATTTGGTTCAGGTGATCACCTAATCAGAAAGAATGAGGTGTACTCTGGTTGGAATTCAACTGACACTGGAATGGAATGTGTTATGTTTTGGTAGCTGAGGAGGCAGGAGCAAAAAACTACATAGGCAGCCTAACACCAGAGAGGTTGGAAACGAATAGGTTGCAGACCCCTAAACTAACCGCACAACTAGAAGCAGCCGTGGAGCGTACCTACGGTGGTCCTAGACGCCTCGGCACAGCCGGAGAGATAGCTATCCCTGAAGATGGAAAGAGGAAAGCTAACTGCCCCGGAGTAGACCCGAAAAGAGTAGGAAGACCCCAAACATATAATGGCGGTTAGACAAGATGAAAATACGAACACAGACAGAAAATAGATTGAGCAAACGCTGGGACCCAAAACTGTCTAGATAGGACAGCATAGGAGAGAATACTGTCTGCAACCCAGAAAAACCCTAGGAAAAACTCCAACACTTCTGAATCCAAAAACACTGAGACCACACGGTCTCGACCACCTATATCAGATCTCTGGTGTGGACACGTAGCTACCCAGCAGTAAAATATCACAAGAACTGAGCTTGCTATTCAACATAGGTTCAATACCCTCAGCAACCACCAGAGGGAGCTTCAGCTCCGAAGTCGTCTCCAAAACGTTCACAACAGGAATGGCTGTCAGACACGTAGAGAAGCTGATTTTTATAAAACTGTGCAGTGGTCTCTTAATTTTTGCCAGAGCTGTATACAGTACAGACCAAAAGTTTGGACACACCTTCTCATTCAAAGATTTTTCTGTATTTTCATGACTATGAAAATTGTACATTCACACTGAAGGCATCAAAACTATGAATTAACACATGTGGAATTATATACTTAACAAAAAAGTGTGAAACAACTGAAAATATGTCTTATATTCTCGGTTCTTCAAAGTAGCCACCTTTTGCTTTGATTACTGCTTTGCACACTCTTGGCATTCTCTTGATGAGCTTCAAGACGTTGTCACCGGAAATGGTCTTCCAACAGTCTTGAAGGAGTTCCCAGAGATGCTTAGCACTTGTTGGCCCTCACTCTGCTGTCGAGCTCACCCCAAACCATCTCGATTGGGTTCAGGTCTGGTGACTGTGGAGGCCAGGTCATCTGGCATAGCACCCCATCACTCTCCTGCTTAGTCACATAGCCCTTACACAGCCTGGAGATGTGTTTGGGGTCATTGTCCTGTAGAAAAAAAGTAATGGTCCAACTAAACGCAAACCGGATGGAATAGCATGCTGCTGCAAGATGCTGTGGTAGCCATGCTGGTTCAGTATGCCTTCAATTTTGAATAAATCCCCAACAGTGTCACCAGCAAAGCACCCCCACACCATCACACCTCCTCCTCCATGCTTCACGGTGGGAATCAGGCATGTAGAGTCCATCCGTTCACCTTTTCTGTGTCGCACAAAGACAAGGTGGTTGGAATCAAAGATCTCCAATTTGGACTCCTCAGACCAAAGCACAGATTTCCACTGGTCTAATGTCCATTTCTTGTGTTCTTTAGCCCAAACAAGTCTCTTTTGCTAGTTGCCTGTCCTTAGCAGTGGTTTCCTAGCAGCTATTTTACCATGAAGGAGAGTGATGGGGTGCTACGCCAGATGACCTGGCCTCCACAGTCACCAGACCTGAACCCAATCGAGATGGTTTGGGGTGAGCTGGGCCGCAGAGTGAAGGCAAAAGGGCCAAGTGCTAAGCATCTCTGGGAACTCCTTCAAGATTGTTGGAAGACTATTTCCGGTGACTACCTCTTGAAGTTCATCAAGAGAATGCCAAGAGTGTGCAAAGCAGTCATCAAAGCAAAAGGTGGCTACTTTGAAGAACCTAGAATATAAGACATATTTTTAGTTGTTTCACACTTTTTTGTAAAGTGTAATGTATAATTCCACATGTGTTAATTCATAGTTTTGATGCCTTCAGTGTGAATGTACAATTTTCATAGTCATGAAAATACAGAAAAATCTTTGAATGAGAAGGTGTGTCCAAACTTTTGGTCTGTACTGTATATATTATATATATATATATATATATATATATATATATATATATATATATATATATATATCCACACCCATACATGTATATATATTACATAGTCTCCTTTATTATGTATATTGACATCCCTTATTATATAGTGCCCTCTCTTGTTATGTACAGCACCGTCCTTTACATATTGGATTATATAGAGCCTTGCTTTTTATTACATGACTTTTTGTCTTGTTAGCTATGTAATGCAATGATGGCTGATGGAGCATGGGAAAGCTTTCTTTCTAATGGAGGAGCTGATGGACTGGTCGTCTGGTCACCAGCTCCTCCATCAGCAGTCACTTTATATTTAAAAAGAGAGGGGACTATGCAATAAAAGAGGGTGCTGTGAATAACAAAATGAACAAGAATACACTATGTAAGAGACAGCACTATACATAACAGCAAAGGAAGCTGTATAATAAGGGAAGGCACCATATATAACTAGAGAGGATGATACGTAATAAGCAATGGTGTTATACATAATAAAAGAGGACACTATGTAACTAAGGATGGTGTTATACAGAATTAGTGAGTACACTATATACTAAGGGACTGTGCTATGTATAATAAGTGAGTACACTATATACTAAGGGACTGTGTTATACATAAAAAATTACTACACTATATACTGAGGGATGGCACTATACATAATAAGCGAGTACACTATATACTAAGGGACTGTGCTATGTATAATAAGTGAGTACACTATATAATAAGGGACTGTGTTAGACATAAGCGATAATAATGTCTTTCTCCACCTCCCCTGTTCCTAAGTCCGTTATAAGTACCCCTTCCTCCCATCCCAATCCCCCACATCCCTCATTGTCCTCCTCCTCCCACATCCCATTATTGTCCTCTCCCCACCCCATCATTGCCCTCTGTACCACCGCCATCATTGCCTTCTCCCCACCACTATCATTGATTTTTCCTCACCACCCCATCATTGCCCATTCCACCACCTCCAACGTTGCCTTCTCCCCACCACTCCTTCGTTGCCAATTCCACCACATCCATCATTTCCCCTTCCCCTCCACCCCATCGTCTTTTCTACTACAACAATCATTGCCTTTTTCCTCACCACTCCCATCATTGCTCATTCCACCACCTCCATCATTTTCTCCTCCCCCACCACCCCCATTATTGCTCTTTCCACCACCACCATCATTGTCGTTTCCACCACCACCATCATTGCATTCTCCCCACTACCCACATCATTGTCCTTTCCACCACCTCCATCATTGCCCTTTCCACCACCTCCATCATTGCTTTCTCCTCCACCACCTCCATTATTGCCTCCTTCCCCACCTCTCCCATCATTTTCCTTTCCACTACACCATCATTGCCTTCTCCCCACCACCGCCATCATTGCCCTTTCCACAAACTCCATCATTGCCTTCTCCCCCACCCCATCATTGCACTTTCCACCACCTCCATCATTGCCTTCTCCCCACCACCCCTTCATTGCCCATTCTACCACCTCCATCATTTCCTCCTCCCCACCATCCCCATCATTGCCCTTTCCAAGACCACCATCATTGTCCTTTCCACCACCACCATCCTTGCCCATTTCACCACCTCCATCATTTCCGCCCCCTTCACACCCATTTTTGCCCTTTCCACACCACAACATCATTGTCCTTTACACCACCTCATCATTGCCTTCTCCCCACCACCATAATTACACATTCCACCACCTCCAACATTTCCTTCTCCCCCACCATCCACATCCTTGCCCTTTCCACCACCTCCATCCTTGTCCTTTCCACCACCTTCATCATTGCCTTCTCCCCATCATTGCCCCCTCCATCACCCCATCATTGCCTTCTCCCCATTACTCCATCATTGCCCTCTCCTCCACCTACACACAGACACACAGCATCATTTACCTCTCTGCACATTCCCCCGCAGCGCTACGCACACACGCACACACACCACCACTCATCTCTACACACACACACAACACACATACACACAGAAAACACACACAGCACCTCTCACCTCTCAGCAAGCTCTCCCGCAGCCACAGCATCACGGCCGCCGGCAGCTTCCTCTCTCTGGCACAGCCGGCTGCTGAATGATGACGTCATCCAGCCGCGCTGCTGTCTGTGTGAGACAGGAAGCGTGGGCAGGAAGCAGGACAGATCGCTCCCTGCCCACCGTACATGAGGGCAATCAGGCCAGAGGCCCGCCAGAGCCTCGGGGCCAGATAAACAGGCCAGATTGAAATCATTATTATCCACCCTGCAGGGGCGCCCCTCCACCTCCGGGCCCCAGTGCAGCTGCATAGGCTGCACATGCGGTATGTCTGCCCCTGGGCCAGAGTTTGGCCTGCTCTGATATAAAATGACACATATATATGGCCGCAATAAATTAAGTAAAGGTAAAAGGTCATAATAGAAGCATAGTGAAATATATAAATCAGTAATTAAATGCAATTTGTGCAAACATATACTGGTAGACCGGCCCACTTGTCTGCTACTGAGGTAGAAGAAGGAAATTTGATCCAGCTCACAGTGGAGCTGGATCATGGTAGACTTTCTTACTCTTGATGTTTGCGTGTCCTCCTCTCTTTTTCATGGAGGCCTTACATTATATGTAACCTTTTGTATTTTAATATATTTCATTAAAATACAGTACAGACCAAAAGTTTGGACACACCTTCTCATTCAAAGATTTTTCTGTATTTTCATGGCTATGAAAATTGTAGAATCACACTGAAGGCATCAAAACTATGAATTAACACATGTGGAATTATAAATTACACTTTACAAAAAAGTGTGAAACAACTGAAAATATGTCTTATATTCAAGGTTCTTCAAAGTAGCCACCTTTTGCTTTGATTACTGCTTTGCACGCAGAAAGGGGAACGGATGGATTCTACTTACCTGGTTCCCACCGTGAAGCATGGAGGAGGTGGTGTGATGGTGTGGGGGTGCTTTGCTCGTGACACTGTTGGGGATTTATTCAAAATTGAAGGCATAGTGAACCAGAATGGCTACCACAGCATCTTGCAGCAGCATGCTATTCCATCAATGTTTGCGTTTAGTTGAACCATCATTTATTTTTCAATAGGACAATGACCCCAAACACACCTCCAGGCTGTGTAAGGGCTATTTGACCAAGAAGGAGAGTGTTGGGGTGCTACGCCAGATGACCTGGCCTCCACAGTCACCAGACCTGAACCCAATCGAGATGGTTTGGGGTGAGCTGGACCGCTCACCGCTTCAATTTTGAATAAATACCCAACAGTGTCACCAGCAAAGCACCCCCACACCATCACACCACCTCCTCCATGCTTCACGGTGGAAACTAGGCATGTAGAGTCCAGCCGTTCACCTTTTCTGCATGCAAAGCAGTAATCAAAGCAAAAGGTGGCTACTTTGAAGAACCTAGAATATAAGACATATTTTCAGTTGTTTCACACTTTTTTGTAAAGTGTAATGTATAATTCCACATGTGTTAATTCATAGTTTTGATGCCTTCAGTGTGATTTTACAATTTTCATAGTCATGAAAAAACAGAAAAATCTTTGAATGAGAAGGTGTGTCCAAACTTTTGGTCTGTACTGTATAGTAGCTTGGCCCGTGCAAGATTTTTGCACATTGGTCGTCGGGGGCGCAGGCAATTTCAGAAAAAGCAAGCTGGTCAAATGTAAATGTATTTTCTGAGATGATGAATACAGACAGGTATTTATATATGTAGATTGGTAATACAATAAATTGGTTTGATAAGTTGAGGCCAAAAAATGTCTTCCGGTTGAGGTGCCACCTGCAGGTCATTGTTTCTTTCTGCAGGTTTATGAAAATGAATGTTTAAACTGTATTTAGTGATAAAATGGTGAATGTGTGGTTTGTTTGGCTCTTTTCTTGCTGAAGGGGGCAAGTTTACCTTTGAAATGGTGTATCATTTGTGTGTGTGGGGCAAAGTAATCAGCGAAAAAGCAGTGCATGTTTACAAATGTGTTTGCATATGTGACTCACCATTTGTGTGTGTGGGGCAAAGTAATCACCAAAAAAAGCAGTGCATGTTTACAAATGTATTTGGATATGTGACTCACCTGCAGTGTAGTGTGCAATCCTCTAATGTGCCTGAAATAGGCTGGGCAAGCACTTAGGCAAGCTGGAAAGACCCCAAGGCAAATGTTTGGATTTGTTTGTGATGTCTGTAAGCTCTTTGTGGTAGTGTGCTTTGGGGTAGTGTGCTGCCACCTGCAGGTCATTTGACCTTTCAAATGGTGTATCATTTGTGTGTATGGGTGGAGTATGAATGGAGCAAGTGTTCAATTCAATGGGCAGTGCATGTTTACAAATGTGTTTGCATATGTGCCTCACTTGCAGGAAAGTGTGCAATCCTCCAATTTGGCTGAAATAGGCTGCGCAAGCAGTTCGGCAAGCTGGAAAGACCCCAAGGCAAATGTTTGGATTTGTTTGTGATGTCTGTAAGCAACTTTGTGGTAGTGTGCTTTGGGGTACTGTGGTGCCACCTGCAGGTCATTTTTCCTTACTGCAGGTTTATGAAAATTAATGTTTAAACTGTATTTTGTGATCAAATCGTGGATTTGTGGTTTGTTTGTCTATTTTCTTGCTGAAGGGGGCAAGTTTACCTTTCAAATAGTGTATCATTTGTGTGTGTGGGTGCAGTATGAATGGAGATACAAAGTAATCACCGAAAAACAGTGTTTAGAAATAATAGAATAGATTTATAGCTTTTTTTGAGATACCATTCGTGCCTCCTTTTTCCTTTTGTTGGTCTATGTTCTAATTTGAGGCATATCTTGGTTACCTTTGGCTGTTTATGTTTTGATGCCTTTGTGACCTTTTTTGATGGTTTTCATACTTTGTGACAGCAGACTTGTGAATCCTCACATTGTGTGCACTGCGCGCTGTGAAGATTCTGGGGTGCTGGCACTGGGAGCGGGTGGTCATGTGACTACTATTATGCAATTTGCATACTTCCCGCCATATTACAACTAGATTGTATCCGATACACTTGCATTGAGTGAAACGGCACGTGACCTTATGTATGCTAATCATAAACTTTGTGTTTTTGCTCCTGGCACTGGATAATCCTCATAGTGTGCAGTGCGCACAATGTGAGGATTCACAAGTTTGCAGTCTCATAGACTGACTGCAGACTTGTAGCTTAAGACCGAACAACTCCTTTAATATTTATGAAGTGTTTTAGCCATTGACTGCTTTTACGGTTTTTGACTTTTTCTTCTCTATTTAGGTTAGGTAATCGCTTATATTTTCCATTTTTTTACAAGTACAGTGATATTTTCCAATAATTTTATATTGCAGATAGCAATGTCGGCCAACAATACTCAAGGAGCTTTACCACCAAACAGAAGTGTTACTCTGAGCATGGAGCCAATAGAGAGGATTCAGAGACCGGATTTCAACAGATTAAAAGATAGAATAATCTCCATAGCGCCAAAGCAGATAGTATTAAATCCAGAAGCGCTACTATTTACCCATGACACAAAGGCAAGAGCTAAAACAAGAAAAAGACAGCAGACTGTTAAACTGGAGCCCCTGGTAAGATAACACACTTTATTTTATTTTAGTCTCAGTTACATAGCTCTTATTAAAGAATGGCCGTGACATATTTGATATGACAGTGACAAGCCATTCCATTGTGTACAAAAAAATCATTCACTTTAACATATTTAATATGTAATATATTTAGTAGTAAAATGAAGCACAGTGATAAATATAATATATCTAATACTGACATGACTTGAATACTCAATTCTGTTTTTGAAGGCGTTGCTCCTTTTTTACAACCACTTTTTGTTAGTAAGATGATTAGCTGATTGCAAGACCACTGCTTTTGGTGGTCCTCTTTTTTTTCTCTCCACATCTAAGAAAAACTGATGCCACTCTGATCAAAGTCTGATCAGAATAGTCGGACAGTTTTCTCAAGTGTGAAGACATCGGTTGTGTGACCCTACCCTTAGGGCTGCTACCAGGAATTTCAGGTCCCCACACTGGCAACATTTTTGGGCCCCATTGAGATTCCACCCTAGCTCTGCCTCCACCATATGAAGGAAGCGGCTGCTATGGATATTCAGCAGAATGTTGGTGTGGCTGTCCGTGCCAAACTTCTGCTTGAATATCCGCCATGTGAACTGGCCCTAATAATTATCCCATATGTTGTGTATAGGGGATAAGTATTAGGATACTAGAATATCCACTTTAAGACAGGCAACTGTACCTTATTGCAGACAGTAGGGTTGAGCCTACTAGTATTTAGTAATTTGCAGGCAGGCAGCCTCCAATTTCACACTGCTCGAGCAGGGTGGAGGTCACAAGAAGAGTAGCGGGTGACTGGGTGAATGGGAGGTCGGATGGGAGAGTGGGCGGGCGCGTGCTCCTCATCACTTTTGGGCCCTCAACTCCTGCATATAATGTGCCGCAAGGGCCCAGGGCGCACCGGCAGCTTAGGAACAGAGGGTAGACCGACATCATCTGATGTCACTGATGTCCAATGCAGCCGGCCCCTTCTGCTGCGGCCCTACAATGTAAGTAACTGTGGCTGTGAGTGACTGGTGCCCTGGGGTTTAATAAAGCAAAGTAAAGTAATTAGCACGGGCCGTAGCATGCCACGCAGCCAACCAAGCAGTTTAAATCGGCTGTTCTTCCTCAGCATAGGTGGAGCAGCGTGTCTCACCCAGTCTAGACCCCTCCCTTTGCTTCAGCTCACCGGGCCCCATACACCAGTATTGGCAGTAAAGCCCTGATGGCGGCCCTGGGCCACGTGCACATGTTCAGTATTTGGTCAGTGTTTTTTACCTCAGTATATGTAAGCCAAAACCAGGAATAGGACAATCAGAGGAAAAGTATAATAGAAGCACGTCTCCACTTCTGTATTTATCACCCACTCCTCTTGGCTGACAAATACTGAGGTAAAATACTGACCAAATAATTTAAATGTGAATGTGGCCTTAAAGGGAAAATTATGTGTTTTTTTTTTCCAGCAGGTGTATATATCTCACTATATATCTGACATTTTTGATGTATCTTGTAGGTTCTCCATAAATGTTTGTGGTTGTTAATCTGACCAACTGTATTTCATCTCAATCTTTATTGTCGTGAGACCATGAATAACCTATAATGGATTAATGAAACAGAACATACAGTACAGACTAAAAGTTTGGACACACCTTCTCATTCAAAGATTTTTCTGTATTTTCATGGCTATGAAAATTGTAAAATCACACTGAAGGCATCAAAACTATGAATTAACACATGTGGAATTATACATTACACTTTACAAAAAAGTGTGAAACAACTGAAAATATGTCTTATATTCTAGGTTCTTCAAAGTAGCCACCTTTTGCTTTGATTACTGCTTTGCACGCAGAAAAGGTGAACGGATGGACTCTACATGCCTGGTTCCCACCGTGAAGCATGGAGGAGGTGGTGTGATGGTGTGGGGGTGCTTTGCTGGTGACACTGTTGGGGATTTATTCAAAATTGAAGTCACAGTGAACCAGAATGGCTACTACAGCATCTTGCAGCAGCATGCTATTCCATCCAGTTTGCGTTTAGTTGCACCATCATTTATTTTTCAACAGGACAATGACCCCAAACACACCTCCAGGCTGTGTAAGGGCTATTTGACCAAGAAGGAGAGTGTTGGGGTGCTACACCAGATGACCTGGCCTCCACAGTCACAAGACCTGAACCCAATCGAGATGGTTTGGGGTGAGCTGGACCGCTCACCGCTTCAATTTTGAATAAATCCCCAACAGTGTAGCATGTAGAATCCATCCGTTCACCTTTTCTGCGTGCAAAGCAGTAATCAAAGTAAAAGGTGGCTACTTTGAAGAACCTAGAATATAAGACATATTTTCAGTTGTTTCACACTTTTTTGTAACGTATAATTCCACATGTGTTAATTCATAGTTTTGATGCCTTCAGTGTGATTCTACAATTTTCATAGTCATGAAAATACAAAAAAATCTTTGAATGAGAAGGTGTGTCCAAACTTTTGGTCTGTACTGTATCTATGTACAGATCTTCATAAAAGCATTGCAGTTATGTGCTTTTTATTAGGTGAAAAGAAAACCATGTTGCACTTGTCTAGTAACATATTGTTTTCTTCACATGCATTAAAGCCTGTATTAAAAACATATCAGGATCAAAATCAACCGGAATATATATACCAAAAGAACAAAGAAGATCTGGAAAATCAAGGTATACTTTTGCGTGCAACTTCTGTGGAAAAGAAACTGAGATCTGTCTCATCTACTATAAGGCTTCCTGATCTTCCCGATGATTTAAAAGAAAAACAGGTAAGATATAGACTTATACCATTTTGCACTGTGGTCTGTGGCTACTAAATAGTTCATCTGTTCAGGTCATATCCAAGTTAATGTTAGCATTAGGGCTCGTGCAAAGGACCATATTTCCGTCCAAGTGCGATCCAACAAAACGTCAGATAGCATTCGTACTAATGTTATTCTATGGGGCCATGCATATGTTGATTTTTTCTTTTAGGAAGCCTTTGCAGGTGTTTTTTGTTAATTATTCTAATTTACTGAGATAATGACTTGTGGGTTTTCATTGGCTGTAAGCCATAGTCATCAATATTAACAGAAATAAACACATGAAATAGATCACTCTGTAATGACAATGACTCTACAGTATATAATATACGGTATGAGTTTCACTTTTTTGTATTGAAGAACTGAAATAAATGAACTTTTTGATGATATTCTAATTTTGTGAGAAGCGCCTGTAGTTTCTTATTTTTCAATTGTTTTCCATTCATGAGATACTGTATATTTCTAGTTTACTGCAGTGATTGTAATATTTTTTGTCTTCATCACTAATATACTTTTTATCCTTTAGTTACAGATGGACGTCAGTAGAACCATATCTCCAACTCCACCAAAGCAGCCAAGGACTTCTTTTTCAAGATCTAGCTCTTATAAAAGAGTTCCCTCACCTCCAACTGGTTTGTTTGAGAGTGCCGAAGATGTCATAAATGCAGACATTAATGACCCCCTCCAGATTATCAGCATACTACTGGGAAATAAGAATTTGGGCTTTCTATATATGACTCCTGCTGTTTCCAAATCTTCAGTTGAATATGATCCATACAACTTGAGGTACATAGCAGAAAGATTTAAAAATACACTAAGTGGTTTTCACTGTGCAATTGTATAAATGATTTGTTGCATTCGAAATAGCTGTTTTTTACATTGTGCCCCAAAATTTTGCGTTAGAATGGTAATTTTTGGGTTAGCTTCTATGGAACAATCTTTGTTCTAGTAATCTTTGCTGATGACACAAAGCTAGGAGGGGTAGCTAATACTAGAGAAGAGAGAGAGAGGATTCAAAAAGATATACATAAACTGGAGCAGTGGGCAGCAACTAACAAAATGGATTTTAACAGGGAAAAATGCAAAGTACTACATCTGGGCAATAAAAAGGAAAAAAGCATATACAAAATGGGAGGAATAGGGCTAAGTAACAGCACATGTGAAAAAGACTTGGGTATACTAATTGATCACAGACTTAACATGAGTCAACAGTGTGATGCAGCAGCAAAAAAGGCAAATGCAATTCTAGGATGTATCAACAGAAGCATACAGTCTAGATCACGTGAGGTCATTATTGCCCTCTACTCCTCTTTGGTCAGACCTCATCTGGAATACTGTGTCCAGTTTTGGGCACCACATTTTAAAAAAGACATCAACAAACTGGAGCAAGTTCAGAGAAGAGCCACCAGAATGGTGACCGGTCTGCAAACCATGTCCTATGAGGAACGGTTGCAGGATTTGGGAATGTTTAGCTTGCAAAAAAGAAGACTGAGAGGAGACTTAATAGCTGTCTACAAATATCTCAAGGGCTGTCACATTGTAGAAGGATCATCTTTATTCTCATTTGCACAACGAAAGACTAGAAGCAATGGGATGAAACTGAATGGGAGGAGACACAGATTAGATATTAGAAAAAACTTTTTGACAGTTAGGGTGATCAATGAGTGGAACAGGCTGCCACAAGAGGTGGTGAGTTCTCCTTCAATGGAAGTCTTCAAACAGAGGCTGGATAGACATCTGTCTGGGATGATTTAGAGAATCCTGCTTTGAGCAGGGGGTTGGACCAGATGACCCAGGAGGTCCCTTCCAACTCTACCATTCTATGATTCTATGATTCTAATGCTTTACAGTAGTATATCTACCTACAGTACAGATCAAAAGTTTGGACACACCTTCTCATTCAAAGATTTTTCTGTATTTTCATGACTATGAAAATTGTACATTCACACTGAAGGCATCAAAACTATGAATTAACACATGTGGAATTATAAACTTAACAAAAAAGTGTGAAGCAACTGAAATTATGTCTTATATTCTAGGTTCTTCAAAGTAGCCACCTTTTGCTTTGATTAGTGTGGTGTAGTGACACCTGATGCAGCTAGGGGGCACTGTGTATGCTCCTCGAGGTATGCATGGAAGCATGGTTTGTGTTGTGGTGAAGGACCTGTGATGAGGTCATGATCAGGTGACCTAACCATGTGATCCTGACCTCACCTATGTTATGTGTATCAAAAGGACCTGTGATGAGGTCATGATCAGGTGACCTAACCATGTGATCCTGACCTCACCTATGGGTGGGGTTACACCTATGTAATGGAGTTTGTTTTGCACCTGTGAGAGAGTGTGTGGGAGTCTGTGAGTGTGAACAGACTTCCATGTGTCCAAGGCAGGACATTACAGAGAGGTCTCTGTGAATGAAGAGTGAGGCTCCAGGCAGGAGCTGAAGCATTGAAGAGCTGTATTATATGTTACCATATGGTTTATGATGTAATAAACCTAAGGACTTTTTGCATAAGATCGAGTCTCCTGATTTACCTCTGAAGCAGCCGAGTGAGTGAAACCTTACAATTGGTGGATGGAATGCTGGCAGCGGCCCAAGGAGCACATGTTCCAGGACTGGGAATGAGGAATCAGAGGAGGAACGGACGGTCTGTGAAAACCGTGAGTGTGACCAGTGGTCACGAATAAACTGTGCATTTATGTTGATGTGGGGCCTCTGAAGATATGAGGTATCTGAAGACGCTGTTAAGCAGTGGTGACAGACAGGAGTCTGTGTTATGTTGACCGGGGTCATTGAAAATTGAAGTAAGCAAAAAAAAGCATGCTGAGATGATACCTCAGAGGAGGTGTCCGGAAACCTGCGTGGCCAACAGGTAACAGACAGGAGTCTGTGGTGTACTGACGGGTCAGTGAGACTGTTTTTTCCTTTGTGGGATATCTCTGCGAGAAGAGGTGTCCGGAAAATCTCTCTGGCTGAGAGTGGTGACAGACAGGAGTCTGTGTTGTGCTGACGGGTCAGTGAGAAACTTTTTTTTTTTCTGGGACACATGTGAGGTGTTTGCTGTGGCTCGTGGAGTCATGAAGGTGACAAGCGGCTGGCTGTGACTCGTGGGGTCACGAAGGTGACAAGCGGCAAGACAGCGCAGCGTGCAGAGACTTGTGGTGGCAGGAGCTACAGTGACTGTTGCAGCAAGAGGTTCTGCAGCAGCCGGAGCTGCAGTGGCAGCCACAGCAGCTTGGGAGTAGCATCTGGAGGTGCTGGTTGTTGGTGGCTGCAACGGAAGCGGTAGCAGTACCACCAGGAGCTGGTGTGGTAAAGAGGACAGTGTGAACCGAGGCACACGGACTCTTAAAGGGCCGGTACACGCCCTGGGTGGAAGACACTGTCTAAGGGTACTGTGTGGACTGGGGCCTGTGGGAGCCGTGGTGTGTACCCCAGTGATGGGTGGTGTCCCAAAAGGGGGGTGGCAACACAAAACAGGGATGGTTACCAAAAAGGGGCGGAGTCCCAAAAGGGGGCGGTAACCCAAATTGGGATTGTGGCCCGAACGGGGGTGGAGTCTCAAAAGGGGGTGGTAGCCCAAATCAGTAAAGTGGCCCGAAAGGGGGCGGAGTCCCAAAAGAGGGTGGCACCGGTTTCCTCAGTGGACATATCTGAGGAACAGCGGTGTGGGTGTTATACGTATTCCGCATGTGGCATAGACTTCCCGTTTGATAACAGCCCACAGGTGTGTACGGTAATGTTACATAGGGAAGGAGTCTCTGGACAGTTGGACTCAAAGAGTCAGGTGACTCTGAAAGGAACTCCGCTAGTTCTCTGTCTGACCGAGAAAAAGGTCCAGGTGTGCTGCATCCACGGGCTCATTGTTTGACTATTTGGTAGACAGGGTGACGCTTGAGATGTCCACAAGTGACGAGGATCAAGATGGCGGTATACCACCGAACGTATTGTACCCCTATGAGAGGGCACGGGACTTTGTATTTTTTGAAAATGCATGGGAACTTGATAAAGTGTGTTGTTGTTTAGAGGAGGGAGCCCCATCACAGCAGGCGGCTGTAGTGGTTCCTTGCCGTGTGAAGTGTGAAAAGGAGGTAAACCCTAATAGCGATAGTCCCGAGCCCCAGGTGACCAGAAGAAAGTGTGGGTCAGACCAACTCGGGGACTTGGAGGTGACGAGACGTGTGACCGTGGGAAACGGTTTAGCTCTAGCGCAGGGGTCTGACACCTGTCTAGGTGGGGACGTGCTGTTCCAGGATGACAGGGGGAGTGGGAGTGACTCCTGTGCAGACTGTGACTCGACCGCAAGGGAAAGCGAGTGCAGGAAGGTGGAGCCAAGTAAAAATGGTAGATCTTCCTCTCGCCGCAGGGGCCGCGGAAAGGCGGGACAGGCTACAGCCTCTAAGAAGAGAAATGATGAGGAAGAGTCAGGGTCAGGTACCGGTCAGGTTACTGTCCTTGATAAAGAGGCCACGTTATCTCTGACAAATCCCAGCACAGAGGTAGGGCTGGAGGTAGAACAGACCTGTAGTAGATCCACATCTGCAATGCCCGGAAAGGGTGAAATGGCTCAGTATGATGAAGGCTTCAGGGTACCGGAGGTAGAGCTGTTGAAAGAAACAGTAAAAGAGGCAGTTGAGCAAGAAAGGGTCCTGAGACTAATAATTGAGCACAGAATGGAGGAGCTGGAGAAGGAAGTCTCTAAGCTCAGAGATCATCTGTCAGCGTGTCATAGTATGAACAAGGCCCTATGGAAAGATATGGAGGTGCTCAGAGAGGCCCAGGAGAAGCATCAGCAGGAACTTCTCTGGAGGGAGGATGAGTGTCGCGGCTTGGCAGAGGAGCGAGATAAAGTTCTTCGTAAGCTCAAGATGGAGAAAGAGACTAATGCCCAGCTCCAGAAATCCACGGGAGACGAAGTACAGCAAGCAAAGTGCCACACAGATGGCCACACAAGAAATGCTGAGGTCTTGGAGAACTGCGCTGATGCTCAGGAGGAGGAGGTCCAACAGCATGTTCAGGAAAAGGAGACATCGCTTTTCAAGTGTATGATAGAGGTACCCGAAGACATGCAAGAAGCTTGTGCCAGTGAGGATGTACATGAGGCCTTTAGAAAAGCGGTAGAAGCATGTAGTGTAAACTGGGTGCCAGAGATGAAACAGTTAGTCATACTGTCGACTAAGGAAGTCACACTGAAGCGAGTGGCTGTCCTGAGAGACATGCACCTACATTGTCTCCGCACAAAGCAACTGATCCTGTTGAGAAATCACAAGCCACTCGACGTTTGGAGCAAGCAAGAAAGGCTCAAAGTCAGCTTGGATTAATGGAGGACATCATTCAAGTGCCCAGAGGTCTGGTGAAGAAAGTCATCGGAAGACTTGGGAAAATGATGCAGGAGATGGTGAATAAGTCCGGTGTGACGAGAGTCAGGATTCCGGCTGATGACGAAGTCCAGGTCGTGGGTGAAGACGGGATGGTTCCGTTCCTCATTGTCGGATCCAGGGAGAGCCTTGGGAATATCCGGATGCTCCTGGAGTATCGTGTGTCCTACCTGAGAGAAGTAGAGCAACTACGACTTGAGAGGGACCAGGTCAACAGGAACCTGCAGAAAATAGAAAGAAGATGGCCTCCACCTTCAACCCGTGGTATTGAGTGGAGAAGAGATAGAAGTAGTGATGCCTCAGTTAGCTCAGTGATGAGTGACTTAAGCAGGAGAACCTATAGTGGAAAAAATGAAAAGGACGCAGACCAGACAGGACGTATGGGTGCAAGTGAATTGCGACGCCGTACTGACCGCTGGGGAGGCGGGTGGTCTGACAGAGGGCCCGACTTAGCCAGACGGTTTGACTGGCAGAGACGACCGAGAAGGATCTCTGGTCGGGTAATAAGTGTTCAACCCCACAAGTTTGAACAGAGGGGGGAGGTATGTGGTGTAGTGACACCTGATGCAGCTAGGGGGCACTGTGTATGCTCCTCGAGGTATGCATGGAAGCATGGTTTGTGTTGTGGTGAAGGACCTGTGATGAGGTCATGATCAGGTGACCTAACCATGTGATCCTGACCTCACCTATGTTATGTGTATCAAAAGGACCTGTGATGAGGTCATGATCAGGAGACCTAACCATGTGATCCTGACCTCACCTATGGGTGGGGTTACACCTATGTAATGGAGTTTGTTTTGCACCTGTGAGAGAGTGTGTGGGAGTCTGTGAGTGTGAACAGACTTCCATGTGTCCAAGGCAGGACATTACAGAGAGGTCTCTGTGAATGAAGAGTGAGGCTCCAGGCAGGAGCTGAAGCATTGAAGAGCTGTATTATGTTACCATATGGTTTATGATGTAATAAACCTAAGGACTTTTTGCATAAGATCGAGTCTCCTGATTTACCTCTGAGGCAGCCGAGTGAGTGAAACCTTACATTAGTATATACACACCTGTACTTTGTACTCCCCCACCTCATTGTAGATTGTAAGCTCTCACGAGCAGGGTCGTCTTATTTTGCTTTAATTATTGTATTGTTAACGTTGTTACTTATGACTTGTGTCTTGAAACTGTTAAACTGTAAAGCACTGCGGAATATGATGGCGCTATATAATTAAAGATTATTATTATTACTATTATTATTACTGCTTTGCACACTCTTGGCATTCTCTTGATGAGCTTCAAGAGGTAGTCACCGGGAATGGTTTTCACTTCACAGGTTTGCCCTGTCAGGTTTGATAAGTGTGATTTCTTGGCTTATAAATGGGGTTGGGACCATCAGTTGTATTGTGCCGAAGTCTGGTAGATACACAGCTGATAGTACTACTGAATAGACTGTTAGAATGTGTATTATGCCAAGAAAAAAGCAGCTAAGTAAAGAAAAACGAGTGGCCATCATTACTTTAAGAAATGAAGGTCAGTCAGTCCGAAAAATTTGGAAAACTTTGAAAGTGTCCCCAAGTGCAATTGCAAAAACCATCAAGCGCTACAAAGAAACTGTCTCACATGAGGACCGCCCCAGGAAAGGAAGATCAAGAGTCACCTCTGTTTCTGAGGATAAGTTTATCCGAGTCAACAGCCTCAGAAATCGCAGGTTAACAGCAGCTCAGATTAGAGACCAGGTCAATGCCACACAGAGTTCTAGCAGCAGACACATCTCTACAACAACTGTTAAGAGGAGACTTTGTGCAGCAGGCCTTCATGGTAAAATAGCTGCTAGGAAACCACTGCTAAGGACAGGCAACAAGCAGAAGAGACTTGTTTGGGCTAAAGAACACAAGGAATGGACATCAGACCAGTGGAAATCTGTGCTTTGGTCTGATGAGTCCAAATTTGAGATCTTTGGCTCCAACCACCGTGTCTTTGTGCGATGCAGAAAAGGTGAACGGATGGACTCTACATGCCTGGTTCCCACCGTGAAGCATGGAGGAGGTGTGATGGTGTGGGGGTGCTTTGCTGGTGACACTGTTGGGGATTTATTCAAAATTGAAGGCATACTGAACCAGCATGGCTACTACAGCATCTTGCAGTGGCATGCTATTCCATCATGTTTGCGTTTAGTTGGACCATCATTTATTTTTCAACAGGACAATGACCCCAAACACACCTCCAGGCTGTGTAAGGGCTATTTGACCAAGAAGAAGAGTGATGGGGTGCTATGCCAGATGACCTGGCCTCCACAGTCACCAGACCTGAACCCACTCGAGATGATGATTTGGGGTGAGCTGGACCGCAGAGTGAAGGCAAAAGGGCCAACAAGTGCTAAGCATCTCTGGGAACTCCTTCAAGACTGTTGGAAGACCATTTCTGGTGACTACCTCTTGAAGCTCATCAAGAGAATACCAAGAGTGTGCAAAGCAGTAATCAAAGGAAAAGGTGGCTACTTTGAAGAACCTAGAATATAAGACATATTTTCAGTTGTTGCACACTTTTTTGTTAAGTATATAATTCGACATGTGTCAATTCATAGTTTGGATGCCTTCAGTTTGAATGTACAATTTTCATAGTCATGAAAATACAGAAAAATCTTTGAATGAGAAGGTGTGTCCAGACTTTTGGTCTGTACTGTATATGTAATGTCGGTATTTCTATCAATCTAATAATGATTTGGAGATTGGAGATCTGTCTTTCGTAAAGATCTGAATGCTTCGGGGGGCATGGCCTAGTGCAGCATGGAGTAAGACGCAGCACTTAAGACTCCTCTCCATATTTCTGATTTTATCTTAATACGTGCTCTGTTACACTTACTGGACGCCGGGAGAAGGGGTGTGAACATTTCCAGAGGCTGCAGACTTACTTTCCAAAGCTCCCAGCTTGCAGAATGACCAGCAGGAGGCATAAAGATCCTGGGGCCATGGTAAGCACACGTGGTCAAGATGGCACAGAGACAGAGCAAGCTAATGCAGCCCTGGCAAGGAGGCGGCAAGAAGCTGCAAAATTAGAGCAGTTTGCCTGCATGGAAATTGAGACTGCATGCACTCATTTCTCCTTCGTCTCATTGTGGGACACAGGACTGTGGGTGTGGCTATTGCCGCTAGGAGGTCGACACTAAGTAAACATAAAAAAAGTTTAGCTCCGCCTCCGTCGTATACACCCTGCTACTGGCCGTAGGCTAACCCAGTTTTTGCTTAGTGTCCGTAGGAGGCACATGTCTGGTTTTTCCCAGACCTTTTTCTTTTTTACCATGAAGATGAGACAGTGGCGACGGACCCTTTTGAAGGGGTCCGATCTCCCCAAACCCGCAACAGGCGAGCACGTGCGAGTGTCGCCTCCACGTATCCTCTCCTGCGATGTGGGATGCCATGCCTGAGCTGATTCAAGGGCGACGGGTCTCTTAAAGGGCACCGATCTCCCCGCACCAACTTATGGTCGAGCACACGGAGTGTCACCTTCATGTATCCTCGTCCGCAGCCAGGCCTATGCCGGACAACCTGCCCTGCCCATCCTTAGGGATTGAACCCATAGGATGCTTAGAGGCCTCTACATGGCGTCCGTGCAGCCCCCACTGCTTCACCACTTTTAAAAGCGGATGATGCAAGGAGGTGGAAGGTCCCTCTCCACTTCTCTCCTAAGAAATGATGGATTGAGGCATTCTCTTACCCGTACCTTCCTGAAGTTTACCTGTGAAGCCTCGTCGCGGCGGCTCTAGGCTGGGACGCGCACCTCGGTGAGTGTAAAGCCCGTGCTGATCCCACTGTACTTCCGCTGATAGAACAGCGGTACTACAAGGAGCTGGGCGGCCCCTCTCCACCTCCATCTCAGAGGGACGGGTGGATTGAGGATTTCCTGCACCGTCCGCTGTCGCACATGCAGGCTGCTCCTCCACAGCTCCGGCTCTCCTGCGATGGGACAACGTGCCGAACTCAGTCCGGATCACCCTAGGGTATAGAAACTCTAGGCTAACAGAGGCATAGCTACTATCTGCGCGGCCCCCACTGCATCACCAATGCTAAGACTGCAGTGATGGAAGGGGGCGGACGGTCCCTCTTCTCACCCCTTCTAGGGGAAGATGGAGCTAGGGTGCTTGCACCGTCCTGCATATAGCCCCCCTCTAACCTGGAAGCAGGGGTCGGTGCAGGGGAGAGAAGTTGGGTTCCGCAGCTGTGTTCCCCGGACCGTCCACCGCAAATGCGGGCAACAGCTACCTGGCGCGTGCAGCTCCAGCGGCGGATCCGTCATCCGGCAGACGCCGAAACTTTACTCCCTGGCTTCGACCTGTCCTAGGCCTCAGGCATAAGTCTCGCCCCAGCCGCGCCTACTTCTGGCGAAACCCGCCCCCGTGTACCTTGGGCCGGCGCCGGAAATTTAGTCCCCGGCTTCGGCCTACTTCAAGGAACCTCCGCCCCTCTCCGACGTTGCGGTGGTTTCTCGAGCATTAACGGGATGGCTATGTGGAGGCACTGTTGCACTTAGCGATCGCACCGGCGATCACCACTACGACGGGATCATTGGTACGATCGCTATATGGTCGCTAGTTAAGGCACGCAGAGACGTCGCTAACGAGATCGCTGCTGCGTCATAAAATCGCTGACGCTTTGGCGATCTCGTTGGCGATCTCGCTTAGTGTGACAGTGCCTTTAGCTTCCAAACACAAGGATCTCATCAGCGATCAGCGATCTGTATAAGGCCGGCGTCACACTTGCGAGTGTGATGCGAGTAAGTCGCACGACTTTCTCGCATCAACACCCGGCACGGCCACCCGCTCTCGGACCCGAGTGTGCGGCTGCATGTATTTCTATGCAGCCGCACACTCGGGTCCGAGAGTGGGCGGCCGTGCCGGGTGTTGATGCGAGAAAGTCGTGCGACTTACTCGCATCACACTCGCAAGTGTGACGCCGGCCTAACGACCTCTGCGGTCGTTGGGAAAACCTGGTCCCGCCTGCGCCGCTGGTAAGGTCGTTCATCATAAAGGGTGTCACACTCAGCGATTCAGGCTCACAAGCGGGACACCAACGACCAAAAGACGGTTTAGAACGTTCATGAACGATCAGCGACATCGCAGCGGGGGCCACATCACCGCTACATGTCGCGCACAGGACGTCGCTGACGAGGTCGCTGCTGCGTCATAAAATCGCTGGCGCTTAAGCGATCTCGCTAGCGATCCCGCTTAGTGGGACAGTGCCTTAACCACGACTTCCTGGGAGTTATGATCCAGCCGCAGGTGGGTCTCATTGAAGCTGTAAACAAGTGCCGTTCTAGGCTGAAGTTGCCTGCACTCGTCAGATTGCAACTCTGGGTATAGAGGACGAACCCACCCTGTCTGCCGGACAGAAGATGTGTTTTAATCGAGCCAAGCAGGCGCACAAGGTCTTTGGCTCTCATCCTAGATTCAAGGAATTGGTGGCGCCACCACCGAGAGCAGCCAGACTAACGCCTCTCTGGGCACAAAGCTATCAGGACCAGATATCCTTTCGACCCGGACCACCTTAAGGAGTGGGCGGAATTCTCCCGGTTGATTCCCCCATCTCTCGTTTGGCGTCTAAAGCACTGCTTTTCCTCCCTAGTGGGTCCTTTATAAAAGATCCGACTGACCGTCTTGTTGAGAACCTGGCTCGGTCAGTGTTAGAGGCATCAGGTTCTGCGCTCTCCCCTTCTTTTGCGGCTAACTAGGTAGCCAAGGCTTGGATGTCTTGGTCGTAGTCCCTGACTGAGGCACTACGTGGTAGGGACGTTCCTTCAAAGGTATTCGAAATCATCAATCAGATCGCTCTGCGGGGAGCAGCACGGTAGCTCAGTGGAAAGCACTGATGCTTTGCAGCATGGGAGTCCAGGGCTCAGATCCCACCATGGATGACTTCCGCAGGGAGTTTGTATGTTCTCCCTGTGCTCAGGTGACCTGCCATCAATGCACCAAAGACATACATGTAGGTGTCAATTATATGGTATAAGGAGAGCCTTATGGTTGAGATTTTGGCGGGATGTCAACTGCCATTCTAAGCTAACGCAGCAGCTAAGCAGCTTGGGTCGACTCAACCTCAAAGAACTCCTTTACTCCCTTGCCCTATATCGGAATGTTCGATGGTTCGGCGAGAAATTGGATCAGCTCATATCCGATATCACTGGAGGGAAGAGCAGTTCTCTCCCTCAGCAGAGGGTTAGGCAGCCCTTTCGTCGCAGGCCTTAGGCGCAATTTAAGGTTTTTCGCAACCACGGGTGAGCCACGGCGACAGGCTCTGGTGGTGTAGGTCAACCCAGCCAGGCCCAGAGGACTCAGGTCTTTTACAGGACCAATCCTTTGGGAAGAATGCGCTCCCATCAGCTGAGATCTAAGGGATCTAGGTCCCAGAGATTTTTGGCTAAATGGCTGGAGGCAGAGTCCAGTCCGTCACTCCAGAGTAGGCGGCCGTCTACTCCGGTTTCGTCCCACCTGGTTCGCTGTCTCCTGTGACAGGTAGGTCAGGGACATAATATCCTCAGGGTACAGGATAGAATTCGTCGGTTTCCCACCAACGAGGTTCGTTTCCTCTTGTCTCCCCAAAACAGAGACTCAGGCTCGAGCCCTTTTCAAGGCCATCGGGTCCCTTCAACAGGCCAGCGTAGTCGTCCCAGTACCATAGGATGAAGGATGCTTGGGGTTCTACTCCAACCTGTTTGTAGTTCCCAGGAAGGACGGGTCCGTGAGACCCATTTTGGACTTATAACGCCTGAAGGGCTTCATCAGGCTGCGATATTTCCAGATGGAGTCTCCCCGCTCTGTTGTAGCGGCCATGGAAAAAGGGGAATTTTTGGCATCAATCGGCGTCCAAGACGGTTGGACACTCTGTCTCGCTTGGGATGGTTAGTGAATTCCAGGAAGTCGTCTTCTGTGCCGTCTCGGAGGATCACCTTTTTGGGGATGATCTTCGACATAGCGCGGGGGTTGACAATTCTCCCACGGGAGAAGACCTTACTTCTTCACCAAGAGGTCCGGATCCTTCGCCGGCCGGTCCCCGAAACGATTTGGTTTTGCATGAGGGTCTTAGTGAGGATGATGGCGGCAACAGAGGCAGTACCCTTTGCGCAGCTCCATCTTCGTCCTTTGCAGCACACTCTCCTCAAGGTTTGGGACAGGAGTCCCTGCTCCCTAGACCGCCGATGCCGGCTGTCTCTTCAAGTCAGACTGGCTCTGGTATGGTGGACGAGGAACTCGTCACTTCAAAAGGCCTTTCCCCCTGTCCATTGGCTGGTAGTCACGACAGACGCCAGCCTTCTCGGATGGGGAGTGGTGTTTCTCCACCACCACACAACCCAGGAACGTTGGTCTCAGCAGGAGTCAGCTCACCCGACCAATATATTAGAGATTCGAGCAGTTCGGCTGACCCTGCGGTGCTTTCGTCACCAATTGGCGGGCCACCCCATCCGGATACAGTCAGACAATGACACAGTCGTGGCGTAAATAAATCATCAGGGGTACCCGAAGCAGGGCGGCCATGCTCGAGGTGAAGCAGGTTCTAGGATGGGCCGAGTGGAACCACTCGGTACTGTCGGCGGTGCACATTCCGGGCGAGCAGAACTTGGCAGCGGATTTTCTCAGCTATCAGGGTCTGGCGTCCTGGGAGTGGTCTCTACATCCTGACGTATTTCAGCGGATTTTCCGGCGCTTGGGCACGCCAGATGGGGATTTGATGGCCTCCAGGAACAATGCCAGGGGGGCCAGTTTTGTCTCTCAGTACATAGATCCGCAGGCAATTGCGGTGGACTCACTGGTTCCGCCATGGATTCAATTTCACCTCCCATACTTGTTCCCTCCGCTAGCTCTGCTACCCAGGGGAATCGAGAAGATCAAGACAGAAGGAGGCCCGTCGATATTAATCGCTCCAGATTGACCTCGTCGGTCCCGGTAGGCAGATCTGGTGCAGCTGGTCACCGACGTACCGTGGCGACTACCAGACTGCGCAGATCTACTCTCCCAGGGCCTGATTTACCACCAGAACTCAGGAGCCCTGTGTTTGACGGCCTGACCATTGAATCTTGGATTCTATCCCGGGCAGGGTTCTCCCAGAGAGTCGCTACCACAATGACCGAACGCTCGAAGGCCGGCTTCACCTCGGGTCTATCACCATATTTGGAGGGTCCTTGTTAGGTGGTGCAGGGAACATAGTTATTCCCCGCTACAGTTCTCGATTCCCAACATTCTGGCTTTTCTCCAGGCCGGTCTAGATGCAGGTCTAGCTCCAGGCACTCCTAGAAGAAAAGTATCGGCTTTTGTTGGTACTTTTTTCAGCGTAGAATTGCCACCAATTGGCAGGTGAGAACCTTCATGCAGGGGGTTGTCCATATAGTACCCCTCTACAGGGTTCCCCTAGACACCTGGGATCTTAACCTGGTGCTGGGAGCCTTACAGGAATCTCCGTTTGAGCCCTTTCGGGAAGTATCTTTAACGTACCTCTCCTGGAAGGTCGTGTTTTTGATAGCCATAACTTCCATTAGGCGGATCTGGAACTGGCGGCTCTTTTGCTGAACCCCATACTTACTCTTTCACCAGGACAAGGTGGTGCTTAGACCTAATTTGCCCTTTTTACCAAAGCTCGTGTCATTCTTTCATATCAACGAACACATTGTTTTATCCTTGTTCTGCCCGGCACCAACGCATCAGGTGGAGAAGGCTCTCCATACGCTGGACCTGGTGAGAGCTCTCAGGAGGTAGGTATCGCGGACGAGAACAGGTTTGTAAGGCGGTAACCTGTTCTTACTTGCATACCTTCTCCAAGCATTATAATATCCATACCCAGGCTTCGGCGGATGCGAGTCTGGGTAGAAGGATTCTGCAGGCGGCGGTGGCACACCGATAGACTATGCCTGACATGATGACTGACACTGTGTAAGCGGTCTCCCACCTAGGGGACTGCTTTAGGGCGTCTCACAGTCCTGTGTCTCCCAATGAGACGAAGGAGAAATACGGATTTTTGTGTTACTCACCGTAAAATCCTTTTCTCCGAGACGCTCATTGGGGGACACAGCGCCCACCCTTTTTTAGCCAAATGACTTTATTTTGATTTAACTTTATGTTCTTGGTGGGTTTAATTCTGGATATGTTGTTCCTGTGGTGATGTTGATTTAGTTGCTTCGTTCTCCTACTGCTTTTGCAACAAACTGGGTTAGCCTACGGCCAGTAGCAGGGTGTATACGACGGAGGCGGAGCTAACCTTTTTTTATGTTTACTTAGTGTCGACCTCCTAGCGGCAATAGCCACACCCACAGTCCTGTGTCCCCCAATGAGCGTCTCGGAGAAAAGGATTTTATGGTGAGTAACACAAAAATCCGTATTTTATCGATATAATGCTAATCCCTGCTGTTCATAATTTTTCTGGAGATAAAGTGGAAGAACAACTGATACCAGAAAAACCTGTGGTACAGGACTTTTTGGGAGGAAACTCTAATCTACTCCATATAGTAGTAGGGCACTGTAAAATTTTTTGCTTTATCAGCACGGCATCTGAGGGTACCCCTGCTGATCGTAGGTGATGTTAACAATATTGTGGATGGTCACTGGGACAAGGGAAGGCATTATATTAGTAAAGTAGGGGTAATACAACTCCTTTTGGGTCATGTATTAAAGAACTGCCGCTGACAGATTTGTGGAGAAGCAGGTTTCCTAAAGTCTACCAATATTCCTGCTATTCTACAACTAATAACTCTCTTTCACGCATTGACCCAGCTTTGAGTAATTCCTTGTTGGATGGGCTGGTTCGGCATATTCAATACTTGCCAAGTGTAATCTCAGACCATAGTCCGCTTCGTATATTGCTTTTAATGGGCAGAACCTCCCCTAAAAATGTGGAGAGTAAATGCTTTCTGGCTGAAAATCATAAATATAGATAAGTTATCCTCTAGTTTGTAAGAATTTTTCCAATTTAATAACTGGAAAGCGTCTGCTTTAGTGGTATGGGAGACCATAAAAGCCTATTCGAGAGGTCTGTTTATTGAGGAGATAACGGGGAGTAAAATGAAAACCAAAACAGCAGATCAGGAGGTTTTTCAGGAACTTAGAATTGCTGGAATTCATTTGGTTGAAAATCCTTCACCCTCTGCTCAGAATTGGCTAAAAGAACCCCAAACACTTGCTAATCAAACTCTCTTACAAAAAGCGGAATGGAAAAAGGCCTTTCAAACAGTGACCTTGTTTGAGGAAGGGGAAAGAGTGGGTCATTTATTATCACTTGTCGAATCTGCAAAAGGGATCCCTTTAGTTTTTTTCTGATTCTACGAATCTTTATATTCCTCCCAAATTCATTCCACAGAAGAAGATATCCAGAAATTCCTGGATATGGCCAAACTGCCCTCATTGACTGAAAATGATAGATATTCACTAGATAGACCTTTACTCTTGGAGGAATTAGAGAGAGCCTTGTCAGATATGCCGGAAAGGGGGGAGGAAGGCTCCTGGGGTGGATGGGATTCCAGCTGAAGTCTATAAACGTTATAGTGATACATTGCTCCCTAACTTACTAAAGGTATTCAATCATTCCTTATCAGAGGGTTTCTTCTCGCCCATTATGCAAGAGGTGATAATTACTATACTTCTCAAAAAGGGCAAAGACTCTCAATTTTCTAAGTCCTATAGGCCCATTTCATTGTTAACAGTAGACATCAAAATACTAGCTAAAGTTCTATCCAATAGTCTCTCCGAAGTGATATCTAAAATAATTCACCCTGACCAAATAGGCTTCATGGCTAATAAATCTACTTCAATTAACCTCCGTTGCCTATTCCTAAATATGCAACTACCAGCTGACAATATGGGGCAAAGGACAGTGCTATCTTTGGTCGCTGCCAAAGCATTCGACAGTGTGAAATGGAGGTTCCTATGGGCGGTATTACATAAAATGGGGTTTGGATCTGTTTTTTATATCCTGGGTACAGTTGTTGTATTCTTCTCCTACAGCTAAAATTAAGGCAAATGGTGGATTATCCCAGAGCTTTAAATTATATAAAGGCACAAGGCAGAGGTGCCCTCTGTTGCCGCCATTATTTGCCATCGCCATTGAGCCTTTGGCAGTGGTGATGAGGAACTCTCCAAAAATGGTGGGCTTCAGACATGGACAGACAGAAGAAAAAAAAATCGCACTATATGCAGATGATGTTTTACTTGGGGACTATGACGGTTCACTGTTCAATGTTATGGATATCCTTAAAAATTGTGGGACACTATCTGGTCTTAGTATCAATTATATACAATTTGGATTGTGGTCGTTAACCTCATATGAATGTAGAGTGCAGAAAGACCCCATGATATGTACTCTGGGATATGTTGACGAGTTGAGAGTGGATAGGGTTGGGAAAATTGCTATTGCACGCCTACTGTTTGCTATTAGGGAACTAATTGCTAAAAATTGGATCTCAGAAAAACCTCCATCCCGCAGGGAATATATCAAACATGTGGAATCTCCTATTCTGGTTAAAAAAGTGTCTATTCCTAAAGTAATAGGAATGCATATTCCAACAAACTTTGGTCTCCTTGGGTGACTATTAATCATCGTTCCTTAATAACTGTTCCTAAGAGCCCTAATAGATGTTCTATATATATATATATGGACTGTGCGCTGGCAGCCGCTCCAGACAATGTGTGATAAGATATGTGTACTTTTTGGACTTTATATTTACATATGTACTGTAATATGGGTCAGGTCAATTAAGTCTGGCGTACGAAAGGGAGGGGGTGGGTGTGTAGTCTGTAGTCTGGCGGGAGGGAGGGGTGTGTTGGAGTTCAAATGTTTCAATTTGGATTTCCTGTCATATATTGTAAAATGTTTTAAATTAATAAAAAATTACCAGATAAAAAAAAAGATCTGAATGCATCAGGCCAATGAAAAATCAGTTGAAAAATGTGATCAATACAATAATTAAAATAGTTTTCTCCTACAATATCAAGTTGTATTTTACTAGTACAAAATAATGAAAAATATGATAATAATGTTGTTTTTTTTTACAAATGTAACTTTATATTTCCTCCCCTTTACATAGAATCGTTAGCCATGAAAACATCAACAAACATGACTACTACACCATAAGTGACAGGGGAGTCACCCACATGTGTGATGGAGATGTATTATTCTTGGAGCTGGAGCGCTGGAAACAGGAATATCTTTACCATAAGTCAATGAAACAGATTCCTACATTTGCCCTGTTCAGAAAATGGAAAGCTTTTACTGTATGGAGAAAAAATGTTCGTGCCAAGAAAATTAGTAAATGTCGCAAAGCCCTGCAGGAGAATCTGTTCATTGTTAATTCAGTATGTATCCCAGGCTGGATAATTATTAAGTCTAGCATTTATGTGCACTGTTTTTTGTAGATTTTAAGGGAATCTGTCACCAGGTTTTTGCCACCATACCTGAGAACAGAATAATATAAAGACAGAGACCCTGATTCCGGCGATGTGTCACTTACTGGGCTGCTTCCTGTAGTTTTGACAAAATAACTTTTTTTTATCAGCAAGGAGATTATCACTAGAGGACTAATAAATCTATGTGCTCTGTAGATCCTGCCCTCACCTTATTAGCAGTTTTCTGCCTATGCACAGTGCACACAGAAAGCTGAGATTATATAAGCATTCAGAGAACTAGCAAATCCTCAGAAGAGAAAACAATACTTGTATCAAAACTACAGCAAGCAGCCCTGTAAAAGTGATGCAGCACTGGAATCATGGACTCTGCCCCTACATCATGCTGCTTTCAAATGGAATAGCAAAAACTTGTTGACAGATTTCCTGTAATATAGAATTGATATATAATTAATATTGTTCATATATATAGTAAAAAAGGCTTACCTTTTCTTCCTGCAGTATTTGCGCCCTGCTCTCCTCAATATTCAAGAAATGTGTTACCGGATCAGTGACATGGGTCTGTGTCGCGTTGAGAAGGGGTACACATATGCATTAAAAGAGTTCACAGACATTCAATTTAAACAACTAGAAGAGGTACGTCTTAACTTCTTCAGAATCAATGGAAAATATGACTACGTTTTAAGTTCCGATTTGTAACTAAGCTGTTGCAATTGTGTAATTCTTAGGTGGCCAACCATCTGTCTGAGTTCCGCGACCTAGCCAAAGAAGTTGTCAGGAGCGCTAGTAGAACTGCTTTATTGGAAGCTGGATTTACACCGGATGACTACATGAATGATTCTGACAGCTCAGGTGACTTGACATTACCTGTGTAAAATACTGTTCTGTATTCCTGAATAGGAGATATGGAAACATTCCAACTCCTTGGTGTACTCACTAGGCCGTTTCTATATCTGCAATGGAGAGTATGCTCTATCTCCTTTATATAGTTGTGGACGGTGATGGATCTTTTGAGCTGCTTCAATGCCATGTTTATTGTGAAAAAATCCTATAGTGAAGTGAGATGTCAACCCTCAATCCCATAGAGTGAATTTGTGATGGTTTAATCAGTATTGTACTGGTGTGAATATCGTAAAGGTGTTATCTGGTTTAGAAAACACGTTTTTATATAAACAATTAGGGTCAAATTGATTTATTATTTTTTCTGCACAACTTATGAAAAGTTGTGACAGCTAACATTTTGTAAAACTATAATAAAGCATTAAGATTTAAGTCATGTTTAATTCACTGTGAACTGTAAATTGATGATAATTGCAGTCATAATAATCTGCACGAATTTCTCAAGCCTCAAAAAAAATCACAGACATATCAATTTTTGCTTTACGGAGAAGGAAAAAGTGCAATTTTTATACAAACTATGTAGTGTTTTCTGGATGATTGGCAACCCTGAATAGAAGTGTCCTTTTCTTGGAAGCTTCATGAATTAGCCAAAGCAGAATATGGCTACAAAATTGTCCCTTGCTCTGGAGGACCAAACACATCTATGCATATGATGGACATCTATTTACATGTAATAAGAACTGCAAAATACTTAACTTTCTTCAAAATGGCATTGTAAAGGAGCTGAACTTCTGTTGACGGGATTCCTCAAAAATGATAGCTGGGCGCTACTTTACCACCTAGTTCACACCCTATGATTAGTTGATTAGTTTATTTTGAAGATACCCTTTAAATATTAACTAAACTTTCCTTTTTTTTTTAATAATTTGCATATTGAATGTTATGAAACTTTGCAAATTACTTTATTACTGAATTTGTCTTCATTCTTTTTTTTAAAAAATTTCATTTAAGTGGCTTCCAAAATCCTGCTTTTCTCTAGTATATTTGCTTGCCTTTAGCTGAATTGATATCAGAATGTGCTCATTTGGAGTATTGATGATGACAGTGAAATTGCCCGCTCTCCTTTGAATGTTATGCCATCATCTGTACTCCAAATGAGTATGAGTTCAGTGCCTCTATTGGGAAAATTTTGCATTTTTTTTACAGGAATGAAGTCAAGTTCACTAAGTGATTTTCATAACTTTGCAAGCTGGGCAAAATAATTAAAAAATAAATTAAAAGTTTAGTTTCTCTTTAAAAGCAATACAAAACAGAGTGTCCATAGCGGCCTCATACCTTTTTAAGAAATTGTTATAAAGTCTCATGACACAAAAGAGACAAGAAAGAATAGAACATAACTTAGATTATGATACCATGTTGCTTTTCCCAGTTCAAAAAACATTGTACAAGCTGTAAACAAGAACAATTAGACAACTCTCCTATTTCTCACAACGTATGGCAATACATGTTTTTACTAGTTGTTCTGTAATTGAAAAATCTAAAGAAAGTTACACAATAGACTTCTTAGTCGCATATACTGAATGTGGAGCCCCTCTCTTTCCACAAGTTATCATATTTTACTGTTTTCCCGTCCCGAAGGCATGATAAATACAATACCAGGACCTGAAGCTACAGACATTTTAACTCTCTCTCATTTTGATGGAGACCTTTTCGGAGAATCGTCTGATAAAATGAGTTACACAGAGCAAGCCAATAAGAGAACACACTGCAGACGACTGACATGGTTAGTATATGCTTTATTAATGACTAAAAGCATTGTTGTTGTTCACAAACTTTACACTTGTCCTCATCTGATTAAGGAAACTTGGCAGATGGATATTATTATTTATTGATTACATGGTGCTGTACATGTGGAATGGGTTTACACACAAAATGTGAATATAGATTGCAATGGACAAAATATCAATGACAGACTGGTAGAGAAGGGAGACCTTCCGGTCTTTCAGTCTACAGGATAATGGGGAAGGAGTCAGTAGGTTGGAGGATTGCAGCAACTCTGATGGTGGTGAGGTGACAGTGGTGTCATTGCAGGCTGTAGGCTTTTTTGAAGAGATAGGTTTTCAAGTTCCATCTGAAAGTTCCAATGTGGGTGACCCTGGATGCTTGCCGGAGCTTTCTAGTGAGGTTGGGGTGCTACGGTTGTCTATTGATTTGTTGTACTCTGCCATGCACGAGTCAATGGCTGATGTGGATGTGGCGTTGTAGAAAATGGTGGTACTGTCTGTGTTATGGAGTGAAAAGATGGTAAATTAATGTACAGGTGCACAAATATGGTATCATACAAACATATATATACACGATGCGTCAGCACACTGCAATCAATCAACACACGAACTCCAAAATTGCTGTAAGCATTTTTAATGTTTTCAGCAATAGTGGAATTCATGTACTTATTAATCGCAGTGTGCTGACGCATTGCGATAGAAGAGAGTCAGAAGTGTGTGAATCTCTAAGTGTGTGGGGTTTCTTCGGGGTGTGCTAGCTGCTGGTCTTGGGGACAGGTGAAAAGAAGAGGGATCAGAAAGTAAGTAGATTGTGGTCAGATGGGGAAAATGTGAGTTTGGGAGTTTAGATAAGGAACAGAGGCAAGTGAATATATGGTTTAATTTATGTCTATCTGTGTGAGTGGATGTGGAGGACCATTGTATGAAACTAAAAGATGATGCAAGTGACAGGAGTTTGCATGGTGTCTACTGGTGGGTGTCAATAGTGATATTGAAGTCACCCATGATGATTGTGGGAATGTCAGCAGAGAGAAAATATAGAAGGCAGATTGAGATGTGGCCATTAACGGTGGTGGTTGGGCCCAGGGGTCGGTTGGGTATATGACAGGCAATCGGAGGTTGGAGGGAGAGTGGATAATAGCAGAGTGCAATTCAGAAGAAGGGAGGATAAGAGAGGGAAGAGATGGGACTGGGTTGAAGGTGCATAGAAAGGATAAGATCAACTCCTCCGTAAAACAGCGCAGCAGGATAGGCTGTGTTGGAAAGTGTCAACCATGTTTTGGTGAGACTCAGGAAGGATAGGTTGCAAGATGTTAAGAAGCTGTGGTAGGTTCAAGTAGGTGGGCAGTGATAGGAGGGAGAAGAAGCAAAGAGTAGTGGTGGGCAGTGATAAGAGTGAGGAGAAACAAAGAGAGAGAAAACAATTGTGAGATGAAGAGTGCTTGACTTGTTTTGTGTTTCAGAAGGAGGGATATGAGGTTTAGGAGCATGTCTGCAGATAAGGCAAAATGGGGGTAAAAGTAAAGGAGAAATAAATATTTGATTGATGGGTTTGGGAGGATAAGAGGTGTAAGGAGAGAAGGAGAGTAAGCATGGTGAAATCTAATTGTGGTAAAATGTTAGAGGCAGGTGCAGTTATTAAACAGTTGTAGCTCTTACATTCTGGTCACTTCTGGTAAATTTCTGGTATATTTCTAATGTGCACTTAAAAGCTGCACTTGAAGGAGCTGCACACATTATATATACAGTATGTAAGTAAACACTGTGGGCTCAAGTAGGAATTGAAAAAATGCACCTGTCGTTCTAGTCATGTGACGTCACTGTCAGAAGAAACCGCCAGGTGGGCACTCTCCAGCTGTTTCAGCAGTCCTGACAGTGACAGCAAGGAGCCTCTGACGGCTTGTGACAGCAGTACTCACAGCGTCCAGGAGCTGGGCGAGGTAACAGTGATACAGCAGAGTACCGGGTAGTGAGTGCACTGACAGGACATGTGACTGCAAGTCAGAGGGGAAGGAGGCAGGGCCTATCACGCTGCTGCTGGAGATGAGTGCAGGACACTACAGAGACCCCGAAGCAGGGGAGAGGGGATCCACTGGACACCAGGGGAATGACGGAGCACAAGGGGAAAGCGTAACCCTAGACGAGCCGATGTCAGTAAAACGAGAGAGACAAACGCAGTACACTAGGAGCAGGCCAATCAGGAATAGTCACGGATGTAGCATAAGTCAGAAAACCGGAGAAGCAGATACACAGTACAGAATCAGAAGGCAAAATCACAACAGGGGACAGAACTGGGTCAGAACCATATAAGCAAGCTAGAACACAGGCACAAGACACAGGCACACAGGGGTCGACGCACTCAGCCGAGGGCAAAAGTATAACCGACAAAGCATGGCCCCACAAAGAGGCTATAAAAAGCCTCAGAGAAGCCAAAAAGAGGCTATCAGGATTTAACCCTAAATGCTCCAAACAGAATACAGCTAGCCGACCATGACAGTCACCCCCTACCATGCCCCTGCCAATCTTGTCTCTTCTTCGGCGGCGCTTCCGGCTGGAGCCTGCCATGAGCCTGCATTCTGGTGCACCTGTCATAGCCTGCATCTCTGTGCACCCACAAGAGCCGCAACTACGGGAGAACGCTCCCTATACTCTAGTCTCTTTGCACATGAGCAAGCCCCAGTATTGGACTACCGTGTGACGCTCTGCAAGCGGATAGCAGAAGTAAGTTCCATCATCCTTTGTTGCCTTCTGCTTTACTCATTTGCTCTGGGCATCGTTTTATTGTATTCTCAGACCATTATCTATAGGTGTACACCACCAGTACTACCTTCTAATTGTAGTGCGGTGATTACATATTTTATTACTATTTTTGCACACAATCTAGACAGGACCTTGCACAAAGCCTGTTGCATCACCTGCAGCCACAAGTCGTGTTCACTTCCATGAGCGCCAGTGTGTCCTTCCTACTCTCCTCTTTTAAGACACATTATAGAAGCCATTAAATGAATTGTCTAGCCATTTATTCTTTAGTCAATCCCTCTTCTGTTCTACAGCTCTCTAGTCTACCTGCCAGTTTCTATTCTTCTTTACATCTGATTATGTGTCATCTACACACACGACCGCTGCAGTTAATCAGTCAGTAACTGGCTAGCGGGTCTCTGCTGTGTCAGTATTTGGTTGTAGTGTTAATGGAAGAAGATGGCATATGATTAGGTGCAGGGAAGTACAGAGACAAGATGGAGACAAAAGTCCGAATTCATTAAGACTGGTATTGTACATGCCAGTCTTAAGCCGTGCTCACATGTCCAGTAATGATTTGTAATGGATCCAGCAGCAATCCGTTGCCAAAAATGTTGTGCAGACACAACTTTTTTGTCTGTTTTTACAAAACTGATTTAAGCTGGATCCTTTTTTTAAGATTGAAGTCTATGGAAAACAGATTAGTTAGCCATCTCCCAATTGAAACAGATCCAGTTTTTGCTTACTGCACGTAGAAAAATAAATGTTTAGCATATAGTACGTGGCATGCAGGGCCGTCTCCAGGTTTTTGAGGGCCCCGGGCGAAAAAGTCTCAGTGGGCTCCCCCCCTTTAACATACCACAATTCATGATGCACAGATATGTGTAGCCCTGGTGTTAGGCACACGCAGTACCTGGAGAGTGTGTGGCGAGACAGCAGTTTAATGCTAAATATTCATTCACTCAACATATACTAGACACACCCTTAGGGTAGTGGAGTTTACTCTTGAGGGAGTGGTCAAGGCGTATGTGTTAGAGTGATTTAGTGAGTCTAGTTCCTGTCTTCGGACAGAGAAGACGTCTGGAGTTTAGTTCCTGACTTCAGAGAGAGAAGACGTCTGGAGGGAGGAAGCAGTCCAGATTGCTCTATCATCAGTTCGGAAAGTGGAGTCTAGTATAGGTGCTTTAATTCACCTTAGCCTAGTCAGAGCTGTACCTCATCAGCATACACTGGAAGGAAAGAAGAAGTTTAGTGCAGAAAGTCTTCAGTATCCTGTCTAAAGGACGGTATAAGGTTCAGAGACGTGCTCCTGCCTATTGAAAACTGAGCATCTGTAACTAACTTTGAAGTGAAGGAAAAGAAAGAAGTGACTACTCGACCCTTGGCTAGTGTGAGTGCTTATGTTACCAGCGAGGACAAGGCGAAAGGCACAGTGGTTTATTGGAATAGTGCTTACGGATTGAAGAAGTCCTGCACATTGCTACCGGTCACTGGGGACCGAAGGATCACTACTGTTTCAAGCATAGTGATAAGAAAACCAGGAATTTACCGGACCTTAGGTCGCGGCAAACAAGCCCCTTATAGTCAGTACGTAACTGGGGTCAGGGGGAGTGAAGACTTTGAATCAGTGCACGATAAGATAAGAATTCAGCTCCCTCGCAGGAAGGCTCCTAACACAAAGCTGACTGGGCGGTACAGCTATAGATTAGCTGGAGATATTGAGGGAACTACGCTTCAGGCTGGTTGTACTCATTGTATTGGAAGTAAAGGAGGCCCCTAACTTGTCCAGCTGCTGTCTCAAGATACACTCTCCTTGGATCAGCCTCCCTGGGACCTGCCTGAACATCTTACAAGTAAAGGTATGGAAAGACGCTGACCGTGTGAGACTGTGTTATTTATCTGCACCCGACTTCACTAACTTCATAGACTTTGAGGGACCAGTCCCACCTGTAGGGGACCCGACATCTAGCTGCATCACCATCCCCTCAGAGATCTATAGCAGCGCTGGTACATATTACCAGAAGACTACAGGTGGCGTCACGAACTGTACATAAATCTATCCCCTGTAAATATATCCCCAACATACGCCAGACCGCCAGGGCCACAGACCGAGCCACAGCTACCTGTGACAAAATCCCCATAGACTTCCATGGGCTCGGCTCTGAGTACCCCATTGCCCTGGTAACCCACAATTGTGGTGGCGGGTCGACACAGATACAGCAGAGAAATATAGGTATACAATGCCAGATTTCACTTCTTACATGCCAAGAGTCTGCAAAGCTGCCATCAAAGCAAAAGGTGGCTACTTTGAAGAACCTAGAATATAAGACATAATTTCAGTTGTTACACACTTTTTTGTTAAGTATATAATTCCACATGTGTTAATTCATAGTTTTGATGCCTTCAGTGTGAATGTACAATTTTCATAGTCATGAAAATACAGAAAAATCTTTAAATGAGAAGGTGTGTCCAAACTTTTGGTCTGTACTGTATCTATATATGTATTCTATGTGTGTATATATATATATATATATATATATATATATATATTCTTTCCATTCTTTATTAAACATGTCAGTGTGATTTTACTGTATAGCCGGGGATGAATTGCCAGCTTTTCAAAGGACATCGGTACGTACAAATCGGGCAGCACTCGCATGGTGCGAGTGCTGTCTGATTTTTTTCTCACACCCATTGACTTGTATTGGTGAGTCTCATCCGAGAATTGCAGCAAATCGCAGCATGCAGTGATTTTTTTCTCAGTCCGATTTCGGCTGAGAAAAAAATTGCAAAGGAGATGTCACCTATTGAATAACATTTGTCCAAGTGCAATCCGATTTTTTATCAGATTGCACTTGTCTGTATTTCTCACCAGTGAGTATGAGCCCTTAAGAAGCATTTTCTGTAGATGAGTAGATAATCAGATAATGAGTGTTCGTAAGAACACTCATCCCTACAAATGAGCAAAGCAAATGAGCAAAATACTCATTTGTTGGCTAAACAGAGCATTTACAGTATGCTTGCAAAAAAGGACATTCAAAGTGTAAACAGGAGATGTGCTGCCGATAAAATGTTGCTGCATGGGACAGAGTGATTGCATTAGTGGTTGTTCTGTCCACTTCATTTTTCATTGGGCCTGTAAACGAGCACCAAAAACTTTCTAATATAATTGATCAACACATCTAAATGCACCGTTACTGAGTGTATCATAAGGCTTAATTTTTCGGCATCAGCCGACATTTTCCTCTGTTGCATATACATGCTGAAGTGTAGGCATCTATAATATAACGCTGTAAGCGTCCCTCTGTCCGAAGCCTTTATAGACTGCGCAAGCGCGACACGCCTGCGCAGTCTGGCTCCAGACAGATTGAGGCATCCAGCGGTGAGTACTCTGTATGGCGCCGGAGATCGCGGTATGCGTACTGGATGCATACCGCGATCTCCGGCGCCATACTCACATACTTACCTGACTGAGAGGAGCGTTGCCGCGGCGCTTCTCTTCTCCCGGGGTAGGAGACCAGGAGTGCGCGTTGGAATTGCGCATGCGCCTACCGTTATCCGGCGCCATTTTGCTGAAGACACATTTACAGTGTGTCTTCAGCAATATGGCGCTGGACCGCATGGTATGGGCATGCGCGTACTCCGGCGCCGCTCTCCTCCCCCGGCGTCCAGCAGAACGGAACAGCGCTGGAGCACAGGGAAGAAAGGTGAGTATAAATGTTTGTTTTTTTGGGGGTATGTGTGCAGTTTAATAGCAGTGAGGGGACCATGCATATCAGGATAGGTGTTGTGAATGTGTTAGAAATGAATTCTGAGCAGAAGCTCCCTCTGGTGGTTACAAACAGTACTGAACTATTCAATGAAGATTGTGAAGATTGGCAATCAGGTGTTACAGACTGGTCTTATATAAGGGAGGTTCCCTCCCATCAGGGTTGCCGGTGATCAATTGTTCTTGTCTCAACTTTGGTTCCTGGTTCACTTGGAAGCCTGCTGTGTCTTGCCTGCATCTTCTGCTAACAGATAAGATTTTTTCTGCTTTTATTTTTGTGCTTGCTTTTTGCATTTTGTCCTGCACTTCTGTGGAGGTCAGCCAGGTCGCCTCCGGGGGCTTGTGCTCCTCTCAGTTTATCTGAGCCACTGTTATTTGTTCATTTGCCTTGTCCAGTTTTTTCAGTGGCTGCTGCTTAGTTTTGTTACACCAGAGAACTAATTTAGGTGGTAGAGGTCGTGTGATCTCAGATGTTTTTGCAATTAGTGAGTTGGTATTTTTTTAAGGTTTTTTGGATTGCAGTAAGTGTCCTTCCTATCCTTTTCTTTCTAGGAAGATTGGGCCCCAACGTTTGCTCATACTATTTTCTGTCTGTGTCTGTATTTCCTCTTGTCTAACCGCCATTACATGTTTGGGGGCTTCCTATGTTCTTTGGGGATCTGCTCCGGGGCAGATAGTTTTCCTCTTTCTATCTTTAGGTGTAGTTAGCTTCTCAGGCTGTGACGAGGCGTCTAGGACCAACGTAGGTACGCTCCACGGCTGCCTTTAGTTGTGGTGGTTAGTGAGGGTACTGCAATCCAGTAGATTCCAACCTCTCTGGTGTATTGCCTTTTTTTCCTGCTCTCCTCAGCTACCAAATCATAACAGTATCACCCGTCAAACTGAAAATTATATGGTACTCACAGAAGGGAAAGATAGTGTAAAAAAAAAAAAAGTTGTCAGAGTTGTCAGAGATATATATATTTTTTTTTCCCTCTTTTTCTCTGGGTGCTGAGGATTTTTTTTTTCTCTCAATGGAGTTTGCACAGTTGTCTGGCCGTGTGGATCAGCTTGCCACTGAAGTTCGGAGTATTGCTACCTATCTTGCAGGGTTGCCGATTGTGGAACCTTAGGATCCCCATGCCAGATTTGTTTTTAGGGGATCGAGCTAAATTTCTGAATTTCAAAAATAACTGTAAGTTGTTTTTTGCCTTAAAACCTAAGTCCTCAGGGAATGCAGCACAGCAGGTTCAAATTGTCATCTCTCTCCTGCACGGCGATCCTCAGGATTGGGCTTTTTCCCTGACACTGGGGATCCTGTTTTGAGTAATGTTGATGCATTTTTTCTGGCTCTGGGGTTATTGTACGATGAACCTAATGTCACTGATCAAGCTGAAAAAGCCTTGTTGGCATTAAATCAGGGGCTTGAGGACGCTGAGTTATACTGTCAGAGATTCCGAAGGTGGGCAGTCCTGACCAAATGGAATGATGATGCTTTGGCAGCCCTTTTTCGGAAGGGTCTGTCAGAGAATGTAAAAGATGTTATGGTGGGTTTCCCTGCTCCCTCTGGTCTCAATGATTCTATGTCATTAGCAATTCAAATTGACAGACGTTTGCGTGAGCGTAGAGGTATGCGTGGAATAGTGTTGCCTTGTGAACCAGCTTCTGAACCCATGCAGTGTGATAGAGTGGCTTCTGGGGCACAGCGTCATGAGTTTCGAAAACGCAATGGGTTATGTTTCTACTGTGGTGACGCCTCTCATGCTATTTCAGTCTGCCCTAAGCGGGGAAGACGTTTTGCATGCTCAGTTGTCTTGGGTAGTGTTCAGACAAAATTTCTGTTGACTGTTACCCTGATTTGCTCCCTGTCCACATTTTCTGCTCAGGCTTTTGTTGATTCGGGAGCAGCTATTAACCTGATGGATTTTGATTTTGCTAAACGTTGTGGGTTTCCCTTGATACCCCTATGGAAGTCTATTCCCCTACTGGGGATTGATTCTACCCCTTTGGCTGAGAATAAACCCCAGTTCTCTACTCAGGTGATAATGAGGGTTGAACCTGATCATCAGGAGAGTTGCAAATTTTTGGTGCTGTATAATCTGCATGACATTGTTGTGCTGGGTTTCCCTTGGTTACAGTCTCATAATCCTGTTTTGGATGGGAAATCTGTGTCTGTAACCAGTTGGGGCTGCCAATGTGTTAATGCCAACACTCCTGTTTTTTCTGCCTCTCCCCAGGCTCAGGATGTTCCTGACTTTTTAACTGATTTTTCTGATGTGTTTAGCGAAAGTAAATCTGCATCCTTGCCCCCCCATAGGAGCTATGACTGCGCTATTGAATTAGTGCCTGGTAGTAAATTCCCTAAAGGTCGCCTTTTTAACTTGTCTGTACCTGAACATGACTCTATGCGGTCTTATATCAAGGAGTCATTGGAGAAGGGTCATATCAGACCATCCTCTTCACCCTTGGGTGCCGGTTTTTTCTTTGTGGCCAAGAAGGATGGTTCATTAAGGCCGTTTATTGATTATCGTCTCTTGAACAATATCACTGTGAAATATCAATATCCGTTACCCTTGATTTCTGACCTGTTTTCCAGGGTGAAAAGTGCTACTTGGTTTACCAAGCTTGACCTCAGGGGGGCGTATAACCTTATTCGCATTAAGCACGAGGATGAATGGAAGACGGCATTTAATACCACAGAGGGGCATTTTGAGTACCTAGTTATGCCCTTTGGGCTCACTAATGCTCCTTCCGTCTTCCAGTCCTTCATGAATGACATTTTCAGGGATTTTGTGGATAAATTTCTGATTGTTTATTTGGATGATATCTTGATTTTTTCCAATGACTGGGACTCTCATGTGAAACATGTTTGGACTGTGTTCCAGATTTTGAGAGAGAATGCTCTGTATGTGAAGGGATCAAAGTGTCTTTTTGGCGTACAGAGGATCTCATTTCTGGGATTCATTTTGTCCCCATCTGTTATTGAAATGGACCCGGTCAAGGTTCAGGCCATCTGTGATTGGGTCCAACCTACTTCATTAAAGGCTCTTCAGAGATTCTTGGGTTTTGCCAATTTTTATCGTAAATTTATTGGTAATTTCTCTGTTATTGTTAAACCATTGACTGATTTGACCAAGAAGGGTTCTGATGTGGTAAATTGGCTTCCTGAGGCAGTCTCTGCGTTTCAGGAACTTAAGCAGAGATTCACTTCTGCTCCTGTTCTACGGCAGCCTGATGTTTCTCTGCCATTTCAGGTGGAGGTTGATGCCTCTGAAATTAGGGCAGGTGCCGTTTTGTTCCAAAGAGATCTAGAGACCTCTAAAAGTAACCCTTGTGCCTTTTTCTCTCGAAAATTTTCTCCAACTAAACGTAATTATGACGTGGGTAATCGGGAGTTATTGGCCATGAAGTGGGCTTTTGAAGAGTGGAGACATTGGCTGGAGGGAGCCAAACATCAGGTGGTGGTCCTCACGGACCATAAGAATCTGGTTTATCTGGAATCAGCCAAGCGACTTAATCCTAGACAGGCCAGGTGGGCCTTGTTTTTCACACGTTTTAATTTTGTGGTTTCCTTTCTTCCTGGCACTAAGAATGTTAAGGCGGATGCCCTCTCGAGGAGTTTCCTTGCGGACTCTCCTGAGTTATCTGATCCTGCTGTTATTTTGAAAGAGGGTGTAGTTCTTTCCGCCATCTCGTCCAATTTGAGACTGGCTCTGGAAGGGTGTCAGGAGGATAAACCCGAGCGCTACCATATTGGGAAATTGTTTGTCCCAGACTGGTGGAAAAAGAGTGTGATGTCTGAGATTCATTGTTCCGCGTTGGCCGGTCATCCCGGAATTTTTGGTACCAGAGACTTGGTTAGTCGGTCCTTTTGGTGGCTTACTTTGTCTCGTGACGTCAGGGAATTTGTGCAGTCCTGCGGGACTTGCTCTCGCTCCAAGCCTTGCTCTCGCTCTAGTGGTTTGTTGATGCCATTGCCTGTGCCCAAGAGACCATGGACCCATATCTCTATGGATTTCATTTCTGACCTCCCTGTTTCTCAGAGAATGACCGTTATCTGGGTGATTTGTGATAGGTTTTCCAAAATGATACATCTTGTGCCATTACCTAAGTTGCCTTCCTCCTCTGAATTGGTGCCTTTGTTCCTTCAGCACGTGGTTCGGTTACACGGCATTCCTGAGAACATTGTGTCTGACAGAGGAGTGCAGTTTGTTTCCAGATTTTGGAGGACTTTTTGTTCTAAACTTGGTGTTCAATTGTCTTTCTCCTCGGCTTTTCATCCTCAGACCAATGGACAAACTGAGAGAACAAACCAGACATTGGAGACTTATCTGAGATGCTTTGTGTCTGCTGATCAGGATGACTGGGTCTCTTTTTTGCCTTTGGTTGAGTTTGCTCTTAATAATAGGGCTAGCTCTGCCACTTTGATGTCTCCATTTTTCTGCAATTTTGGGTTTCACCCTCGATTTTCTTCGGGACAGACGGAGGCTTCTGTCTGTCCAGGTGTTGACTCTGTTGTGGAGCGTATGCAGCAGATTTGGGACCAGGTAGTGGAGAGGTTGTCCCTCTCTCAGGAGAGGGCCCAGCGGTTTGCCAACCGGCATAGGACTAAGGTCCTCAGTTTGAAGTGGGGATTTGTCTGGTTGTCCTCAAGAAATATCCCTATGAGAGTTGCATCTCCTAAGTTTAAGCCTAGGTTCATTGGACCTTATAAGATCATGGAGATTCTTAATCCTGTTTCCTTTCGTTTACTTCTTCCAGGGACATTTAAGATCCATAACGTGTTCCACAAGTCCTTATTGAAGAGGTTTGTCGAGCCAGTGGTTCCTATGGCTGCGCTCCTGACCCTGTTTTGGTTGAGGGCAATCTGGAGTATGTGGTTGAGAAAATATTGGATTCTCGTTTTTCTAGACGGAAACTCCAGTATTTGGTTAAGTGGAGAGGTTATGGTCAGGAGAACAATTCTTGGGTGTTTGCTTCGGACATCCATGCTAGGAGACTGATCCGTGCGTATCACAGAGCTCATCCTGACCGACCTGGTTGCCCAAATGAGGGTTCGGTGACCCCTCCTCAAGGGGGGGGTACTGTTGTGAATGTGTTAGAAATTAATTCTGAGCAGAAGCTCCCTCTGGTGGTTACAAACAGTACTGAACCATTCAATGAAGATTGTGAAGATTGGCAATCAGGTGTTACAGACTGGTCTTATATAAGGGAGGTTCCCTCCCATCAGGGTTGCCGGTGATCAATTGTTCTTGTCTCAACTTTGGTTCCTGGTTCACTTGGAAGCCTGCTGTGTCTTGCCTGCATCTTCTGCTAAAAGATAAGATTTTTTCTGCTTTTATTTTTGTGCTTGCTTTTTGCATTTTGTCCTGCACTTCTGTGGAGGTCAGCCAGGTCCCCTCCGGGGGCTTGTGCTCCTCTCAGTTTATCTGAGCCGCTGTTATTTGTTTATTTGCCTTTTCCAGTTTTTTCAGTGGCTGCTGCTTAGTTTTGTTACACCCGAGAACTAATTTAGGTGGTAGAGGTCGTGTGATCTCAGGTGTTTTTGCAATTAGTGAGTTGATATTTTTTTTAGGGTTTTTTGGATTGCAGTAAGTGTCCTTCCTATCCTTTTCTTTCTAGGAAGATTGGGCCCCAACGTTTGCTCATACTATTTTCTGTCTGTGTCTGTATTTCCTCTTGTCTAACCGCCATTACATGTTTGGGGGCTTCCTATGTTCTTTGGGGATCTGCTCCGGGGCAGATAGTTTTCCTCTTTCTATCTTTAGGTGTAGTTAGCTTCTCAGGCTGTGACGAGGCGTCTAGGACCAACGTAGGTACGCTTCACGGCTGCCTTTAGTTGTGGTGGTTAGTCAGGGTACTGCAATCCAGTAGATTCCAACCTCTCTGGTGTATTGCCTTTTTTTCTGCTCTCCTCAGCTACCAAATCATTACAGATAGGGGGGTGAGGGGACCATGCACATCAGGATTGGGGGGTGAGTTGACCATGCATATCAGGATAGGGGGGTGAGGGGATCATGCACATCAGGATTGGGGGTGAAGGGACCATGCCATCAGGGTTGGGGGGTGAGGGGACCATGCACATTAGGGTTGGAGGGTGAGGGGACCATGCACATCAGGATTGGGGGGTGAGGGGACCATGCACATCAGGGTTGGAGGGTGAGGGGACCATGCACATCAGGGTTGGGGGGTGAGGGGACCATGCATTCCAAGATTGGAGGGTGAGGGGACCATGCATACCAGGATTGGGGGGGTGAGGGGACCATGCATACCAGGATTGGGGGGGTGAGGGGACCATGCATACCTGGATTGGGGGATGAGGGGTACCATGCATACCAGGATAGGGGATGAGGGGACCATGCATACCAGAATTGGGAGGTAAGCGGTGCCATGCATACCAGGATTGGGGGGGTGAGGGGTACCATACATCCTACGATAGGGATGAGGGGACCATACATACCAGAATTGGGGGGTGAGGGGACCATGCATACCAGGATTGGGGGCTGAGGGGACCATGCATGCCAGGATTGGGGGGTGAGATGACCATGCATTCCAGGATTGGGGGGTGAGGGGACCATGCATACCAGGATTGGGAGGGTGAGAGGACCATGATTCCAAGATTGGGGGGTGAGGGGACCATGCATACCAGGATTGGGAGGGTGAGAGAACCATGCATACCAGGATAGGGGGGAGAGGGGACCATGCATATCAGGATTGGGGGTGAGGGGACCATGCGTATCAGGATTGGGGGTGAGGAGACCATGCATACCAGGATAGGGGGGTGGGGGACCATGCATACCAGGATGGGGGGTGAGAGGACCATGCATACCAGTATTGGGGGGTGAGGGGGCCATGCATACCAGGAATGGGGGATGAGGGGTAACATGCATACCTGGATAGGTGGGTGAGGGGTACCATGCATACCAGGATTGGGGGTGAGGGGATCATGCATACCAGAATTGGGAGGTAAGGGGTGCCATGTATACCAGGATTTGGGATGAGGGGACCATGCATACCAGGATTGGGGGTGAGGGGGTACTATACATCCTACAATATGGATGAGGGGGGACCATGCATACCAGCATTGGGGGGTGAGGGGACCATGCATACCAGGATTGGGGGGTGAGGGACAATGCATTCCAGGATTGGGGGGGACCATGCATTCCAAGATAGGGGGGTGAGAGAACCATGCATACCAAGATTGGGGGGTGAGGGGACCATGCATATCAGGATTGGGGGGTGAGGGGACCATGCATATCAGGAAGGGGGCGAGGGGACCATGCATACCAGGATGGGGGGTGAGAGGACCATGCATACCAGGATTGGGGGGTGAGGGGGCCATGCATACCAGGATTGGGGGATGAGGGGTAACATGCACACTAGGATAGAGGGGTACCATGCATACCAGGATTGGAGGGTGAGGGGACCATGCCTACCAGAATTGGGAGGTAAGGGGTGCCATGTATACCAGGATTGGGGATGAGGGAACCATGCATACCAGGATTGGGGGGTGAAGGGTACCATACATACTACGATAGGGATGAGGGGGGACCATGCATACCAGAATTGGCGGTGAGGGGACCATTCATGCCAGAATTGGGGTGTGAGGGGACCATGCATTCCAGGATTGGAGGGTGAGGGGACCATGCATACCAGGATTGGGGGGTGAGGGGACCAAGCATACCAGGATTGGGGGGTGAGGGAACCATGAATACCAGGATATGGATGAGCAGGTACCATGCATACCAGGATAGGAATGAGGGGGTACCATGCATACCAGGATTGGAGGATGAGGGGACCATGCATACCAGTATGAGGAATGGGGTGCCATGCATACCAGATTTGGGTGGGGGTGAGGGGACCATACATACCAGGATAGGGATGAGGGGTGCCATGCATACCAGGATAGGAGGGGGGCAGCACATACCAGGATGGGAGACCATATACCTATAAAAATGCTTGCCACCCGGGCGTAGAACGGGTTCATAGATAGTAATATATATTGGGTCACGGTTGGTGAAAAAAATCTCTAGATGTTTGGCCATTAGACAGCTGATGAACACTAGAAATAAAAGCACAGGAACATTTTCATAATGCTGTTTTCTGGGTAATTTGCACAGATGATAATGAGATAAAAAGGTATAGACAATAAGATTAGGATTATTATCCATGTTGGGTGACATTTAAGCCGATGGTGTGTTTTTTGTCCCTGGGTTTTGGCTTATACAGTACATAAAATTATTTAGCTTTTTACATAACGTTGTAATTTTGCAATCAGAATTTGTAATTAATTTACAAAATAATGACTACCTTTTTTTTTTTTTTTTACAAAGCTTTATTCGACTGGCTGATTACTTGATAGTGAACACTATGCATGTCTTGGCTGTAAATTCAGTCTCTTACTTGCTGAAGTACCTGCTTGAAAAATTGAAAGGTACACCATCTCATGAGGTGATACAGACCTGGAACACTGACGTTTCGAAGGAAGCTGCAGGCACAAAGGTAAAGCCATTTCAAATAAATAACAAGAATAAAGTGAGATGAATAAATGAGTAATGAGCAAGTATGCACTGAAAAGATCAAATTAAAGGGGTCTACCTCCAATATACCCAACATATGCAGGACCATCTGACTATTCCAAAGGGCACTCTAGAGCTCTGTGGTCAGATTGTTTGGATTCCCATTAATGGAACCTCCAGCAATCAGTAAGATGTCACCTATCCAAAGGATAGGTGATAAAGTCTCTCTAGCATAAATGCAATTCAAGTACTAAAGGCTCTTTAACTGGAAGCAATTGCCGATACATTGGTTAGTTGTATGATTCTATTCTTTCCATGTATACTTCTGCCTATATTTAATGTGTATGATGATTATGGTATCTTCCAGTCACACTTAGGATCCTGTTTACACTTTCTTACGAAAATAATGCACGTTTTAAATAAGAAATTATAATTTTCTTGCTTATTGTCTAAGTGTGATTGCAGCAATGTATGTTAATGCTATGTATGGTTAGATTTCATGTTATAAATGTGATGATAAAAAAGATCCTTATGTCTACCTGCACGTACGGTATATTAAATTGCATTGGATTAAAAAATGTGGCCTTGTAATTGTTTAAGAGAAGATTAGGGAAGTAGTGGTCTTACAGATGTTCACAAATGTATAATTTCTTAAAGGGAACTTGTCACATTTAAAATGGTATCTGATCTTCGGGCAGGATGGTACAGACGAGGAGGGGCAGATCTGAATGATATACAATTTTCAGTAAAGGGGATATCCGGGACTTTGTGAAAAACAAAAAATGTGCCTAAGCACTAACAGGCAACTTGTTGCTATCTACCAGCCTGTTGTACCTGGCGCCGTTCATTGCCGGCACAGAGCGGTCACAGACTGCTACTGCTGGAGATTCAGCTGCCTTTGCCAACATCACGTCGACAGAGCGTCAGCTTCTTTTCCACCCTGCTCCGTTGATGTGGCGGGACCTCAGAATCATTCTGATTGACAGCTGGATTTCCGCTACCTAACTGGGGAAGCCAACTGTCAATCAGAATGATGCCGGAAGCCACGCCCCGTCAACAGAGCAGGGTGGAAAAGAAGCCGCTGCTTTCTCTACATGATGCCAGCTGAATCCCCGGGAGGAACAGTCAGTGACCTCTCTGTCCCGGGGAAGAATGGCACTGGGCACAACAGGTAGATAGGTAGCAACTACCTGCCTGTTAGTGCTTAGGCACATTATTTTGTTTTTGAAAAAGTCCCAGATATCCCCTTTAAAATCTCAAGTGTTTGAACTACACAGTCATTAATAGTCTTCCCTGTATGACTGTGCATGCAGCCATTGCTGTCATTCGCTGGGTAGGACCACACACAGGACTTATGTACATACAGAATATATATACAGAACCTCTACCATGGCAGGTAGCAGCTTTAAAATAGATGGGAATTTTCTCTGCCAAAAGATCTAAATGATATTCTTCTTCATTACAGGCAAAATGTACTGTTATGTCTTTATATGCTAGTACATCTCTATATACCTGTATGTAAGGGTAAAATAAAAGTGCTTTTTTCCTATACAATTACTAAAAAATAACTGAAAAACAATTATAAAAAATTAGATTTTTTAATACACCCATAAAATACAAAGAACAGATTATTTATGGTGGTAGGTAAGGTAATGCGTGCATACAAAAATGTAATTCGTGCATACACTACATGTTTATCAAAATAGCGCTTAAGTGCTTAAAAAAACTATAGCTCGTCTCATAAAAAGTGAATGAACAAAAAATGAAAGTCATCTATGCATCAGAACTTGTGCATCACAAAAATATTATTGTGTCAAAGGCGTAGATCATGATTCAGCACAGGGGAGACGAAATACACCTGGTGGGCCCGTAACTAAGTAACCCTGTTTACAACTACAGCATACAAGTTTACAATCGCAGTACAGTTATAGATAGTCACTTACAGCTGACGTTCTTTCTGATTGAGTCATTCAATTTCCCTGTCTTTTCCATCTTGCCCAGACCACCATGACAACTCTTCCAGTCACAACTCTTATGCAGAGTTTACAAAAAAGACAAACGACTTCTCACATTTTCTACACTGTTTCCATGTATTCCTAACCTGCACAAATTCCTCATATTACTGTCACTCCAATGCTGAGCCTTCTGCTGCCGTATTTGTCCCATTTACTGGACCTAATGGGTGGCACAAAAACAATGCTCCTCTTGGTGCCCACTGCACGTGCCCTAGAAAACAGTGCCCACACTTTACCCCAGCTCCCTTATATACAGTATGATTTTGCTACAGCTCCCATATGTACAAATTAATGCCCCCACAGCTCCCATATGCATGATATGATGGACCCATAGCATCCCTATGTCATCCCCACAGCTACCCTACACAGTATGATGTTCTCACTGCTACCCTATACACAGTATGATACCCTCATAGCTCCCCTATATACAGTATGATATTCTCATATGTTCCCTATACACAGTATGATAGCCTTCAAGGCCTCCTTGTACACTGCATAATGCTCTCAAAGGTCCTATATAAAGTAAAATGCTTCCCACACTGTATGATGGCCCCAACAGCAGTCCTCACACAGAATAATGCCCCTAAACCCCCTTATACAGTATAATCTCCCCCAGACTGAATGATGCTCCCACAGCTTCTTAGGCCTCTTTCAGACATCCGTTGTGCGCCTGACGGCGCACTCCGGCATTTTTTTGTCCAACCGCATCCAGCGAAATGTAATGCCGGATGCGTTTTTTTTTGCATTGACTTGCATTAGCGCCGTATGGCGCCGCATGTCAGTGCGTTGTATGCGGTTTTGTCCGGATCCGGCGGAAATGTACATTCCGGCGGCCGGACAAAACGCAGCATGTAACGTTTTTTTTTTTTGCCGGAGTCGTCTGATGTCTCCGGGCATCAGAAACCATCCGGCAAAAAACCACAAGCGGCGCATCCGGTTTTCTGAAGCGGCGCTGCGGCTAAATGCCGGGGGGCGCCATCAGGCGCACACCGGATGTGTGAAAGAGGCCTTATACACAGTATGATGTCTCCCACATTAATCCTCACACATAATTATGCTCCCATAGGTCCCCTATACAGTATAATGTCACCCACACTATATGATGCCCACACAAACCTCCTAGAATGTCTATTAAAATGAAAAATAAACATAATAGTTACCTAACCCCAGGTCCTGGCAAGTTTACCAGCAAACAGCAGAAAGGCGAGGGTGGACCAACATGGTTCAGGTCATGTTAGCACATTTATGCCACGCAGGCTGCTCACCACTGCACAAGCAATATGTGGCCTTGTGCAGTACAGAATGGATCAATCATGGAGAGAGTTGTCTAGACATTTCTCCAAAGTGTCAAAGGAGCAGTCTTACACACAAACAGGCCACATGTTGTTCGTGCAACTGTGAACAGCCTGAGTGGTCTAAATGTGCTACAATGGCCTGCAGAATTTCCGGACTTCTCTACCATCAAAGATACCTAGTAAATCATTGGTCAGCAATTTCAAAAGGAGCTGCCAGCAGTGGATCTTGTTGAGTTTTTGTGGCCAAGTACATTCAGCGTTGCAGAACATTACTCAGACAGACATTAGTAACCTTATTGATAGCATGCTAAGATATGTAAGTGTGTATTTCTGCTTGTAGCGCTCATACTGGATGCTGGATAGATAAAGATGTTTTTTAAAAAGTTGGTTCCATTATTTTCATATCATTAAAGGGAACCTGTCACCAGGTTTCCCAATCTAAACAAAAACCACCACCTTTATCTACTCTATTACTGCAGTACATCGACTCGTATCAAAACCCCAATCTACACCTGCACATGCCAAAAAATATCTTTTAGGCCACGTGTACATGTTAAGTATTTGGTCACTTTTTACATCAGTATTTGTGGACTTGTCATGCACGCCAATCAAGTCAGAAGGACGGCAGCTGCAGGGATTTAGGAGGCACAGAGAAAAGAAAATAGATGCCCAAAAAAATAAAGGGAACACTTAAACAACAGAATATAACTCCAAGTAAATCAAACTTCTGTGAAATCAAACTGTCCACTTAGGAAGCAACACTGACAATCAATTTCACATGCTGATGTGCAAATGGAATAGACAATAGATGGAAATTATTGGCAATTATCAAGACACACTCAATAAAGGAGTGGTTCTGCAGGTGGGGACCACAGACCCCATCTCACTACCAATGCTTTCTGGCTGATGTTTTGGTCACTTTTGAACTTTGGTTGTGCTTTCACACTCGTGGTAACCTGAGACGAACTCTACAACCCACACAAGTGGCTCAGGTAGTGCAGCTCATCCTGGATGGCACATCAATGTGAGCCATGGCAAGAAGGTTTGCTGTGTCTGTCAGCGTAGTGTCCAGAAGCTGGAGGCGCTACCAGGAGACAGGTCAGTACACAAGGAGGAGTGGAGGGGGCAGTAGGAGGGCAACAACCCAGCAGCAGGACCGCTACCTCCGCCTTTGTGCAAGGAGGAACAGGAGGAGCACTGCCGGAGTCCTGCAAATGACCTCCAGCAGGCCACAAATGTGCATGTGTCTGCACAAATGGTTAGAAACCGACTCCATGAGGATGGTCTGAGTGCCCGACGTCCACAGATGGGGTTGTGCTCACAGCCCAAGACCATGCAGGACGCTTGGCATTTGCCACAGAACACCAGGATTGGCAAATTGGTGCCCTGTGCTCTTCACAGATGAAAGTAGGTTCACATTGAGCGCATGTGACAGACATGACAGAGTCTGGAGATGCCATGGAGAGCGATCTGCTGCCTGCAACATCCTTCAGCATGACCGGTTTGGCAGTGGGTCAGTAATGGTGTGGGGCGGCATTTCTTTGGAGGGCCACACAGCCCTCCATGTGCTCGCCAGAGGTAGCCTGACTGCCAATAGGTACCGAGATGAGATCCTCAGACCCCTTGTGAGACCATGTGCTGGTGCGGTTGGCGCTGGGTTCCTCTTAATGCAGGACAATGCCAGACCTCATGTGGCTGGAGTGTGTCAGCAGTTCCTGCAAGATGGAGGCATTGAAGCTATGGACTGGCCCGCCCGTTCCCCAGACCTGAATCCGATTGAGCACATCTGAGACATCATGTCTCGCTCCATCCACCAGCGTCACGTTGCAACACAGACTGTCCAGGAGTTTGCGGATGCTTTAGTCCAGGTCTGGGAGGAGATCCCTCAGGAGATCATCCGCCGCCTCATCAGGAGTATGCCCAGGCTTTGTACAGTAGGGAGGTCATACAGGCACGTGGAGGCCACACACAATACTGAACCTCATTTTGACTTGTTTTAAAGACATTACATTCCACTTTAATTTTGTGTGTGACTCCAAATCCAGGCCTCCATTGGTTTATAAATTTGATTTCCGTTGATGATTTTTGTGTGATTTTGTTGTCAGCACATTCATCTTTGTACAGAGCAAAGTATTCAATGATTCAATGAGAATATTTCATTCATTCAGATCTAGGATGTGTTATTTGAGTGTTCCCTTTATTTTTGAGCAGTGTATAAAATATTGGCATATGGAGGGGAAGTTAGGGCTTATATACAGGTTGATGGACTGCCGTAATAGAGCATTTAAGGATGGTGACTTTTAGTTTATATTGAGCACCTGGTGACAGGCTCCCTTTAACATGTCTATCGAGCTTTTGATTTTCAGAATTCCATGCCTTTCTTCTCTTGGTGTTGCAATTTCAGCTGCACTGTGTCTCATTGTACAATATAATATCTGTACGTAGACCAATGTAGCTACTATAGCACTGGATCATTATTCTATAGAGATGCTGTAGGGTGAACTATTTAATTTTTCAATGCCTGTGCCTATGTTCCTAAAGCAATCTCCCTTTTATTGTTACATTTTTATAGGCATTAAATATTTTTTCATTCTACTATATCTTGAAGGATGTAGAAACCTAGCAGTTATGGCACCAGTCACCACTGAAAAATGAATGAGTATCTTGAAGAGAGTATTTATTTCCATTAAAGAGAAAAACCCCTAGCTGCATTACTGTATTAAATGCTAAGAACTTGTAGCTTGCCAAATTAAGATTGCTGTGATATGAGTGACAAGGTTAAATGCTTCATTGTGTACGGTGAAACGTTTCATTGCCTAGTAATATAATGGGCTACTTCCAAGACGTGTATGAGCAGTTCTTACATAAAAATTCAGATGATTTATGTTTTAGAGTTATAAGTTTTAGAATGTACTGAAAAAAATATGACTTTTTGTAAATTAGCAGTTTCAGTGTCTTAGGCTGCTTTCACACATCAGTCTTTTGACGTCAGGCGCGATCCGGCGTGTTTTTAAAAAAACGCATCCGGTACCAGATGCGTTTTTTTAGCATTGACTTACATTAGCGCCGGATCGCGCCTGATGTCACTGCGTTGCATCCGTTTTTGTCCGGATCCGTCGGAAATGTACATTCCGGCGGCCGGACAAGACGCTGGCTGCAACGTTTTTTTTTTCCCGGAGCCGCCTGATAGTGCCTGAATCGGCGCTTCAGGCGGCCGGAAACAATGCAAATCTATGGAACCAGACCAGTCTTTTGTCAAATCCTTCAGAAAACTGATCCGGAATCCAAGGTCTCACTCTCTCTCTCTCTCTCTCTCTCTCTCTTTCCACATAGGAAATTTTCTCTTTCCGGGTTGAAAAGGTCAGGACGGATCCGGCAAGAAAACTGATCAGTTGCATCAGTTTTTTTAAAATCAGCGCCGGATCCGTCCTGTCAGGCATAGGACGGATTATGCCTGACACAAAAACTGATGTGTGAAAGTAGCCTTAGCCTGCCAATTACAATGTATTCATTTCCATTTCGGAACATTGTATTCAACATACGATGATATCTCCTGACAACATATCATTTTCAAAGCTAGGATAAAATGCTATTCGAACATCTGTCTATAAATTCATGTATCTTCAGTTTCAAAAAAATAGAATCTCTCTTGCATTGTTATGAAAGTGACATAAATGATTCAGCTTCATTTATGTACCTTTGCATATATGTAGTCAAGTCGTTGGGAGTGTAAAATCAGGGTGATTGCCCATGGTCCCATCCCCAAAAGGATCCCTAACCTGTCCAAGCCAAACCTGCACTAATAATGCCAGACCTGCATAATCAGTGCAGTTTCTGAGCTTAGGACCACGTTCACACTATCAGTATTTGGTCAGTATTTTACCTCAGTATTTATAAGCCAAAACCAGGAGTGGGTGATAAATACAGAAGTGGTGACGTGTTTCTATACTTTTCCTCTGATTATTCCACTTCTGGTTTTGGCTTAAAAATACTGATGTAAAATACTGACCAACTACTAAACGTGAGAATGTAGGATAAGAATGTAGAAGAATCTTGGTGACATTATGGTCACATCACTTCATCATGTGGAAGTCTGGTGGAACTGAAGAGGAGGAGAGTGCCTGGCATGTCCTCCACACTGTGTGTGCGTGTGTAACATAATGCGTGTTTGTGTGTGTAATATGCAGTGTGATCACATGTGTGTGTGTAACATGCTGTGTGTGTGGCATGCTCTGTATGCGTGTGTGTAAACTGCAATGCATGCGTGCCTCATGAATTCTGTTTAACATGCAGTGTTTGTGTCTAACATGTAATGTGTGTGTGAGAGGCAGAGCCAGGGCCGTAGTCGTGGCTGAGGCTAGAGGCTCTGGTGTGCCCTGGCCCCCCGTCACATGAAAATAATGTCCATTACTCTGCATACCTGTGGATTCACCTTTTGCACAGTCAGGGTCTCCTCTATGTTGCTGGAGGCTTCCTCTGTCCAGTTTCACACAGATTGAGACACAGTCCATTTAATCTTTTAAACGTACAACTATACTGGTCTTCTTACACAGTACATCCGTATTCGTTACAGCATCAACATCAGATTTCATGCAATGCAACTCTTCCTCTTTCCCTGTACTCTTTCTGTTATGCAGCATGTTCCTGGGTCGGACTGTATCATAGGGTTCCTCAGCGTTCTCCCTGTCCAGACTCACTGCGCTTGGGGGTTCCCTCAGCCGTTTCACCCCGGATCTGAGGGCATCAGCCCATGCGATGATCTGCCACATGGTGAGCGACCTACCTGATATGATATGGTAGCCGAGGAGGACAGTAACAAAAATAGCAAAGGCAGACAGTCACGCTGGGGCCCAAACGCTGGGGCCCAAAACTGTCTAGATAGGACAGGACAAAAAAGAATACTTTCTGCAATCCAGCAAAACCCTAGGAAAAATTCCAACACTTCTGATTCCAAAAAATACTGAGACCACACGATCTCTCCCCGCTATATCAGAACTCTGGTGTGAACAGGTAGCTACCCAGCAGCCACTGAAATAACAGGGACTGAACAAATGAACCGAGATAACTGAAAAACAGAGACCAGCGCAGGCCCCAGCAGGGGGACCCAGCTGACCTCACACAGAAGGCAGTAAAATAAAAGAAAACAAAAGCACAAAAACAAGCAAGAAATAGCTTATCTGAAAGTTGCAGGAGACCGCAGCAAGCTGACTTCCAAACTGGACCAGGAAGAGACAACTAATCACCGGCGAGTTTCATGGGAAAGTTACTCCCTTAAATCTCCCCAGTCATCACTCCCAGATTGCCAATCGTCCGCAGCTGGATCCTCAGCTGAAGGGCCTCTGTCAGTCAAGACAGCTTCATTAATATCAACAGCCACCAGAGGGAGCCCCAACTCAGAATCCAGAGAATTCACAACAGTACCCCACCAGGCCAATCAGGGTGAGCCCGGTGAAAGGCGCGAACCAATCTCTCCGCATGAATGTCAGAAGCAAACACCCAAGAATTGTCCTCCTGACCATAACCTTTCCACTTAACCAAGTACTGGAGTCTCCGCCTAGCCAGACAAGAATCCAATATCTTCTCCACTTCATACTCCAGATTGCCCTCAACCAAAACAGGCTCAGGGGTGCAACCACTGGCTCAAAAAACCTTTTCAATAAAGATTTGTGGAACACGTTGTGAATCTTAAACGTCCCTGGAAGAGCCAAACGGAAGGAAACGGGATTAAGAATTTCCAAGATCTTATAAGGTCCAATGAACCTTGGCTTAAGTTTTGGAGACGCAACGTTCATAGGGATATTTCTTGAGGACAACCAAACCATGTCACCCACTTTAAACCGAAGACCATCAGTCCTATTCCGGTTGGCAAACCATTGGGCCCTCTCCTGAGAGAGAGAAAACTTATCCACTACTTGATCCCAAATCTGCTGCATTCTCTCCACCATAGAGTCAACACCCAGACAGACAGAAGCCTCCACCTGCCCCGAAGAAAATCGAGGATGAAACCCGAAATTGCAGTAAAAAGGGGACATCAAAGTGGCAGAATTAGCCCTATTATTGAAAGCAAATTCAGCCAAAGGCAAAAAAGAGACCCAGTCATCTTGATCAGCAGACACAAAACATCTCAAATAAGTTTCCAAGGTCTGGTTTGTTCTCTCAGTCTGCCCATTGGTCTGAGGGTGAAACGCAGAGGAGAAAGACAGCTGAACTCCCAGTTTAGAACAAAAGGTCCTCCAAAATCTGGAAACAAATTGGACTCCTCTGTCAGACACAATGTTCTTTGAAATGCCGTGCAACCGAACCTCCTGCTGAAAAAACAAGGGCACCAACTCTGAAGAGGATGGCAACTTCGGCACTGGCACAAGATGGATCATCTTGGAAAATCTATCACAGATCACCCAGATAACGGTCATTCTCTGAGAGACAGGGAGGTTGGAAATAAGATCGATAGAGATATGGGTCCAAGGCCTCCTGGGCACAGGCAGTGGCATTAACAATCCACTAGAGCGAAAGCAGGGTTTGGACCGAGAACAAGTCCCACAGGACTGCACAAAATTCCTGACATCACGAGATAAAGTAGGCGACCAAAAGGATCAACTAACCAAATCTCTAGTACCAAAAATACCGGGATGACCAGCCAACGCAAAGCAATGAACTTCAGACATAACTTTCTTCCTCCATTGGTCTGGCACATACAATTTCCCCGCAGGGCAAAGTTCAGGTTTATCCCCATGAAATTGCTCCAGGGCCCATCTCAAATCTGGTGAGATAGCGGAAAGAACCACACCATCCTTCAGAATGGCCATAGGCTCAGTCACATCAAGAGAATCCGCAAGGAAACTCCTAGAGAGGGCATCCGCCTTAACATTCTTAGTACCCGGGAGAAAGGAGACCACAAAGTTAAAACGCGTGAAAAACAGGGCCCATCTGACCTGTCTAGGATTCAATCACTTGGCTGATTCGAGATAGATCGAGTTTTTGTGGTCAGTGAGGACCACAACTTGATGTTTGGTTCGCTCTAACCAATGTCTCCACTCTTCGAACACCCACTTCATAGCAAATAATTCCCGATTCCCCACATCATAATTACGTTCCGCTGGGGAAAACTTTCGGGAGAAGGTGCAAGGGTTAATCTTAGAGGTTACAGGATCCCTTTGGGACAAAACGGCTCCTTCCGCAATCTCAGAAGCATCTATTTCCACCTGAAATGGGAGAGAAACATCAGGTTGCAGCAGAACCGGAGCAGAAGTGACTCTCCGCTTAAGCTCCTGAAAAGCCGAAACTGCCTCTGGAGACCAATTAACCACATCAGAGCCCTTTTTGGTCAAATTAGTCAGTGGTTTCACAATACCAGAAAAATTACTTATAAATTTACGGTAAAAATTAGCAAAACCTAAAAATCTCTGAAGAGCCTTCAATGAAGTGGGCTGAACCCAATCAGAAATGGCCTGAACCTTGACTGGGTCCGTTTCAATAGCAGACGGAGACTAAATGAATCCCAAAAACGAAACCTTCTGTATGCCAAAGAGACATTTTGATCCCTTGACATACAAAGCATTTTCTCTCAAAATACGGAACACCATCCGAACATGCTCCACATGAGAATCACAGTCATTAGAAAAAATCAAAATATTGTCCAAATAGGCGATCAGAAACTTATCCACAAAATCCCGGAAAATATCGTTCATGAAAGATTGGAAGACGGAAGGGGCATTAGTGAGCCCAAAAGGCATCACTAGGTACTCAAAATGCCTCTCAGGGGTATTAAACGCCTTCTTCCATTCATCCCCGTGCTTAATGCGAATAAGATTATATGCCCCATTAAGGTCAAGCTTGGTAAACCAACTAGCACCTTTCACTCAGGAGAATAAATCGGAAATCAGGGGTAACGGATACTGATATTTAACAGTGATCTTATTAAGGAGACGATAGTCAATACATGGTCTCAATGAACCATCCTTTTTGGTCACAAAGAAAAAGCCGGAACCCAAGGGTGAAGAGGACGGTCTAATATGACCCTTCTCCAATGACTCATTGATATAAGATTGCATAGCATCATGCTCAGGTACAGACAAATTGAAGAGCAGACCCTTGGAAAATTTACAACCGGGCACCAACTCAATTGCGCAATCATAACTCCTATGAGGAGGCAAGGACGCAGACTTACTTTCACTAAACACATCAGAATAATCAGCCAAATAGTCGGGCATCTCCTGAGACTGGGGAGAGGTAGAAAACACCGGAGTGTCACCATGAACACATTGACAACCCCAACTGGCCACAGACACAGACTTCCAATCCAAAACAGGATTATGGGTCTGCAACCAAGGAAAACCCAGCACAATAATGTCATGCAAATTATGCAACACTAAAAATTTACAATTCTCTTGGTGGTCCGGGGCTGCCCACATTATCACCTGGGTCCAAAACTGGGGTTTATTCTCCGCCAAAGGGGTTGAATCAATGCCCAGCAAAGGAATAGGAGTCCGCAAGGGTATGATGGGAAACCCACAAGTTTGGCAAAGTCGAAATCCATCAGGTTCAGTGCTGCTCCTGAATCGACAATAGCCTGAGTGGAAAATGTGGACAAGGAGAAGATCAAGGTAACAGTCAAGAGAAATTTAGACTGTACAGTACATTGCCCAAAACAAATGAGCGTGAAAAAAGTCTTCCCCGTTTAGGGCAGATGAAAATAGTTTGAGAAGCATCCCCACAATAAAAACACAACTTATTACGCTTCCGAAATTCTCGACGCTGAGCCCCAGAAACAACCCCATCACACTGCATGAGCTCAGGGGCCCGTTCGAAAGGTAACACCACCTCTCGCATAGTTTTACGTTCACGCAGGTGTCGGTCAATTTGAATAGCTATTGACATAGAATCGTTGAGCCCCGAGGGGACAGGAAATCCCACCATAACATCTTTTACGGTCTCTACCAGCCCTTTCTGAAAAAGTGCCGCTAGTGCATCATCGTTCCATTTAGTAAGGACTGCCCATTTTCGGAATTTCTGACAAAATAACTCTGCAGTTTCCTGACCCTGGTTCAATGCCAACAAGGTTTTCTCAGCTTGATCAATAACATAAGGTTTGTCGTACAATAATCCCAGAGCTTGAAAAAACACATCAACATTAGCCAACACAGGATCTCCAGGTGTCAGGGAAAAGGCACAGTCCTGAGGGTCGCCGCGCAACAGGGAGATGACAATTAGACCGATCCTCAGAAAATAAATCAGGCAGAGGAATCCTAGGTTCCATATCAGAAAACTGAGTGAGATAAGCAGAAATTCCCCGAACTTCAGTAGCGAGCTGCCCAACACGACCAGACAACTGCACAATCTCCATTGAAGAAGAAAGAAAATCCTCCTACAACCCCCAGAGAAAAAGAGGAAAAAATAATAAAAAAAAACCTCACTCTTTTTTTTTTTTTTTTACTATTCTTTCCTTCTTTTGATTACGGTTAGGCCGGTGATTCTGTTATGATATGGTAGCCGAGGAGGACAGTAACAAAAATAGCAAAGGCAGCCAGTCACCCAGAGAGTTTGGTAACTAATACTTTCTGCAATCCAGCAAATTTCCAACACTTCTGATTCCAAAAAATACTGAGATCAAACGATCTCTCCCCATTATATCAGAACTCTGGTGTGAACAGGTAGGTAGCTACCCAGCAGCCACTGAAATAACAGGGACTGAACAAATGAACCGAGATAACTGAAAAACAGAGACCAGCGCAGGCCCCAGCAGGGGGACCCGGCTGACCTCATACAGAAGGCAGAAAAATAAAAGAAAACAAAAGCACATAAACAAGCAAGAAATAGCTTATCTGAAAGTTGCAGGAGACCGCAGCAAGCTGACTTCCAAACTGGACCAGGAAGAGACAAGTAATCACCGGCGAGGATCATGGGAAGGTTACTCCCTTAAATCTCCCCAGTCATCACTCCCAGATTGCCAATCGTCCGCAGCTGGATCCTCAGCTGAAGGGCCTCTGTCAGTCAAGACAGCTTCATTAATATCAACAGCCACCAGAAGGAGCCCCAACTCAGAATCCAGAGAATTCACAACACCTGCCCTTCTGTACTGTTGTGACTTCTGCAGCTCTTCTTATGGCCTTCAGTACATTATGGGGTCGTACCGCCTCACCCGGTAATGCAGCGGCCTCCCTGTCCAAACTCACTGTGCTTTAGGGTTCCCTCAGCCGTTTTGCCCCGAATCTGAGGGCATCAGCCCATGCAATAAGTTGCCACATTATGCAGCCACCTGTGTCCCTGTACTGTCCTGGTCTTTCCTTCAGCCTCTGTTCCTTCACTGATGAATCCATTGCTGCTAGGCTGTACTTCTGCCCCCCTCTGGCCCTAAGTCCACCCTAGCTGCTCGGGCTTCCCAGCCCCTTCTCCCTCTAACCAGGAAACTGTTCCTACCTTATCCCAGTAAACCCCTCCTATGTTTAATTATTAACTATGTGGAACTCCTATCTAATACTATGTGCACTAGAATGCCCCCATCTAGTGGCCAAAACTGGGCACTACGCTTTCCCTCTGAAACAATACCCATATAAATGCTTTATACACAACAGACAGGGCATGAAATATTCACATTAGCCATCACTTGTTAAACATTACAGATAAATAAACATATGTTAAACAGCAGTATACGGGAAAGTCGTGTTAAGAATATCACATTTACAGATCAGTGAAATAACTACTTAACTGGGACGTATAAAGGGAGTATACATAAGCGTTCATAAACCCTTTGTGTGTGTAACATGCAGCATATGAATTTGTAGCTTGGAATGTGTGTAACATCCATGTTTTAAAATACAAGCATTGCAGGCAAGTGTTCGTAGGTGGAAACCTGTTGGTATTTGTAATGGGCTGGGTGGTGGAACCAATGTGCCGTAGCCCAAGGAAGATCTTGAAGGGCGTGACTAGTAGCCTCACCTAATCTGACCATGAATACGCATCAGCATACGATACCAAGATCTGAGGAGAGATAAGGGAGGTGGTCCAGGTGCTATTCCAGGACTGACCTTGGATAGATGGCAGCTGTACCCCTAGGAACGGTTGGCTCGGACGGTCCGAGTGACTGTCCAACAGATGCAGGCAGGCGGAGTAAGACGACAGGTACCACCAATGCAGACCAGACCGTCCGACGGAGAGATGAGTTTTAGAAAGTGCAACTGGACCAGGTGATGTAGAGATAAGCAGTGGCAGGTGCAGCGGGACCAGCAGACATAGAGATGAACACTGGCAAGTGCAACGGGAGCCACTGACGTAGAGATGAGAACTGGCAGGTGCAACGTGACTGGCTGACGTAGAGATGAGCACTGGCAGTTGCAACGGGACCAGTTGACATAGACATGACCATGGCAGGTGCAGCGTGACTGGCTGATGTAGAGAAGTTCTGGCAGGTGCAGCATACAAGGATATGAGGACTGGGACCTGAGAATTCACAAGAGTGTTAGGAAACAAACTCACAACATTACACAGGCACCTCCATGCTGAAGGAGGTGTTTTAAATAGTAAGTGTCCGCCAGCAATTGGCTGGGGACACTATTGTGGAATGTGCAAGGCCCCTGTAAAAAAGCGTGTGCGAGCACATGCTCTTAGCACAGTGCCTGGCGACCTGCATGCAGTGCTCACAATCCTTGCAGCTGCAGACCCAGAAGGAGGAAACGGAGCAGGACGGGAGCCGCGACGGTGAGTACGCCGGTGCCTCTGCAGAGGGAGAGGATCCACAGGCAGAGACTCCTGCACTACAGTATTCACCCAATGAACATGCAAAATGCTCATTCATTGGGTGATTGGACAATTTATACCGGAACAAATATCATCGTTCTCGGCAGCAAATTGCCCCGAGTAAACAGGAGAGTTATTGCCTACAGAATGATATTTTATTGGGACAGAATGATCTATTAGTGATCATTCTGCCCCCATCATTTTTCATCAGCCATTTCAACAAACACAAATGACCGAAATGTAACCTGTCATATCCCAAAAGCTATTAACCTACTAATCTGCCTAGTTCGATACGAATTCCATCAGGATGTGCTTCAAAAATGTGACATGAATTGTTTTTTCCATCAGTCACTTTTCAAACCCTCTTAAACCAGTTTCCCATGTAGTGTAAACCCTGCAGTTTTTTTAGCTGCGTTATTTTGTACAGAATATCTGCTGCGTTTCACAGTTTAAGCACAGTGATCTGATTTCATGAAAACTCATGCCCACTGTGAGTTCAGAGATTCTGTTGAACTGTACGTTTATCAGGAGCCTGAAAACAAAAAAACACACGTAAAAAACATAGTTGCATTTTTAAGTTACGAAATCTCAGCATTTCTGCACTAAAAAAGAATACATTAAAAATGTTGCTTCAAATCTGCACCACAAACTCACAAACTAAAAGTGGAAAAATTGTAAAGAATATACATCAGGGTCTCCTTTTGCATCAATTACTGCACAATTGCGGCGTGGCATGGAGGCGATCAGCCTGTGGCACTGCTGAGGTGTTATGGAAGCCCAGGTTGCTTTGGTAACAGCCTTCAGCTTGTCTGCATTGTTGGGTCTGGTGTCTTTCATCTTCCTCTTGCCAAGGTTAAGGTCAGGCGATTTTGCTGGCTAATCAAGCACAGTGATACTGTTGTTTGTAAACCAGGTATTGGTATTTTTGGCAGCATGGACAGGTGCCAAGTCCTGCTGAGGAATGAAATTTCCATCTCCAAAAAGCTTGTCGGCAGAGGGAAGCATGAAGTGCACTAAAATTTCCTGGTAGACGGCTGCACTGACTTTGGTATTGATAAAACACAGTGGACCTACACCAGCAGATGACATGGCTCCCTAAACCATCACACTAGACCTCCAGCAGCTTGAATTGTGTGCCTCTTCACTCTTCCTCCAGACTCTGTGACCTTGATTTCCAAATTAAATGCAAAACTTACTTTAATCTGAAAACAACGCCTTGGACCATAGAGCAACAGTCCAGCTTTTTTTCTCCTTGGCCAGGTAAGACGCTTCTGGCGTTGTCTATTGGTCATGAGTGGCTTGACACTTGTAGCCCATGTCCTGGATACGGCTGTGTGTGGTGGCTCTTGATGCAATGACTCCAGCAGTAGTCCACTCCTTGTGAATCTCCCCCAAATTTTTGAATGGCCTTTTCTTAACAATCCTTTCAAGGCTGAGGTTATAGTGGTTGCTTGTGCACCTTTTTCTACCACACTTTTTCCGTCCGCTCAACCTTCCATTAATATGCTTGGATACAGCACTCTGTGAGCAGCCAGCTTCCTTAGTAATGACCTTTTGTGGCTTACCCTCCTTGTGGAGTGTGTCAATGACTGCCTTCTGGATATCTCTCAAGTGAGCAGTCTTCCCCATGATTGTGGAGACTACTGAAACAGACTAAGTGATCTTTTTAAACGCTTAGGAAGTCTTTGCAAGTGATTTTTGTTAATTATTCTAATTTACTGAGATAATGACTTTTGTGTTTTCATTGGCTGTAAGCCATAATCATCAACATTAACAGACCACATGAAATAGATCACTCTGTTTGTAATGACTCTATATAATATATGAGTTTCACTTTTTGTATTGAAGAACTGAAATAAATTAACTTTTTGATGATATTCTGATTTTGTGAGAAGCACCTGTAATACGCACGTTAGCACATTATATGTGAACACACGTAGTACACACATGAACACAAGCATATATAAGATACACACATACACATTATGTATGCATGTACACATGACACACATATATACAATACATAATGTACACATATATACAGTAAATACTATTCACAAAGGTACACTTTACACATACTATATATACACATTACACAAGTGGTATATTATACCACAACGAAAGAAAAAAAACCATCACCGGTTATTATCGTCAATGTTTGTAATTTCATTTCTTTGCTGGGTTTATATCAGGTCTTATTTTTAAACAGACTAGAAATAGATCTCTTTAGGTGCCATTTTAACAAACACAAATGTAAGTGTCACATTTATATTAAGTTAGTTGAGTTAAATGGGGAAAAAATTACATCTTTTTTATGTCATTTACCAAATGCAATAAATAATATTGACTATTATACATATCGCTACGATTACTGGAATATCAAATATATCTATGTTATTTAGTGGATTGTGATGATTATTTTTTTTAAAGTGTAAAAATATAATACAATTATCAAATTTGTTTTTGTACCATCATGTTTTAGTAATTTTATATAAAAAAATCTTTTACTTTTCATCTCTTTTTTTCCCTATAACATACGGGTATATAGAGCTATACTAATTTATAGAGATGACTGTTATATAGATAATGATCTGTATGTACCAGTACATTGTGCCTGTAAAGAAGAAGAATAACATTTATGTCTTTAAAAAAGAAAAGTTTCACACACACAACAGTGCAGCCGTGGCTCACCGTTAATAATTCTGCTTTCCAGGCTAGAGGGCCATGAGTTTGAATCATTGGTAGGACCTGATACAAGAAAATTAAATACATAGAAGCATCATATGAGCAAATTCAAATTCAGGAAGGATTCCTGTCTACATAGGGAAGTGAAGTCAGTTGCATGCTACGAGGGCCCCTGTTTCCTATCTATAGAGAGAGATGATGAACACAAAAAGGATATACGTACTATGATTGCATTATTCATCCTAAGTGTGAACACATGTCAGCCTTGTTGGGTTCCCCTTCCCCACAGATTCTGTGCAGCTCAACAGGCTTGTAGTATGTGACATGTCTGAATGAGTTAATAAATATGAAAATTATTTAGACTTGAGAGTCCTCAGTGGTTGATACCTTTTAATGGCTAACTGAAAAGATGGTAACAAATTAATAAATATGATCATTCTTTCTTCATTGTTGTTAATTTTTACTGCAATTGTTCTCATATTTAAAATTTACTGACCATTTTATATGTTTATGTAGCCCGCAGTAGCTGCTCCAATATCCAGTGCTCCTGCTGAAGAAGAAATAGTGCCAATGTTCCTCTCAGAGATAATTCTTGATACTCAGTCGTTATGGTTTGAGCCGTCTATGGATGATTTTCAGGTTTGTTTCACAATTAATATCAAAAAATATATATCGCCTAGACTAGTGGCACTTCCAATTACAGATAAATCAGATAAAGGATAGGAAACTTTTTGTCATAAAATCAAAGAAATTTTATTAAAGCAAATTGAAATAAATTACAAAATAGCATAATAATACATATGGGGACAGCAGAATGCAAAAAAACACAACCATAAATAGGTACTGGGGTTCAAAAAGTGTATATATATGAATCCTGTAATTATTCGTAAAAAGATCATAATGTCATTCAGTAGTTATATAATGCTTCAAAAGTGCATATGGAGCAAAAATACAAAGCTTCCAATAAGAATAAGGGGATATGTATCCCAACCACAATGAAGATAAAAGGATCATAAATAACACCCCATTTAATAAAAACCAGCTAGGTCCCTATTCCTAAAGGCAGCAGTATTAAAGGTAAAGCTACATAAATGCATAGTGCAACGTGTTATTCAAAATGCCAACAAAAACATATGAATGGAAGAATAAAAAACATAAAGGAAAAAGGTCTGATAAATGCACGCATCACTGGCGGTCAGCGCTCGCTTGCTAATATGTGCATTAGGAGAAGGTGAAGAAAGCTGCAGGAAAGTGTATAGAGGAATGCGCTTTATTTGTAGTATTAGTTAAGTTGTATAATGGGTTTTCTTGGAATCCTGTTACCTGATTCTTACTGTGCAATCTGCAGGCAGCATGAATGATCATCTGGCTGCACGCTGGAGCATTTTAGAGAAAAAAATACTTATCAGGCCGGGGACCATAGTGAGAGACATGACTAGTCCGGCGCCACCACTTTCCGACTTCTCCCAGCACTGCTAGAGGTGATTGACTGGTCTCCCTCTTGAGTATGCTTACAGAGAAATGGTTTTAGTGGAACAGTTAGGGCCCATTTAGATGGATCCACAATTAAAAAATAAGCATTTGTAGGAATGCTCATTACTGATTATTGGTTTGTCTGATAAGACCAGCAAACACCAAGCTTAAAAATAATTATTATCTACAGTACATCATCTTGTGTAACCAGGACAAGTGCTGACGAGAACAATGATATTCCAGTTGGTCTGCCTAAACAGACGAGTAAACGACCTACCATTGGTTTGTATAGAGCTGGTGTATTCAAAGGGAGGCCAATAGATAGATAGATAGATAGAGAGATAGATACAGTAGATAAAAAAAGAGAAAAGCTGGTCACAGCCGAAATTTTGACACAACATATGGGCTAATAAAGTCCACTTTTTCATCATTTATTGAACTGCTGCCTTCTTTTTTTATTATTTATACAAAAGGATATTTGGAGGGCCTTGCACCCTGAATTCATCTATACAGTGCTGTTCCATTTTTTTCTTACTGTTGCATATTTCTGCATGTAGATGGACTTCATATAATATTCAACTTATTTTTAACACATTTTAATTTTTGTAGGACAGCATTGCTGAAGTGGTCAATCAATTCCAAGAAACTGTTTTGTCATTGGCCAACCTTGTCCCAGACACCTATTTGATGCCTTTACTCAGCCTACTATTAACAATAAGCTGGAGGAGAAGACTTGTGGAGAGGGACCAAGTTTAAGCACAATGTTTGAAGATGACAAGCATTTACAGTGTCTAGTTTCTCAAATAAAAGTGAGTTATGAATTAAATCCATCTGCAGATTACTCAGGTATGCAAATCTGCTCTTTATAGTGACACTGGTGAGCATTTTCTGATTTTACAGCAGGAACAATTCAGATGCTTATTCCATGTTGTGAGTAAATCACACTGCCACCGGTATGTGAAGTGTGATGAATCTATGCACAGATACAGGCTGCTAAAATGCAAAGGGTATTGCTGTTGGCACGTCCTTGTTTTACAAGGGTGTACAGCATTTTTTGGTCCCAGGACCACATCCAATCCGAAGGGCCGCAAACAAATTTAAAGGAGTACTTACATGAATACATCACCAGAAACACGATCAGTACATGAATGCAGCACCAGAACCACCATTAGTACGTAAGTACAGTTCCATAACCACTGTTAGCACATGAATGCAGTGCCAGAACAATCATCACTGCATTAATATAGTGCAAGAACTACCACCAGTACATGAATACATCACCAGACCCACTGTCAGTACATGAATACATTGCCAGAACCACCGTCAGTACATGAATACATCTCCAGAACCACTGTCAGTACACGAATGCAGTGCCAAAACCACCATCAGTATATGAATACCTCACCATTACCACCATCAGTGCATAAATACATCACCAGAACCACTGTCAGTACAGAAATGCAGAACCACCATCAATACATGAATATATCTCTAGGATCACCATCAGTGCATGAATACACCACCAGAACCACTGTTAATACACAAATGCAGTGCCAGAACCACCGTCAGTACATGAATACATCTCCAAAATCACCATCAGTACATAAATAATCACCAGAACCACTGTCAATACATAAATACATGAACCAGACCAACTATCAGTACATGAATGGAAAACCAGACCCACCATCAGTACATGAAGGCAGAGCCAGAACCACTGTCGGTACATGAATGCAGAGCCAGAACCACCATCAGTACATTAATACATCACCACAACTACCATCAGTACATGAATACATCACCATAACCACCACCATTACATGAATACAGCGCTAGAACCACCGTCAGTACATAAATCAGTCCCACAACCACCATCAGTACATGAATACATCAGCAGAACCACTATCAGTATATGAATACATCAACCGATCCACCGCAAGTACATGAATACAGCCCCAGAGCCACCATCACGGAACCAACCTCAGTACATAAATGCAGTGCCAGAACCACCATCAGTACATGAATACATTACCAGAACCACTGTCAGTACATGAATGTATCACCAGAATCAGCGTCAGTACTTCACGAGAACCACCATCAGTACATGAATATAGCATTAGAACCACCATCATCACATGAATACATCACCAGAACCACAGCCAGTACATGACTGCAGTGCCAAAACCACCATCAGTGCATGAATACAGCACCAGAACTACCATTAGTACATGAACACATCACTAGGACCACTGTCAGTACATAAATATGTAAAGTGGCCAAGTTCGGTAGTCATCACCGAACTGCTGGCATGATGACTACGCTCTGGCACTTTACAGGAAAACAGTGTCGCAGTCCCAGTGTGCTGTCAGATGTGGAGTGCATCACACTCATTTGTAGGCCACAGGCCTCTGCTGTTTCCAGGCCACCATCCTCTGTAGTCGCCGTACACAATTCATGGGACACCAAGTTCTTTATAAGAGGCAAACATTTACTGGTCAGTTCAAGTTCATTAGATTGTGACATGTGGGATAGGGCACAGCATTTCATGTTACTTCCTTCCTTGGTACAAAACCTCTTCAGCTCTACCATTCATTCGTTCTGGACTATCCCTATGTCTACTGACTCCGTCCACCTCAGGGATTTCCTGTCCACTTCAGCAATGCACCCAGGATCCTCCACCTTCCGTCTACATGGGTGCCTGACCTTCCACTATACGCAAGAGGGCATGATGTGTTCAGTAGCCCATTTGCCAGACCTTGGGCTCCGGATGTGACAGGGGCGTCCGCTTGGGAATAAAGTAGGAATTCTCACTGCCTTGAACGACTGGTACAGCCCACTGCACCTGAACTTGACGCTGTTACTGCACTCTCCTAACTATAAGGAAGTGCCAACCTTTCATTAACACTAGTCCCCTCGCACTGGGCTCGTTCCATCATTAACTACAGTTAGGTCCATAAATATTTGGACAGAGACAACATTTATCTAATTTTGGTTCTAGACATTACCACAATGAATTTGAAACAAAACAAATCAGATGCAGTTGAAGTTCAGACTTTCAGCTTTCATTTGAGGGTATCCACATTAAAATTGGATGAAGGGTTTAGGAGTTTCAGCTCCTTAACATGTGCCACCCTGTTTTTAAAGGGACCAAAAGTAATTGGACAATTGACTCCAAGGCTATTTCATGGACAGGTGTGGGCAATCCCTTCATTATATCATTCTCAATTAAGCAGATAAAAGGGCTGGTGTTGATTTGAGGTGTGGTGTTTGCATTTGGAAGGTTTAGCTGTGAAGGAAACATGCGGTCAAAGGAGCTCTCCATGCAGGTGAAACAAGCTATCCTTAAGCTGCAAAAAACAGAAAAAACCCATCCGAGAAATTGCTACAACTTTAGGAGTGGCAAAATCTACAGTTTGGTACATTCTGAGAAAGAAAGAAAGCACTGGTGAACTCATCAATGCAAAAAGACCTGGGCGCCCACGGAAGACAACAGTGGTGGATGATCGCAGAATACTCTCCATGGTGAAGAGAAACCCCTTCACAACAGCCAACCAAGTGAACAACACTCTCCAGGAGGTAGGCGTATCAATATCCAAATCTACCATAAAGAGAAGACTGCATGAAATTAAATACAGAGGGTTCACTGCACGGTGCAAGCCACTCATAAGAATCAAGAATAAAAAGGCTAGGCTGGACTTTGCTAAAAAACATCTAAAAAAGCCAGCACAGTTCTGGAAGAACATTCTTTGGACAGATGAAACCAAGATCAACCTCTACTAGAATGATGGAAAGAGAAAAGTATGGCGAAGGCGTGGTACAGCTCATGATCCAAAGCATACCACATCATCTGTAAAACATGGCGGAAGCAGTGTGATGGCTTGGGCATGCATGGCTGCCAGTGGCACTGGGTCACTAGTGTTTATTGATGATGTGACACAGGACAGAAACAGCCGAATGAATTCTGAGGTATTCAGAGCCATACTGTGTGCTCAGATCCAGCCAAATGCAGCCAAACTGATTGGTCGTCGTTTCATACTACAGATGGACAATGACCCAAAACATAAAGCCAAAGCAACCCAGGAGTTTATTAAAGCAAAGAAGTGGAATATTCTTGAATGGCCAAGTCAGTCACCTGATCTCAACCAATTGAACATGCATTTCACTTGTTAAAGACTAAACTTCAGACAGAAAGGCCCACAAACAAACAACAACTGAAAACCACCGCGGTGAAGGCCTGGCAGAGCATCAAAAAGAAGGAAACACAGTGTCTGGTGATGTCCATGAGTTCAAGACTTCAGGCAGTCATTGCTAACAAAGGGTTTTCAACCAAGTACTAGAAATGAACATTTTATTTACAATTATTTAATCTGTCCAATTACTTTTGGTCCCTTTAAAAACAGGGTGGCACATGTTAAGGAGCTGAAACTCCTAAACCCTTCATCCAATTTTAATGTGGATACCCTCAAATGAAAGCTGAAAGTCTGAACTTCAACTGCATCTGATTTGTTTTGTTTCAAATTTACTGTGGTAATGTCTAGAACCAAAATTAGATAAATGTTGTCTCTGTCCAAATATTTATGGACCTAACTGTATATTGTATTCTGTAGACTATACTGTTATGTTTCGGTAGCTGAGGAGTGCAGGTAAAAAAGGCAATACACCAGAGCAGTTGGAATCTATGGGATTGCAGTACCCTGACTAACCACCACAACTAGAGGCAGCCGTGGAGCGTTCCTACGTTGGTCCTAGACGCCTCGTCACAGCCTGAGAAACTAACTACACCTAAAGATAGAAATAGGAAAGCTATCTGCCCCGGAGCAGAACCCCAAAGATAATAGAAAGTCCCCAAACATGTAATGGCGGTTAGACAAGAGGAAATACTGACACAGAAAGAAAATAGAATGAGCAAACGCTGGGGCCCAAACTATCTAAATAGAAAAGGACAGGAAGGGTACTTACTGCAATCCCAGAAAACCCTGAAAAACACCAACTCTACTAATTTCAAAATCACCTGAGATCACACGACCTCTACCACCTAAATTAGCTCTCTGGTGTAACAAAATCAAAACAGCAGCCACTGAAAAAACTGGAAAAAGCAAAAGAACAAAACTCAGTGGCTGAACTAAACTGAGAAGGCAGAAGCCCCCGGAGGGGAGCCAGAAGGCCCCCAAAGAAGTGCAGGACAAAATGCAAAAATATAGCAACAACACAAAAGAAGAAAAATTCTTATCTGGTAGCAGGAGATGCAGACACGACACAGCAGGCTACAAGGGAAACTGGAATGAAGGATTCAGACCAGAACAATTGATCACCGGCAACCCTGATGGGAAAATGACTCCCTTATATAAGACCAGTCAGTAACACCTGATTCCCAGTCCTCACAATCTTCACTAGTACTGCTTGTAACCACCAGAGGGAGCCTCTGCTCAGAACTCATCTCAAACTCATTCACAACAGTACCCCCCCCTTGAGGAGGGGTCACCGAACCCTCATTTGAGCAACCAGGTCGGTCAGGATGAGTTCTATGATACGCACGGATAAGTCTCCTAGCATGGATGTCCGAAGCAAACACCCAAGAATTGTCTTCCTGACCATAACCTCTCCATTTAACCAAATACTGGAGTTTCCGTCTAGAAAAACGAGAATCCAATATTTTCTCAACCACATACTCCAGATTGCCCTCAACCAAAACAGGGTCAGGAGGCACAGCAGCAGGAACCACTGGCTCAACAAACCTCTTCAACAAGGACTTGTGGAACACGTTATGGATCTTAAATGTCCCTGGAAGAAGCAAACGAAAAGAAACAGGATTAATAATCTCCATGATCTTATAAGGTCCAATGAACCTAGGCTTAAATTTAGGAGATGCTACTCTCATAGGAATATTCTTTGAGGACAACCAGACCAAGTCCCCCACTCTAAACCGAGGACCATCAGTCCTATGCCGGTTAGCAAACCGCTGGGCCTTCTCCTGAGAGAGGGACAACCTCTCCACTACCTGGTCCCAAATCTGTTGCATACGCTCCACAACAGAGTCAACACCTGGACAGACAGAAGCCTCCGTCTGTCCTGAAGAAAATCGAGGGTGAAACCCAGAATTACAGAAAAACGGAGACATCAAAGTGGCAGAGCTAGCCCTATTATTAAGAGCAAACTCAGCCAAAGGCAAAAAAGAGACCCAGTCATCCTGATCAGCAGACACAAAGCATCTAAGATAAGTCTCCAATGTCTGGTTTGTTCTCTCAGTTTGACCATTGGTCTGAGGATGAAATGCCGAGGAGAAAGACAATTGAACACCCAGTTTAGAACAAAAAGTCCTCCAAAATTTGGAAACAAACTGGACTCCTCTGTCAGACACAATGTTCTCAGGAATGCCGTGTAAACGAACCACGTGCTGAAGGAACAACGGCACCAATTCAGAGGAGAAGGCAACTTAGGTAATGGCACAAGATGTATCATTTTGGAAAACCTATCACAAATTACCCAGATGGTGGTCATTCTCTGAGAAACAGGAAGATCGGAAATGAAATCCATAGAGATATGGGTCTATGGTCTATTGGGCACAGGCAATGGCATCAATAAACCACTAGAGCGAGAGCAAGGCTTGGAGCGAGAGCAAGTCCCGCAGGACTGCACAAATTCCCTGACATCACGAGACAAGGTAGGCCACCAAAAGGACCGACTAACCAAGTCTCTGGTACCAAAAATTCCGGGATGCCCACCAATGCGGAACAATGAATCTCAGACATCACACTCTTTTTCCATTGGTCCGGGACAAACAATTTTCCAACAGGGCAGCGCTCGGGCCTATCCTCCTGACACCCCTCAGAGCAAGTCTCAAATTGGGCGAGATGGCGGAAAGAACTACACCCTCTTTCAAAATAACAGAAGGATCAGATAACTCAGGAGAGTCCGCAAGGAAACTCCTCGAGAGGGCATCCGCCTTAACATTCTTAGTGCCAGGAAGAAAGGAAACCACAAAATTAAAACGTGTGAAAAACAAGGCCCACCTGGCCTGTCTAGGATTGAGTCGCTTGGCAGATTCCAGATAGACCAGATTTCTTATGGTCCGTAAGGACCACCACCTGATGTTTGGCTCCCTCCAGCCAATGTCTCCACTCTTCAAAAGCCCACTTCATGGCCAATAACTCCCGATTACCCACGTCATAATTACGTTCAGTAGGAGAAAATTTTCGAGAGAAAAAGGCACAAGGGTTACTTTTAGAGGTCTCTGGATCTTTTTGGGACAAAACGGCACCTGCCCCAATTTCAGAGGCATCAACCTCCACCTGAAATGGCAGAGAAACATCAGGCTGCCGAAGAACAGGAGCAGAAGTGAATCTCTGCTTAAGTTCCTGAAATGCAGAGACTGCCTCAGGAGGCCAATTCACCACATCAGAACCCTTTCTGGTCAAATCAGTTAATGGTTTAACAATACCGAGAAATTACCAATAAATTTACGATAAAAATTGGCAAACCCCAAAAAATCTCTGAAGAGCCTTTAATGAAGTAGGTTGGACCCAATCACAGATGGCCTGAACCTTGACCGGGTCCATTTCAATAACAGATGGGGACAAAATGAATCCCAGAAATTAGATCCTCTGTACGCCAAAAAGACACTTTGATCCCTTCACATACAGAGCATTCTCTCTCAAAATCTGGAACACAGTTCGAACATGTTTCACATGAGAGTCCCAGTCATTAGAAAAAATCAAGATATCATCGAAATAAACAATCAGAAATTTGTCACAAAATCCCTGAAAATGTCATTCATGAAGGACTGGAAGACGGAAGGAGCATTAGTGAGCCCAAAGGGCATCACTAGGTACTCAAAATGCCCTTCAGGGGTATTGAATGCCGTCTTCCATTCATCCCCCGTGCTTAATGCGAATAAGGTTATACGCCCCCCTGAGGTCAAGCTTGGTAAACCAAGTAGCGTTTTTCACCCTGGAAAACAGGTCAGAAATCAAGGGTAACGGGTATTGATATTTCACAGTAATATTGTTCAAGAGACGATAATCAATACACGCCTTAATGAACCCTCTTTTTTGGCCACAAAGAAAAAACCGGCACCTAAGGGGAAGAGGATGGTCTGATATGACCCTTCTCCAATGATTCCTTGATATAAGACCGCATAGCGTCATGTTCAGGTACAGACAAGTTTAAAAAGGGGGACCTTTAGGTATTTACTACCCGGCACTAATTCAATACGCAGTCATAGCTCCTATGGGGAGGCAAGGATGCAGATTTACTTTCGCTAAACACATCAGAAAAATCCAAACAAAAAGTCAGGAACATCCTGAGCCTGGGGGAGGCAGAAAAAACAGGAGTGTTGGTATTAACACATTGGCATCCCCAACTGGTTACAGACACAGATTTCAATCAAAACAGGATTATGAGACTGTAACCAAGGGAAACCCAGTACGATAATGTCATGCAGATTATACAGCACCAAAAATTTGCAACTCTCCTGATGTCAGGTTCAACCCTCATTATCACCTGAGTAGAGAACTGAGGTTTATTCTCAGCCAAAAGGGTAAGAATCGATCCCCAGTAGGGGAAATAGACTTCCGTAGGGGTATCAAGGGAAGCCCACAACGTTTAGCAAAATCAAAATCCTCAGTTAATAGCTGCTCCCGAATCAACAAAAGCCTGAGAAGAAAATGTGGACAGGGAGCAAATCAGGGTAACAGTCAACAAAAATTTAGTCTGAACACTACCCAAGACAACTGAACATGCAAAACGTCTTCCCTGCTTAGGGCAGACTGAAATAGAATGAGAGGCATCACACAGTAAGAAACATAAACCCATTGCTTTACGAAACCATGACGCTGTGCCCCAGAAGCCACTCTATCACACTGCATGGTTCAGAAGCTGGTTCACAAGCACACTGTTCCACGCATACCTCTACTCACGCAAACGTCTGTCAATTTGAATCGCTATGACATAGAATCAGGACCAGAGG
>JARQOD010000001.1:298029634-298074817 GCA_033576555.1 Oophaga sylvatica
TGTGGTCCCCACCTGCAGAACACTTCTTTATTGAGTGTGTCTTGATAATTCCCAATAATTTTTATCTGTTGTCTATTCCATTTGCACAACAGCATGTGAAATTGATTGTCAATCAGTGTTGCTTCCTAAGTGGACAGTTTGATTTCACAGAAGTTTGATTTACTTGGAGTTATTTTTTCTGTTGTTTAAGTGTTCCCTTTATTTTTTTTGAGCAGTGTATGTATGTATATATATATTATATATATATATATATATTTATATTTGTGTGTGTGTCAGCCAGATACCATCATTAATAAAATGGTACACAAAGAGTTAAATAAAATACGCACACGGGAAGTTTACAGGGGGACCCAGAAAAAATTGACATGGGGTCCTCCTATAAAATCGAACCAGCAAAGACTAGGCAGACAGCTGCGTGTGATATTAATAGCCTGGGAAGGGGCTATGGATATTGGCACCCCCTGGCTTAAAATATCAGCTCTCAGCCACCCCAGAAATGGCGCATCTTATAGATGCACCAATTCTGGCACTTAGCCTTGCTCTTCCCACTTGTCCTGTAGCGGTGGCAAGTGAGGTTCATATTCGTGGGGTTGATGTACCTTTGTATTGTGCGGTGACATCAAGCCCACGGATTAGTATTGGAGAGGCATCTATAAGATACCTATCCATTACTAATCCTATATGGTATATGGTTATATGGTAAATAAAGACATAGCCAGAATAAAGTTCTTTATTTTAAATAAGACTAAACACAGTTTTTCATTTTTTTTTAAATGCCTTATCCCAGCAAAGCTCTTGATCCCCTGTAATAAAAAAAATGATAAACCAATACAAATACTCCTGGTCCGCCGTCATCCTAAATAATGAGGTTCCATGACAATCTCACGTGTAGAACAGTCACATCAGGGGATGTGATTGCTCTACCGGCCTACGGTGACACACTGGCAGGAGATAATAGCTCCTGAAGTGTATCACTGAGCAGTCACTGGAGTTTGTTCTCTCACTTTACAGCACTTGCGCTGTGTGAGAATTTTCTCATGCAGCGGTGCCGTAAGTGACAGCATGAACTCCGGTGACCTCTGACAGCAGTGGAGTGATACACTGCGGGAGGATCACCTCCTGTCAATGTGTCACCGCCGGAGCCATGTAGAGCGGTCACATCTCCCGATGTGACTGTTGTACACATGAGATTGTGGAACCAGGGAGCATTTGTGTTGGTATATTATTTTATTTTTATTACAGGAGATCGAGAGATTCAAGGATTAGCTGTTTGGGGAGTATGAATATGTTTTTTTTTTGTTTTTACACTTGAACGCAGTCGCTGGATGATGAGAATACTACAGTACCACTCCCATCATCGACTCATGCTCTCACTGTTCTATGTGACAGCAGACATAGCTGGATGGGACTAGTAGTCCCATCATCCAGCGACTGTGTTCAATTGATGCCTGGCTACACATAGACACCCGCAGACAGACACCCACACAGACATCCGCACACATTACTTTTTACACCTGGGGTTTTGCTGTGGATTTGACTGACTCAATGTAGGCCAATGTGTGCAGAAGAGCTGCAGATCCGCAAAAGAATTGACATGCTGCGGAAAATAAAACTCTGTGAATCCGTGCGGAATTTTCCACAGCATGTGCACAGCAATTCTGGATTCCCATTGGTTAACATTGGTTGGTCAATACATTGCGGATTTGGTGCAATAAATGCGCAATGTGTGCACATAGCCTTAAAGTGTGTGCTAGTACATAGTTTTCGTTCTCTCTCTTTTGAAATCTCCAGATCCAAAAACACAATGGCCTTCTCTGAGAGTTGGTATGTAAAGTGGTAGTTTATCAACTTATTAGCCTCATTTTCCATCCGCCGCCATACAAAGAATAGATCGTCAATTATTGCTAAATGAAAAAAAAATTAATTTTGCTTTACTCACCCTCCCAGGTCCAGTCCTGAGTCCCTGCTGTTTGTTATCGTCTGCAGCGTTGACGTCACCTCGATCGTTGCAGCCTGCAAGTGAGCACAGCTCCTCTGTCTGAGTTGTTGGCACTTAGAAGCAGTGAGCTTACTGATTGGCTGTAGTAATGACACAGAGACTGAGTGCTGGACTTTGGGAGGGTATAAATACAATTTGTTTTTTTTTAAAACAAACTGCTTCCAGGGAACCCCTTAACCTAATACCTGTGAAATTAGTGCCAATGCGTGTCAGAAATTTTATGCTGTTTGAGATAGAATTTAGTCACCAAAAACACAGGGAAAAATAATGAAAAAAAGTTCTTTTTTTCAGCCAATAAAATATGCCAATAAGTGTGGACGTATCTTAGTATGTGAATATTGCTGCCTTTGCTCTGAAATATTAAAATCTTCAGTGCATTTTCATTGCACAACTCTGGTACTATATTACGCATTGGATTGTTGGACAAAACATCCACTGTATACTCAACCCGTGTGAAGTAACCTGAAGGCTATATTATACTGTAACTTAACACATCATTTTTCTTACTATTCATTTGCTTCCCAAATGCAAATTTAAGCAAATTTCTAAAAAGTGTTCATTAAAAATGTTCTAGTATTTTGATACTGCAAAATTTCTTTAGTCCTTTATCAATCTGAATAATTAGCAAATCTCTAGGTTCTGATGTTACTCTGCCTTCTTGTTTGTGTTAGAAATAGCAGACTGGAGGTGGGGGAAGGAAGAGACAGATTAAAAAGCATGCACAGTCTCTAGAGGGCAGAGAAAACAGGCTGTAGATAAGTAGGAAAACACACAAAGAGAAAATAAGTGTAATAAGAAAGCAATGATGATATATCCAATCACAATGAAGACAAGAACATTCTGGGTACATAGTTATCTACATCCATCCTGGTATCAAAGGCATACCATGACAGAGAGAAGTCAGAAGATCACGGTGTCTGGCTACAGGTGCACTTGCACTGGTTGGATCTGATTTGCCTTCCAGTTAGCTGTGCAGGCTTCCCTTTCTTTGTGTTGCCAAGGGTTGAACTGTTCTATTTGTCTCCTAGAGCTCTCTGTGCTGAGTTATCTTAGCTGTTCTCATTTTCTCCTCTCCCCTCTGGTATAAATACTTACCTCTTAGCTTGAGTAGTTGCCAGTGATAGCTTGCTATACCTTGGAGTTGGTTTGGGAGCCGTGAACCGTGGAAAGAAAATCCGTTTAGGAGTTGTCTCTGGAGACTGCTGTTTGGAAGCATGTCTGGTGTTTTCCTTCTCCTTATCTCCATTTTTGGTTTGCCTCAGCCTTTCTCTCCCGTTATATACCTTTCCTTAAGCCCCCGTCACACACAGCGATCTCGCTAGCGAGATCGCTGCTGAGTCACTAGTTTTGTGACGCAACAGCGTTCTCCCCAGCGATATCGCTGTGTGTGACATTCAGCGATGATCAGCCCCCCTGCTGGGTATCACTGATCGTCGCTGAATGTCCTGGACATTTTTTTGATTGTTGGTCTCCTGCTGGCCAGCACGCATCGCTGCTGTGGCAGGCAGGAGACCAGCGATCCGCTGGTAACCAAGGTACACATTGGGTTTCCAGGTGCCGGGCGGCGCCTGGAAACCCGATGTGTACGTTGGATACCAGCGCGTTGCTGCAGGGGAGCTGGTAACCAAGGTACACATCGGGTTTCCAGGCGCCGCACAGCGCCTGGAAACCTGATGTGTACCTTGGTTACCAGCTCCCTGCACCAGCGGGCTGGTATCCAACGTACACTGCGGGTAACTAAGCGACGTTACCCGCAGTGTCGCTGTCCCAGATCGCTGCCTGTTTGGCAGCTCACCAGCGATCATGTAGCGACACACCAGCGATCCTGACAAGTGCATATCGTTGTCGGGATCGCTGGTGTGTCGCTATGTGTGACGGGGCCTTTAGTCTGGGTGCGCTGAGAGTAATTGCTTTTTTTTTTTACCTTGTCTGTCTCCCTTTGTATCTGTATTCTAGGGACTACATGGAGCTCAGTGAGCAAGATTTAGGGGTGCCCGTTTAATCTTTCCCTAGTTGCAGTGCTCCCCTTCCCATCCACCTCGTTGTGTGCCATCTGACTCCTTAGTGGAACGTGACACTTGGAGACAAACTCCCACTAGAAAAATCAAACTTGTATTTCTCTGCAAGCTGCATATCAGGGGTCTGAAAATGAATGAAGGACACAGACTGAAACGTAGTCTAGTTTTATTAGCAAACGGTAACATATCTAAAATTATTTTTTTCCATTTCAAAGGTGTCCATAATATTCTAGCTTTAGCATTGGGTTAACTATTTATTAAATTAATTAGTATGAAATCTGCACTGTCACAATGTTGTTCTTTTTTTTCTTAACAAATGTTAATCTTATTCCCATGTAGGGGTTGATTTCTTTGCTGAACAGTTACAAAAATACCACAAAGAACATAAGGATGCTATGGCAATCATACAGAACAAAAATCTAGGATTATTGGTAATAGATTCCAAAATATTAAAGCAGAAATTAATACCTTCACCAAAAAGATGTTTAGAGGTAAGTAACTTATTAAGCTGAGGAATGCTTGGGGAAATATATGCAAAAGATTAATGCAAAATAAGCCAATCTATATATAGCATAATGTTAGAAAAAAAGTGTCTGATATATCTAGAAATATGCACCATATTTATCATGAATTGATGCATATTCAGACTGTGTGGTCTATATATACACTGTCTAAATATCAGGATTAGAAAATCTGTCTCTAGGTTTGTCTTATTCCCCACCATAAACTTCGATAACCATTGTTTGGTCAGTAGTTCTCCTGACAGCTATTTCACCTGACTCTCCCATACACAGGAGCCTCATCTCTGATGGTGGCCCATCTCAAGTATCAACAGTCTGAAATCGGACTTGCCGGATTCTTAACTCACCCAAAAATCATCTGTCAATCTCCACCATACACATTGGACTGTTGGTCAAACCCATTGATATCGGCTAGTCAGGCCAACATTAATCTAATGTATATAGGGTTTTGTTAAAGGGGTATTTCCGTCTCCAAGATCCTTTCCCATTATGTGGTTAAATTTAATAATACTAATATACCTCTAATTACCTCTAATTAAACATGTAGCATAGTTTTTCTGATTCGCTATGTCGCTTACCCATGTGCAGGGCATTACAGTAGCTTAGGCATCCATGGTTACGACCACTGGTATAGTGACAGTTAGTTGTTAGTGGTCATAACCATGGATACCTAAGCTACTGCCTTGCCCTGCACATGGGGAAAGTGACATAGCTAATCAGAAGAACTATACTACATTTCTAACTGGAGGTATTTGCTAATATTATTATTACATCTACTACACATTGTGATATGATCTTGGAGATTGGAATACGCGTTTAAGCTCATTCACACACTATTAAGAAAGTGACATGTTTGCTGAATCCATGGCTTTTTGATTGCAATTGGCTGCACTTGCAAGTCTCCTTAAAGGTTAACAAGAAAAATATTAAATCTTTACAATTCGTGAATTCTAGAGTTCCTCCTAATAATTATATGACATTTTTCCAGGCATATAAAACTGTACTGTTAAGTTCAAGTATGGTAAGACAATATATTTACTGCTCCTGGTTCCTGGCTGCTCCTTTGTTACTTTTATTGGTGTAGCAATATGTATTCCACAGCAGTGAAATAGCATGTGATCATTGTAGTCAATCACAGCTCACTGCTCTGATGCAGACAGAATTTGACCCCTGTGTAAGAACAGTGCATGGCTCCTATCAGCCTACTCACTGCCCCTGCCCGCTGTGCAATCCCTGGCGTTTTACAGTCCCTACCTTCTCCCTCCTTTGTGCACTCCGCACTGTGTCTTGGCAGCATGCCTAGGGTGTGGGTGTGTGCGCTCCCTTGTTCTTAATGGGGCAGCGTGCGCACATAGTAAATGCTCCCACAGGTGCTGGGAAGCATTTGTAAAATGTGCATTCACCTACAAGGTGTCTTCCAGCCAATAGCTGGGAGACATCTTGTAAAAAGGCACCCTCCCCTAATGGGAGGTGCCTGAACAACCCCTTTAGTTCTGTTAGGTGGTTGGTGGTAACTGTATGTTGTTAGGTCCCCTTCCCTAGTCTGATAGTGTCCTGTATCCTGTGTACCTGTGTATCTGCCATGGTTGCCCTTGTATCCCTGTGACTGCTTTGTGTCAGTACCCCTGTCTGCCACCCTGGGGGCTGAATACCAAGGCCAGAACAGTGAACTTATGCCTGTGGCCACCCTGTCTGCTCAGGGTAAACCTATCCCCGTGGCCGTCCTGTGTGAACTTGTCCTGAGAGGCCATCTGGTGTGAACCTGCCCCAAGAGGCTGTCCTAACCAGGACTGTGAACTTATCCCTGTGGCCGTCCTGCCTGCTCAGGGAGAACCTGTCCGCGTGGCCGTCATGTGTGAACTTTTTCCGAGTATCCGTCCTCTGTGAACTGGTCCTGAGAGGCCGTCCTGTCTGAACTTCCCCCAAGAGGGTGTCCTATCTGAACTTGTCCCAAGTGGCTGTCCTGCTCTGTCTGAGAAGCAGAAATAGCATCTCTGCCCTTTGGGGTCAGCAGCTATGGTGCGATGTTGCCCTGGAGTGGTACCTGGCAGCTACCAGCTGCACACGTCTGACCTCACCACTAGGAGCTCCAGCAAACACCAAGGTAGCTGCTTAATCATGCCCCTCCAGCAGGGCTGAAATGGCCATCTGGCAATTCTGGCAAATGCCAGAAGGGCCTGTCTGACTGCAGGCTGCATTGTGTGCTACACTGTTAACAGAATTGGCATCTTTAGGACGCCGATACTGTTAACAGTTGTGATGAAACACAGAGCCACCGACTGCGTCACTTGACCCAACAGGATTATTTGTAGACTTTTCAGAGGCCAGTGCCACGCAGGGGATATCTGTGGTGCAATGATGTCACTGCATTGTGCCACCAGCGTCCACTGCAATACCGTATAGAAAAGTAGATGAAGGCTGCGGACGATGAGGTGAATTAAGTGAGTATAAGGTTTTTTATTTTTAGGGGGCTGTAGGGGACCATCATACTATATAGGGGGTGTGGGGTGGACCATCATACTATATAGGGGGCTGTGGTGTGGATCACAAAGGAATTATTATAAGGCTATACAAAAGGACAATATTACTGTATGGTGCTGCTTAGCTTTAACCCCTTACTGCCAGCTGACGGAATAGTACGTCAGCTGGCAGTATCCCCCCCGCTTTGAGGTGGGCTCCGGCAGTGAGCCCACCTCAAAGCCGCGACATGTCAGCTGTTATAAACAGCTGACATGTGCCCGCAATAGGCGCGAGTGGAATCGCGCTCCGCCCGCACCTGTTAACTAGTTAAATCCCGCTGTCAAATGCTGACAGCGGGCATTTAACTAGAGCTTCCGGCGCGCTGCCGGAAATGAGCGCATCTCTGACCCTCGTCACGTGATCGGGGGTCAGCGACATGTTGCCATAAGAACCTGAGGTCTCATCGAGACCTCTATGGTTGTTGATGGCAGTTTGCTATGAGTGCCACCCTGTGGACGGCGCTCATAGCAATGCTGTAATTCTACTACATAGAGGTGATCTATGCATCACCTGTATGTAGCAGAGGCGATCGCGCTATGGCAGCTTCTAGCCTCCTATGGAGGCTATTGAAGCGTGCCAAAAGTAAAAGAAAAAAGTGTTTAAAAATTAAAAAAAAATAAAAAAGCATAAAAGTTTAAATCACCCCCCTTTCGCCCCAATGAAAATATAACGATAAAAAAATCAAACCTACACACATTTGGTATCGCCATGTTCAGAATCGCCTGATCTATCAATTAAAAAAATGATTAATCTGATTGCTAAATGGCGTAGCGAGAAAAAAATCAAAACGCCAGAATTAAGTTTTTTGGTTGCCGTGACATTGCATTAAAATGCAATAACGGGCAATCAAAAGAACGGATCTGCACAAACCTGGTATAGTTAAAAACGTCAGCTCGACACGCAAAAAATAAGCACTCACCAGGCACCAGATCACGAAAAATGCAGACGCTACGGGTCTCGGAAAATGGCGCAATTTATTTATTTATTTTTAGCAAACTTTGGAAATTTTTTTCACCACTAAGATAAAAGAGAACTTAGACATGTTTGGTGTCTATGAACTCGTAATGACCTGGAGAATCATAATGGCAGGTCAGTTTTAGCATTTAGTGAGCCTAGCAAAAAAGCCAAACAAAAAACAAGTGTGGGATTGCACTTTTTTGCAATTACACCGCATTTGGAATTTTTTCTAATGTTTTTGAGTACACAACATGGTAAAACCAATGGTGTCATTCAAAAGTACAAATCGTCATCAAAAAATAAGTCCTAACATGGCCATATTGACGGAAAAATAAAAAAGTTATGGCTCTGGAAAGAAGGGGAGCGAAAAACGAAAAAAGGAAAAAAGCTCTGGAGGTTAAGGGGTTAAGAAGGCACATGGGAGCAATATTATTATTATTATAAAGGGGCACAGGGGGATGTTTTTTCTATAGGGTGCTGTATAACTGCAAGGAGGCACAGAATTATTACTATGAGGAAGTACAGAGGGAACATTATACTGTGTAGGGGCACAGAGAGGGTGCTGTTATTGTGTGGGGCACAATAGGAGGGTACTATTACTATATGGGGCAAAGAAGTGCATTATCACTGTCTAGAACATTGTTAATAGCACTGTATGGATTGCGTAGAATATAAGGAAGGTCCTGGAAAAGCAGTAAGTCAAGGATGTTTGTGTGTTACATTTTACTAGGACGAATTATGAATAGAAGAACAGTTCATGGCGGTCTGGGCCAAATGGAAACAAAAAGGGAAAATTAATTATGATAATCAGCAAGAACAAGTAAAAATTTTCACTCTTTGTTTCATTGCAGCCATTTGGTAAATTCAAAAAAGTTCATTTTTTCTCATTAATGTACAATCTGCACCCCATCTTGACTGAAAAAAAAGAAATGTAGAAACTTTTGCAAATTTATTAAGAAAGGAAAACTGAAATATCACATGGTCATAAGTATTCAGACCCTTTGCTCAGACACTCATATTTAAGTTACATGCTGTCCATTTCCTTGTGATCCTCCTTGAGACGGTTCTACTCCCTCATTGGAGCCCAGCTGTGTTAAATTAAACTGATAGGACTTGATTTGTAAAGGCACACACTTGTCTATATAAGATCTCACACCTCACAGTGCATGTCAGACCAAATGAGAATCATGAGGTCAAAGGAACTGGCCAAGGAGCTCAGAGACAGAATTGTGGCACACATCTGGCCGAGGTTCCAAAAGAATTTCTGCAGTACTCAATGTTTCTAAGAGCACAGTGGCCTCCATAATCCTTAAATGGAAGAAGTTTGGGACCACCAGAAGTCTTCCTAGACCTGGCCGTCCAGCCAAACTGAGCAATCATAGAGAAGAGCCTTGGTGAGAGAGGTAAAGAAGAACCCCAAGATCACTGTGGCTGAGCTCCACAGATGCAGTAGGGAGATAGCGGAATTTTACACAAAGGCAACTATCACTGCAGCCCTCCACCAGTCGGGCCTTTATGGCAGAGTGACCCGACGGAAGCCTCTCCTCAGTGCCAGACATATGAAAGCCTGCATAGAATTTGCTAAAAAACACATGAAGGACTCCCAGACAATGAGAAATAATATTCTTTGGGTAATGAGACAAAGACAGAACTTTTTGGTGATAATTCTAAGCGGTATGTGTGGAGAAAACCAGGCACTGCTCATCACCTGCCCAATACAATCCCAACAGTGAAACATGGTGGTGGCAGCATCATGCTATCGGTGTTTTTCAGCTGCAGGGACAGGACGACTGGTTGCAATTGAAGGAAACATGAATGTGGCCAAGTACAGAGATATCCTGGATGAAAACCTCTTCCAGAGTACTCTGGACCTCAGACTTGGCCGAAGGTTCACCTTCCAACAAGACAATAACCCTAAGCACACAGCTAAAATAACAAAGGAGTCGCTTCAGAACAACTCTGTGACCATTCTTGACTGGCCCAGCCAGAGCCCTGACCTAAACCCAATTGAGCGAAAAAGGATGCTTCTACTCAATACTGAGCAAATGGACTGAATACGTATGACCATGTGATATTTCAGTTTTTTTTTTTAATAAATTTGCAAAACTTTCTGCATTCCTGTTTTTTTAGTCAAGATGGGGTGCAGAGTGTACATTAATGAGAAAAAAATGAACTTTTTTGAATTTACCAAATGGCTGCAATGAAATAAAAAGTGAAAAATTTAAAGGGGTCTGAATACTTTCCATACCCACTGTATATCCCCATCTGGGGCTCAGTGTGGGGACAGCATGGGCCTGTGTGCTTTCAAATGCAAGGGATGAATTTCAGTCCCAGTCCGTCCCTGCCCTTCAGGGTAAGTCCATGGCACAGTGCAACCATGAAACATGTGCGCCACCCAAGAGCATAACAGTTCACTTACATCATATGTCGTGTCCCTGCCTTTGATGGGGTCTCGCACTCCAAGCCCATATCTTTCCCTGCACATGACGGCTTGTTTTATCAGTTATCTTGAAGCTCTGACCACGGCTGTTAAACTGTTAAATCCCGCTGTCAATCTCTGACAACAGCATTTAACACTCGCCGATAAGGACACGCGTTGTTCCACGCTCCAATCGCGCGTCCATGATTTAATCGTGGAGTGCCAATCGGTTGTCATGACAGCCTGGGCATTGCTGAAGACTTACGTGCCTGTCATTACGATACTCCTGTGAAAGCGAGCCCGTGGCTAGCGTTCATAGGAGATCGTGATTTTTGCTATACAAATCAGTGCTAATGCATTGCTATGTATAGCAAAAGCAATCAGATGATCACAGCTTCAAGTCCCCTAAGGGGAATATTAAGTCCAATGAAAAGTTTTAAAAAATTTGAATAAAATGAAAAAAACAAACGTTCAAATCACTGCCCTTTCCCCCATAAAAATATAACAATGAAAAAATATAAACATTGTATGTGCCTCAAAATGGTATCAGTAAAAACATCAGCTCAGGACACAAAAGCACTCACCCAGCCCCATATCCCGAAAAATTAAAATGTTTCACCATTTAAATAAAAAAAGCTATACATGTTTGGTATCTGAATACTGGTACTGAGCTGGAGAATCATATCATCATTTCAGTTTTACAGCATAGTGAACATGGTAAATAGAAAACCCAGAAAGCAATTGTGAAATTGCACTTTTTTTGCAATTTCAGCACACTTGGAATTGTTTTCCCATTTTCTAGTGCATCACATGATAAAATGAATGGTGTCATTCAAAAGTACAACTCGTCCTGCAATAAACAAGCCCTCAAATAGCTATATTGATAGAAAAATAAAAACGTTATGGCTCTTGGAAGAAGAGAAGGAAAAAAACGAAAATAAGAAAACGTAAAATGGCCATGGTATGAAGGGGTTAACACTGTGCAATTACTGTTATAAACATTTGTAATATTTTTCACTTGCAATAATTAAAGCAACATATAAATAAGGCCAAGACCATTTTTCATTACTTGTAGAATAGTGAAATATTTACAGTACCATAATCTATTTAGTAATTATTTTATGATGCAATTATTTATTTATGTCTTAATACTGTTGTGGTATATCCATTGGTTGATTCCAAACGTTGCCATGGTGGCCGCACCCCTGACCAATCTTAAGAGGACAAAATCAGTCCTGGCCAAATGATTGTCGGAGGCGGAGCCTGCCTTTTTTTCACTGGTTTCTACCCCTGCAACATAGAGCTGGGAGGTACATGGTAATGCCAATGCCTTCTCGAGAATCCAGTGTCCAGTAGTGAAGGTGCCAAACCCACAGTTTTAAGCAGATTGAGGAGGTATGTAAATTGGCTGTTGGACACATAGTTATTGGGAGATAAACCTGGAGTAATGTTATAGTACATAAAGGACTAAAAAGGGTTAATCGACCATGACAGGTTGACTATGAGCAGCTGAAGAGTTGGGAGAGATGGCTGCTCACCATATCTGCATCCCTGGGTGTAGTCCACTTTGTTAAATGAGGCTTGTTTGTCTCACACAGATCTGTGTACATGGAGGTGTGTTGATCTGGATTGAGTGCCTTTGATAAAGGACTAAGAAGCTGGACACTATCTCAGGCTGGAAAATCACCACTATTGTTTGAACTTTTTGCTTTACACCAGACTTTGGCTGTATTTGAGTTTTACTTTTATGTTGTTTATGAGGACTGAAATAAACCAGTTGAATTTTTAACCCCTTACGACTGCTAATACACATTAAAACGCCGGCCGCTAAGGGTCCTTATTCCCTCATTGCCGCTTTAAAACACCGGTCAGGAATAAGGGTATAGCGCCCCACAGAGTCTGAAAATCTCCATGGTCTCTGCTACTAGGGGAAGCCGAGACCCTGGAGAACATGATCAGGGCCAAATTTTCTGATCCTCGATCACGTGATCGCCGTTATTCAGTTAATAACAGCAATCACGGAAAAAAAAAACAACTGTGCCCGCTATTAAAATATTTCTCTTTCTTCTAACATGATATATATATTAAAGGAGAGAGAAATTATGTTCCCCAAGTCCCTAAGCCAGCCCTTGGTCCCTCCTGCTCCGTCCCCTGGACCTCCACATTATCTTCTTGGAAAAAATGGTGAGCGCATGCACAGTGCGCCCACCGTGATCTGCCGGCCGGTACCCGGCAACAATAGGGAATTTTTCCTATTGTTTCAGTTTGATCCCTGTGATAGACCCTATCACAGGGATCAAAAGAAAAAAAAGTAAATAAAATCCCCCTTTGTCACTGCCTTAGTCAGTTGGGGTTAGGGTTGGGGTTAGGGGTTAGGGTTGTGTTCGGCTTGGGGTTAGGTTTAGGGTGGAAGTTCGGGTTGTCTTAGGGATGGAGTTAGAATTGGGTTTTTTTCAAAAGTAAAAAAACATGATGACGATATGAAGACTAGTGTTGAGCGCAAGTGCTCGCTAATCGAATTTGCATCGGGTATGCACCGAGTATCGTGGATCTCTGCATGTTTTTTTTTTGGTGCCTGAACAGCTGCAAAACATGTGGGGTGAGACTCCAGCATGTCACTTAGCACCCGTGATATTTGCTGCATACCCCAGCATCCAATGCAAACTTTAGTAGTGAGCACTTGAGCTCAACACTAATGAGGACGTATTCAATATGACAACATAATGTTATCAATTTGGTGCTTTATCATTTGGACTTGTGATTTCCAAAATGGTTGTCACTTGTGGGGAGTTTCCACTGTTTAGGTACATCAGGGGCTCTCCAAACACGACATGGTGTCTGCTCTCAATTCCAGCCAATTTTACGTTCAAAAAGTCAAATGGTGCTCCTTCCCTTCTAAGCCCTGCCATGTGCCCAAACAGTAGATTTCTCCCACCAATGGGGTATCGGTGTACTCCGGAGAAATTGAACAACAAATTTTCTGGTCAATTGTCTCCTGTTACCCTTGTGAAAATAAAAATGTTTGGATCTAAAGTACATTTTTGGGGAAAAAAAGGAAAATGTTCATCTTTTCCTTCAACATTGCTTCAGTTCCTGTGAAGCAACTGAAGGGTTAATAAACTTCTTGAATGTGATTTTGATCACCTTGAGGGGTGCAGTTTTTAGAATGGTATTACTTTTGCTTACTTTCTTTCCTATAGACTCCTCAAAGTCACTTGAAATATAATGGGGTCCCTAAAAAAAATGCTTTTGTAAATTTTGTTGGAAAAATGAGAAATCACTGCTCAACTTTTAACACTTCTAACTGTGTAATAAAAAAAAATGTTTCAAAAATTTTGCTGATGTAAAGTAGACACGTGGGAAATGTTATTTATGAACTATTTTGTGTGCCATAACTCTGTGATTGAAGGGTATAAAAAATAAGTTTGAAATTTACAAAATTTTTTTTTTTTTCCAAATTTCAATTTTTTTCATAAATGTAAGCCATATTGAATAAATTTTATCGCTATCATGAAGTACAATATGTCATGAAAAAATTTCTCAGAATCAGTGGGATTCATTGAAGCGTTCCAGGATTATTACCACATAAAGTGACAGTGGTCAGAATTGTAAAATTTATCTTAGTTATTATGGTCAAAATTGGCTCGATCACTATGGTATTAAATAGAAACTGTTCCTGTGATACCTCATTTAGCTCCCAAGTGAGTATCATTGTTACATCATACACAGCAGACTTGATGCAGAGGTTTCCTGCAACTGAAAATCTGTTCCATACATCTGAATGGGTTTGTTTCTGCATCGGGCACATTAATTTAGGCAAACCTCATTTAAAGGAGTATTCTCAAGTTGTCTCTTGAGCAGCTCAGAGCTATACAGTTTCCTTGTTGGTAGAGGGGCAGGTGCTTTTCCTCTAGAAAGAGTTATGGTCAGGGGCTCCATCTTGCTTCAACACATTAATGATCTGTCAGATGTAGGGAACTGGCATAAAGCAAACAAATAAAGCACTGAAATTGGTAAAATTATTAACTATATTACAATTATAAATTATAATATAAACAATTGGTCCAGTTCTTCAGTATTTATCTAAAATAAGTACCCAGTATTTCTCGTAGATTTAAAATTCCACAACTGATTTACTATTAACTTTTAGATTGACGTTCTTGAGGCAGAGACCAATGTGGCGTTTGAGAGAAAGTTATGGTCAGGCGCTCCATCTTGCGTCAACACATTAATGATATGTCAGTGTTTGTTCTTAAGTTTACACTGTTATCACTATACTTACAAATAGAGATAACAGTACATTTGGAAACTGCTAATTATGTGAGCATTGGGGATTGTGATTCTGCAAGACTGATAACAGCACCTTGGTCAGGAGCTGAGCCAGAGGAAGTGTGAAGATGAGCAGCTAACTGCTGTATAGAAATCAATGGGCTTGAGAGACCTAACTGAGATCTTAGGATTTAACTCTCGTGGAGTGTAACTACTATGCACACTCAGCCAGGGTCTGATGGCTGAACTCCTTCGAAGCAAGCTGTACATTGCGGGAAGAAAGCAAGTGACCAACAGTCCAAATATCATATAAAATATATTTTTATTAGATATCAAAAACGGGACAGATGCAAACGGTGACAACACATGTGGTGTACATAAACAAGAAGGTGCAAGCAGGAACGCGGGTATACAGCTCCAATGTTATCACAATAAAATATATATAATACGATAAATGATGCAATAATATATATATAGAGTTCCCCCAATCCTAATAATTAACCTGGTCCAATGCATTAGAAGTGTGCATATATAGGTGGATCATATAGTTAGAATCATGGCTGCATATAGCATACATATATATAAAGAGCTGGCATAAATGCACATACCACTAGATGCAGAGGGCCACCCGGGAGGCAAATCACGCAGGAGGGAAGGAGCTGGACACCACGCGTCACCCGCCGAGGGCGTTTCGGCACAAGCGCGAAGTTTTTGATATCTAATAAAAATATATTTTATATGATATTTGGACTGTTGGTCACTTGCTTTCTTCCTGCTCTTAGTCTCAAATTGTGACTTGTCCTTTACATATGTCCATTATTTCGGTATCATGATGATATAGTTAAATATGTTTTTCACATTATATACTAATTATGATACCGCTGTGGTTGTTCAAGTTTTATATAAAGCTGTACATTGCGTAAGATAAAAGCTTTCACAGCAGTAGCATGGAAATGAATAGAAAAAAAACAAGTCAATTGCAAACTTGCTTATTTCAATGCTGCCTAATTAACTAAAGCAATTTAATGACATGAGAATACCCCTTTAGACCAATTGGACAGGCACAGAAGTTTGTCATACTAGAATAGTACATTTAGCCTGTTAGGATGTAATGATTAGAGTTGCAATGCAAATTGAATCGGCAAACTTCTCTTCTGCGGTTCCTGCTCCTGTCCCACCAATCCACTGATCGGCTCTTCTATCTGTTGTCTTCTATTATCTGTCTTCCTCTTATCCAGGTTATCCATTTATTAGGCCCCACATCGTCACATGGGTCGTATTGCACGTCATTGATGTGCGTCGCACCACTTATAGTCAAATTGAGTGCAAATATACGTCATTGACAGACATTGTGCTCCGTGTGACAACGTGGGGCCTGGTGGATGTAAAATCCAACTGGAGTGGAGGGAAGATAGAAGAATTAAATTGAAGACAAGCAACATCAGGTCAGGTACAGAGAGGACCGAGGAAAGATGAGTATCTGAGATTTTTTTTAACCACTTATTGGCCCTCTGTAGCTCAGTCAGTTGCCATGATGCTGGATTGTGAATCATTGCGAAACATTCGAATACTGATTAATGTGATTTTTGTTTTTGTGAGATTCAAGGCGAATTTGATTTGCTTCTAATCAGTTTACTCATCTCTTACAGTTATCCTATACATTTTTTTCTAATTTTTGAGACACATGGGATGTCATGATATATTATACTCTTCTTTCTAGGCAATAAATGAAATTCTACCAATTCTTGCTAAGAAAAAGATGGATGCTATCATAGCTGAGGCTCAAGATGCTCAGTTTAAGCTTGAATTTTATCCCACCACGACTTTGGACTACGTAAATACTTTAATATTCCTGGATGAGATTCAAGAACGGGTAAATTATGAGCATAATTTTGTAATAAGGAAACCTTGATGTACATAATGTGCAGTGTAATAAAACTTAAACAATTGGTAAAAAGAAATAAATGCACATACATCTATGCAAACCAACTCATTCAAAGGTGTATGCAGCCTTTGGAAACAGGGTCGTTATATCTAGTCTAATGTTTATTGGGCATGTAAATATTGGATATTCTAGAGTTCCTGCATTGCTATAAGGTAGCTTAAAAATGCAATACAAGGCAATATATTGCATATATACACTCGGGTCTAAAAGAGTTATTGGCTACATAGCTTATATTTCTATATAGTCGAATTGATTCAACATTATTGCATTGAAGATAAAATAAAGAGCTTACTGATAGGAACCAATGCAAATTCTTCTTCATTCAGAGTTGATTTATTTAAAAAAAACTGTATTCATATTACTATGCTTTTTGACCTTTCAATAAATGCCTTTTTTGGGTATAAATCATGTGATGCTTAAAAAACCCATTATGTATTGTGAATATCCTATTCACTTTCCATTTAGACTGTGTTCACACATTATGGTTATGTTGTGCAGCTGAAAAGTAGCAGTTTTATTTTTTAAGGTTGAGCCATACTGTATTAAACATTTTCTGACATGTAATAACTAGGCTTTAATGGTGTAGATGTGTAATAAATGAACATGTGAAGGAAAAGCCAACTAACTGTAATTGCTCTTTTCTTTCACTGACAAGCTCAAAAGTAGCCATAATTTTCAAAGAAAAGATCCATCTCAATGGATATAAAATATTCAACTTAATTTGCAAAGTTATAAAAACATTATTACATAAAAAAAAAACGTCCATCAGTGGAGACATCAAATGGATTTCTGGTGCATACGAAACCTTTACTCATAAGCACCTAAAAGTCATTGGCGTTTCCTTTGATGGACGGTTTTCTCTGAAAAGATGGAAGCATGCACCATATATGATTTATCAACTAGAATTGTGATCTTATAATGTTTTGCACTTGATCTCCACTGGTTTGGCATATGGTTGCGTAATTAGTTTTTGTTAGGTTCTGTTTACTTTGCCATTAGGAACCTCATGGTTTCCACACATGTCTCATACTAATTAGACTACAGTCATGGCCAAAAGTTTTGAGAATGACACAAATATTAACTTTTACAAAGTCTACTGCTTCACTTTTTCTAATGGCAATTTGCATATACTCCAGAATGTTATAAAGAGTGATCAGCTTAACAGCAATTACTTGCAAAGTCAATATTTGGCTAGAAAATGAACTTTATCCCCCAAAACACATTTCAACATCATTGCAGCCCTGCCTTAAAAGGACCAGCTAACCTCTTTTCAGTGATTGCTCCATTAACACAGGTGTGGGTGTTGATGAGGACATGGCTGGAGATCAATCTGTCATGATTAAGAATGACACCACTGGACACTTTAAAAGGAGGCTGGTGCTTGGCATCATTGTTTCTCTTCTGTTAACCATGGTTATCTCTAAAGAAACACGTGCAGTCATCATTGCAATGCACAAAAATGGCCTAACAGGGAAGAGTATCGCAGCTAGAAAGATTGCACCTCAGTCAACAATCTATGCATCATCAGGAACTTCAAGGAGAGAGGTTCCATTGTTGCCAAAAAGGCTCCAGAGCGCCCAAGAAAGACCAGCAAGCGCCAGGACCGTCTCTTAAAAGTGTTTCAGCTGCGGGATCAGGCTACCAGCAGTGCAGAGCTTGCTCAGGAATGGCAGCAGGCAGGTGTGAGTGCATCTGCACGCACTGTGAGGTGGAGACTCTTGGAGCAAGGCCTGGTCTCAAGGAGGACAGCAAAGAAGCCACTTCTCTCCAGAAAAAACATCATGGACAGACTGATATTCTGCAAAGGTACAGGCAGTGGACTGCTGAGGACAGGGGTAAAGTTATTTTCTCTGATGAATCCCCTTTTCGATTGTTTGGGACATCAGGAAAACGCCTCATTCGGAGAAGACAAGGTGAGCGCCACCACCAGTCTTGTCTCATGCCAACTGTTAAGCATCCTGAAACCATTCATGTGTGGGGTTGCTTCTCAGCCAAGGGAATCGGCTCTCTCACAGTCTTGCCTAAAAACACAGCCATGAATAAAGAATGGTACCAGAATGTCGTCCAAGAGCAACTTCTCCCAACCCTCCAAGAGCAGTTTGGCGATCAACAATGCCTTTTCCAGCATGATGGAGCACCTTGCCATAAAGCAAAGGTGATAACTAAATGGCTCAGGGAACAAAACATAGAGATTTTGGGTCCATGGCCTGGAAACTCCCCAGATCTTAATCCCATTGAGAACTTGTGGTCAATCATCAAGAGACGGGTGGACAAACAAAAACCTAAAAATTCTGACAAAATGAAAGCATTGATTGTGCAAGAATGGACTGCTATCAGTCAGGATTTGGTCCAGAAGTTGATTGAGAGCATGCCAGGGAGAATTGCAGAGGTCCTGAAGAAGAAGGGTCAACACTGCAAATATTGACTTGCTGCATTAACTCATTCTAACTGTCAATATAAGCTTTTGTTACTTATATGTTTGCAATTATATTTCTGTCTGTGATAAAAACATCTGTCAAAACACACATAAAAACCAGAGGGCAGCAGATCATGTGAAAATATAATATTTGTGTCATTCTGAAAACTTTTGGCCATGACTGTACTACTTTGACTTGCACTGCCATTACTGAATCAACTTGTTGTTAGGTTCTTATGGAGCTGTCCACTCTGATTAATGCTAAGTTCGTGGTACTAATGCTGAGAATTTATTTTTATTTACTTTACTCACTTCTACAGCGCCATTAATTCGACAACACTTTACAGACATCATCACTGTCCCCACTGGGGCTCACAATCTAAATTTCCTATTAGTATGTCTTTAGAATGTGGGAGAAAACCGGAGAATCTGGAGGAAACCCACGCAAACACGGGGAGAACATACAAACTCCTTGCAGATGTTGTCCTTGGTGGGATTTGGCTAACCATTGAGCCACCATGCTGCTGATCTTGATGACACTCAAAATGCCATCAGATGTAGGGTACTTGGCAAAAAGCACACATATAAAGCAATGAAACTGGTAAAATTATGCACTATATTATAATTACAAATTATAATGTAAACTATTGATTCAGTTATTCAGTAGTTATCTAAAATAAGCACCCAGCATTTCTCGTATATTTAAAATTCCCCAACTGATTTACTATTCACTTTTAGATTGACGTTCTTGAAGAAGAGGCCAATGTGGTTGCACAGATGTATCAACTAATTGACAGCTATACCGTTCCTACACCCCCTGAGGATTTTGCAGTATTTGCTACTCTGAAGCCTTCAATATTGGCTGTTCGAAATGCTATTGACAAATCTGTAGGTGAGAGAGATGGCAGCATAGAGAAATTCTGTCGATCCTTGGACAAAGACATTGCAGAGCTGAACATGGAAGCGAAGGGTGTCAAACAGCAATCTCAGGTACAGTTTACAGACTGAGCATATATACAAATCGTTTTTCAGCATTTTTAAAGGGCAACTGAATTCAAATCTGATACATTTGGTTATGTTAAAATATTTTTCTTGTTTTGAGGTTTATTTTATAAAAATGTGAAACACTGTTGCTGTATTCAGAAGTTGCATAATCTCTGTACTTGTTTTCCAGTTATTTTATGTTACTAAGTATTGAGAAAAATTTATAACAAATTAGCTTTCCTTCTCTGGAAAAACATTAAACATGAGGCTACATGAAGTGGCTGAGGTTTGACTGCATTTGGTGTCTGCAAATATGTAAGATGCTTTATCTGCGAGATTCTGCTGGCCATATCTGCGAGATTCTGCTGGCCAAAACCATGAATTACAGCCTAGCTACATGACTGTAGCCAATGAGATGTCTAAGTAGGCTCAGCCTCAGAGTGAGAGGCTAAATGCTAAAAGAAATCTCCGAGAACGCCAGAATTTCATCACAACCCTTACCATTAACTCTTATCAATACTGATTCCACTGTCGAAACTTAGTACTAAAGTTTGCCTATGAACCTAGGCAAACAAGGATCTACGACCACTTTAACCAAAAGAAATTTATTTAAAAACAAAAGCAGCATTTCCTTAAAATAATCTGATACCAGCTGTAAAGTTGCAAAGTATGAATTGGGGAAAGTTAATGAGTGGGAATGCTTTACTGCACCTACTTCAGCAAACCTAAAGTTACCATTCCTTATATAACAATGAATATACCAATTAATGAAAATTAATGAAAAAAGAAAGGGTTTTAACCCCTTCGCGACCTTGCAATGTTCCATTTTTGCAATTCGTTTTTTTGCTCCCAGAGCCATAACTTTTTTATTTTTCTGTCAATATAGCAGTATGAGGGATTGTTTTTAGCGGTACTTTTTAATTACACCATTGATTTTACTATATAGTATACTGGAAAATAGGAAAAAAAACTCCAAGTGTGGTAAAATTGCAAAAAAAGTGCAATTTCACAATTGTTTTTTTTTTTTATTCACCATGTTCACTAAATGCTAAAACTGACCTGGCAAGATAATTTACCAAGGTCAGTACGAGTATGCAGACACTAAACATGTATAGGTTCTTTTATATTTAAGTATTAAAATAAAATAAAAAATTTGTAAGAAAATTTTTTTTACTTATGTCACCATTTTTTTTCCGAGACCTGTAGCATCTCCATTTTTCGTGATCTGGGGCTGGGTGGTGGCTTATTTTTTGTGCCCCGAGCTGACTTTTTTATTGGTACAATTTTGGGGTAGATACGATGTTGTTATCGCCTGTTATTGCATTTTATTGCAATATTGCAGCAGCCAAAAACCATAATTATTGTGTTTCGATTTTTATTCTCGTTACGCGGTTTACCGATTGGATTTACTACATATTTTGATAGATCAGACATTTCTGAACACAGTGATACAAAATATGTGTATTTTTAATTGTTTTATTTTCAATGGTGCAAAGGGGGGGTGATATGAAATTTTGTGTTTAATTTATTTTTTTATATTTTTTAAAACTTTTTTTTTACTTTTCATTGGCTACAGTCATGCAGCCAGGCTCTGATTCATGCTGGATGTGGTTTGGGCAGTATGAATCTAATGACAGGTTCCCTTTAAATGGTCAGATCAAAGCCCAAATGTAATCAAGGTGCTGTGTGGAAAACTGATACATGCTGCAAGGAAGAAACACTAAAACATCACACAAAAAAATTCTCCATGGGGTAAAGGGAATAAAACTCTTTTCATCGTTTGAAACTCATAGGCTCAAGTAAAAATGACTATTTAAGGTAGTTTATGATATTTTGTGTGTTTACTACAGAGGCTGACTTGAGTTTAATCCATGTCTCCGTATGTGTATCTCGAGCACATATGTCTGTCCTTAAGGAATGATGATACAACAATATTTCTTTTCTGACTTAGATTATAGTAAAGAACCATTTATCTGATCAATGACAACGGGGATTACAGATTTTTGTATTTATAACATTGGATAATGTACATGCATTAGTGAAGGGTGAATTTGTAACACAGGTTTGAATTGTTTTGCAGGATCCACAAATTTTGGATATCAGCGCTGATCAAACTAAAGTTAGACAAACCCTGGCTGACTTGCAGATCATCATAGATGAGTTACAAAAACGTGCCTTCCAGTACAAAACATATCAGAAGAATTTCAAGGTAAAGCAATAGAAATGACTGTCTTCTATTTATTTGGTGCTTTGCATCCTGTGATGATGCGGGAAATGTTCTCAGAATTTCAAAACATTACTTTAGGTGCCATTTTGCTATTATTTGGACCAAATAATTGTTTAAGAAATAAAGGCTGACTACCAATTCACTGTTTGTCCACAGTATTATTATATTAAACCCAGGGACCTGTCCAGTTAATGACCATTTTTCTTTCACTGTCACGCTGTTTACTGAGTAAGTCCACCCTTATTTGATTTAGAAGGGATTATCACTTTGAATGTCCTTATACCACATTCCCAATTCCCCCAAAAATGGGAGGGTAAGAATGAAAACAAGAATGCAATGATTTATAAATCTCTTTTAACCATATTTTATTTTTCACAGAACTTAGAGCACAGATCAGAAGGTTAATGTTAGATGTTATTCCATTTCATTCAGGAAATTTAACTCATTTCGAAATTGATGGCAGCAACATATCTCCAAAAAGTTGGGAGTGGTATATAGAAATGCTTCTCAATCTCTGACATCGGGCCTATATTACCCTCATTAGAGGACATAGGATGGGTATTTTCCCTACATCACATAGTTTCAAGTGTAATGCCCCCGAGGCTGACCTGTACCACTTCATGTGGTCTTGCTCAGAAATACAGTCTTTTTGGACAAACATCCATGCTTTTGTATCTAATCACCAGACCAATTTCGCCCCCTTTGGTCCTATATGGGCCATGTTCGGATATCTGGATGCTGAAACATTTCGATGCATTCCTGGTGTAAATAAACTTTTACACATGGTAGCAATAGCAGGATCCAAAACAATTCTTCACACATGGCTTAGTCTGCAACCTCCTCCATACAAATTGTTTTTGGAACAACCTGCCTTTCTGATGAAGGTGCACTGTGTGGAGGCATCTATTCAAAAGGAACATAGAGTTCAAGACAAGATTTCTTAGACATTTGGGAGAGTATTATGGAACTTTTACCTTACCACATTCGTAAATCCTTGCAAGATAGTTTTGGACCACATGGATTCAGCAAAGGCTGTTGATGGGAGATCCTCTGATACTGTTACTTTAGTTTTCCACTACACCTTATGTTTGCAACATGAAGATAGAAAGCCACACACCATGAGGATGTGTTCCTCTATTACTATATTCTCTACACTATTTCCTCTACGATCACTATAATTCGCATAAATGGGAGAGAGGAGAAACCATAAACAATTGTTGTTTTTGTCTATTATTGCCACTGTTAAAGTTTACTTTGTTGTTCACTAACTTGCGCAGTAATTTATATTACTTCATTGGCTTATATCATAAAGGTTATATATAGAACATTTTCTATTTAATCAAATAAACCATTTGTTGCTCTTTCCTTTGTTTATATACGTTATGTATCTTTGTAATCTGAAAAATGTTAATTAAAAAACATTCTTTAAAATTAAAAATTGGGACTAGGCCACATCTTCCATTGTCTGTAAACATATGGGAAGTGAGGGGACCAATTGCTGGAGTTTTGGGAGAACAATTTTGCCCTGTTGTTTTCGGATATAGGATTCTACCTGTTCAGCAGTCTTCTGTCTTTTCTGGATATTTAATTTCATAATGCACCAAATGGCAAATATATTTTATATTTAATTCATGTTAAATAGAAAAGACAAATATGTAGAATATTAAAACAAAGGTGCCTTATAGAACAGGGATCGCGGTAAGTGCCTAGAGGTAGATATAATACAGTCACAGAAACAGTAAAAGCAAGACATGGAAATGGTGCCGGTTAATCAATGCAGAAAGCTCAATTTCTCATTAGCTGTGTATAGTGTTCTATGAGGCACCTTTGTACTTTACATATTTAATGTGAATTTAATACAAAAATATTTTTTATTTGGATTTCTGTATTCACTTTTTTTCTGGGACTTACGGTAGTTTCTATCACGAACACCGCACTGCACTTGCTCACTGAGCCAGTGCGCGTGTCCTGAATAAGACAGACTGCACTCAAAGACACCTGTGGAGCGAGGCAGTCGCGGTGAAGATGCGTGCTTCAGACTAACAGGACCCTAAGCACGTGACTGCCAAGGGGCGGCGCCGGCCACAGGTCTCTCAGAGAAGGCAGTAACAGACAGAGAATGCTTCAGGCCAGAGGACCTTAAGCACGTGACTGCTGATGGGCGTGGCCTAAGCTCCAGAGAGCTATGAGCAGAAGGAAAACTCCTAGAAGGGTAACTACGGGACAGAGTTACCAAGGGGCATAGACAAACGGATAGTCAGGATAGCCAGGTCATACACAGAGGGAGCAACGCAGTACAAGAGGAGCAGGCAGAGAATAACCAGAATGTAGCCAAGGGATCAGAAAACCAGAACGGGCAAATACACAGTACCAAGACAGTAGACAAACTCACAACGAAGAGATGGACCGGGTCAAAACCAAACAAGCAACAAGATCAGGCACAAGGCACAGGCACACAGGAGGTCAACTAACTCAGCCGAGGGCAGGAGTATAACTGACACCAGACCTAGGTCAATTGGCAACTAAATAGCCGCCTTCTGCCAGAGAGAGGCTGAAACCATTAACCCCAGTCTGGCCAGGACGGGACCGAGACCAAACCCCGTCCTGGGTCATGACAGTTTCCTTTCCTATATTATGGTTATATACTGACTTTTACTATGCAGACATGTGAACTAACATCTGAGGTTAACATTTTTTCTATGGACTTCTCATAAAATATCCGAGCAAGTTTATTATTATAAGAATTTTGTTGACAATAGTATAGTAGAAAAGGATCTGACGTATTTATGGTTTCTCTAAACTTGGAGCATCATGGCAAAATTAAACGGACATCTCCTAAATTTTTACAGGTTGAAGTGACAAAGTTTGATGAGCTGGAAGAAGTAAGTGCAGAACTGAAGCTAAAGCATCTGTTATGGAACTCAATGGCAGAATGGGATGTGCTGCAAACTGAATGGATGCAGGTAAGACATTAGAAAAGTTGTCCACTGCCTTAGCATTGATGACCTATCCCTATCTGATTGGTCAGGGTTCGACATTAAGCACCCTGATTCAGCTGTTCTTGATGTTGGTGGCAGCTGCCGACCAGATATGCTCACTTGCGGAGCTGGCAGTCTTCTAATCTAGTGGATTCCTATTCAAATCAATAGGAGGTGCCGCGGCCACTATCGGAAGACGGCCAGCTTTACAAGTAAGCATTTCCGGCTGGCGGCCACCACAACGACACTGATTAGCTGATCGGCAGGGGTGCCGGATGTCAAACCCTGACCGATCAAATATTGAAGGTCAACATTACTAAAGTAGTGGACAACCTCTTTAATCTACGCTACACTTTTGAAAATGAATACAAGTGGCAGTAGACCGGAATAATGCTTTTTGGCTTTACGTATTTTACAGTCAAAATTTGAAACATTGGATCCAGAACAACTGAATTCCCTAGTTCTTAAATATGCCAAATTTGTAAACCAACTGGAAAAAGGTCTCCCGCCAAATAATGTAGTGCCATGTCTCAAGGCAAAGGTGGAAAAAATGAGAGAAAAGGTAATTTATGTAGTGAAGCATATATCCAAAATTAGCATTTTACTGACAAAATATTGATGGTCTTATTTAATATTGTTTCCTTATGTGTCATTTTTGGTGGGATGCTTGGGTTTTTGAAAAACTTTTATTACATTTTTTTAGTAGAGGGGTATAACATGGTGGGTAAAGCTTAAACTTAAAGTTTCATTTATAATCTTTTTCTAGGTAGAACCAGAAAGATAAATATATACTTTTTCTGATTTGTTTTTGTTTTCTGATTTTTCGATTTTTTAAAATTATATTTTGTGTACATGATTTCGGGGGTTGGCCATCTTGCCTGTGCGGCTATCAACAGCATTTAAAAATATGCTTTACAGCAGTCACATGGCTCAAAGGAATCAGTAGTCTGGAGATGTTTAGTGACTTCTATGCAATAATTTTCCCTTAACTGATACCTTTCTTTGTATTCCTGCCTATGATGATAATGGGATGACTGCTGAAAAGTGATTTCTAAAGAACAGGAAGTGTCAGCCTAGTATGAGGCTCAGTTGCGAGTGAAAACAGCAAGATTTTAAGATTTTTGAAATTATACAATGAATAAGCACTAAAATTCTTTAAAAAATATGTTTAATATAAAATGATATTTAAAGAATAGGTCATTGTCTAAAGACACATTTCCTTGAAAGAAAATGTATAAAGTGAAAAATACAATGACAGCAGGAACAATATTAAGACAAAATCATTGAAATGATAAAGAAGCAGTAGGAAGCTCTGACCAATAAAATGAATGAAAAGTCCTGAAGGAGGAAGAAAGAGAGATGGAAGGAAGAAGAAAAAGAGAAGGAGTGATCTAGGGTTGGAAAGAGGGAGGGATAAAGTGAAGAAGGGAATCCTTTATTTCAGACTAGCCTTAGCCACCTACATGATGGTAATTTTTTTTTTCACTGTTGTCCAGTTTTCAGAGAGGATTTTGGAAGGTTGCCTGGTTTAGAACACTGATTTACATAAACTCTTATATAATCTGAGCAGTGAGAATTCCCCCTTTACTCATTCTTACCCAGAATGGAGAGTGTTGTATTGTTGTGTTTTGTATAGACCTAATTTATATGATTATATAGCGTTCTCTCCATTTGTAATACCATAGACAGATTGTAGGGACTATACGGAATCCTGTTTTTTATTCTTGTGCATGCATTATTTAATGGGAAACATCTGTGTAATAGCCGGCGTACATTCTGTTATTGTTACAGTACACTAATGAGGATTAATAATAGAAACTGTTGTACAACTTGGGACAACATGAAAGATTGAAGAAAGCTAAAGACACACTTTTAAGTCCTAAACAGGTCAAAGTGTTCTGTTTTCTCATAGCGTCCACATCAAAGGATAAAAATGTAGAGTGTTACTTCCACAGTTCACCCAATAAAATAAATAGACGTTCTAGCGTCCATGTGCAGGACAGGACTAATCTGTGTTGTACTCACATTATACCTGTCTTTAATTTTATATAATAATTACTATATATCTGTAACACATTTTTTATAGGTACCTGTGATAACAGATTTAAGAAATCCATTTTTGAAACCAAGGCATTGGGGTATCCTGGAAGAAACGATTAATGCAGCGTTGTTAGACCCAGAGCACCCACTCTCTCTAGAGAAGCTGATAGAGATTCATGTATTTGAGTATGCACAGAATATCCAGGATATATCTGGACAGGCATCAGGAGAAGCTTCATTAGAGACAATACTCAAAAAGGTACTGTTTAAAACCAGACTTGCTATATACAATTTTACTTATTTTTCTGCATGCATTATTTTAATGTCCTATTATTATCTAAAATACATTGACAGACAGGGGTTTTTATATATACTTTATCTACAGTATAGTGAGAAAAGTATGAGTTGTTGTAAGAACAGGGGTCCCAAAGTCCCTTGTTTGAATGAAGAATTACGAGCATGTGCGATCACTGAATATATAGAGTGTACAAATTTTATATACAGTTAAAGGAGTTGAACCCTTTTGAAAACATTATCCCATGGGAAAGTGTTTGCCAACTCCAGTCCTCAAGAGCCACCAACAGATCATGTTTTCAGGATTTCCATAATATTGCACTGCTGATGGAATTACCACTTGTTTAATTGAGACCACTTCCATAGGCTCAGCTACCATTAAAAAAATAAGAAACTGAACTTTACTTACCCTCATCAGGTCCAGCACTGTGTCTCTAATGCTTCTCTAGTGTCTGTTGTTTGGCTGCAGCATACACGTCACGTCGACATTGCTCCCGTCAACCATTGAGCTCAGCAGCTCTGTCAGTGCAGATGGCACGATCTGCTGAGCTCAATGATTGGTTACATCTTTGTTGGCAGAATGTTACATCTGCAGCCAAACAACAGAGACTGAAGCAGCGATGGGGACATAGCGCTGGACCCAGGGAAGGTACAGTGCCTTGCGAAAGTATTCGGCCCCCTGGAACTTTTCAACCTTTTCCCACATATCATGCTTCAAACATAAAGATACCAAATGTAAATTTTTGGTGAAGAATCAACAACAAGTGGGATACAATTGTGAAGTTGAACGAAATTTATTAGTTATTTAAAATTTTTGTGGAAATACAAAAACTGAAAAGTGGGGCGTGCAATATTATTCGGCCCCTTTACTTTCAGTGCAGAAAACTCACTCCAGAAGTTCATTGTGGATCTCTGAATGATCCAATGTTGTCCTAAATGACTAATGATGATAAATATAATCCACTTGTGTGTAATCAAGCCTTCGTATAAATGCACCTGCTCTGTGATAGTCTCAAGGTTCTGTTTGAAGCACAGAGAGCATCATGAAGACCAAGGAACACAACAGGCAGGGCCGTGATACTGTTGTGGAGAAGTTTAAAGCCAGATTTGGATACAAAATGATTTCCAAAACTTTAAACATCCCAAGGAGCACTGTGCAAGTGATCATATTGAAATGGAAGGAGTATCATACCACTGCAAATCTACCAAGACCCGGCCGTCCCTCTAAACTTTCATCTCAAACAAGGAGAAGACTGATCAGATTTGTAGCCAAGAGGCCCATGATCACTCTGGATGAACTGAAGAGATCTACAGCTGAGGTCTGTCCATAGGACAACAATCAGTCGTACCCTGCAAAAATCTGGCCTTTATTGAAGAGTGGCAAGAAGAAAGCCATTTCTCAAAGATATCCGTAAAAAGTGTCGTTTAAAGTTTGCAACAATCCACCTGGGAGACACACCAAACATGTGGAAGAAGGTGCTCTGGTCAGATGAAACCAAAATCGAACCTTTTGGCAACAGTACCAAACGATATGTTTGGCGTAAAGGCAACACAGCTTATCACCCTTAACACACCATCCCCACTGTCAAACATGGTGGTGGCAGCATCATGGTTTGGGCCTGCTTTTCTTCAGCAGGGACAGAGAAGATGGTTAAAATTGATGGGAAGATAGATGGAACCAAATACAGGACTATTCTTGAAGAAAACCTGTTGGGGTCTGCAAAAGTCCAAAAGACCTGAGACGGGATGGAGATTTGTCTTCCAACAAGACAATGATCCCAAACATAAAGCAAAATCTACAATGGAATGGTTCACAAATAAATGTATCCAGGTGTTAGAATGGCCAAGTCAAAGTCCAGACCTGAATACAATCGAGAATCTGTGGAAAGAGCTGAAAACTGCTGTTCACAAACGATCTCCATCCAACCTCACTGAGCTGAGATGTTTGCCAAGGAAGAATGGGCAAGAATTTCAGTCTCTCAATGTACAAAACTGATTTAGACATACCCCAAGCGACTTGCAGCTGTAATCGCAGCAAAAGGTGGCGCAACAAAGTATTAAGTTAAAGGGGCCCAATAATATTGCACCCCCCACTTTTCAGTTTTTGTATTTCCACAAAAATTTTAAATAACCAATAAATTTTGTTCAACTTCACAATTGTGTCCCACTTGTTATTGATTCTTCACCAAAAATTTACGTTTGGTATCTTTATGTTTGAAGCATGATATGTGAGAAAGGTTGAAAAGTTACAGGGGCCGAATACTTTTGCAAGGCACTGCATGTGAAACTCCGTTTGTTTTTTGAAAGGCACCTGCACCTGTGGGGGAAAAAAAAGGTTTTCGAAAAGGGACAACCTTAATAATGAAGTGTTGGTTGCACATTCTTTCAAATGTGTCATTCACACAGGAGACTTTAAAACACCTTTTCTTGTGATCAGATGAGGTCTCTTTGGTTAGGCCTGAACAATCATACATTTATGACCTATATATGATACAGTGGGTACGGAAATTATTCAGACCCCTTTAAATTTTTCACTCTTTGTTTCATTGAAGCCATTTGGTAAATTCAAAAAAGTTCATTTTTTCACATTAATGTACACTCTGCACCTCATCTTGACTGAAAAAAACAGAAATGTATACATTTTTGCAAATTTATTAAAAAAGAAAAACTGAAATATCACATGGTCATAAGTATTCAGACCCTTTGCTCAGACACTCTTATTTAAGCCATATGCTGTCCATTTCCTTGTGATCCTCCTTGAGATGGTTCTACTCCTTCATTGGAGTCCAGCTGTGTTTATTTAAACTGATAGGACTTGATTTGTAAAGGCACACACCTGTCAATATAAGATCTCACAACTCACAGTACATGTCAGACCAAATGATAATTATGAGGTCAAAGGAACTGGCCAAGGAGCTCAGAGACAGAATTGTGGTAAGGCACAGATCTGGCCAAGGTTACAAAAGAACTTCTGCAGTACTCAAGGTTCCTAAGAGCACAGTAGCCTCCATAATCCTTAAATAGAAGAAGTTTGGAACCACCAGAAGTCTTCCTAGACCAGGCCGTCCAGCCAAACTGAGCAATCGTGGGAGAAGAGCCTTGGTGAGGTAGGTAAAGAAGAACCCCAATATGACTGTGGCTGAGCTCCACAGATGCAGTAGGGAGATGGGAGAAAGTTCCACAAAGTCAACTATCAGATCAGCCTTCCACCAGTTGGGCCTTTATGGCAGAGTGGCCCGACGGAAGCCTCTCCTCAGTGCAAGACATATGAAAGCCCGCATAGAGTTTGCTAAAAAACACATGAAGGACTCACAGATTATGAGAACTAAGATTCTCTGGTCTAATGAGACGAAGATAGAACTTTTTGGTGATAATTCTAAGCGGTATGTGTGGAGAAAACCAGGCACTGCTCATTACCTGCCCAATACAATCCCAACAGTGAAGCGTGGTGGCAGCATCATGCTATGGGGGTGTTTTTCAGCTGCAGAGACAGGACGACTGGTTGTAATTGAAGGAAACATGAATGCAGCCAGAGATATGCTGGATGAAAACCTCTTCCAGAGTGCTTTGGAACTCAGACTTGGCCAAAAGGTTTACCTTCCAACAAGACAATGACCCTAAGCACACAGCTAAAATTACAAAGGAGTGGCTTCAGAACATCTCTGTGACCATTCTTGACAGGCAATAATCAAAAATTATATACAGTGAGGTTTAATAAACCCAAAATCATAGAAAAAAACCAAAAACATTATACTTTATTTATAATTAACCATAATAGGTAGCACCAAAATTTGACATATAAAGAATAATTCGGATTAAAATATTGGGCCCATCTGGATGTCCCTAGAAATTTCCTAGACTGTCTCCTGCCTTGCCGCGGAGGTTGGCACCCTAGGGGGGAGCGTTGTGGCGCCCCCGCTCACCGATGGCTAACCCTAGTGGCCCTGTTGTGCCCTATATGTCTAGTGGATCCCACTACCCAATGGGCTAAGGGGACCTCTATATCTAGACAGAGACCTACTGACCTAGTACATCCCTATGTCCCAATAATGTAAAAACAAAACAAACAAATGGTAGTAGCTGGATATCGTTTTTTATATATATATGTATCCAAGATTGGTGGGAGCCGGTTTTTTGTCAATAAACCCGGTCTACAGCTAGTTAATTAATGTAGTAGCTGCCAACAAGCAGAAAGAGAAACATTCGATTTAAGTCAACAGTCTTAATATCTGTCTGATAACTAGATATATATATATATATGCTGTAGCCGAGAAAAATCAATCAAGTACCGCAATTTATCTCATATTTATAAGCACCGTTCGATGTCTCAGTGCACTTGTAGTCTATTATTAACAAATGCCTAGATATTGTTTTGACAAAAAATACAGCGTTACAATGCACTTATGCCAGAGTAGTTCAACACCTCAAAAAACCATTATCAAGGCGATCAAATGATAAATATATCGGATATAACAAGCGCCTTATTGTGAAATCATGTCTAGGCAATTTGTGTACGCAATAAAAATGACCAAAATTAGCACTTGGATGCACCCATGGATGTAGATATGATGCCTCAATACGCTCCCAGAGCAATTATTGATCACAAAGTCTGATTAAGGAAAAGGCATACCATATGCCACAGTGCATGTAGTTTGAGATCATCATTGTATTACATCCATAGCAAAAGCGGTTGGAGACCGCATATTTAGACAAAATGCGACATATAAACAGCGGTACTTAGCTCCCTCAGTTTTTTTCGTTTACCACCATGGAACCATAGCTAATCACGCCTCGACGCGTTTCGCCTAACCAGGCTCATCAGGAGGTCAGATGAACAGATGCATATGTCGTATGCATGGTGCAGTGGCTAACCTGTAATGCGAAACTGTTCCCCATTTGTACATACCGCCAATCGGATCTTTAATTGGCGCCGCCCACGTCAGGTGAGTCCAGCGTCCATACGAATCATGGCTCCCATCGTCTGGTGTCGCCCACATTGTGGGTCATAGATTGATGCAGATCCTGCCGACGTCACTTCCGCCCTCACTCGATTAGTAAGGGAATAAGTGCGCATGTCCAGACGGGGGACGTCACTTAGTGACGCCCTCAACATTTGAGTGACGTGTAGATGAGAAGCCGCTCTTATGTTCAACCCCTTCTCCTTGCATTTCTTAATCAGCAGAGGGAGAAGTACGCTTATCAAGGGGTATCCATTACTAATAGGCACATAGACATATATATAGAGATGTCGTATATTAGTCGATATATCAACAGTGATGTATGGCCGTTTGTTAGGATAACAAAGTCCTATATTGATTCATCAAGATAGCAGAATCCTATATTCTTGAAACATATATTAAAGTCATGAATCACCTCCTTGGGTCTTTTAGTGGAATTCTACAGTGTGAAACTCTACTGACTCATATATGACCAATGGGGAATCAGGATAAATAGATATAACATAAAAATCTATGCAGATCTCATATTGGAGATCTTATAACATGGAAAGTTTGGCTAGTTTCCTTATTAGGCTCATAGAACATGAATGAAGGCTATAGGAAACAGGTAAATGAGTTGATTTCATTCAGACCATGGGGTTCGAGGGAATTCAGTCTGAAGATCCATTCACATTCTCTTCTCAGGATCATGTTATCAATGTCTCCACCTCTAGAGTTAGTGTGTACTACTTCGATAATCATAAATGATATGTCACTCAGATTGCCTCTGTGACAGGAGTTCATATGTCGTGCTAGGGGGGTGTCTCTATTATTTCGAATGTCTCCCATGTGTTCCCCAACTCTTCTCCTGAATTCCCTTTTGGTTTTTCCCACATAGTCTTTAGAGCAAGAACAAGTGCCTTTATAGACCACAGCCGTGGTTCTACAATTAGAGAAGTCCCTCAAAAAGAACTTCCGTCCCGTATAGGAACTGAAAAAACATTTTGCTGGTGACATCCATTTGCATAGTGTACAATTTCCACATTTGAAAAAACCAATTGGTCTCCTGTCTAACCAGGTACCCTCCCTTGCTGGTCTTTTATATTGGCTGTGTACAAGGAGGTCTCTAATGGACCTCCCCTTCCTGAACGTGATATTGGGTCGTAATCCTACCACGTCTTTGAGGTCCGGGTCCATTCTAAGAATGTCCCAGTGTCTTGTTAATACCCGCCTCACCTCATCATGCCCATAATCAAAAGTCCCTATCACCCTAGTAATTTCAGAGGTGTCTGCTTTCACCTTACTTTGTAGCAGCTGATGTCTATTCGCCCTCCTAGCATGATCAAAAGCTGTGTTAATGACATGCTCCGGATAGCCTTTTTCCCTGAATCTATTCTGCATATCCCTTGATTGACGTATGAAGGTCTCATTTCTGGAACAGTTCCTTCTAACCCTTAGGAACTGTCCTTTAGGGATCCCCCTTTTTAGTGGGGTAGGGTGATAGCTCTGCCAGTGCAGGAGGCTGTTGGTGCTTGTCGGTTTGCGGTATATCATGGTGGAAATGTTACCCTGTGTCTCTTTCTTGATCCTAATATCTAGAAATGATATTTCTTTGTTGTGAATTTCAAAGGTGAATCTTAAATTCAGATTGTTTTTGTTCAGATCTCCTACAAATTCCTCAAATTCCACCCTCGTACCTGTCCAGACCAGAAACACATCGTCGATGTATCTGTACCACATCAATATTTTATCCTGCCACCACTCGGCATGATCCCCGAATACCACCGATTCCTCCCACCAGCCCAGGAACAGATTAGCATAGGATGGGGCACATGGGCTCCCCATCGCAGTGCCCCTGAGCTGGTGGAAGAATTTACCATCAAAGGTGAAGGCATTATGGGTGAGCGTGAATTGAAGAAGTGATGTCACAAAGGTATTATGTCTCTCACATGCAATAGATCTTTGTTGCAAAAAGTGCTCCACACCCTTTACACCTAAATGGTGGGGTATGCTACTGTATAAAGCTTCCACATCAATTGATGCAAGGAAGGAGCTTTCTTCAAAGGAGATACCATCTAACTTAAGTAGCAGGTCCGATGTATCTCTGAGGTACGAGGGTAGGGAGACAACAAAAGGATGCAGAATTTCTTCAATGTAGAGGCCACAGTTCTGAGTAAGAGAGTTGACCCCCGAAACGATAGGTCTCCCCTTAAGGGGGTCAAATCCCTTATGTATTTTCGGTAAGGCATAGAACGTCGCCTCTACTGGGAATTTGGGCAACATGAAATCATGCTCCGTCTTGGAGATAAGTGTATCTGAGAGGGCTCTATCGAGTAGTCCCTTGAGTTCCTCTTTAAAGCTACTTGATGGATTAGCTGACATAGCTTCATATGTGCTTGTGTCAAGTAGAATGTCAGTACACATTCTTCTATACTTAACATGGTCCAGAATTACCAAGTTTCCTCCTTTATCAGAAGGTTTTATGATCAATTGATCATTTTTCTTTAGTATCTCAAGGGCCTTCCTCTCATTCCCTGACAAATTGTCCTGGAACTCAAAATCCAGATTCCTTATTTTTTTGAGGTCCCTTTCTACCAAAGATAGAAATATATCAATGTTCCCTGTTTCTCCAGGAGGCGGCATTCTGGTACTCCTATTCTTAAGGGTGGTGAAGGGTCCCCTGTCTCCTCTACCTATGTGCTCATTCTCCTCAAGAAGACCCGCCAGATCTCTATATGTTTCAAAATCTTCCTCCTCAAGTCCTTGTCTCAGACACTCTTCACGATTGTGCTGTTTGAAGAATTTTTTCCATTTTAGTTTTCTACAAAATAAATTAAGATCCTTAACCCATTCGAAGCAATTGAATCTATTGGTTGGAACAAAATTGAGGCCTCTCGTTAGCAGATCTAGTTCTTCTCTGTTAAGGGAATGCGAGGACAGGTTGATTATTTGTCCCTTTATTGATTGAACCTGGTTCTTAGATGATAGCCCGTCCTCGCACTTTGTTCCAAAAAAGAGGAAGAGGAAGGTAACGAGGGAGAGGGTGCAGAGGGAAGCGAGGCAGTATGTCCCATATGAAAACCCCCCCTTTGGATACCTCTTCCCCTTTTGCCACCCCTTGTCGATCGTCCTCTCGTATTTTGCCATTTCGGTCTATGAAAAGTTCCTCTGAACTGTAACCCACCTAGATTAATATCTGATCTTTCGGTGTCAGAGGTATCAATGTCCGAAGACGATGCCTCAGAGTATCTGTCTCGTTGGAAATTGAGGATCTGATTATCACTAAAGTCTTTGAGATCACGTTGGAACTGTAACTGTTTTCGTTCCTTTAGTAGGGCTTGATATCTTTCTACCGAGGTCTGCAGGAGACCCTCCCTTCTATTGAAATCTGGATCAGTTTTGAATTTGAGTACACCCTCAATCAACTTGTTGAGTTGTATGGTAGATTTTTCAAACACCTTTCTCTCCTCTGCCAAAATGATTTGCATAAATCTAATGGAGGAATCAATAGACTCTTTGAGCCACAAGTTCATGAGCTCCTGCGATGCTATTCTTGGCGAGGGATTTATATTAATTCTAAGGCCTCTAGGGACTATTCTGTTTTTTAAATAGTTTTCTATAGTTCTAATTTCCCACCAGGATTTCAGGTGTTCTTTATAAGCCCCATACAAATCATTAAACAAATTTTTGAGGGTCAAAGGACCTGTGGGTGTGACACTTGTACCTCCTACGCTAAATGCCTGATTTGCATCCTCAAGCCATACATCTGAGTTAATGGGTCCTGCCAGGAAACTCGCCATGCCAGACCAGAATTTTCAAATAATAATCAAAAATTATATACAGTGAGGTTTAATAAACCCAAAATCATAGAAAAAAACCAAAAACATTATACTTTATTTATAATTAACCATAATAGGTAGCACCAAAATTTGACATATAAAGAATAATTCGGATTAAAATATTGGGCCCATCTGGATGTCCCTAGAAATTTCCTAGACTGTCTCCTGCCTTGCCGCGGAGGTTGGCACCCTAGGGGGGAGCGTTGTGGCGCCCCCGCTCACCGATGGCTAACCCTAGTGGCCCTGTTGTGCCCTATATGTCTAGTGGATCCCACTACCCAATGGGCTAAGGGGGCCTCTATATCTAGACAGAGACCTACTGACCTAGTACATCCCTATGTCCCAATAATGTAAAAACAAAACAAACAAATGGTAGTAGCTGGATATCGTTTTTTATATATATATGTATCCAAGATTGGATATTGACAAAAAACCGGCTCCCACCAATCTTGGATACATATATATATAAAAAACGATATCCAGCTACTACCATTTGTTTGTTTTGTTTTTACATTATTGGGACATAGGGATGTACTAGGTCAGTAGGTCTCTGTCTAGATATAGAGGTCCCCTTAGCCCATTGGGTAGTGGGATCCACTAGACATATAGGGCACAACAGGGCCACTAGGGTTAGCCATCGGTGAGCGGGGGCGCCACAACGCTCCCCCCTAGGGTGCCAACCTCCGCGGCAAGGCAGGAGACAGTCTAGGAAATTTCTAGGGACATCCAGATGGGCCCAATATTTTAATCCGAATTATTCTTTATATGTCAAATTTTGGTGCTACCTATTATGGTTAATTATAAATAAAGTATAATGTTTTTGGTTTTTTTCTATGATTTTGGGTTTATTAAACCTCACTGTATATAATTTTTGATTATTATTTGAAAATTCTGGTCTGGCATGGCGAGTTTCCTGGCAGGACCCATTAACTCAGATGTATGGCTTGAGGATGCAAATCAGGCATTTAGCGTAGGAGGTACAAGTGTCACACCCACAGGTCCTTTGACCCTCAAAAATTTGTTTAATGATTTGTATGGGGCTTATAAAGAACACCTGAAATCCTGGTGGGAAATTAGAACTATAGAAAACTATTTAAAAAACAGAATAGTCCCTAGAGGCCTTAGAATTAATATAAATCCCTCGCCAAGAATAGCATCGCAGGAGCTCATGAACTTGTGGCTCAAAGAGTCTATTGATTCCTCCATTAGATTTATGCAAATCATTTTGGCAGAGGAGAGAAAGGTGTTTGAAAAATCTACCATACAACTCAACAAGTTGATTGAGGGTGTACTCAAATTCAAAACTGATCCAGATTTCAATAGAAGGGAGGGTCTCCTGCAGACCTCGGTAGAAAGATATCAAGCCCTACTAAAGGAACGAAAACAGTTACAGTTCCAACGTGATCTCAAAGACTTTAGTGATAATCAGATCCTCAATTTCCAACGAGACAGATACTCTGAGGCATCGTCTTCGGACATTGATACCTCTGACACCGAAAGATCAGATATTAATCTAGGTGGGTTACAGTTCAGAGGAACTTTTCATAGACCGAAATGGCAAAATACGAGAGGACGATCGACAAGGGGTGGCAAAAGGGGAAGAGGTATCCAAAGGGGGGGTTTTCAGATGGGACATACTGCCTCGCTTCCCTCTGCACCCTCTCCCTCGTTACCTTCCTCTTCCTCTTTTTTGGAACAAAGTGCGAGGACGGGCTATCATCTAAGAACCAGGTTCAATCAATAAAGGGACAAATAATCAACCTGTCCTCGCATTCCCTTAACAGAGAAGAACTAGATCTGCTAACGAGAGGCCTCAATTTTGTTCCAACCAATAGATTCAATTGCTTCGAATGGGTTAAGGATCTTAATTTATTTTGTAGAAAACTAAAATGGAAAAAATTCTTCAAACAGCACAATCGTGAAGAGTGTCTGAGACAAGGACTTGAGGAGGAAGATTTTGAAACATATAGAGATCTGGCGGGTCTTCTTGAGGAGAATGAGCACATAGGTAGAGGAGACAGGGGACCCTTCACCACCCTTAAGAATAGGAGTACCAGAATGCCGCCTCCTGGAGAAACAGGGAACATTGATATATTTCTATCTTTGGTAGAAAGGGACCTCAAAAAAATAAGGAATCTGGATTTTGAGTTCCAGGACAATTTGTCAGGGAATGAGAGGAAGGCCCTTGAGATACTAAAGAAAAATGATCAATTGATCATAAAACCTTCTGATAAAGGAGGAAACTTGGTAATTCTGGACCATGTTAAGTATAGAAGAATGTGTACTGACATTCTACTTGACACAAGCACATATGAAGCTATGTCAGCTAATCCATCAAGTAGCTTTAAAGAGGAACTCAAGGGACTACTCGATAGAGCCCTCTCAGATACACTTATCTCCAAGACGGAGCATGATTTCATGTTGCCCAAATTCCCAGTAGAGGCGACGTTCTATGCCTTACCGAAAATACATAAGGGATTTGACCCCCTTAAGGGGAGACCTATCGTTTCGGGGGTCAACTCTCTTACTCAGAACTGTGGCCTCTACATTGAAGAAATTCTGCATCCTTTTGTTGTCTCCCTACCCTCGTACCTCAGAGATACATCGGACCTGCTACTTAAGTTAGATGGTATCTCCTTTGAAGAAAGCTCCTTCCTTGCATCAATTGATGTGGAAGCTTTATACAGTAGCATACCCCACCATTTAGGTGTAAAGGGTGTGGAGCACTTTTTGCAACAAAGATCTATTGCATGTGGGAGACATAATACCTTTGTGACATCACTTCTTCAATTCACGCTCACCCATAATGCCTTCACCTTTGATGGTAAATTCTTCCACCAGCTCAGGGGCACTGCGATGGGGAGCCCATGTGCCCCATCCTATGCTAATCTGTTCCTGGGCTGGTGGGAGGAATCGGTGGTATTCGGGGATCATGCCGAGTGGTGGCAGGATAAAATATTGATGTGGTACAGATACATCGACGATGTGTTTCTGGTCTGGACAGGTACGAGGGTGGAATTTGAGGAATTTGTAGGAGATCTGAACAAAAACAATCTGAATTTAAGATTCACCTTTGAAATTCACAACAAAGAAATATCATTTCTAGATATTAGGATCAAGAAAGAGACACAGGGTAACATTTCCACCATGATATACCGCAAACCGACAAGCACCAACAGCCTCCTGCACTGGCAGAGCTATCACCCTACCCCACTAAAAAGGGGGATCCCTAAAGGACAGTTCCTAAGGGTTAGAAGGAACTGTTCCAGAAATGAGACCTTCATACGTCAATCAAGGGATATGCAGAATAGATTCAGGGAAAAAGGCTATCCGGAGCATGTCATTAACACAGCTTTTGATCATGCTAGGAGGGCGAATAGACATCAGCTGCTACAAAGTAAGGTGAAAGCAGACACCTCTGAAATTACTAGGGTGATAGGGACTTTTGATTATGGGCATGATGAGGTGAGGCGGGTATTAACAAGACACTGGGACATTCTTAGAATGGACCCGGACCTCAAAGACGTGGTAGGATTACGACCCAATATCACGTTCAGGAAGGGGAGGTCCATTAGAGACCTCCTTGTACACAGCCAATATAAAAGACCAGCAAGGGAGGGTACCTGGTTAGACAGGAGACCAATTGGTTTTTTCAAATGTGGAAATTGTACACTATGCAAATGGATGTCACCAGCAAAATGTTTTTTCAGTTCCTATACGGGACGGAAGTTCTTTTTGAGGGACTTCTCTAATTGTAGAACCACGGCTGTGGTCTATAAAGGCACTTGTTCTTGCTCTAAAGACTATGTGGGAAAAACCAAAAGGGAATTCAGGAGAAGAGTTGGGGAACACATGGGAGACATTCGAAATAATAGAGACACCCCCCTAGCACGACATATGAACTCCTGTCACAGAGGCAATCTGAGTGACATATCATTTATGATTATCGAAGTAGTACACACTAACTCTAGAGGTGGAGACATTGATAACATGATCCTGAGAAGAGAATGTGAATGGATCTTCAGACTGAATTCCCTCGAACCCATGGTCTGAATGAAATCAACTCATTTACCTGTTTCCTATAGCCTTCATTCATGTTCTATGAGCCTAATAAGGAAACTAGCCAAACTTTCCATGTTATAAGATCTCCAATATGAGATCTGCATAGATTTTTATGTTATATCTATTTATCCTGATTCCCCATTGGTCATATATGAGTCAGTAGAGTTTCACACTGTAGAATTCCACTAAAAGACCCAAGGAGGTGATTCATGACTTTAATATATGTTTCAAGAATATAGGATTCTGCTATCTTGATGAATCAATATAGGACTTTGTTATCCTAACAAACGGCCATACATCACTGTTGATATATCGACTAATATACGACATCTCTATATATATGTCTATGTGCCTATTAGTAATGGATACCCCTTGATAAGCGTACTTCTCCCTCTGCTGATTAAGAAATGCAAGGAGAAGGGGTTGAACATAAGAGCGGCTTCTCATCTACACGTCACTCAAATGTTGAGGGCGTCACTAAGTGACGTCCCCCGTCTGGACATGCGCACTTATTCCCTTACTAATCGAGTGAGGGCGGAAGTGACGTCGGCAGGGATCTGCATCAATCTATGACCCACAATGTGGGCGACACCAGACGATGGGAGCCATGATTCGTATGGACGCTGGACTCACCTGACGTGGGCGGCGCCAATTAAAGATCCGATTGGCGGTATGTACAAATGGGGAACAGTTTCGCATTACAGGTTAGCCACTGCACCATGCATACGACATATGCATCTGTTCATCTGACCTCCTGATGAGCCTGGTTAGGCGAAACGCGTCGAGGCGTGATTAGCTATGGTTCCATGGTGGTAAACGAAAAAAACTGAGGGAGCTAAGTACCGCTGTTTATATGTCGCATTTTGTCTAAATATGCGGTCTCCAACCGCTTTTGCTATGGATGTAATACAATGATGATCTCAAACTACATGCACTGTGGCATATGGTATGCCTTTTCCTTAATCAGACTTTGTGATCAATAATTGCTCTGGGAGCGTATTGAGGCATCATATCTACATCCATGGGTGCATCCAAGTGCTAATTTTGGTCATTTTTATTGCGTACACAAATTGCCTAGACATGATTTCACAATAAGGCGCTTGTTATATCCGATATATTTATCATTTGATCGCCTTGATAATGGTTTTTTGAGGTGTTGAACTACTCTGGCATAAGTGCATTGTAACGCTGTATTTTTTGTCAAAACAATATCTAGGCATTTGTTAATAATAGACTACAAGTGCACTGAGACATCGAACGGTGCTTATAAATATGAGATAAATTGCGGTACTTGATTGATTTTTCTCGGCTACAGCATATATATATATATATCTAGTTATCAGACAGATATTAAGACTGTTGACTTAAATCGAATGTTTCTCTTTCTGCTTGTTGGCAGCTACTACATTAATTAACTAGCTGTAGACCGGGTTTATTGACAAAAAACCGGCTCCCACCAATCTTGGATACATATATATATAAAAAACGATATCCAGCTACTACCATTTGTTTGTTTTGTTTTTACATTATTGGGACATAGGGATGTACTAGGTCAGTAGGTCTCTGTCTAGATATAGAGGTCCCCTTAGCCCATTGGGTAGTGGATCCACTAGACATATAGGGCACAACAGGGCCACTAGGGTTAGCCATCGGTGAGCGGGGGCGCCACAACGCTCCCCCCTAGGGTGCCAACCTCCGCGGCAAGGCAGGAACAGTCTAGGAAATTTCTAGGGACATCCAGATGGGCCCAATATTTTAATCCGAATTATTCTTTATATGTCAAATTTTGGTGCTACCTATTATGGTTAATTATAAATAAAGTATAATGTTTTTGGTTTTTTTCTATGATTTTGGGCATTCTTGACAGGCCCAGCCAGAGCCCTGACCTAAACCCAATTGAACATCTCTGTAGAGACCTGAAAATGGCTGACCAGTTTTATTAAAGTCCACAGCACACAGATAAAAACAAAGCATAAACAAAAGACCTAGGCTTGTCTAGCCACTAATTACACTTATATAGCTTTTCCCTTTCTATCAGGAACCCGGCTCTATCAGCCTAGGCCCAAAACAACACATATGATATATGTTACCAGTATGGAGTTTTCCAGATACTCCTCCTTATGTCTGAAGGTCCACCCGACGTCCAGACTTGAGAGAGATCCACTCCTATTCAGTAGTCATCATCCTGGAGGTTCACAGAGACACTCCTGTGTCCGGGGTACATCTAAACCCAGACTGAGACAGCTCCCCTCCTCTTCAGTAATCATCACATGGAGGTTCACAGAGACGCTCCTGTGTCCGGGGTACCTCCTGCACCCCGACTGAGACAGCTCTCCTCCTATTCAGTAGCTTATCCGCATGGATTCTCACAGAGACTGCTTCATGCGCCGGGACACCTCCCTGTGTCCAGGCTAAAGACAGCTCTAACACTCTTGGAGACTGTTTCTTGTGCCAGGACACCTCCCTGTGTCCGGGCTAAACTAGCTCTCAGATTGTGTCCGCAGACACCTATTTCTGGCTTCCTAATTAACAGCTGATTGGCTTCAGGTTTAAGCTGCAAGTGTGCAATGAATGCAAGGTGTAGTGACCTTTCCCTACCACTAGGTCTACAAAACCACACATTTCCCTTATCCCTAGTGAAATGTACACCCCATTCAACACATATTCTCACTGTCTCACAATATAAAGAGTTCTTCAGGCTAGAAGCTAAAGGATTTACAGCTAAAAAGATGAATATGGACTTCAGAATTCTGCTAATTGGCTCCTACGTGCCACATATATCAATATTTTCTAATACTGTATGCCTTAGAGACAGGTTCTAACGCATGCAAAATTAGATTTGTACTTCTCATTTGTTGTGTGGATTTCAACTCTTGCCTAGTATAAGAGTAATGTTTTTCCAAAGTGCAGGTTTTTAATTTGACTTTTTTTTTAATTTGTTTATTAAATTAATGACAATATTTTTTTTATCAAGGTTGAGGATTCCTGGAAAACTACCGAATTTACTGCTGTACCACACCGAGATTCTAAAGATGTGTTCATTCTCGGTGGAACAGATGATATCCAGGTGGGGTTGACACTACTACCTACATAACTCCATCTACATGTTCAGAGAAAAAATAATAAGTAAAGTACATACTTACGTAATTAACTAAAACTGCAGGTGGGGGTGCCAGGTGTCAGTAGTTTGCCGATCTGATGTTGATGACATTTCGAAAAGATAAGTTTTCAGTATATAAGTCATAGACAATCTCTGAAGTGGAAATGTATAGATCAGTCAGCAAAAATTAAACAGACAAAACCAAGGATAAAAACAAAATGAGCATATACCCTATAGTAAGTAAATAGTAATAGTACTTGTAAATAGCATAAGGTATTTAGATAACATGGTTTTGATAAAAAAAGCGTAAAGGAAGACTTTTTTCTGGGAGTGCTTGTTCAATGTTGGGATTCACTAGTTTAGTGTATGGTTAGATCCATAGGGTAAAGAAACTATTATTATTGTATTATTATTACATCTGAGAAAAATGGTCCAATTAATTCTGATCAGACTTTAATAAGAGTTTGATGAGAGTGAAATCACTTTTCATCCGACGTGGAGAGAAAAAAAAGGTTCTCTACCTTCTCCATCCTGTCAGTCACTGAAAATAGTACAGTCAAATGTTTTCCATGGACCTACAGACTTGCATTGCCTGTTTTGATCCAACACGTGGATCACAATCGGACATGTTTACAATTTTTCATGGGCCACTCAGTCCGAGGAAAAAATCAGGCATATGCAAAGCCCCATAGAATATCAGTGGTTGGAGTGCTATCCGTGTAAATCACGGATACCACTGTGATGAGAAAATCAGTTGTATGCACTATCCCTTACAGTCATATATTGGTATGCAGAACAGGCAAATTTCAATTATGGTATTTATCAGACGTAAAATTATTCTGAATTGTTCTGTTGATTGATATATCTCTGTAGCTATTTACTCTGACAACGCTGGCATTCATTGTCGAAAATAAATAATGCTTTTAGAAAATTATATGAGATAATTGTACTAATTTGTTAATATGAGACAAATGAAAGATCTAAGATTTTCAATTCAGTCTTTAAAATGCTTTGTAACATTACTGATAAGACATGTTTCTTTGCAGGTTCTTCTTGATGACAGCACTATAAATATATCAACCATTGCCTCTTCTCGATATGTTGGACCCATCAAGCCTCGTGTCGATGAATGGCAGAAGAATCTAGCCTTGTTTAATCAAACTCTTGTGAGTGATGTTTTCTCTTAATTGTAGTTATCGTATATTAGGATATAAATCTAAAGCAAATGTTTAGTTGTGAGAGCAAAAATAAAATGTAAATCAGTATACAGTGGAGAAAATAAGTATTTGATACACTGCCGATTTTGAAAGTTTTCCCACTCACAAAGAATGGAGATGTCTGTAATTTTTATCGTAGGTACACTTCAACTGTGAGAGACATAATGTTTAAAAAAAATGAATAAAATGACATTGTATGATTTTTACGTAATTAACTTGCATGAAATAAGTACTTTATACAATAGAAAAACAGAACTTAATATTTGGTACAGAAACCTTTGTTTGCAATTACAGAGGTTAGACTTTCTTGCAGTTCTTGACCAAGTTTACACATACTGCAGCAGGGATTTTGTCCCACTCCTCCCTACAGATCTTCTCCAAATCTTTCATCTTTCAGGGCTGTCGCTGGGCAACACTGGTTTCAGCTCCTCCCAAGATTTT
>JARQOD010000001.1:298074917-298252038 GCA_033576555.1 Oophaga sylvatica
CAATTACTTGGGATCCCCCCATTTCCCAGTGAACTCCCCTTTCCCCACCATTCACCAATCACCACCACTAACTTCAAACAGTGGAGACCCAAACAGAGTCCCCACAAACCAATTTCCAACAACTTCAAGACTCTCTCTCCCCACCCCCTTGAGCCGCCACAACGAGGGCCCCATTGAAACCTCAATGGCCCGAGACCCCCTAAACCCGCAAAGCTATGGCCCTTTCAGTTACCTTCCTGAATACCCAAAGCCCAAATATCCGAACCAACGGCATTCAGATAAACCCCCATCAGCCAATCAGAAATCTCCTTCCCCTTCTCCAAATAAAAATGCCGCACAGACACATTACCTTTTCCGAGCCATGAAAGAAGACAGCCCTATTAACCTTTATCCGGGCCCTTTATTAATCTTTGCCAGGGACCTCATGTTCCGCCCAATGCCTGCGTGGAACAATTTCGGACCAAACCAAAAATGACCCCGATATAACACCCATAACCGCAAGCAATCCTGCTTAATGTCTTTTACTAATTCCCGGAAGGGTCGCCCCGCAAGATCATTCCCCCCTGCATGGAGTACCAAAATATCAGGAGCACGTCCAAAACGAGCGCAACCATGAATTTCCGGCAAAACCCTCTTCCACTGCAGTCCTCGGAAAACGAGCCATCGCACCACCACCATAGACCGGGAAAATCCCAGTTGCCGACCATCAGTCCTGACGTCACTCGCAAAGCTCCCCGTGGACAAAGGAATGACCGAAAATCCAAACCAGCAGGGGGGCGATACCTGAAACGAGAAAACAATGCTAAACATACCAAAAGAAACCTACACAAAACTAATACCAATAGTCACACATCCCCAACAAAAGGCCAACACCCCACATCGCGAATTAAGGCCTAATATAACTCCGAAATCGATTGGACTTCCAACTCCCAATACGTTGAATCGATGACGCACCCAAACCCCTACCAAACCGCTCAGTCGCAGCACCAATACGGAAAGAATGAGTCCCAAAACGGAGTCATCCAAACCCAAAGGGTCGAATGGACTTCTTGAAAATGGCGTTAAACTGATACCTAGACAGTATAAACCCCAAACAAACATGGCACCACAAAGAGCCCCCCAAACCGGGGCCCAATTCCCAAAAACTCTTCAAGCATAACCCGGACACATTGAATACTCCGGTACGCTGCCCAACACAACCCCACGGCCCTTCCCCCCCTGATCCTTTTTTGACTATACGCAGCCAAAATTCAACTCCACCAGCGTCAATAGCACGTCTTTAGCCAACAAAACCGCCTACCACCTGCCCTTTTTACCCGAAACCAGCTCACCACCCCGCAAGGCCCCAACAAATGGGAACGAAAAGGCCAAACGGAATAATAGAATCTCAAAACGAGAGGGAAAATAAAAGTATCCAAAATAAAACCCAACCGTTCCAACAAAGCAAAAGATACCTGGCGCCTCGTGTCACGAGCCCCTTTGTTTGACGAAAACCTTTCGCCGCCCTCTGTACCAAAAAGGTCTTAGACAAATCAAAATTCCCACGTAAACGGAAACCAAAAGATAATGCTGCCAACACCCGCGATACTTTAGCACAAGACCATCCTTCCCTCGCTCCCTGCCCCAACCAGGCCAACAAGGCCCTTTGTTGATCCATCCCATGTCCCACAACTGGAATTTTCGCTAAAAACTCCTCCCAATTACACCACACTGCCTGATAAGCCGCCCAAGTTTTTGGAGCCAACGACGCCTTAATCAGTGACTCTGCAGACCGTAAACCACCTTCCACAACTCCTCCGGGCAGGCTAGTCCTTCGAACTCCGCTTCCGGGGCCAATGAGCGAAAACGATCCCACTGTAAACGAGAAAGAGAATCAGCTATATCATTCTTCACACCCGGCACGTGTGTCGCCGTCACGTGCGCATTCAATGCCAAACATAGCAAAACCAAACGTTGCAAAACTCGCACGACAGGAGGAGAGGATGCAGTAAGCCCATTAATTGCACAAACGACTCCCATGTTATCACAATTGAACCGCACCCGACGATCCCGAAACTCCTGCCCCCATAAGTGCACTGCCACAAGAATCGGAAAAATCTCCAACAATGTTATGTTGCGTACCAAGCCCTCTGACACCCACTCCTCAGGCCAGCGAGACGCACACCACTGTCCCCTGAAATAGGCTCCAAAACCAACACCGCCGGCCGCATCCGTAAACAACTCCAACACATCATTCCCAACAACCTCGGCCATGACCAATAAGCGCCCGTTATACCCTTCTAGGAAGGAATCCCAGACAGCCAAGTCCGCCTTAAGTTCCCCAGACAACCGTATGAAGTGATGAGGGGCTTTAATCCCTGCCGTAGCGCTTGCCAGCCTACGTGAAAAAACTCGCGCCATCGGCATCACTCGACATGCGAAATTCAGCTTCCTTAGCAACGACTGAAATCCCGCAACGGCAACTTCTTCAAACGGCGCGCTCTACCCACTTCAGCCCGTAAAGCCAACAACTTTTCCTCGGGCAATCTGAACTCCCATGCCACCATATCGATGACTATCCCCAGAAAACACAAACAAGTAGATGGACCCTCAGTCTTACCCGGCGCCAAAGGAACCCCAAAACGCTCCGCCACCCACTCAACAGTTCTCAAAATCCCATGACAGCGCGAAGAGTTTGCCAGGCCCACACACAGGAAATCATCCAAGTAATGAATAACTGATTCACAACCGGACACCTCTCGCACCACCCACTCCAGAAAGGAACTAAAAGCTTCAAAATAAGCGCATGATAAAGAACACCCCATAGGTAAGCACCTGTCAACAAAGAACCCCCCTTCCCAAAAACAACCCAGCAGCTTCAAGCTATCAGGATGTACCGGCAAAAGTCGAAAAGCAGATTCGATGTCGGTCTTAACCATAAGGGCCCCTCGACCGCACTTCCTCACCCACCGCGCAGCCTCATCAAAAGAGGAATAAACCACCGAACAAATTTCAGGATCGATGCCATCGTTCACCGATCTCCCCCGCGGGTAAGAAAGATGCTGAATAAGCCGAAACTTGTTCGGCTCCTTCTTTGGAACAACGCCCAACGGGGAAACCACTAAATCCGAAAAAGGTGGCGACGAGAAAGGGCCCGCCATGCGACCCAACGAAACTTCTTTTGCCAATTTTTCCCCCACCACCTCCTTATGCAATAGGGTAGAGTAAGCAATAGTGAATATATAAAATATAACTTTTAATAATATACATTTAAAAGTATGAGGTGTGTCACCCAATAAAACATGCTGTCAGAAAAAAAGAGGGTGGTATTACATGTACCCTAAATTAAATGCAAAAAAGAACACATGCAGACAGCTATGAGGATAAACGATTTGCCAACAACAATAAGAAAGTGGCTACTAAATGTCTTGGTGCTACCAAATGGAGGAATACCAACACAGCCCTCCAAGATGTAAAGGCAATCACCAGACAATGCATATACAACACATAATATAACAAAAGCAATAATAAGTGAGAAAATTGGTAAAAAGGAACAATCTCACCAATGCTGTGTAGAGGGGCCGGGAGTTTTCAGGGCACCAGTAGTCTACGGAGGGTCCCTGGTAGACGGTGGGAAGACAATACCCTGTCCTTCCCTGAGGAACTGACAAAAACTATTCCCCAAACTCCCGCCCTGACAAGGGCAGTCCACAACTTGCCCTACACAATAGTTTGCCCTGCACTTTCCCTACGAGGATGTCCCGACGCGTTTCTTCTTAGTAGAGTCATCAGGGGACTAAGCTAAAGTGCAAAAACACAATATGGAGAGACCAGGCCCTTCTGCTCTCAATGCTGCAGACAGCATTGAGAGCAGAAGGGCCTGGTCTCTCCATATTGTGTTTTTGCACTTTAGCTTAGTCCCCTGATGACTCTACTAAGAAGAAAGACAGCATTGAGAGCAGAAGGGCCTGGTTCTTCCATATTGTGTTTTTGCACTTTAGCTTAGTCCCCTGATGACTCTACTAAGAAGAAACGCGTCGGGACATCCTCGTAGGGAAAGTGCAGGGCAAACTATTGTGTAGGGCAAGTTGTGGACTGCCCTTGTCAGGGCGGGAGTTTGGGGAATAGTTTTTGTCAGTTCCTCAGGGAAGGACAGGGTATTGTCTTCCCACCGTCTACCAGGGACCCTCCGTAGACTACTGGTGCCCTGAAAACTCCCGGCCCCTCTACACAGCATTGGTGAGATTGTTCCTTTTTACCAATTTTCTCACTTATTATTGCTTTTGTTATATTATGTGTTGTATATGCATTGTCTGGTGATTGCCTTTACATCTTGGAGGGCTGTGTTGGTATTCCTCCATTTGGTAGCACCAAGACATTTAGTTGCCACTTTCTTATTGTTGTTGGCAAATCGTTTATCCTCATAGCTGTCTGCATGTGTTCTTTTTTGCATTTAATTTAGGGTACATGTAATACCACCCTCTTTTTTTCTGACAGCATGTTTTATTGGGTGACACACCTCATACTTTTAAATGTATATTATTAAAAGTTATATTTTATATATTCACTATTGCTTACTCTACCTTTAAATTTGGTGAATCAGTCTGATATTATCTCCAGCCGACACTGGAGTTTTGCTTGTTTTCTTATGCAATAGGGCCGAACGCAAATTCCTAAGTACCCGCGGGATAACAAACGGGGGATGTGGGATAACAAAACCATCCTTAAAACCATTATACAACAACGCCGCCTTCTCCTTGTCCCCATATCTATTTAGATAAGGGACCATCCTTTCCAGACTCACCGGAGTCTCTCCCTTGGGAATTACCACCCCCAGATTTTTGCTTCTCTTTTTTAAAACACTTAGACGCTCCGTGAGAGGCGCCGTTGCAGTTGGAGCAGACATGTTTAAATTTACACCCCGCCCCAAACTTACACTGGCCGTCATTAAACTGCCAGCATACCCCAAATTTGTTTCCACCTGCTTGCCCTTGACCACTTCCTCCCGCTGCCCCAGCGGTATTGCTACTCTGGCCGGCGCCTCCAGTTCCCCCATGAAAGGAATGCCCAAACTTATTCTGTACTATGACTCTCATCCACAGACCAATGTCCTTCTGATCCCAACGAATTGCCGGACGCACAGCCTTCCTTTGCCTGAACTGCTCGTCATACCGCAGCCAAGCCTGCCCCCCATACACCCTATATGCCTCCCCTATAGCATCAAAATAACAAAACAAAGCCGAACAGTTGTCCGAAGCTTTTTCCCCGATAACACTTGCCAAAATGGCAAACGCTTGTTGCCAATTCACAAACGTCTGAGGAATTAAGCGCCACCTCCGTTTCTCCTCCTCCTCCTTCTTACTATCCTCTTGTTTACTTTTGTCCAAATTAAACTTCTCCAAAGGCAATAAAGAGAATATCTCAACATACTCATCCTTCCAAATACGCTCTTTTACCTCCTTCTTCAAATGCGCCCCAATGGGCCCTCAAAACAAACATACACCTCCCGTGAGCCCTATCATCTAAATGCACCCGACACTCTTTTTCCTTCTCTGTCTGCACCGACACAGACACGGGTTCAGCACTATGCTCTTTCTGTTCCGTCCCGCTCGAAACCATGTGCCCCCCAACCTGCGACCCAACCCAAGCCGTCACCGGAGACGGAGAACCAAAACCCCTCTCTAACCGTGACAGCAAATTGCGCACATCGACCAGCATTTCCGTAACCCGGCTACCTCAGCCGTCCCCCCAACACTATTACCGACCCCGACCGAACTACCCCAAACGGTGAAGAAGACAAAAATGAATGACTGACACTTGACATAGAATTATACTCACCGGGCTGCGAGGGTGCTGTGAGCCCTCCAGCCGGATAACCTGGCTCCAAAGATGCATCCCAACTGCCTCGATCCGACACAACGACTCCGTTGATTTGCTCCTGACGTCCAGAGACCCCGTCGTGACCTCCAGAAGAGAAAGGCCTAAACCCCATTGGGGATCCAGCCCGCTGGTCCTGAAATAGCGGTGACGACTGGGTCGCATTAGCACCCGACGATAATTCAAAAACATCTTGAGCCTCATTTCTAGCAACGGCAGCGTAGGCAGGCCGCCCCACTTTCACCCCACAGTGACGGCCCCCCGCCCCATCTGGAAACCCAGCCACTATGGGGGATAAAATCTGCTGCCCCGCACTGCCGACCGATGCCTCAGCCGCCGAAACTCTGGAGCCGTCAACAGAGGCAGGCCGCCGTGCAGAAACACTGCCACTGCGGCCCCCCGACGAACCTGGAACCCCGCCGCTAACAAGGGGGGACAATTGCTGATCTGGTAAGCCGGCCAAACCATTAGCCGCCGACGCACCTGCGTCACTGTCTGAGGCAGGTCGCACTGCAAGCCGATCGCAACTGCGACCCCCCGAGGACGCAGCTCTCAAAAGACGCCCAGCGCGTAACGGCTCCACCGACGACGCACCTGCGATGCTGTCTGAAGCAGGCCACGCAGCAAGCCGATCGCCACTGCGACTTCCCGAGGACGCAGCTCTCCCACGACGCCCGGCGCGTAACGGCTCCACCGCCGACGCACCTGCGATGCTGTCTGAAGCAGGCCGCGCAGCAAGCCGATCGCCACTGCGACCTCCCGAGGACGCAGCTCTCACAAGACGCCCGGCGCGTAACGGCTCCGCCCCCTGACTAGAACGCGCCGGAGGAGAGGTTAACGCCACAGGGCCTCGCCGGCTGGGCGGATTCCTCCCAGGCCGGGGCCTGCTCGCCCGAGCGCCGTGTGGCGCCCGGCCTGGAGGGGCCCGTGAGGGACTCCTGCGCCGACGCGAGGCCCGAGGAGCCTGGTCTGGCGAAAGTCGCTCTGGAGGCCTCACCCGTCTTGGACGCCTCTCCCGCTGCGCTGCCCCAGACGACGGACCGGGCGTTCCCTGGACAAGGATCGCAACCTGCGCTTCCAGCCATCCTGGCGACTGCGACAAGGCTGCAGACCTGAGGCGCTCCAGTGCCGCATTCGCTGACATGGTGAGCTGTACTACTGATGGGGCAAGACAGGAACTGACACCTGGATCCGCCCCATCACTGCCTTATAAACCCCCCACCACCCCCTCTCATTTAAATATTCCTCCCTCTTTGTAAACCCCTCCAAACCCCCGTCATGCCGGCCTCCGCCCACGCCTCTTTCTTGAGGGGAGGGAGGCTCTGCTCCGGCCATTACTAAAACTGAGCCATCAAACAACACCATATCCCAAAAAATGAAAACGTTATGGAACTCGGAAAATGGCAACAAAAGCAACATTTTTTTTTCCAAATTTTGTTTCACCACTTAAATAAACAATTGTACATGTTTGGTATCTGCGTACTCATACTGACCTGGAGAATCATATTGTGAGGTCAGTTTTACCATATAGTGAAAAAAAAATCCAAAAAACAATTGTGGAACGGCACCTTTGTCCTGGGGTAAAGGGGTTAATACAATGCCATATAGAGGTAACAATGGTTCCTCTGGGTACGTAGTACAAAGCCACAGGGCTTTCACTGAAGCAATTCTCAAGCTAACAGAAAAGCAGTTTTCATTTCTTATAGGTTTTTATATCTAACCCTATTTTAACCCTATGTTTCATTAAAATATTTATAATTTTTGCCATTTTAGGTTAACAGCATTGACAGTTTTGAGTGGCAGAGACAACTGCGCTACTATTGGGACCTAGATTTTGACAACTGCGTGGCTCGGATGGCTTTGTCTCAGTATACATATGCTTATGAGTATCTTGGTGCTTGTCCTCGACTGGTCATCACTCCTCTAACTGTAAGAATATTTACTATTTTGTGTAGGGTTGTCATTTACTGAGGTGTAGGACATATTAGCGACATTTACTAGGAAATGTTATTCAGCTTAGGGTTGGTGCACACGATTGTATTGTCGGTATGGGTGCTATCCGTTAAAACAACGGATCGCAGCCGGATCAGTGTTATTCAATGGGGCAGTGCAGATGAGCGATTTTTTTCACTAACCAAATCTGCATGTGAAAAAAATTGTAACATGCACAAATTTACTCTGAATATCGGAGGAAGCTCACTCATTCAGGTTTTTGGGTGTGAGAAAAATCGGATGCCGTACACAGACACAGTATAGCATACGTTTTTTACAGGCAAATTGCAATTCTGTAACAGGAAACTGTAAATAGTTGTGCAAATTATTAATAGCTGCTGCTGTTAAAAACGGATTGTATACGGATTGCACATGGATGACAGGTGAGAAAAAAATCGTAACACTTTTCGGGATGAAAATCAGACTGATTTATTTATGCTGCCATGTGCCCCTAACTTTATACTGATTTCCTTGGCATACACCTCCTTATAAACTTGGTGCACTGTTAGCTGTCCATATGCCAGAAATTGGTATAAGGCCGGGGTCAGAAATGCGAGAAACTTGCACAAGTCTTGCATGTCAATACCCGGCACTCGGGACCGGAGCATGCGGCTACATAGAAATACATGCAGCCGCTTGCTCTTGTCCGAGTGCCGGCAGCAGTGCCGGGTATTGACATGCAAGACTCGTGCGATTTTCTCGCATGTCTGACCCCGGCCTAATAGGGCCTGATTATTATTAGGCACTCATTGGAATAGAAGGACCAAAAATCTCTCACTCATATTGTGTTCTAACTAGAGATAAGCAAATTTGTTCGGATTCGGTTCCGAATATGATCGGACTCGAATATTGTTTTTGCAATATTCGTTGAACACAGCCGAACGTCATTAGAGTCAATGAGAGTAGAAATTACCGAACATAAGACATACATTCGGCACGAATAGTGTTAGAATATGGCTCGAATATGTCAAAATCAGACTCGGGATAAAATCTAAACAAATTCGCTCGTCTCTAGTTCTAAACATTAGTAGCATCAGATACACGTTCCTGTGCTGGACACACACTGCAATATATTGAATGTATAAATGACATAAGCAAAAAGAAGATTACAGTGAATATCAATCATAAATGTAACTCTGCAAACTCCAGTTTCTCCATTGGAGAGGGTTCAAAATAAAAGAATAAAATTATTTATTTCTTTTTCCAAGGATCGATGTTATCTTTGTCTCATGGGTGCTCTACAGCTGGATCTTGGAGGAGCACCTGCGGGGCCTGCAGGTACTGGGAAAACTGAGACCACAAAAGACCTCGCCAAAGCACTGGCTATACAGTGTGTCGTGTTCAACTGTTCTGATGGTCTGGACTACAAGGTAGGATAAGTGATTCAGTTAGCAAGTATTTCATGAATTATTACAAAGACTTAAAAAAAATGTAAAAAACCACAATGATTTTCATACAAGCCCCCCCAAAACTTCCAAATTGGTTGTCTGTGGAAGAAGATTTAAACTAGGGTTACACCTATAGTTTTTGAAGTAAGTCTTAAGGTCTCCATACCAAGGCCATGCATAAGGGCCCAGCAGCAAAAGTTTTATTTGTGATTTTCCAGTCAGTGCAGTGTGAGTATTGATGCTCCGCACTGCAAGCGCTATGTAGCGACGTCATCATGCATGCAGTCTCAGACTGTCACGGGGCAGTTGTAGAAATGCAGGGGACAAGGAACCTGGGCCCCTGAACTGCCCCTAAAGCTAACGGAGGACCTGTCTTACCTTAACTTGTGGGTACGCTTAATGGTAGCGAGGTCCAAGTGCCCAACCTCTCCCTGTCTCCTGTATAGCCCTGAGCTAAACCCACCAACCCCTCCCCCGGAGGTGAGACAGGAAATAATGTGAATTACACCAAAAACAACCAAAAGGAAAGACAGACACCTAAGGGTTAATCAACTAAACAATAAACACTTAGCTTTCTCTGCTGTTAAGCTCCGCACAGCAGAGTAAGGCCCCAGATGAGGGAAGCAACTGAAGTACCACTGCTCTCAGCAGCTCCTGGCTCCAGCTAGGCTGGTCTCCAGAGGAAGCAATATTACCAACCCCAGCTGACAACTCAGGTGACCTTATAAAGGAAGTGGGAGTGGTCACCACCTACTCCTGACAAGTAATCAGGCATGCAATTCCACCAGTGGCCACCGGGGGCAAAGACTGAGATTAACCCCTGCTGACCAGACAGGAAAGAGGTTTCAACATGCAGAGAGAGATCTGCCACAGATCCAAATGTGGATTGTGACAGTACCCCCTTTAATGAGGGGCCTCTGGACCCTCAACACCGCACCTCATATACTACCTATGGTGAGGATTCCTCGATCCACCAGGGTTCACCCGAGCAGTCACCTGACTCTCAGGTCTATGGCAAACGCGGACAGATGGAAGTGGCCATAACGTATACTCCGGAGGTACCACAAATCTCCAGAGTGCCGACCTGGGGAATGAGTTATGTACGGGCATAACGGGGTAACTCCAGCTGGTAAGTCCCCGGGCCAAGAATGGCCGACACACGATACGGCCCGATCACCTGAGAACTCCAAACTCCAGCAGCACACTTCCACCGGATGTTTTTGGTGGACACCCATACATACTCGTTAACACACAGGTCCGGACCTGAACTTTCATTGCCACACACACGTTTGTCACAAGACGGTGAACTCTTTGAGGAACTGACAACAGAGGCTTTCCCCTGTGTCACCACACTCACATATTTCTCAGAAGAAACCACCGCCCTCCCCTGGCCCCTCCTCCCAAGAGGGTTCCGACTCACAGGGTTGGCTTGTGGTGAGGGTTGGGACTTGCCCCTACTCCTTGGCAGCACCTCTGCTGCCCCACTGGAGAAGAAGGGGAAGGTTTCAGAAAGACGGCAGAGACAGTAGCCCCCAGGCAGCATCCCTCACACGACTGACCCAGCTGACTACCTCCATGGAACGCCAATCTATGACTGGGTTGTGTTTTGTCAGCCAATGAAGGCCTAAAACGATGGGTATTGGCATACCCTCCAAGATGTAGCATGACAGGGACTCCTCATGACGAGTCCCTATATGCAGGTGTATATCATGCACGACCTGGGTCACACTCTGCTACAACCGATCATTTGAGAGACATTTGCTTTATACACTTCCTGCTCTTTTTTTTGCAGATGATGGGTCGATTCTTCAGTGGTTTGGCCCAGTCTGGAGCCTGGTGTTGTTTTGATGAATTTAATCGAATTGATATTGAAGTGTTGTCCGTAATTGCCCAGCAGCTAATCACAATAAGGAATGCAAAAGCTGCAAAGGTAATTCTTATTTCCTCTGCCAAGTGGAAATTAATTTGCAATAAATTTTTCCAATGCATAATGAGGCTCTCATTTTTAATGAAATGTGTAGCCCCTAGATCTATACATAATACCTGTTATTCAGACTGGAGGTCAAGAGTTACCTACAACAGTGGCCACCTAAAGTGTTGCTTATATACAGCCTTGTTTTCTCGGCGTCAAGCACTCTCACCACACTGAGAGTACAGTATGACTGTCTTCAGCTTACTATGTTTATTTCTTTACCCCCATAGAAAATATATCGACATTCAGATCTACTCTTTTGTGTAGGTCTTAAAGTCACCATCTAGAGACCTGCTCTTCATAGCTGTTTACAAAACAAAACTGTCAGACAGTAGAGAGCCAAACATCTTGGGCCCGCAAGCCACATGTAGCTCCGAAGCCACATCTTAGTGTCTCTGCTCTACAGCATCATTGCATTTTTAGCAAATTAGAGAGTAGATCCTTCACGGGCTATAGAAGGAGAGAATAGTCCTGGAATGAAGGTGTGCGGATAAGAGCTAGTCAAAGCAGATTCCTACACCGATACAACATGCAATACTGGGAGGGACACTTCCACAAGAGAAAACTGTGAAACTAGGAGCTGACTGTAAGCTGAAAAATAATGATTGTACTCTAAAACTTTGTGCAACTTTTGACTTAGCTAAGGGTAAGTACAAATACTGTAAGGGTATAACAAATGGTTTATCAAAACTATGTAACTTTCTCTTTAGCTCTCCAGATTTATGTTTGAAGGTCGAGAGATCAAGCTGGTTATGACATGTGCAGCATTTATTACAATGAACCCAGGCTATGCAGGAAGGACTGAGCTACCAGACAACCTGAAGGCACTTTTCAGACCATTCTCTATGATGGTGCCAAATTATGCTTTGATTGCTGAGGTAAGAGTATAGTTAACTAACAACAATAATAGTAATTATATTAAAATTATCTGTACGTTGCAAAAAATACATATATTTTTAATTTTATTTTTAATTTTTAGGTCATTCTGTATTCTGAAGGTTTTGAATCCAGTAAAGTTCTGGCTCGCAAGATGACACAAATGTATAAACTTTGCAGTGAGCAGTTATCCCAACAAGATCACTATGATTTTGGGATGAGAGCTGTCAAATCAGTTTTAGTTATGGCTGGGTAAGAAATGTCTGGGCATTATAGTAGATTGTTACCTTACTAAGATATACTAAAATATGTGCAACTTTCTATCTTTTTAAGCTCATTGAAGAGAGAAAATCCTGATTTAGATGAAGATGTGGTCCTGATTCGAGCTTTGAGGGACTCAAATTTACCAAAGTTCTTAACAGATGATGCTGAATTATTCAGGTGTGTAAATCTGTAACATGGCCCGCTGCATAACCTTCCTTTTCTAGGAACTCACATATAACTGATGCAAATATATGTGCTGTAATATGGGAAAAACTCCTGTAACATATTTCATTCAGAGGGTCCCAAAACCGTTTTGTCCACATCTGAGAAAATTGTTCTGATTGTGCCAGTCTCACACTGATCAGAGTTTTTGTCAGAGTTTGATCAAAGTGGATCCGAGTGTGATCAGATTTTCTCAGATGAGGAGAGAATAAAAATAAAAAATTAGTTTCTCCTCCTCTATAATGTCAGTTCTTCGAGTTTGGTCCAATATTTTCCACTGACCGATGAACATCCGATCATAGGCAAATTGTGCATGCTGTGATTTTTTTCCTTGGACCATTTCGGTCCAAGGAAAAAATCTGGTATGTGCAGAATCCCATTGAATTACAAAGGGATTTGTTCTATCCGTCTGCACGTGCATTAACGGAGGGACCTAGTGAATGACCTGCATAGAGCTGGGACCACCGTAACAAAGGCTACCATCAGTAACACACTATGCCGCCAGGGACTCAGATCCTGCAGTGCCAGACGTGTCTCCCTGCTTAAGCCAGTACATGTCTGGGCCAATGTGAAGTTTGCTAAAGAGCATTTGGATTATCCAGAAGAGTATTGGGAGAATGTCATATGGTCTGATGAAACCAAAGTAGAACTGTTTGGTACAAACAAAACTCGTCGTGTTTGGATGAGACAGAATGCTGAGTTGCATCCATAGATCACCATACCTACTGTGAAGCATGGGGGTGGCAACATCATGCTTTGAGGCTGTTTCTCTGCAAAGGGACCAGGACGACTGATTTGTGTACATGAAAGAATGAATGGGACCATGTATCATGAGATTTCGAGTGCAAACCTCCTTCCATCAGCAAGGGTATTGAAGATGAAATGTGGATGGGTCTTTCAGCATGATAATGATCCCAAGCACACCGCCAGGGCAACTAAGGAGTGGCTTTGTAAGAACATATGAAGGTCCTGGAATGGCCTAGCCAGTCTCCAGATCTCAACCCCATAGAAAAACTTTGGAGGGAATTGAAAGTCCATGTGGCCCAGCAACAGGCCTAAAACATCACTGCTCTAGAGCAGATCTGCATGGAGGAATGGGACAACATACCACCAACAGTATGTGACAACCTTGTGAAGACTTACAGAAAACTTTTGACCTCTGCCATTGCCAACAAAGGATATATAACAAAATATTGAGATGAACTTTTGTTAATGACCAAATACTTATTTTCCACCATAATTTGCAAAATAAATCTTGCCAAATCAGACAAGGTGATTTTCTGGATTTGTTTTCTCATTTTGTCTCTCATAGTTGTGGTCTACCTATGATGTCAATTACAGGCCTCTCTCATCTTTTTAAGAGGGAGAACTTGCACAACTGGTGGCTGACTAAATACTTTTTTTCCCCACTGTATGTTCTTCGTGGGTTTCCTCCAGGTTCTCTGGTTTCCTACCATGCTCCAAAAACATTCTGATAGGGAATTTATATTGTGAGCACCAATGGAGACAGTGATGATGAGGTTTGTAAAATGCTCTGGAATTAATTATGAAATATAAGTACAATAAGTAAATAAATACAGGGCAGTCCAAAAGTAGATGGACAGTATGTGTAATAGGGATATGAAGGGGGAGATTTATCAAACATGGTGCAAAGTGAAACTGACCCAGTTGCCCTTAGCAACCAATCAGATTCCACTTTTCATTCTTCACAGACTCTTTGGAAAATGAAAGGTGGAATCTGATTGGTTGCTAAGGGCAACTGAGTCAGTTTCACAGATCCAGTTTTCACAGATAAATCTCCCCCAAAATGGCAAATAATTTAAATACAGATCAAAGAAAATGGATTTTCAAAGAGTATTGGAAATCTCAAAATTCTGAAACAGTTAGAGCAAATTGGGTTGAAACATTTGGTACTCAAGCCCCAAAGAGACAAACCATTTACCGCATTCGTGACAAATTCGATGCCACTGGCTCAATCCTTAAGGCTACTTTCACACATCAGTTTTTTTGTGTCAGGCATAATCCGTCGAACACCTGATAGGACCGATCCGGCGCTGAAATGAAAAAACTGATGCAAAGGATCAGTTTTTTTGCTGGATCCGACCTGAACTTTTGAACCAGGAAAAAGAAGTTTTGCAGCCGGAAAATGCAGGTACGCATGTCCGGAGGAGAGTGGAAAATGTAGTAGTAGTAGTAGTTGTAGTAGTAGTCCTTGATTTCCAGAATCTGGATCAGTCTTTTGACGGATTGCACAGAAGACTGCTCCAGTTCCATAGACTTCTATTATTTCCGAACGTCTCTTCAGGCACTATCAGGCGGGTCCGGACAAAAAAAAGTTGCAGTGACCGTTTTGTCCGGCCGCCGGAATGTACATTTCCGCGGATCCGGCCAAAAACGGATGCAACACAACGACATCAGGTGCAATCCGGCGCTAATGAAAGTCAATTACAAAAAAACGCATCCGGTACCGGATCCGTTTTTTTAAAAACACGCCGGATCGCGCCTGATGTCAAAAAACTGATGTGTGAAAGTAGCCTAATTCTCCAAAAACTGGTCAACCCAAAACAGCCTGTACAGAAAATAATAAACAACTTGTTGCTGAAACATTTGTTCAGACTCCAAAAAAGTCACGAGCTTCCATCATGCGAATCCCGAAATCTATTGGGTGGAATGGTTTATTGAAGGATGATCCAGACAGGCGGCTGCAATTTAGTGAGATTATGCTTAACGAAATTGAAGGAAATCCAGTAATTTTAGATAACAGTATGTGGAGTGATGAAGCTTCTTTCAAATTATCTGGCCATATTAACAGACATAATTGTATTTACTGGTATAATGAGAACATGCATTTAACATTAGAGCAACAACTAAATGAGCCTGATGTCAATGTTTGGGGTGGTATTTCAAGTTTTGGTGTTTTTGGACCATTTTTTTTGATGGAACAGTCACAGGAGATAAGTATCTCGAAATTCTAAGGCTACTAGTTTCACACATCAGGTTTTTTCCATCAGGCAGGATCCGGCTATTTTTAAAAAAAACGGATCCGGCATAAATTGTGGAAAACTGATGAAACGGATCAGTTTCATCAGTTTTCCATCCGTTTTGTCCATTTTTTTTATCCGTTTTACGACGGATCCGGTTTTTAAAAATGCCCATGGGAGGCTTCCAAACGATGATCTGTTTCCTGGGGGCTGGCCAATTGGATCTGAGCATCCTCAGACTTAAAAACCGGATCCGGTGACCGGATCCGTTTTTTTCCGGATCTGGCGCAGTCCGGCGCCCATATACTTCCATTGTAGCAAAAAGCCGGAAGCGCCGCATCCGGCGCTGTCCGGTTTTTTGCCGCAGACAAAAAACGTTACTGGAGACGTTTTTTCCAGATGCCGGAATTAAAATTTTAGTCAGATCCGGCAAAAAAACGGAAGAAACGGGAGGCCATGTGGCACGATCCGGCGCTAATACAAGTCAATGAGAAAAAAACAGATCCGTTTTTTCTAAAAATAGCCGGATTCTGCTGATGGAAAAAACCTGATGTGTGAAAGTAGCCTTATGAATCAAGTTGTTCCCCAGTTACAGCAACAGCCTAATTCAAATGACCTTTATTTCCAACAAGATGGGGCCCCTCCACATTATTCAAGAGTAGTCCGCGAGTATCTTGATGAAACATTTCCTAATAAATGGATTGGCCTAAAAAGATGCCCACTTGATTGGCCGGCACGTTCACCAGACTTGACCCCAATGGATTTTTTCTTTTGGGGAGTACTCAAGGACAAAGTTTATAGTCGAAAACCAAAAAGTGTCAGTGATTTGAAAAATTACATAAGAGATGCATTTCAAGAAATTAATACCCAAAGAGACTTGTACAAAAATGTTTGTCGAAGTTTAAGAGGCAGACTTCAAAGCTGTGCAAATTGTGATGGAAAACAGTTTGAGCACCTGCGTTGATAAAATTTAAGGGCTTTTGTATTATTGTTCAGAATAAAATTTAATTGTCAATGTTATGCTTGTGTTAGTAAATATAATTTTATATATAAATCAAAATAAATGTTATTACTTTCTGTCCACCTACTTTTGGACCACCCTATATTTGTGCAATGAAAAAAAAATGGTTGTGAAGTTGTATTTAGCATTTATAATTTAAGGCCAAGAACATTTGACTCACATTCATGTAAAATGGTTGCAGTTTTTTTGTGCCAAAATTCCATTATTTTGGGCATCAGTCACAGATAAGTGATGGACACGCTGGTGCTTGGTAAGACTCTGCTCTGCTAACTGTACTGTAACCTGTCATGCACCTGTATGTTCTTCGCATTCCCCGGGCTACTGCAAGTAAACAATGAATTTTCATAGTGATAGACAGAAAGCACCAATGTTGATAATTTGTTATTATAGAAGAATAAAGTATTATTAAAGAATAAAGTAAATTATTGGGCTGCAAATGATCCATATATTGTTCCTGCACAGTGACCTATTCTGCCTCTGTCCACCAGTGGCTGTATGTATTCCAGAGCAGCTACCTATAGTATACTCTTGGGTCCCTGTTGAAACTCCATGTACTGTACCTTATGTTTTTCACAAGCTTAAGGCCAAACTGGTATATTTCAAAGATGGCATTGTTTGGCATTATTAAATTGGATGTGTCCTTGACACTTTATGGGGAGCTTAGCAAGGAGTTTACAACACTTTTATGGTGTGGTGTTTGGCAGCTCAGCAGCGATCATGTAGCGACACACCAGCGATCCTGACAAGTGCATATCGTTGTCGGGATCGCTGGTGAGTCGCTATGTGTAACGGGACCCTTACTGTATACTACAGCCCATTGTAAAAAATCAGACTTCGTAAATCTCACTTTTTGCTTTCTGTTCCAGGTGATTTTTTACAGTAGTCAGTATGGAAAGAGGCCCTCTAGCTGGCTTCTAATTGCAGACATGAGTCTGTAATTAGCAGAGTATTGGCTGCCAATGTTCTTAACAAACAAAATTGCTCTAAATTAGACATCTTTAAAAAACTCAAAGAAAATAGATATGATATCATAAGGGCCACCTACAGTACAGCTGTACAATTAAATGTAATGTAATAAAACCATTTTAGAAAAAAATGACCTCATTGCCTATTGGAAACAATAGTAGTGCAATTGTCACAATTTCTGTGCGCTGTAGAATATGAATGCTGATCTTGGTTACTGTGGACAGGATCATCTTCTTCCTGACAAAGATTTGTCGTAGGAGTGCTATAAAAAACAGTCTGACACTCCATACTCAGAAAAATAGACAGGTTCACTCTATTGCATATGTTCATGTTCATAAGAAAGACAAAAAGTCCCAAAATTCATTGAGGATCCTTCAGCACAGAAGAATTATTAAAATGATGTAGATGCATAAGTGATATTTATTAACTCCCAAACAGACATCAACTTCAGACATTTTGACCAAAATGGTCTTTGTTAAGGTAATCTATAAGAAGCAGTGTAGCAGGGACCGACATCAATGGAATCATGGGGTACTGATCGAAACATCGGAAGTTGAGGTCTGTATACTATACAGGTCCTTCTCAAAAAATTAGCATATAGCGCTAAATTTCATTATTTTCCATAATGTAATGATTATAATTAAACTTTCATATATTTCATTACACACCAACTGAAATTTGTCAGGTCTTTTATTGTTTTAATACTGATGATTTTGGCATACAACTCCTGATAACCCAAAAAACCTGTCTCAAAAAATTAGCATATCAAGAAAAGGTTCTCTAAACGACCTATTACCCTAATCTTCTGAATCAACGAATTAACTCTAAACACATGCAAAAGATTCCTGAGGCTTTTAAAAACTCCCTGCCTGGTTCATTACTCAAAACCCCCATCATGGGTAAGACTAGCGACCTGACTGATGTCAAGAAGGCCATCACTGACACCCTCAAGCAAGAGGGTAAGACCCAGAAAGAAATTTCTCAACAAATAGGCTGTTCCCAGAGTGCTGTATCAAGGCACCTCAATGGGAAGTCTGTTGGAAGGAAACAATGTGGCAGAAAACGCTGTACAACGAGAAGAGGTGACCGAACCCTGAGGAAGATTGTGGAGAAGGACCGATTCCAGACCTTGGGGGACCTGAGGAAGCAGTGGACTGAGTCTGGTGTAGAAACATCCAGAGCCACCGTGCACAGGCGTGTGCAGGAAATGGGCTACAGGTGCCGCATTCCCCAGGTAAAGCCACTTTTGAACCATAAACAGCGGCAGAAGCGCCTGACCTGGGCTACAGAGAAGCAGCACTGGACTGTTGCTAAGTGGTCCCAAGTACTTTTTTCTGATGAAAGCAAATTTTGCATGTCATTCGGAAATCAAGGTGCCAGAGTCTGGAGGAAGACTGGGGAGAAGGAAATGCCAAAATGCCTGAAGTCCAGTGTCAAGTACCCACAGTCAGTGATGGTGTGGGGTGCCATGTCAGCTGCTGGTGTTGGTCCACTGTGTTTCATCAAGGGCAGGGTCAATGCAGCTAGCTATCAGGAGATTTTGGAGCACTTCATGCTTCCATCGGCTGAAATGCTTTATGGAGATGAAGATTTCATTTTTCAGCACGACCTGGCACCTGCTCACAGTGCCAAAACCACTGGTAAATGGTTTACTGACCATGGTATTACTGTGCTCAATTGGCCTGCCAACTCTCCTGACCTGAACCCCATAGAGAATCCGTGGGATATTGTGAAGAGAAAGTTGAGAGACGCAAGACCCAACACTCTGGATGAGCTTAAGGCTGCTATCGAAGCATCCTGGGCCTCCATAACACCTCAGCAGTGTCACAGGCTGATTGCCTCCATGCCACGCCGCATTGAAGCAGTCATTTCTGCAAAAGGATTCCCGACCAAGTATTGAGTGCATAACTGAACTTTATTATTTGATGGTTTTTTTTGTTGTTTTTAAAAAACACTTTTATTTTATTGGAGGGTTGAAATATGTTAATTTTTTGAGACAGGTTTTTTTGGGTTATCAGGAGTTGTATGCCAAAATCATCAGTATTAAAACAATAAAAGACCTGACAAATTTCAGTTGGTGTGTAATGAATCTAAAATATATGAAAGTTTAATTGTAATCATTACATTATGGAAAATAATGAAATTTAGCACTATATGCTAATTTTTTGAGAAGGACCTGTATACGTTTGGGAGTTAATAAATATCACTTATGTATCTACATCATTTTACTAATCCATTAGCACCAAACTATCCATACTTATATCAATAAATGTGGACAGCTCATAGAAACGCCGGAAAACAGAGACCTCTTTTTAATCTGTTATCCTTAATATAATACAACTCATTTTGCATTAGTAGATGGTTTTGAAAACTATTCAGTAGTCTCATAATCATCATCTATTTTCACTTTTTTTCAGTGGGATCATTTCTGACCTTTTTCCTGGAGTTGACATCCCTGAACACGATTATGGTACTCTCCAATCCACCATTATAAAAGTAATGCTAGCTCGTGGGCTGCAGCCAGTGTCCAGCATGGTGCACAAAGTCATTCAGTTCTTTGAGACCATGATTGTCAGACATGGAGTCATGTTAGTTGGACCCACTGGAGGAGGAAAAACAACTGTCTATCAGGTCCTGGCAGATGCACTGACAGCCTTGCATCAGGCTGGTGAGACACATCATTTCTACCAGCCTGTTAAAACATATGTACTAAATCCAAAATCCATCACAATGGGAGAATTATATGGAGAAGTGAACAATTTAACCTTGGAATGGAAGGATGGTTTAATGGCACTCAGTGTCCGTGCAGCTGTAAATGACACTTCAAAAGACCACAAATGGATCATCTGTGACGGTCCTGTTGATGCATTATGGATTGAAAACATGAATACTGTTTTGGATGATAATAAGATGCTCTGCCTGGCAAATAGTGAGAGGATCAAATTCACTCCCCAGATTCATATGGTGTTTGAGGTAATTTAGTAGGTTATAGCTTATACTTTATATTTTCCATTTGTAGTCAAATGAAATTCTAATACAGGTAAGCAGTAGGTGGACAATGTAATACTACTGTCTAAAACTACACTTAAAGCTTACAGACTTAAAAGGTAACGGTACTTGTGAAAAACTTGGCTTATGTCAATAATATCATGCAATTATGATAAACTATAAAATATATCTTATAGTAGAAATCTGCTTTTTTCTCCTCTTATCCTCCACTTTGTCCTCTCCCTCTGTCTCCTGAATTCATCATCAACTCAAAAAAATTTTGAAACCAGCACAATAAGGACTAAGATTCCACTTCCTATTATACTCTATGTAGCAGAGTGAGAAAATGAGACAAAGAAAGATTATGCTAAGCTTTATAACAAGGCTTATATCTTAAAGAGGTCCTTTCACAAATTTTCTCATATATATTTGCCTTGCCATTGCAGAGATATTAGCAATAGTGATAAGCGAGCGTGCTCGTCAGTACTAGTTAATCGCTTGTGCATCAGTGTGCTTGGAATGCTTGTTACTCGACTAGTATTTTTTTTTTATGTTTGAGCGGGAGCTCGAGTCCCTACCCCACATGTTTGGCACTTTTTAGACAGCCAATGAACATGTGGGGATTGCCTGCCAGTCACTGTATTGTTGTAGCCATCTTGGTTGTGGCATTACTGTGATTGGCTGGCCGCTTAGCATCGTCAGGTCTATATAAGACCCATGCTCTTCACACTGTACCCCAGAAACAAGTAGAGTAGGGAGAGGTGCTGGTGAATGAGGGATAGAATTGTAGCTGCGTAGTAGCCAGGGTTTCAACCACATTAACATTTCTTTTAAGTACAACAACAGTCCTTCTTATGGCTAATGATAATCAATAGTAATACTGCTGTAAGCAGCACTTAGGGATAGTGTAGGACAGGATAGGGTGAATTGTACGTCCTTTATCCTGCAGCCTGCAGCTCATACCAAAACCCCTTCTCAGGGCTAATAATATTCTAATATACATATATAATATTATTGCTCTTAATTCTGTAAATTGTTCTGAGCAGGGAAATATTGTACACTATTTTTACTGTAGCATTGTGCATAAAAAGCATACAGCTAGACTTGGTTGGATCTCAATAGCAGTGTTATATTTCTCCTGTAGTGTAGCCTGTCCATCTGAGGTGTGCAAATTTTCCTGCAATACTAATATTGCAATTTTCTCCAGTATAGAAATTTTATACGGCATTTATCGTGCTAGAGTTATGCCTCAAAACACACAAAAAAATTGTTTGGTTACAAATAGCATGGCTATATTGATACTGCAGTCTAATACGTACATCTGAAGTGGGCAAATTTTCCTGCTGTTGTAATACTGCAACGTTTTCTCAACAGAGATATATCATAAGTAATTTAAAATGGTCAAGGTGCATGGTAAGAGACTAGGAAGTGGACATGATGGTGAGCGCAGAGGCCGAGGCAGTGGGCAAGGTGAAACTGTGCCTGCCACAGAGCACAACAAACATACACATCATGTCGATCTAGCTTCCTGTCCCACTTTGTAAGGGGGTGTGGAACACCACTCTTGAAGTCAGACCAGTGTGAAAAGATTGTTGAATGGATAGCAAATAATGATCCCAGTTATTTTGCCTGCACAACCCTGTCTCCCACACGGTCCAGTCTCAGTAGCTGTGATTTTGGACCACATAATCCTCACCCTGATCCTCCTTCCTCCCACCATGCTGAGTGCCCGGATACAAGTGATCCAACACATGGACACTCTGAAAAGCTGTTCACATTTCCATTTATAGATTCTAGCCTCTCTCCCTGCCAATTTTAAGTGGGAGATAAGGAGATCTCATGTAGCGATGCCCAAATATTTGAGCAGCCACGCTCACAAGAAAATGCAATTACTGTCGCAAGAGCTGGATGATGATGAGACACAATTGCCAACAAGTGATGTTTTTATGTCAGCGAGTCAGTAGGAGGACCAGGGTGCAGAAGTGGAAGACAAGGTGGTGGACGATGAAGTCACTGCCCCAACCTGGGAAGGTGACATGCAGAGCGAGGACAGCAGCGCACAGGGAAAGGGATCTGCAGCACCATAACAGGCAGGAAGAGGCAGTGGCGTGTCCAGAGACACAAAGTGGGCAATTGTTCCCCAGAGTATGAACATGGGTGAAGTTGCCCCAAGCCAAGGGTTAGGTGTTTTTCGAGTGTGGCGTTTTTTAAAGACAGTCCAATTAAACCAAAAAAGCCATTTGCAACATCTGCCATACCAGCATCAGCAGAGGCAGCACAACAACCAGCCTGACCACCACCAGCATGCACAGGCACATGCAAGTAAGTCACCCAACTACTTGGGGTGAATGCCAGGGTCCAGAAACAGTGTCTGCGCATGACACCACTGCCTCTTCCCCGTTCTACCTCTTCCGATGACTCCCACCCTTCACCTGTCGTTGCACACTTGCAACCACTGTCAGCAACTATGTCCACGTTCTTGTCTCAGCACAGCGTTCAGTTGTCCCTACCCTAGTCCTTAAAACACGTAAATACGCAACCACCCACAGGCAACAATACTAAACGGCCACATTTCCAGACTGCCCTGGAAATGTTGCTGTTTAGACTTGTGGAGATAGAACCTTTCCGCAACCTCATGCAAGTTGAGATGGAGCAAAAAACTATGCTGGGTAATGATACACAGTTTGGCCTCATGTCATCTTCTCAACGCAGATTAGGTGATAATAAGGAGGAGGAGGATCAGAAGCTGATTGCCTGCGCTACAGATGGTAGTACCCACACCACCTTCATCCTGTCTGTTCAGCATAGAGGGCCTTAAGATGAAGAGGAGAGGGAGGATGAGGAGAAGGATGAGTAGGACATCATGGACAGTCGCCCTCTTGGTGGTGACAGGGAAGTCTTGGCTGTTGGCAGTCTTGCACACATGACTGAGTTAATGTTCCGCTGCCTTTCCCGTGAACCTCACGTTTACGCATTTTAGCCAACAGTAATTACAAGCTTGTCATCTTTCTAGACCCATGCTACTAGGAGAACTTGACAGCTCTCCTTGCTGTGGTGGAGAGGTCTAATAAAATGTTGCAGTACCAGAATTTCCTTATTGAAGAATTATTTAAAAAATTCCCATCTGATAACGCTGGCGGCAGAGGTCACAGTTCCTTCATAACCAAGAAGTGGCGACGAGGGAGACACACACAAGATGCAGCAGAGGCAGGGGAACACTCTTAAAGGTCTGAGATAGTTTTCTCAGATCCTTCCAGCACCCAGGCCCTGATGCGCAGGGTACTCTGACTAGGAGGGAAATGTTTTGGAAGATGCTGAAGGAGTACCTTGCCAACCGTACCAGCGTCCTCCGTAATTCCTTTGTGCCTTACAACTATTGGATTTCCAAGCTAGACATGTGGCATGAATGGTCTCTCTATGACTTGGAGTTCCTGGCCTGCCCTGCCACTAGCGTTTAGTCAGAGTGGGTTTTAGTGTTGCCGGGGGTATTATAAATGCGTGGCGCATCTGCCTGCCAACTGAAAATGTTGACAGGCTGACTCTTATCAAAATGAATAAGGGCTGGATTGGGCCAGACTTCTCTACACCACTAAATGACAGCAGCGGAACATATACTTAAAAGCAGTGTTTTTTTTTTTTCTAGTGTATTCCCATGCACCCCTTCCCACCCAAACATGGGTACACGCTTGTTTTTTTTTTGTGTCGTCCTCCTCCTCCACGACCATATCAACAGGGTGATCATGCTACCCTCGCTATAAATTTTTTAAGGGTGTTTGATTCCTGCATTAAAATTTTTTAGAGGCCTACTACAAACATTCTTTTATATATATGTATACCCTCAGGAGTAAATGTTTTTCAGCCCATGCAATTAGTGCATGGGCATTACCAGTCTAGGATACCCACTCCTTAATAATGAAAAAAAAAGTTTTCTGAGGCCCTCCACTACATCTCTTCAAAGGGGTATAGGAGTGCCTCCTTTTAATTTTTGGCATCCCTTGCACTTAGTGCATATGCCTTACCAGTATAGGAGACCCATTCCTTAGTAATGGAAAAAATGCTTATCTGAGGATCCATCTTCTAGTTGAGGGAAAATTGTTTGAAACCAAAAGAGCTGGTGGGTTCTATGATTCAGTGCCTTTTTGTGGTCCGTCAGGTGGTCGTCTCCTAGTTAGTTCTCACATTGCATACAGGATTTCACATTTGGGGCAGGAGAGTTTGTATAGTAAGTACAGAAGATCTTGGTCTCCTCCATATCAGGCTGAGTAGATGCGAAACACTCCACTCCAGGGTTGATGAAATAACAGTCCTTGATGCTGCTACATTAAACTAATCGTTTTTTTCAGGGCTTATTCAAATACATTCTATTCTTTTATAATAATACCACTCTTATCTGCAATTCATGTAGAGCGATGTGTGGCAGTAGGTATAGCGTATGACAGGCATCTAGTCAGGGATTATTGCCTTACAAATTCTAAGCCTGTCTGTTGCTTTTTACCTTGGACTCATTGACCGATTAATGTTTTTTACGGTGATCAGTACTCAGAAATTCATCAAAGCTGCCAGTGTTACTTGCGGTCCTCCAGAGTTTGTTGCTGCCATGTACAAGAAAATATATTTTCAGAGCAGGTTAAAATCCCTTCTACATTCTACAATAATACTGCTCTTATCTGCAATTCAAGTTGGGTGATGTGTGGAAGTAGGAATAATGTATGACACGCATCTAGTCAGGGATTTTTGCATTATAAATTCTAAGCCTTGCTGCTGCTTTTTTTCATGGACTCATTGACCAATTCATATTTTTATGGTGTTCTGTACTGAGAAGTTCATCAAAGCAGGCAAAATTCACTGATTTAATATGTCCATTCACAGTTACTCTCTAGCATCTCTATGCAAGAGCTAGTGGTGGTACACTTTACGCTACTGGAGCTGGAATTACCACTTCTGAACTCTCATGTGCTTTGTTTCCATCTATTTCTGAGTGCTTCTTTAAGTATGTTTGGGGTCATTGTCCTACTGGAAGACCAATGACCTAGGATGGAAACCCAGCTTTCAGACCCTGGGCACTACATTGCAACCCAAAATCCTATTGGAATATTCTAACTTCAGAAGACATCAGAGTTCTTTCCAGGGACTTAATTTCATACCAAATCAACATTTTGATCCCTTTCAAACACTTTTGGACATTAACAAATTTGTCAAAACACTCACTGTTAAGAGACATTTTTTTTGCTCTACATAACACCAAATCTAATAAGAATGTTCAAGCTACTTTATAATTAAGAGATAACTTGCTGTCTAACTTCATGTTTAATGAACGAAACACATTGCCTGTACTAGAAGACCTTTCTCGTGAGAACACCAGTGCAGAATTAGTCAATGTCGCACAAGTTAAAACTAACATTTCCAATCCTTCTTAGTATCCCAGGGAATCTTGTATCCTTGTACTAGATCTTTTTCAATCACTGGATTAAAGACATTTGAGAACTTTATCGACATTGCCGCATCTCAGATGAATTGTAACAATCTTTCTTCTTCCGAATTCAAAGGCATCCGTAAATTAGAAAATAATAAAAACATCATTATAAAAAAAACAGATAAAGCAGGCTGTATAGTTGTAATGCATGTGGCAATGTATGAGAATGTATAACATTTTGGATGATGCTGATACTTATAAGGGTTCAGGTCAGGGGGAGGAAAAAAATATGAGTAGACCCCCTAACTATGTAACACAGATTGCTACTGCTGTGGCCCAGGCTAATAGTGAGCATAGGGGAACATCAGCACTATACAAAGGACAACACTGATATTACTGCCATATGGTGATCATATAGTGGTAGATACCAGTGTTGCAGACCATATTAGAGATTACAGTACAGTTATAGATGGTGACTTACAAATGACGTTCGTTCTGATGTAGTCGTTCACTTTTCCTGTAATTTCCATCTGGCCCAGACCGACATGACATCTTCTCTGGCCACTACTCATCTGCAGCGATTACAACTAAGACACATTTGACTTCTCACATTTCCAGCACCGTCCCCATCTATCCCCAACCTGCACAACCTCCTCATCCCGCTTTCACCCCAATACTGAACCGCTGCTGCCGTATGTGTCCCTGTAACTGCACCTGCTGTTTGGTACAATAACAGCTCCTCTTAGTGCCCCACTTAGTATTGTCTACTACTGTGCCCCTCCTAGATGGTAAAATTGTCCCTTGGAAAATATTAATGCCTTGTGCAAGTATCTTAGAAAACAGTGTTCACATTTTGCCCCTAGAATGTAATAATGTCCTATGTGCGCCTTTGAAGGTCACAATACTCTGAGTGCCCCAATAACAATAATGCTTAAGTCCCCACTTAACATTTAAAGAGGGTTTCCACTACTATTTTAATCATCTTTCATTTGTTCTAACTCTTTCTAGCTAACACTTTTCTAATACACTTTTATTACCTGCCCTGCTCCTGTAAGCTCATCAGTGGGGCATATAGACTTCTGCTTTGATTTTGGCTCTGCTACTTCCAATATGAGGATCGGAATCAGATGAACAGAGCAGGGTACATCACTGGTGGGGGTGGGGTTATGTCTCGGTGAGTGACAGCAGTCTGACCACACATGCTCAGATCGGACTTCACTCTCCTCTCTGCTTGGTGATGGCACTTTAAAGCATCAGCAGACTCAGTCTGCACCACAGATGACTGAGCTCACAGGTGTCATGCCTTCAGCTGACAAGCCCTGTGATATACTTTCTAAGGACCAGCACATCACTGGGCTTGTCAAATGAATGGACAGCCCTTCAAAGCAGCATCAAAGCAGAGGGCTCTTACCTGTAACGAGCAGTGGATATCGTGTTCATGACGCTGATCCTACTTCTGGGTCGCATGCAGTTTGTATACTGATGAAGGTCTGATATAAACCGAAATGTCTGTATGTACAATTTTGGACTATAAATTACATATGATTTAAATTTATTCTCAAACTGAGTGCCAAGTTTTTTTCAAGTATTAACTGACTTGGACCCTTCTTGAGCACCTATTGATGCAATGGCTGAGATGACGATGCGCTCACAGGAAGTCAGAGTCCCAACATGATGGGATGATGTCACTGCTCTGTAACTCTGACCTTCCTGTGCGGTGCCTCATCCATTGCATTTTCCTGCTGTGGCTGAGAGCAGTAGTACAGGGAGATTGTCTTTCCCTGCTCTACCGTAGAGCTTCACAGTTAAGTGTAGCGTAGCTTCGGGTGAGCTCCTCTGAGCACCGGGGCCACCGCACCCTCTCCCTCCTGTAGCTACGCTACTGCTAATATGGTATTTTAGGGATGGGTGTTCTAAGCCACTTGTCATTGAATTGCTTCATCAAAATTCAAAGAAATTTGAATTCCATGGAAAATAAGTTTCCTAATAAAATAGTAGTAAAATTGCTCTGAGATAGGTTTACTAGCTAAGCATCGCTGCAATTGCACTGTATTCATATGACATCTGCGTGAGAGCTATCTTTATTTCCATATACTGGAATGTGTATCTGAGCAGCTAGAATCCAAAGAGCTCAATAATTGAGTAAACCCTCAGCATCCGAGCTACTGTAACAAGCATCTGTTTAATGATCTCAAAGTGCATGAAATAGTTTAGCCATGCCAATAAAGGATCTTATGTGCTTTTCAGTAAGTAATAAACCATCAATTTATCTTGATAAGCATTTGCTTTATGTTTTAGGTCCAGGATTTGAAAGTTGCATCTCCGGCTACTGTCAGCCGGTGTGGAATGGTTTACATTGATCCTGAGGAGCTTAAATGGATGCCCTACGTACAAACCTGGATAGCTGGGCTTTCAGCGAAAGTACGTGATATTTGCTTGAATATATTGTATTACATTAATAAGGACATTTGTCGGAACAATTCTCTATTTTTCCTATCTTCTAAATTGATAAATTCTCCACCAGAATTGAAAAAGCTACCATATAGCAAGTCAAATAATGAGCTAGTTATTTTACTTCTAATTTATGAAAAATAAGGCTTGTGAAAACAGCAATTATTGAGTATAATAACACGTCACTCCTTGTATATGAAAATAAGGTGCTCAGATTTGGGATGCCAATCCCATAGTACAAATAATATAAAAATAAATCTGGCACTCAAATGAAGGTGAAAGAAAAAGAGTTTTTTTATTTCAATATACAATCCTCAAAATTTGTAACGTTTCGGTCATGCATCTGACCTTCTTCAGACGGATTGTAAAAAGCTGCAAGGTGAGTTCATGTGAAGTCCACTGGTACAATGAAGGTGAGATATAGCGCTAAATAGGTAAAGCAATAAGGCTGTAAGGTAAGGCGCCTTACCTTACAGCCTTATTGCTTTACCTATTTAGCGCTATATCTCACCTTCATTGTACCAGTGGACTTCACATGAACTCACCTTGCAGCTTTTTACAATCCGTCTGAAGAAGGTCAGATGCATGACCGAAACGTTACAAATTTTGAGGATTGTATATTGAAATAAAAAAACTCTTTTTCTTTCACCTTCATTTGAGTGCCAGATTTATTTTTATATTATTTGTGAAAACAGCAAAACCATGCGCACAGAGCCTTCATGGCGGTACGTGTAGTTGCACAATCCCGGTACAGTGGCTTAAATAAAGAAAAAGTGTCCAAACAAGTGTAGAGAGCTAATTAAATAACCACATTGTAGATACAGTGGATCTTTCCAGTTTCCACTACTAGGTTCTGAATAGCAGACACGGAGAATAAATCTTTGGCAATATTTGGATGTAAAATTTCCATTGATCAAATGATTTAGGGAAAGCCAAAAAAAAAACCAATATTTTTTTTACTTTCCCTTCACTATTATTATATAAGTAGAGATTTAACACCGATACATTGCCAAAGATTTGATCTCCGTACCTGCTATTCAAGATCCCAACACTTTCAGTTATTTACCTGGAGGTATATCTACGATTTGATTAGACCTTGGTCCAGTGGATCATGTGAGAATCAGAAACCAGCATCAAACCTTATTAGATGGATATTCCAGTTGCAGCAAGCAGGCTGCATTCACACGTTGAGTATTTGGTATGGAATTTTTTACAGCGTTTCTGCAGCTTTTCTTCAGCAGACTCTACAGCAGAATAAGCATAAAAAAAGAAGCAAACCGAAAGCCCAGAAACATGGAAAGCCAAGAGAAATCCAGACAGGAAATATAATAAAATATATCCTTTATTAATTAAATTAAAAAAATTGACAAAAAATGGTATCATATAAAGTGGGTGTATCAAGATACATAAATAATATAAAAAAAATTGATGTGCAAAAATTAATACAAATGGTGGATTAAGGGTATGAATTACATCAATATTACATATAAAGTCTCAAAATGTGTCAGGATAATTAGTGAAAAAATATATAAAAATACAAGGAAATTAAAAAATCAGAGTATCTTCGATGGGGGCAAAAAATAAAGTGCACAAGTGACAATATATAACACTGATGTGTTGAAAAAATCTTCAAACCATGAATCTATCAATTTATAAAAAATAGAATAAATAAGTGATAAAAAAAGCCAAAAATGAGGCAGGAGTGTGACCAAGTGCCCATCAAATTGATTGAGTTTTGTACACCAGAAATGCTACTCCAATTTCTGAATCGACTTGCATATTCTGGCTTGTCGCACAGAGACTCAGATGAGGAGCCAAATTCACTGAGTGTCATACACCTCTTAATGAATTTGACGCTTTTTATTCCAGCAATGCTTGCGCTGCACAACCGTGTGCTAATAAAGTTAAAACTCTTCCACTTTGCTTGTGCTGAAAATGCTGTGGATCCTATGTGCGGAAAATCCACTTGTTAAATCCCCACAAAATGTATGATGTGTGAAGCTGACCTAGCTCTATGGTTCACCTATTGCTCATGCTTTATGCATTAATTCTTTATAGTTTATGCACAAAATATAATAAAACATTGGATAATTTTAATTCCTTCTCAAATAGACTATACTTGACTATAAAGTCATACAGAAATGGTTCTAACCTTGGAAGATAGTAGTGTATTTTTCCTATTACTGGGCTGTTTTACAATAGTCAATTATTTTTAGGTAATCCCAAAGGAGACAGATTATCGTCATTTTATACACTATTTTTCTGTTTGCTTTATTTTTTGTATTTTTCTGCCAATAGTCACATGCACATATTTCGCAGTGTATGTAGAAAGTACGCATGTTTTATTCATATTTTGTCATTTACAGCTGACTGATGAAATGAAGCAGCTTCTTTTGGATTTATTTGAACGCTATGTTGAAGATGGCCTCAAATTTGTCACCAGAAAATGCACTCAAGCCATCTCACATGTGGATATCAGTAAAGTGACTACTCTCTGCTGTCTTCTCGAATCCCTGCTACTTGGAAAAGGAGGACCGGACCTAAAAATGGTACATCTGCTAATGGCTAATCATTACCATTACATGCTATAACACACAAGAGTCCAGTTTACATATATGTACTGTACTGTCATGGCCAAAAGTGTTGGCACGTTTGAAGTTGTTCCAGAAAATGAAGTTTTTCTCACAGAAAATTATTGCAATTACTGTTACACATGTTTTGTTATATACATGTTTATTTCCTTTGTGTCTATTGGAACAACACAAAAAATCAGAGGTAAAAAAGGCAAATTGGACATAAATTTCACACAAAACCCCAAAAATGGGATGAACACAGTCTCAATTTAATATTTGGTTGCACACCCTTTGGAATAAATACCTGCAATCATTGGCTTCCTGTAACCATTAACAAGCGTCTTACACCTCTCAACTGGAATTTTGGAGCACTCTTCATTTACAGATTGCTCCAGGTCTCTCATATTTGAAAGGAGCCTTTTAAGCAGCAATTTTAAGATCTCTCCATAAGTGTTCAATGATAATTAGATCCTGACTCATTCTTGGCTACTTTAGGCTAGTTTCACACTAGCGTTTCACTGACCTGCGTCGGTCTGCGCACGGCCGCCACTAAGCTCCGCCCATGGCCGCGCCTCCTCCTGGCCGCTCCGCCTATGGGCGCATGACGCTGCATGCGACCTGCGTACCCTATGTTTAGCATTGGGTGCGCAGGCTGTGTGCAGGTATGCGTTTGCCAGCGCATGCGTCCTTTTGACGGTGCGCCGAGCGCACCAAAATGCAACACGGTGCGTTTGGTGCAGGTCGGCGCACCGTCAAAAGGATGCATGCGCTGGCATACGCATACCTGCGCACGGCCTGCGTACCCAATGCTAAAGATAGGGTACGCAGGTCGCATGCAGCGTCATGCACCCATAGGCGGAGCGGCTGGGAGGAGCATAGCGGCGGCCGTGCGCAGACCGACGCATGTTAGTGAAACACTAGTGTGAAACTAGCCTTGGAACTCTCCAGCGCTTTTTTTTCATCAATTTCTGGGGCTTCTTGAAGTATGTTTTGTGTCATTGTCCTAATGGAAGACCCATGACCTAGGATGCAAACCCAGCCTTCTGACACTGGGCACTACATTGCGACCTAAAATTCTTTGATAGTCTTCAGATTTCATAATGCCTTGCACAAAGTTAAGGCACCCAATGCCAAAGGCAGCAAAACAACCCAAAACATCTTTGAATTTCCACCATATTTGACTGTAGGTACTGTGTTCTTTTCTTTGTAGGCCTTATTCTGTTTTCGGTAAATTGTAGAATGATATGCTTTACTAAAAAACTCTATCTTGGTTTCATCTGTCCACAAAATGCTTTCCTAAAAGGATTTTGTCTTACTCACGTACATTTTGGCAAACTGCAGTCTAGATTTTTTATGTCTATGTCAGCAGTAGGGTCCTTCTATGTCTCCTGCCATAGCGGTTAATTGCATTCAAATGTTGATAGATATTTCGCGCTGACACTGATGCACCCTGAGCCTGCAGGACAGCTTGAATTTCTTTGGAACTCGATTGGGGCTACTAATCCACTATCCAGAATATCCTGCATTGCAACCTTTCATCAATTTTTATCTGCTGTGCACGTCCAGGGAGATTAGCTACAGTGCCATGTGTTGTAAACTTTTGGCTATGTTGCGAATTGTTGACAAATGAATATCAAGATCTCTGGAGATGGACTTGTAGCCTTTAGATTGCTGATATTTTTCAAGAATTTTCATTCTCAAATCCTCAGACAGTTTTCTTCTCCTCTTTCTGTTTTCCATGCTTAGTGAGGCACACACAGACACACAATGCAAAGATTTAGTCAACTTCCCCCTTTTTTTAATCTGGTTTCAGGTGTGATTTTCATATTACCCACACCTGTTACTTGCCACAAGTGAGTTTGAACAAACATCACATGCTTGAAACGTGTGAAATTATGTCCAATTTGCCTTTCTTTCTCTATTTTTCTTTGTGTTGCTCCAATATACACAAAGCAAATAAAACATGTAATTGCAATAATTTTCTGGGGGGAAATATTCATTTTCTGGAAAATTTTAAGGGTGCCAACACTTTGGGCCATGACTGCATTTGACAGGCACTTGGACAACTAGGGGCAAATTAGCTCATGCGATTACTATCCTCTGTATTAGATAGTAAACATGAAAATAACTTTTATTTAAACACAGTTTTTTGAGAGTTTTTTTTCATAGAGGGACATCATGATAGGAGGAGACTGGTTTCCTTTGGTTTGTTGGACAGGCTACTGTCTTGTTGAAGAATGGGTTATGTCTTGTTATGCGGTGTTACTGTTCACTGCTGCGCATTAGCGTTTTTATGGGACTTTTCAGATTGGTGAACTGGTTACTTCCTCTAAGCAGGCACAAAGGAGGTCTGGAGGTCGGTGAGACACTTTGATGGAGGATAGAGTGGAATATTTTCAGGCGTTCAAAAGTTCAGTCAAGTTGGCTGGGGTATGCTGATAGGCCTGTATGAGGTTCCAAAGCATGGGTACTACCTAGGTAAAGTGGTTAAGGATTTCTTCGGTGATAGAGGTGGTTATCCTGGTTCCTTGTTGAGACATGTGAATGGTTCGGCATTATTTAAATATCTGTTTATTGCAGTATTTGAAGAATTTTTGCCACGTGGGCAAGCAGCTCGATGAATATAGGTTGCATTCTTTTCACAATGGGGCAGCAGCAGAGGCACACTGGGGTTTGGGTGATGAGTTGGTTTGGCACATTGTATATTCGCCCCATGGGTACGTTTTAAGGGACTTTTTTGGTTTGTATTTCATTAGTATATGTGGTGTAAAAACCCAGTGAGTTGTTTTTCACTGTAGGACCATACCTGGTTTGGATCCCGGCGGCACTTGTATGGTTTTTTCTGGGTGCAGAAGGCGTTGCGAGAGGATGTGCAGTGCACCCTGATGGTTAGCAGCCTGGGCAAAATGGGGTACATGGTCGAATGGCTGGGAATCCGTGGTATGACTTGTCGCCTTTTTTTAATGTTACTGTCAAAGGGACCGTACGACGGTTGTGTTGGTGTTGCATATTGGAAGGAACATTGGTGTCAGATCCTTCTATTTTTGACTGATTTGAACAGCCCCCATACTCTTGTGAACCTCCCTCCAGACAGCTCCAAGTTTCTGTATGGTGACCTCCACTCCAGGACATTCAGAACTTATTGTAGAAAATTCATCATATTGGGGATAAAAACCATAATTACAAAAAAATGGTGACATCCCAGTAGACTGATTGATTCGACTGTTGAAGACGAATTCAACAAGAGGTAAGAATGAAGACCAGTCCCTTTTCTGAGCCGCAATAAAACACCTTAAAATTTATTCCAAAGATTGATTTGTGCCTTCTGTCTGGTCTCAGGGTGATAGGCACAGGAAAATGGAAGGTAAATCCCCAGTTTTTACAAAAAGCTCTCCAGAATTTGGAGACAATTTGTGCTCCCCTATCAGACACAATGTTAAGAGGAATTCCATGTAATCTGGAAAGTGTCTCAGCATTTGGCAACCTGATGAAGGAACAAAATAACAGTTTCCCACCAGACAGGCTAATTCTTGTTGAAATCCATGGACAGATGAGTCCATAGTTTTTCTGGAATTGGCAATGGAGCCAATTCTTCAGCTTGCTGTTTATAATAGACTTTAGCGTGTGTGTGTAAACTTCACAAACTGATACAAAATCTTTAACATCATTATTCATAGACGGCCACCAAAAAGCCTAGAAATATCTTTCCATTTAGCCGTAACCCCAGGATGACTACTCAAGATGGAATCATGAAATTCCTGCAACAGATGCAATCTTAGGTACACAGGTACAAATAATTTGGACGCTAGAGTGACGGAAGGAGCCAATGACTGAACTTTGGATCTCAGCTTCCAACTCTGAGGATACCACAGAAACCACAATGCCCTTAGAGAGAATTGAGGATGGAGGTTCTGGAGGAAAACAGAACTAAGACTGCATGATAATACGTCAGCCTTCACATTCTTGGACCATGGCCTGAAGATTATAGAGAAATTAAACATAAAGAAATTAAGGTCCACCTGGCCTGTTTAGGAGTTAGTTGTTTAGCTGATTCAATATAAGCTAAATTCTTATGGTCATTGACCATAGTGACTTGATCAACTGCCCCCTCCAAAAAGTTTCTCCATTCCTCAAAGGCTAATTTAACAGCATGATTCCCAACATCATAATTTCTTTCAGCAGATGAACATTTTCTCAAGAAAAAATAACATAGTCGCAAACTGGTCAGCATTTTGGATCCCTGAGATAAAACGGCCTCTACCCCGATTTCCAAAGCATCAACCTCCACAATGAATGGTTCTTTGAGATCGGGTTGGATTAGAACAGCAGCAGACATAAAACCTCTTTCAATTTTTCAAAAGCCCTAGAAGCATCTGGTGGCAAAACCTTGAGATCTGCCCCTTTTAGTGTTCGGTCAGTAAGTGGTTTAGCAATCAGAGAAAAACCCCATAATAAATTTACTATAATAGTTGTAGAATCCTAGAAAACGTTGCAAAGCTTTAAGTTCATAAGGTTGGACCCAATGTAATATGGCTTGCACCTTCCCAGGATCCATCTTAAAGCCGATAAAATGAATCCCAGGAATGAAATTTCCTGAGCAGAAAAAATACATTTTTCAATTTTAGTAAACAAAGAATTCTACCTTAACCTTTGTCATACTAAACGAACATGTTCCTGGTGAGAATCCAAATCAGGCAAAAAATAAATAAAACATCATCATGGTAAATTACAACAAGTCTCCCAATTTAATCAGAAAAAATATCATTCATGAAGTTTTGACATACTGCTGGTGCATTGGTTAGCGCAAATTGCATGACAAGATTTTCGAATAAACCCTCTGACATTAAAAATGCCATTTTCAACTCATCACCCTTCGTCATGCGTTTTGAATTATAAGCCCCTCTAAGGTCAAGTTTAGAAAACCATTTAGCCCCCATCAGATGATTATATAGGTGGGGGATGAGTGAAAGTGGATAAGTATTCTTGGTCGTAATTTTGCTCAGTCCTTGGAAATTAAGGCAAAAACGGAGGCCACCATCTTTCCTTTTTACAAAGAAAAATCCAGCAGCTGTAGGGAGGAGAAAGGACGGATATGACCCTTCCATAAACTTTTGTTTACATAATTTTTATGGCCAGACAAATTGTAAAGGTGAGTTTTAGGTAATTTGGCTCCAGGGAAAAGATTAATAGTACAATCATAACGATGATGGGGAGGTAATGTCTCCGCCTCTCTTTCCGAAAACACATCTCCGAAGTCTTTTAGCTGGGTCCTGCAGACAGCTGGGCCGATCGCATGCGAGCCTTACTGAGATCAGTTGACCAATGGGCCACAGTACTGGGGCTCACCACCATCCAGCAGCTAAAGGAGCTCATTACAACTGAGCAGTTTTTGTGGAACTGCCCGGAGGACCTCTAGCAGTACGTCCGTGACTAGAAGACAAAAGGGGTGTCTGCAACAGCGACACTTGCAGACAAGTACTCCATCAACAGGACTCCAGAGGCCAAGAAACTTGATGGCTGGAGAGGGAGTAAGATGAACCCGGTGCCTGCTGTCCCTGACCCCAAGCCTAAGGGGGTACCTGCCCATGCTTCCCTCTCCACGTCGATGGGTGAACTTCGACTTTATCACCACTGCAGACAGCCAGGACACTTCATAGCCATGTGTCCCCAGCACCAGAAGGGCCTTTCCCCATCCCAGAAACCATCCACTTTTTTGTGTGTGGGTGGGGGTGGTAGGAGGTCCCTTGGCAACCTTCAGCCCATCACCATACTCCAGGCCATGGCCGTGGGACTGAGAGACACCGGCGCTGAGATGACTCTTGTGCGGCCTGAGCTGGTGTCCCCAAAGATTTGGTACAAGGAAAAACCTCGTCGTCTCCGGGATTGGAGGCGTCGAAGCGGCACTGCTCGTAGCCAAGGTATATTTGGACTGGGGTGCCGTGAGGGGAGTGCAGGAGTTGGGGGTAACCTTGAATATTCTCACAAGTGTTTGCTTGGGACAGACTTGGGGCTGCTAGTGTCCCAATATGTGGCCGCTGAAACCCCAAGGCCTGATCCTCCAGACCAAAATGTAATGTCCACCTTTGTTGGTCTCATATCCTACATTAGAATTTTTTTTTTTGGTGTCAATTTGAATAATGTGCCTACAGATGGGGCTCTGGGGGTGGGGGATGTACTGTGTCCCACTCCCCTTGGGGGAAGGAGATTAATCAAGTTAGCTGTAATAATGCCTCTGAGTTTGGCCAGTAGGCCGGCTGGAACAGTTTGTCCTGTGAGGTTGTCACAGAGGGGACAGACAGGGGGCAGACAGCTGCGGATGTGGAGCATGCAATTGAGGGTGGGGTGATCCCAGGAGAGGTAGGGCTCCCAGGTAAGGCCTCATTGCAGGGTTCCTTCACAACCGGGATGTCAGCGGGTCAGATTAGTTAATCTGGACCAGCGACTTAGACAGAAGAAGAGGAGAAGCGGTCACTATTCGCGGTAGCACCGGGGGCCCTCGGGGGTCCAATGGATTCCCCTCTTCTGACCAAGTGGCTGCTGGGTCAGATGGAAGCCAGGAGACAAGTCCCAGGGAACTGATCAAAGATGTGTAAGTTTCGGCTATTTTGGCCACGTTCAGTCAGGGGTTGTCAGGCAGCGTTAGAAGCCAATGACAACCTAAAAGCTCTTAAGGAGCAGGAGGCACAGCCTCCCTCGGACTCAGACCTCGAGCGGGTGGTCTGGGACCAATGATGGCTCTACAGGGTAACAGTCCAGCGAGGTTCACCGGAGGAGAGGTCCAGGGACCGACAGTTGGTGGTACCCTATCTGTTCAGGACTTAGTTGTTGTGGATTGTGCATGAGATTCTGATGGCTGGACACCTAGGAGTCACCAAGACCAGGCTAGCCCAGCATTTCTACTGGCCAAGAATGGGGGCTGATATGGCTGCCTACTGCGTTCGTGTGACACATGTCAGAGGGTGGGGAAGGTGGGGCAGCACCCCTAATGTAACTCTGCCCGTCATTGAAGAGCCTTTCAGGAGAGTGGCTGTGGATTTCGTTGGCCCGATGGCCACTCCCAGCAGCTTCGGGAAACACTTCATACTGACAGTAGTAGACTATGCCACCTGGTACCTGAAAGCAGTAGCTTGTCGTCCATTCCGGCTGACAAGGTGGCCACTACTGGAGATTTTCTCCCAAGTGAGTTTTCCCTGTGAAATGCTCACCGACCGAGGGACCCAGTTCATGTCACTGCTGATGGAGTCCCTCTGTAAGCAGATACAGGTGTAACATCTTGTGACCAGTCTGTACCACCAACAGACCAATGGCCTGTGCAAACGGTTCAGTGGCACCCTAAAGCAGATGCTTAAGTTGTTGGTCGACACCCACGGGCACGACTGGGAGCAATACCTCCCACACCTGCTATGTGCCTACTTGGAGGTTCCTCAGGCCTCAATGGGGTTCTCCCCCTTTGAGCTCCTGTACGGACAACGTGTGCAGGGCCCCTAGCTCTGGTGAAAGAGTTCTGGGAAGAAGACTTGGCCACCCCTGGAGTGTCAGTCGAATATGTCGTGCGCTTCTGTGACAAGATGCAGGCCTTGCCTTAGCTTGTGCATGATAATATGACGCAAGCCCAGGCTGATTAGAAGCTATAGTACGACCAGAATGCTTCTGACAGGACCTACCAGGTGGGTCAAAAGGTGTGGGTACTGGTCCCCGTACCCCAGGGCAAGTGTCAGGCGGCCTGGGAGTGCCCGTCTTTCATGTACCAGCAGCTCAATGCCATAATGTACCTGGTCACCCTGGACCACACCAGGGGAAGGCGAAAGGCCTTCCACGTGAACACGATGAAGGCCCATCATGAGTGGGAGGCCTGCGCCCTCCCCATATGCAACTTGCCAGAAGAGTGAGAGACTGAGACCCTCCTGGATATTCTTGCTCAAACTAAGGCAAGTGTGACCATCAAGGATGTGGAGGTTTGCAACCAGCTCTTGTCAGACCAATGGTCCCAGTTGTGGTTGACCCTACACCCCTTCCGGGATTTGTTCAGCAACAAGCCCCGAAGGACAAAGTCGGCTGTCAGCATATCGGGTTTCCCTGGAGGTACAGCAGAACCTTCTACAGGAAGACACCCTGTTGATCCAAGCCATGGGGCCTGAGTCCTTTGTTCAGCCAGCTAGGATTTCATAAAGGAGTTATGGAAATACTATACATCCTAGCTGTACATCGTGTATATTTCCGAGATCCCCAGTACAGGGCAAGTACCTGCCTGGGTCTCGAGTCATTCTAACACGCACGGGAAGGGAGATACATAGAAAAGCCACTATCAGCTAGGTAGAATAATTGTGTTTAGTCTCTATGAGTAGCAGGGGCCCAGTCTTATCCAATGGCACCAGAACCGCTGCCCTAGGATCTCCCAGAAAGGAGTTAAAATCTTTCATAGGTTTTGGGAGATTTATCTCCAAACCTCCAGGGGAGGGGATTTAGATTCAGCCCAGAGAGCAGGAGGGGAGTGACCCAAAGGGTTAAGTGCTTGTGTGCATCATACTGTATCTTATTGCTTTTTCTCTGAGATATTGGGAGCACACATTGTGTGAGGAGAAGTCACACACAAAGAGGACCTGCCTGTGGCAGCCCCTCCCCTGCAAGCCAGGTCTTTCATCTAACTGGTAACTGACCATATATTCTGCTTATACCTTTTGTCCTACCACTATTGTATTTGCATATCTGACCATTATATATGTATAACCATTGTGTATATATAGTATATTGTCTAGTGTGCCCTTAAGGCAACTAAATATATAACTTAACCTTGGGCTGCTCTTTTCACTTGATCCACGAATCCACACGTCCGTTTCTCAGCCTAATCTCACATGCTACTGGGGGCAGGTTCCTGGCCCGATATAACCCTGTTAATGAACCAGGCATATATCGAGCGAAGAACTGGTGGCAGTCCTACCAGGCTGTTTCACTGGTGCTAGTGAAAAGGGCCTCTCAGCCTGTCAGGGTTGTGGGCGAGTATGGTGCCATGTCAGTAACTGTGTGGGCCACCTTCTCTCACTCCCCGTGCCTCCCTGGGCCCGTGTGGACAAGGAGGTGTCTGTGTAAAACTGTACCAAGCTGACCTTATGTGTCACTAGGGGGTGTGGAACATCACGTTGTACAAGTGAGGAGACCTTAACACGTGATCCAGCTGACATAATATTGACATCAGGCGGGGTGTCGAGGTATGGCTCCTTCACATTTCATCACAACAGGTCTGAGCCCCTCGCAGTAGGGACATGATTATACCCACCCGCTGTAACTAATCCCCTGATGACCGAGGTTGCAGGGTAAATAATAGCCTACAGCTCTCCCTGAACACCCTAAACTGTTTTTTCTCTCCCAAAAATATATCTAATGTACAGCAATGCATATGGCTTCCTTCACACACTGTGATGTAACTTTACATTCCTTTCATACTATTGAATGAGTGCGGACATGTGCACAGCGCTCAATAATCTTTTCTAAGATGGCGCTGGTGACTTCAATTGTCACTGTGCATGTGTAAAATCACATTGCACCCCTGCCTTCTGTTCCTACATGTGCAGTGGGCTAATTAGGACGTTGAATTCTGCAGTTTTGTTATATAGATGTTCCTGTGACCTATAGGGTGAGTCATCTGGAATAAGAGAATTTTTTTTGCTTTTTCATTGTTGTCATTTTTAGGAGCACTCAAGACTAAATAGCGTAATCTGTCAGACATTTGTCTTCTGTTATGTCTGGTCTATTGGTGGAAATTTAACAGAAAATTATTGGGATGCTTTTGATACATTTGTCAGACACCAGTTTGAAGATAACCCTGAAGCCAAGGTAAGAAGTAAAAGATTATCCTTACACCCCCACAATCATAGCAAATAGTCAGCTCAGTCATACTGGGGTTTACACTTTTATCCTGGTATATATTTTAACTTGACACTAGGTGCCAGTGTTTCACAACCTACAGAATATATCTCTGCTAATTCCAAGCAATGGCACTCCCAATTATTTAGAATTGTGCAGAACTCTATTCTCTAGATATTTTTGTGTAGTTTCAACAATTCAGTTGTGAATTTTCTGAAAAATGCAATTGCATTCAAAGTAAACACCACTTGTTTTTAAATGTAAATATCCAAAATGTTGGTTCATTACTAATATTTTAAATATTTTATAGTCACATATCTATATTTTTTTTAAGTCAATGACAAGAAAGTGATATTGCATATTATTTAGAATATTCCAAAGATACATTCATTACTATTGAAAAAGCCACAATAATTAAAAATAATAGTTTTTAATTAATTTTAAATCATGAATAATATGTATGTTCACAATAGGAAAAGGTCACAGTTCGCCTCCTCCCCCTTCTTTCTTGTTTAACAGTTTAGAACATGCAATTATTGATGAGTATGAGAACCTTATTAATCTTTTGATTGTCCTAATTTCACTGCATTCACACTTCTATGTGTAACGTTCCGTGATTCACTGTTCAGCCGTGGTTGCTCCCAACCAGAACTTGATAGTCCCATAGGCATGCACTGTATGGGGCTGTCAAGTTCGGGTCAAGAGAGCCACGGCCAGACTGTACATCACCGTCCACACTCCGACTGTAATATACAATGTAATATATATGTAATGTGTGATTCTTCTGGCCTTACTCTTGTCCTCCAGCTCCCAACATCTGGTGACCTGTGGAGTGTCTATATGGATTATGACACAAAACGCCTGGATCCGTGGGAGAGAATTATTCCTTCCTTCAAATATAACAGCAATGTGCCATTTTTTGAAATGCTGGTTCCAACGACTGATACAGTGCGCTATGGCTATCTTATGGAAAAGCTACTGGCTGTAAAGCATTCTGTGCTGTTTACTGGCACCACAGGGGTTGGCAAGGTGGGTAGAGATATGGTTTACAATGGTTTATTGATTTTATGAGGTGTACAATTACATTTTGACTTTTAGCTGCTTTGTATTCTTTACAATGTGTCCTCTGCAAAACTTCTTCAAATGACTGACATGAGATAAAGTGATTTTTACCTTTATTTCTTAGGTTAAAGGGAATATATCACCATGTTTTTACTACCCCATCGAGAGCAACTTGAAGTAAGGGTAGAGACCCTGATTCCAGGGATATATTACATATGGGGCTGCTTGCTACAGTTTGGATAAAATCACAGGTTTCTCTGTGGCAGATCTAACAGTTCTCTGAACGCTGAGTTGTGTATAACCCCGCCCACACCACTGATTGGTATCCTTCAGTGTACACTGTGCATAGGCAGAAAGCTTTGCAAATATATCTACAGTCACAACACAATAGTAAAATAAATGCCATAAATGGATGCGGGGGGTTGAGTATTCCGCATGGATAGAATAACTGGTTTAATGCACAAAGTACCATGAATCATATAGAAATAAATGTACAAGAGAACCTGTTATATCAAGCAAATATCAAAGTATATTAATGGTTATAATACCACAAATAGTTAAAATCATGTAAAAAAGTGGGAAACCACAAGGTGGCACCACATCCCCACACATATAGAGCACTACAAACAAAAAAGCATAATGTCATCTGAATTGTTAAACCGATAATTATTGTACTACCAACAGTAGTTTATCCATACTGTATGTACAGAATGTAATAAATAATTGGCACTAGTCGTGACATCAGATTCACACATACAGTCACTGAAACATTATATAATAGATGAAAGACAACTCATGCAAGATAGAAACTGGAATAGAAGAGGATATATCTATGCTGGATTGTGGTGGCAATCCCAAAGAGAACCTGACGTACATTTCGGCGTACTGCCTTCTTTGCCCAGCCCCAGTCCTGGCATACTCTTGAAGGCAGAGAGGCCCTAGTCTCTGACCTTACTGTGCTTGTGTTAACCCCTGATCTGTCCCCTACCCCACCCCATGAGGCCTGAGACAGAAATATAAGGTAAACAAGACATAAAACAAAACAGGGATCACAGAAAGCAACAAACATACACTCACCGAAGTTAAAGAGGTACATAGGGAAGAATAGCAATGTACCAACCAAATGGGTATAGGACAATGAGGTAAGCCTACTCCCAAATACAGCACGCAACAATCTCCAGTAGCAACAACAAACTCCTATTCAGCACAGTGTCTTCATGCAGCTAGGAAACAAAGCTTTCTCTGGCAAGACAGAGAAGGTCTGGCCAGGTTTTATAGGGAAAGGTAATGACCAGCTCAGAAGCAGCTGAAAATGGAGCTGCAAGTTTCTGACCAGCATTGAAAGGGTCATTACCTCTTCAGTACTAATGGAAACCAAATTATTTTAATATGGGACACAAACACACAGGCTAAATGGAAAATCTGCAAATCACAATATGTAGTGATCTTCTAACCCCAGGTCTCCCAGGAGGACATGACTCACTCATGACAATTATGCTTTTTTGTTTGTAGTGCTCTATATGTGTGGGGATGTGGTGCCACCTTGTGGTTTCCCACTTTTTTTTTATATGTTTTTAACTATTTGTGGTATTATAACCATTAATAAAAATTTGATATTTGCTTCATATGACTGGTTCTCTTCTACATTTTTTGTATATGATTCACATAGGCAGAAAGCTGCCAATCAGTGATGGGGATGAGGTTGGACTACCTTGCAGCAAGTTTACTAGTCTTCTAGAGATAAACTCCTGCTGATAAAGCAGCCCAGTAAGTGAAACATCACTTACATCTGAGTCTCTGCTCCTACCTCATGCTGATATTAGATGTGACAGATTATATTTAAGTGATTCTCTTGTATATAAAAATGATTTATTATTTGTACACCTGTTTGGGTTTTTCTGTCTGTTTAGTCTGTAGTAGCTCGAGGATTGCTCAACAATATACAAGAAGAAGCGGGCTATGTTTCTGTGTATATAAACTTCTCAGCCCAGACATCTTCTGCACGAACACAGGAAATAATAGAGTCAAAATTGGAGAAGAAGCGGAAAACCATTTTGGGTATGTAATCTTGAACCCTTTTACTGCCTGGACAATTTTCACACTCGACAAATATAAATTTGAATTATAATATAAAATAAATCTACCTATATATACACTTGTACAGCATATATCCTTACAACAGGTACCTGGCACGTATTGCAATGCCATTCAGCACATTCTGCTACATTTTAGGACACGTGCTACTTTTGCGTTACAAAGTTGCAAAAATAGTTAAAAACAGAAAAATGACCATTTTTTACTTTGAGCAAAAATCATGAACTACATGTGCGATTTTGATGAATTTGGTGCCAAATAAATGTCAGTAATTGCTGCAAGATAGAACAAGAAAAGTAACTTAAAGAAAAACACAAATGATAAATCAGGCCTCGAGGCTGTATGGTTTCACATGATAAAACTGTATAACACTGGCCACTCACTCACTCAGTGGATGAAAACAATAACGTCAAGCTCCCACGATGAGCTTTTGCTGCTGCGTAAAAAACGCACCGACGTACAGTTCTTACAAAGTGAATGGGGCCGAACATGTCAATTTTTCCTTGGGGTACGCTGAGTTTTATGTGTAGATTTTCCCCATACAATTGTATCCAATGAAAAAAATCCACTGCTAAAAAATGCATTTGCATTTTGAATGGGTTTCCGTGGCAGAATCTCACTAAAAACACATTTAATCCACATATGACTGTCAATAAAGTTTGTCTAGGCCAAATACCAGGAATAATTGAACACAAAACAGCTTTATTTAGAACATGACATACCAAAAAGAGACAAAAAAAACCCGTCGCATGAAAAATGGGATTAAAAACGCTCTCAAAAACAAAATAAAATTTAATTTACTAGATGCAGTAATGCTGCAGAAAATCTGAAATATCAAAAACTCTCCAAATACTCATCATGGGAACGTAGCCTAAGGGTCTTGGGGGTCTTTTCAAAATATTAAAGCACATGCTCATCTACCGATTCGCTGTAGTTTTTTTATACCACCGCTGGATAAGTCTTCTCTTTAGGTGTTTTATGGCTGTGCATTTAAAATAAATATCACATACCTACTGTAAAGTGGCTATAGGACACCTAGTAGATTTGAGGTCAACCTGGAGTAATGCATTTGTAAGGGGTTAATCTCCCATGACAGGTTGATTATGAGCAACTGGAGATTTGGGAAAGATGTCTGCTCACCATATCTCCACCTCTGGGTATGGTTCACTTTGTAAAATTAGACTTGTTTTTCTCACACATGTCTGTGTGTATGGAGGTGTGCAGATCTCCTGGATTGAGTGTCTTTGACAAAGGACTAAGAAATTAGAATCTAAGCCAGGTGGGCTAACCAGCATTATTATATGGACTTATTACTTTATGTTTCACTTTGTGATGGAAAAAAACTGTATTTAATTTTTCCTGTGATGTGGTGTATGAGGTCTGAAATAAACCAGCCAGGCTTTAAATAGAAACGGTACCTGTGGTACCTCAGATCGCTCCCAAGTGAGTAGCATTGTTACATTTGGTGTTTAAACTGCAAGCAGCATTCCCAGGGAACATGTGTGACTGCTACAAAAGTACTGCATGTCATGGGTGAAAGCAGCTATAGGGTAGGGAGCAATTGCAAACAGCATGGAGGACCGGTTTAAACACCTGGTACAAGCCCAACAGTTACAGCGGCAACAGCTGGCAAGCAGGAGATAAGTGTCACGGATGCCACCGGTACTAACCTGCGCGTCCCTGCTCCTTGGCGCGTCTCTGCTACTGTCGCACAATGTCCCCCGACCGCCCACTTTGGGTATTGGTGCGTCAGTGCTTTGGGCAGGTGCAGTGGCACCCTTTCCACCACAAGGGTGCCTGGTAGCTCGTGACCCAGTGGCTCCGCCCCCAATATGGCGGTGCCCACCAGGTATTTCTGCCGGCGTCTGCTCAGGTAAGACGCTTGATTATCTTTTGCGGTTGCGCCAAGTGTCTATGCGCCTGGCGTCTGCCTCCTTCTCAGGCCCCTTACCTTTTGACGTTCCTATCTATCCTGTGTCTCAGCCGTGCCTGTCTATCCTGTGTCTCCGCCGTGCCTGCCCTGTGTCTCAGCCGTGCAGTCACTTCTGTGTCTCAGCCATGCCTGTCACTCCTGTGTCTCAGCCGTGCCTGTCTATCCCGTGTCTCTGCCGTGCCTGCCCTGTGCCCCAGCCGTGTCTGTTACTCCTGAGTCTCAGCCGTGCCTGTCTATCCTGTGTCTCCGCCGTGCCTGCCCTGTGTCTCAGCCGTGCAGTCACTTCTGTGTCTCAGCCATGCCTGTCACTCCTGTGTCTCAGCCGTGCCTGTCTATCCTGTGTCTCCGCCATACCTGCCAGTCCTAAGTCTCTCCGTGTCTTCTGTTGTATGCACATATCTCCAGCACTGCCCCTTTGCATCTCCCTCATTTTGTTTCCTCTTTCTTCCCTACAGCTCTGGTCCCGTCTGCCCTGTTTTCTCTGGTTCCGTTGTTCCGTTGTACCTTCCGTTCTTGTGTACCTTCCCCGGCCCAGCTATTTTGGTTTTCTCATACCTTTCCTGCTCTGCCCTGAGTCGCCCCTTTGGCTCCAGCTGTTGTGGTTCCACCTCCCTTGGACCTGCTCCTAGCACTCCCTGTATAGGGGGTGGCCTCACCTAGTCCGCTCGCCCTCGGGGGCTCTGGAGCCACGACCCAGAGGGTCCACTCTCGGGTTTTTCCCTAAAAGACCCTAACAACAAGTAACAAGAACGGGTCAGGCGGAGGTTCTGTTGGTCCGAAGGTCACCGTGAAGGCCTAAGATATTGCAAGTCCTGTCCTACCTGCCTGTTAACCAATCCCACCTCACACTTCCGTAATCTCCTCGTGCTGCTACCCATCAAGGCATGGCAAGACAGGGACTCTATTAAAACTCCATGTATGATGGCTAAGCCAGAAAGGGACATTGAAGACGTCACAATAGCCGAGACGCTGTTGAAGGCCCAAAAACAGTAATGTCCAGAATTGCTGTAGCAAAACCAGGACCTGTTCTCAGATTTGCCGAGGTGTACAGTTGTCATAGAACATGAGGTTCTGAGGGAACCCCATGTGCCGGTGAATTCGAAGCCCTAACAAATTCCTGAGGCCCACTGAGAACTGATCTCCTAAGAAGTGAAACATATGCTGAATCTTGGTGTCACGATTCATTTTTGGATTTGTGGCAGCTCTGGTTCTGCTATAATTTAAATGTAGCTTTTTTCCTTAAAGGCCAGCAAGGGCTAATGTCAGTTTACTTGCTGGCAAGTGCATTGTTGCTGGTCAGCTGATGTGGATGGTGACCACTCCCATCATCCTTTAACCCCTCTCTGACATTAGACGTACTATCCCGTCCATAAAACCCGTGCCATTCTGCCCATGGACGGGATAGTACGTCATAGGCGATCAGCTGCACTCCTGAGGGGAGCGCAGCTAATCGCCGCCGGGTGTCAGCTGATTATCACAGCTGACACCCGTGACTGTGTGTCAGGAGCGGTCACGGACCACTCCCGGCACATTAACCCCTAGCACACCGCGATCAAACATGATCGCGGTGTACTGGGGGCACAGGGGAGGATCGCGCAGGGTGGGGGCTCCCTGCGCGCCCCCCTGAGACCCTCAGATCAGCGCGATGTGATTGCGCTGTTCTGAGGGCTTCCTCCCTCCCAGGACCCGGATCCAAAATGGCGCCGGGGTCCTGGAGGGAGGCGGCTTCCTCAGTGCCTGCTGAGAGCAGGCACTGAGAAGCCTGCTGCACTGCCTGAGCGATCGCTGGTGTGACAGTGTGCTGTGCACACTGTCACACCAGCGATTTGATAAAATACAGTGATGTCCCACCCTGGGACAAAGTAAAAAAGTTAAAAAAATAAAAATAAACATGTTATAAAAAAAAATCCAAAATAAATAAAAAAAAAAAAAATATTCCCCAATAAATTCATTTCTTCCTGTAAATAAAAAAAACAAAACAATAAAAGTACACATATTTGGTATCGCCGCGTCCGTAACACCCCCCCTATAAAACTGTCCCACTAGTTAACCCCTTTAGTGAACCCCTTAAAAAAAAAAAACGAAGCAAAAAATCAATGCTTTATCATCATACGCCGAACAAAAAGTGGAATAACGCGCGATCAAAAAGACCGATATAAATAAACATGGTACCGCTGAAAACGTCATCTTGTCCCGCAAAAAACGAGCCGCCATACAGCATCATCAGCGAAAAAATAAAAAAGTTATAGCTCGCAGAATAAAGCGATGCAAAAATAATTATTTTTTATATAAAATTGGTTTTATTCTATAAAAGCGCCAAAACATAAAAAAATGATATAAATGAGGTATCGCCATAATCGTACTGACCCGAAGAATAAAACTGCTTTATCAATTTTACCACACGCGGAACAATAAAAACGCCTCCCCCAAAAGAAATTCATGAATTGCTGATTTTTGTTCATTCTAACCTCCCAAAAATCGAAATAAAAGGCGATCAAAAAATGTCACCTGCTCAAAAATGGTACAAATAAAAACGTCAACTCGTACCGCAAAAAATAAGACCTCACATGACTCTGTGGGCCAAAATATGCAAAAATTATAGCTCTCAAAATGTGGCGATGCAAAAAACTATTTTTGCAATAAAAAGCGTCTTTTAGCGTGACAGCTGCCAATCATAAAAACCCGTTATAAATAGTAAATAAAACCCCCCTTTATCACCCCCTTAGTTAGGGAAAAATAATAAAATTAAAAAAATGTATTTATTTCCATTTTCCCATTAGGGTTAGGGTTAGGGTTGCGGCTAAAGTTAGGGTTAGGGTTGGCGCTAAAGTTAGGATTAGGGTTAGGGTTGGGATTAGGGGTGTGTTAGAGTTAGGTTTGTGGTTAGGGTTGGGACTAGGGTTAGGGGTGTGTTGGGGTTAGGGTTGGAGTTAGAATTGGGGGGTTTCCGCTGTTTAGGCACATCAGGGGCTCTCCAAATGTGACATGGCGTCTGATCTCAATTCCAGCCAATTCTGCGTTGAAAAAGTCAAACGGTGCTCCTTCACTTCTGAGCTCTGCCATGCGTCCAAACAGTAGTTTATCCCCACATATGGGGTATCAGCATACTCTGGACCCCAAGAGTTATTGTGCAATTTGTCCTATTTCTTCTGTTACCCTTGGGAAATAAAAAACTGGGGGCGAAAATATCATTTTTGTACAAAAAAAATATTTTTTTGTTTTTACGGCTGTACATTATAAACTTCTGTGAAGCACTTGGGGCTTCATAGCGCTCACCACACACCTAGATAAGTTCCTTGTGGGGTCTATTTTCCAAAATGGGGTCACTTGTTGGGGATTTCCACTGTTTAGGCGCATCAGGGGCTCTCCAAATGCGACATGACGCCCCCAGACCATTCCATCAAAGTCTGCAATCCAAAACGTCACTACTTCCCTTCCGAGCCCCAACGTGTACCCATACAGTAGTTTTCTCCCACATATTGGGTATCAGCGTACTCAGGACAAATTGGGCAACAACTTTTGGGGTCCAATTTCTCCTGTTACCCTTGTAAAAATAAAATATTGTGGCGATAAAATCATGTTTGCAAAAAAAAAAAAGATTTTTTATTTTTACGGCTGTGCGTTATAAACTTCTGTGAAGCACTTTGGGGTTCAAAGTGCTCACCACACATCTAGATAAGTTCCTTGTGGGGTCTATTTTCCAAAATGGGGTCACTTGTGGGGGGTTTCCACTGTTTAGGCGCATCAGGGGCTCTCCAAATGTGACATGACGCACCCAGACCATTCCATCAAAGTCTGCAATCCAAAACGTCACTACTTCCCTTCCGAGCCCTGACGTGCGCCCATACAGTAGTTTTCTCCCACATATTGGGTATCAGCGTACTTAGGACAAATTGGACAACAACTTTTGGGGTCCAATTTCTCCTGTTACCCTTGTGAAAATAAAATATTGTGGGCGAAAAAATCATTTTTGTAAAAAAAAAAAAAAGATTTTTTATTTTACGGCTGTACGTTATAAACTTTAGTGAAACACCTGGGGTTCAAAGTTCTCACCACACATCTAGATAAGTTCCTTGAGGGGTCTAGTTTCCAAAATGGTGTCATTTATGGGGGTTTCCACTGTTTAGGCAGATCAGGAGCTCTCCAAACACGACATGGCGTCCAGCCAATTCTGCGTTGAAAAAGTCAGACGGCGCTCCTTCCCTTCCAAACTCTGCCATGCACCCAAACAGTGGTTTACCCCCACATATGGGGTATCAGCGCACTCAGGACAAATTGCACAATAACTTTTGGAGTCTTGTTACCCTTGGAAAAATAAAAATTGGGGTGAAAAGATCATTTTTGTGGAAAAAATATGATTTTTAAATTTTACGGCTCTACGTTATAAACTTGTGTGAAGCACTTGGGGGTTCAAATTGCTCATCAAAAATCTAGATAAGTTCCTTAGGGGGTCTAGTTTCCCAAATGGGGTCATTTGTGGGGGGTTTCCACTGTTTAGGCACATCAGGGGCTCTCCAAATGCAACATGGCATCCAAACTCAATTCCAGCCAATTTTGGTTGGAAAAAGTCAAATGGTGCTCCTTCCATTCCGAGCTCTGCCGTGCGCCCAAACAGTGGTTCCCCCCCACATATGGGGTATCAGCGTACTCAGGACAAATTGTACAACAACTTTTGGGGTCCAATTTCTCCTGTTACCCTTGGGAAAATAAAAAATTAGTGACTAAAAGATAATTTTTGTGGGAAAAAAATAGGATTTTTTATTTTCATGCCCGGGCATTATAAACTTGTGTGAAGCACTTGGGGGTTCAAAGTGCTCACCAAAGATCTAGATAAGTTCCTTAGGGGGTCTAGTTTCCAAAATGGGGTCACTTGTGGGGGGTTTCCACCGTTTAGGCTCATCTGGGGCACTGCAAACGGAACATGACCCCCATTAACGTCTGCATTCCAAAACGTTACTACTTCCTTTCCAAGCCCTGCCGTGCGCCCAAACAGTTCCCCCCCCCCACATATGGGGTATCAGCTTACTCAGGACAAATTGGACAACAACTTTTGGGGTCCAATTTCTTTGGAAAAATTCAAAAATTTGGGACTAAAAAATCATTTTTGTGGAAAATTGATTTTTTTTTTTTTTCACACCCAGGCTTTATAAACTTTTGTAAAACACTTGAGGGTTCAAAGTGCTCACAACAGATCTAGATAAGTACCTTAGGGGGTCTAGTTTCCAAAATGGTGTCACTTGTGGGGGGTTTCCACTGTTTAGGCGCATCAGGGGCTCTCCAAACGCGACATGGCATCCAATCTAAATTCCAGCCAATTTTAGTTTGAAAAAGTCAAACGTCGCTCCTTCCCTTACGAGCTCTGCCGTGTACCCAAACAGTGGTTTTCCCCCACATATGGGGTATTGGCGTACTCAGGAGAAATTGCATAACAACCTTATCTGTCCATTTTCTCCTTTTACCCTTGTGAAAATAAAAAAAAAGTTTGTAAAAGATAATTTTTGTGGCTAAAAAGTAAAATATTCATTTTTTCCTTCCACGTTGCTTTAGTTACTGTGAAGCACCTGAAGGGTTAATAAACTTCTTGAATGTGGTTTTGAGTACCTTGAGGGGTGCAGTTTTTAGAATGGTGTCACTTTTGGGTATTTTCTGCCATATAGACCCCTCAAAGTGACTTCAAATGTGAGGTGGTCCCTAAAAAAAATGGCTTTGTAAATTTTGCTGTAAAAATGAGAAATCGCTGGTCAACTTTTAACCCTTATAATTTCCTAACAAAAAAAAATTTTGGTTCCAAAATTGTGCTGATGTAAAGTAGACATGTGGGAAATGTTATTTCTTAACTATTTTGTGTGATATATTTCTCTGTTTTAAGGGAATAAAAATTCAAAGTTTGAAAATTGCAAAATTTTAAAAATTTTCGCCATATTTGCGTTTTTTCAAAAATAAACGCAAGTTATATCGAATAAATTTTACCACTAACATGAAGTACAATATGTCACGAGAAAACAATCTCAGAATCGCGAAGATCCGTTGAAGCGTTCCAGAGTTATAACCTCATAAAGAGACAGTGGTCAGAATTGTAAAAAATTGGCCCGGTCATTAACGTGCAAACCACCCTTGGGGGTGAAGGGGTTAAATAGCCACATGATCCATCATCTGACTGTTGGTAATAGAGTAATCTATGATGACCAGCCTGGAGTAAAGAGCTCTTTGGATTCTGTGGCAAATCTATTGTTTCTGTGGAGTTTGTCGTCCTGTTGCCTTATCCTCAGCTGTGTGGTGCTTTGCAGCAGAGGTAGTAGTTAAGTATAATTTCTCTTTTTCTGTCTGTCTCGTGTTTGTTACTCTCCCTGTGTTGATACCATCTGCAGTGGCGAGGCTAGCGTCCTTGCCGGCCAGTGCACTAGCCAGGGAATAGTGAGGTGACAATTAGGGACTAGGCATGTGACGGCAGCGGGAGGGAAGGATCCTCATAGGGCATTAGGGGAGCTTAGGGATAAGCTCAGGTTGGAGTCAGGAGGTGTCCTGTCCCTTGTTCCCTACTCTTAGGGCCTTCCACTCCTTATTCCATCCCGTTGTTGTATATGTTGTGTCGTCCGCTGGACTATCCCGTGTCAATCGTGACATTTGGGGTCATTAACGATTTTAAGAATGGGTGATCTAAGACGATGGTCCTTGATTAGTGACGAGCGAGTATGTTCATTACTCGGGTTGATCGCCGAGTATTTGGGCGTGCTCAGAGATTTAGTATGTGTTGCCACAGCTGCATGATTTGCGGCTGCTAGACAGCCTGAATACATGTGGGGATTCCCTAACAAACAGGCATTCCCCGCATGTATTCAGGCTATCTAGCAGCTGCAAATCATGCAGCTTTGGCGACACATACTAAATCTCCGCACACGCCCAAATACTCGGAGATCACCATCACCTGAGTATGCTCGGGAAAACCCGAGTAACGAGCATACTTGCTCATCACTATCCTTGATCCAAAATCCAATGGAGTATGGAGATTCTGTAATGCTCGAGCTCAGTGAGGTTGGATGGAGATCGTTTGTGAACAGCAGTTTTCAGCTCTTTCCACAGATTCTCGATTGGATTCAGGTCTGGACTTTGACTTTTTCCATTCTAACACCTGGATACGTTTATTTGTGAACCATTCCATTGTAGATTTTGCTTTATGTTTGGGATCATTGTCTTGTTTGAAGATAAATCTCCATCCCAGTCTCAGGTCTTTTGCAGACTCCAACAGGTTTTCTTCAAGAATGGTCCTGTATTTGGCTCCATACATCTTCCCATCAATTTTAACCATCTTCCCTGTCCCTGCTGAAGTAAAGCAGGCCCAAACCATGATGCTGCCACCACCATGTTTGACAGTGGGGATGGTGTGTTCAGGGTGATGAGCTGTGTTGCCTTTACGCTAAACATATCTTTTGGCATTTTTGCCAAAAAGTTCGACTTTGGTTTTTCTGACCAGAGCACCTTCTTCCACATGTTTGGTGTGTCTCCCAGGTGGCTTGTTGCGAACATTAAACAACACTTTTTATGGATATCTTTGAGAAATGGCTTTCTTCTTGCCACTCTTCCATAAAGGCCAGATTTGTGCAGTGTACAACTGATTCTTGTCCTATGGACAGACTGTCCCACCTCAGCTGTAGATCTCTGCAGTTCATCCAGAGTGATCATGGGCCTCTTGGCTGCATCTCTGACCAGTCTTCTCCTTGTTTGAGATGAAAGTTTAGAGGGACGGCCGAGTCTTGGTAGATTTGCGGTGGTATGATACTCCTTCCATTTCAATATGATCGCTTGCACAGTGCTCCTTGGGATGTTTAAAGTTTTGGAAATCATTTTGTATCCAAATCCGGCTTTAAACTTCTCCACAACAGTATCACGGACCTGCCTGTTGTGTTCCTTGGTCTTCATGATGCTCTCTGTGCTGCAAACAGAACCCTGAGACTGTCACAGAGCAGGTGCATTTATACAGAGACTTGATTACACACAGGTGGATTACATTTATCATCAGTAGTCATTTAGGACAATATTGGATCATTCAGAGATCCACAATGAACTTCTGGAGTGAGTTTGCTGCACTGAAAGTAAAGGGCCCGAATAATATTGCACGCCCCACTTTTCAGTTTTTGCATTTCCACAGAAATTTAAAATAACCGATAAATTTTGTTCAACTTCACAATTGTGTCCCACTTGTTGCTGATTCTTCACCAAAAATTTTCATTTGGTATCTTTATGTTTGAAGCATAATATGTGGGAAAAGGTTGAAATGTTCCAGGGGGCCGAATACTTTCGCAAGGCACTGTATGTGTAAGCAGCCGGTCCTGATTGCCCCTTACTTTAAGAGGGAATTTGTACTCCAAACGGAGTCGAGTCACTCACTGGTTTCCTCTGTTGTTGGCCCGTGATCACTGTGGCTGCCCCTTTCTACAGAGAAGCAGCGGGTATTGGTAACTGAATATGTGCTTTGTATACATTTTTTAGAGCACACTCAGGCTTTTTGGAAAATAAAAAAGGGTGGACGAACCCTTTAAGTTTATTTTTTTGCATATAAAAATCCATAAAGCCTGAGTTAAAGTACCGTAAATTAAATAAAGTCTGGTATTGCATTTTTTTTCTTAAGCTTGTATTATAAAGGTCATTTATATACACCTTTTTGGCCAGTGAAGGGTGCTACAAGATAGGCTTGCTTTGAGAGATGCACACACTTCCTATATTTGCACGGTTGGTTATTACTAGTGATGAGCGAGTATGCTCGTTACTTGGGTTTTCCCAAGCATGCTCAGGTGATCTCCGAGTATTTGGGCGTGCACGGAGATTTAGTATGTGTCGCTGCTAGACAGCCTGAATACATGTGGGGATTGCCTGTTTGTTACAAAATCCCCACATGTATTCAGGCTGTCTAGCAGTCTCAAATCATGCAGCAGCAATGACACATATTAAATCTCCGAGCACGCCCAAATACTCGGAGATCACCCGAGCATGCTCGGGAAAACCCGAGCAGTGAGCATACTCGCTCATCACTAGTTATTACTTTATTTCTTTGCATATTATAGATGTGATTTCAGTTTTTCAATTTATTAATTTAAAATTCAAATGAAAAATGCAAAAAGATGTATGGTAAATGAAAATCCCCAATATCAGCCAAGCCTCATGTAATGCAGGCACCTTATGAAGTGTACGGTATAGTCCAGGTTGAGTTAGCATTTAGAGAGCAGACATTTTTAGAGAGTTAATACCAAGTGTCAACCTTTGCCTGATATTATTTGATTATTTTATCTATATTTACACAGGCGCTCCTGGGAACAAGAGAGTCATCATATTTGTTGATGATTTAAATATGCCAAAGCTAGATCGATATGGATCTCAACCCCCCATTGAATTACTGCGTCAGTACCAAGATTTCAAAGGATTTTATGACAGAGAAAAAATGTTTTGGAAAGAAATTCAGGTATCCCATTTTATACTTTACAATCTCATCTTCTTAAAGTGACATTTTAGAAGACGGAGGAACGAGACCTTTCATCCCTGGCTATACTAATTCATTGATATCCGCAACTCACTAGAAATTACTGTATATGGAAATCTATCTACACATCACCATTGGATTCCGTAAAAAAGTTGCGGAAGGTTTTAAAAGGTTATTCCCATCTTCATAAGTAAACCTCGTCGGTGCTGGTAAAAACAAGCACTTTTTTAGCTTACTGTTTCATAAAATTTGCAGTCGTTCTTTAGATATTAACACTTTACTCTTGTTTTGTTTTTATCTTGTTGCTTTGGAGACCGACCACTGCTGCTTTTTAGTTATAATAAGCATTGTGCTGAAGATGGACAGAATTAGGAGGTAACTGCTTTCTCCAGCAATCCTGGCCAGCTTCCTAGTCACAAATAAGCTTTAAGTAGTAACTAACCTAACTTATTAATTTAGTTTAATGTCCTGATCCTATGGTAGTCATTCAATCACTGGGCGCAAATCCCATCAGCCTAATTTCCAGTCCATTGCCCAACACTGGACAGTATTTCATACTTCAGCACAAGCCAATTGGACTTCTTTAATATATAGAAGCCAGATCTCTTTGTGCGTGCATTTATTGTAAGAAAATCTGATAAGCACAGTTATTGAAATGAGTAGTCAGCCAACCCCTTCATAGAAAGTCTATGCAGGACCAGAAGAGAAGGTATCAGGAGTCAGGACCAATCACCAAAGAGGGTGCTAGAGGATTGGCCAGCCTAGACTAATTGAATTATATTAGTACATTGACTATCTTAGCATTCTTGTTTACTACTTTTAGTATTTTTTTTGCAGACAGCCCCCTTAAATTCCCCATTACAGAGTTGTTGAAGCTTTTTATGTTATTTATGGTGCTTTCATTAAGTGCTTTTTATAGCATGCCTTTTGATGACGTAGCCATGACTAATTCTGAATTAATTTGTGAGAGAAAACCTATGTGCATCTCCTCTTAAAGTAGAGCCACAGGTACAGTGTGGACCCATGGACCCATAAACGTCTATGGGAGCTGAATTATAGGTGCATGAGTTTTAACCTTGTAAATGCACTGCATAATTTAGCTTGTCTGTATAAAAATTTACAGCTGCATATGCTACAAATTTTTCCTCAAATTGTGTATTGAGCATCACATAGCTCTCAAGTATGTTTCACTTCCTTGTTGCTGTAGGGTGGGCACTACTCCTTGAGTGACACTTCTGGTTCAGTAGCTTCATCCTACTGCTGAGCTTATGCTACTGTGAAACATTCAGGACTGTCAGTGCTTGTTCTGAAGTCTATACTGTTATGTTTGCATATAGAGATAACAGTGCCTTTGAACAAGCATATAGCTTGGGAGTAGTGATTTGTAGAACTACTCTGGAATCAATGACAGGTGAGGCCACAAGTGAGGGCAGAGGTTTGGGATTTTGTAGGATTGATAAGAGCTGCTCAGTCAGGAGCTGGCAGGGATGGCAGCTAACAGCTCTATATAAATTAATAAACTGGAGAGAGGTGAGTGATATTTGAAGGGTTAACTCCTCTACTGGAGTGTAACTACTGTACATACTGGCCAAGCTCTGGTTATCGATCTTTTTGGCAACAAGTTGTACACTATCTAACATTAAAGCTGTAACAGCAGGAGAATGACAGCAGATCGTAAAAGCAAGTTATTGCAAACTTGCTTATTTTTATTTAGTCTAGCTAACTCTACCAATTACATGAATTAGAATCCTCACACTCCACTATGCCCCGTCATCTAGACTGCTGTCCAAAATTTCTGTCTTGATAAATTGGACCCCTTGTGTACAAGTATATAGAAAGTAAGCAATCTGTCGATGTCTTTTCCCTGTTTCAGCAATGCTCCGATCCGCTTTGGCACCTCGTGACTGCCTCTTTAACCTGCTGGATTACTTTGTGGAGTGGCAGTTACTCATTTAATGTAAGTCTGGGAGACTCCGAGCTAAGATCTCTAAGCTCATTGTGTGTCTCTTAGACGTGCATTTTAAAATTCAAAAAGTGACCTCTGCTCCACACAGCAATCATGTGATTCAGCAGGTTACTATTGCAGTCATGTGGTGCCGCAACGGATTGGGGCATCACTGAAACTGGGAGAAGTTGGACTAAAAAAGGAAAAAAAAATAAAAAAAAATAATGGATGCCGCCGTCAATATACACTGTATTTACAAAGTTATTCAATGTTTTATGTAGGTTTTTTATTTGTAAACTATAAAATGTTTTTAAAATTTGTAATACACTTTAATTTCACTAAAATAAAGTAACCACAGAACGGTCATTGCCAGTGATGTAACTCAGGTCCTATGAGCCCTGGTGTAAAATTTGGACATGTGCCCTCACCAGCTTGTTGTTCAGATGTACAGGCTCCTGTAGCGTTATAGATCCTATAACTATAAATACATTTGTGTTTGCCCCCACCACAAAAAAAGTATAGATAAACAATATAAATTGCATAGAAAACATAGCAATAAATAGCAGTCATACAGTTAGCAAATTTAACTATATTTTTACAGAACAAGTTTGTTACACGAAAACTAATATGCCATAATAAACCACATAAAGGGGATAAATACTGCCACACAATGACCAAATATTATCACATATTGTCTGAGTATAACCAACATCCTACTATTGAACAAAATACTTTATACCTGAGGTCTCAAACTGCATTCCTCAAGGGCCGCAAACGGGTCATATTTTCAGGATTTCCTTGTATTACACAGATGATAATTTAACACCTTTCTGCAATCTGACGTACTATCCCTTTATCAGAAAAGAGCTGGAAGCATTATGCCAATAATCGAAATAACACTTTATTGAAAACACTTATTTTTTAAAAAATCACTAAAACATGAGATGTGCATCCAATAATTTCCCTGGGTAAGTATATGCATAGATAATGATCTCATATTATTATCATGGCTGTATAAGGCCTCTTTCACACATCAGGCTTTTTGAATCAGGCGCGATCCGGCGTGTTTCTAAAAAAACGGATCCGGTACCGGATGCGTTTTTTTAGCATTGACTTACATTAGCGCCGGATCACGCCTGATGTCACTGCGTTGCATCCGTTTTTGGCCGGATCCGTCGGAATTGTACATTCCGGCGGCCGGACAAGACGGTTTTTGTAACGTTTTTTTTTTTTTCCGGAGGCACCTGACAGTGCCTGAATCGGCACTTCAGGCGGCCGGAAACAATGCAAACCTATGGAGCCGGACCAGATTTTTGACAAATCCGTCAGAAAACTGATCCGGAGTCCAAGGTCTCTCTCTCCTCTCTCTCCTCTCCTCTCTCTCTCTCTCTCTCTCTCTCTCTCTCTCTCTCCTCTCTCTCTCTCTCTCTCTCTCTCTCTCTCTCTCTCTCTCTCTCTCTCTCTTCTCTCTCTCTCTCTCTCTCTTCTCTCTCTCTCTCCTCTCTTTTCAACATGGAAAAGCTTCTTTTTCCGGGTTCAAAAGGTCAGGCCGGATCAGGCGAAAAACCTGATCAGTTCCATCAGTTTTTTTAAATCAGCGCCGGATCCGTCCTATCAGGCATGAGACGGATCATGCCTGATTCAAAAAGCCTGATGTGTGAAAGTAGCCTAACTGATTCCAATAAGTTAGAAAGACAATGTGTCATAGTGCAATATCATTGGTTGGTACATCAAAAACAATTGCTGCAAAAATGTACTCATAAGCATAATAATACCTCCCAAACGCTATAAGTGCAAAGGGGCATTGCTAAAGTAAGTAATGAAGGCACTAAACAGCAATGGGAACTGTGTAAAAGTTACTACCGGGTTGTAAATGGTGCTTAAGACAACCGGGCTATGATGTCCAATAGTGTGCACAATTAGGACAAACAGCCAAGAGAAACATATACGACCTTGGGGAAATGACGGCAGTGTCCCGTGTCCCGACGCGCGTTTCGCGTTAGCTTCGTCCTGGGAAATGTAGTCACATTTCCCAGGACGAAGCTAACGCCAAACGTGCGTCGGGACACGGGACACTGCCGTCATTTCCCCAAGGTGGTATATGTTTCTCTTGGCTGTTTGTCCTAATTGTGCACACTATTGGACATCATAGCCCGGTTGTCTTAAGCACCATTTACAACCCGGTAGTAACTTTTACACAGTTCCCATTGCTGTTTAGTGCCTTCATTACTTACTTTAGCAATGCCCCTTTGCACTTATAGCGTTTGGGAGGTATTATTATGCTTATGAGTACATTTTTTCAGCAATTGTTTTTGATGTACCAACCAATGATATTGCACTATGACACATTGCTGTTCAGTGCTTTCATTACTTATTTTAGCAATGCCCCTTTGCACTTATAGCGTTTGGGAGGTATTATTATGCTTATGAGTACATTTTTGCAGCAATTGTTTTTGATGTACCAACCAATGATATTGCACTATGACACATTGTCTTTCTAACTTATTGGAATCAGTTATACAGCCATGATAATAATATGAGATCATTATCTATGCATATACTTACCCAGGGAAATTATTGGATGCACATCTCATGTTTTAGTGATTTTTTAAAAAATAAGTGTTTTCAATAAAGTGTTATTTCGATTATTGGCATAATGCTTCCAGCTCTTTTCTGATAAATTTACATTATGGGGAGTGCCATTTTTCCTAGGCTCAAATTTCTAGGATATTTTGTGACGTACTATCCCGTCCATGTGCCCTGGGACTTAATTCCCCAGGATGGGATAGTACGTCATACGCGATCAGCTGCGCTCACGGGGGGAGTGCAGCTGATCGCGGCCGGGTGTCAGCTGATTATCACAGCAGACACCCGGCACTAAGTGCCAGGAGCGGTCACGGACCGCTCCCGGCACTTTAACCCCCGGCACACTACGATCAAACATGATCGCAGTGTTCCGGCGGTATAGGGAAGCATCGTGCAGGGAGGGGGCTCACTGCGTGCTTCCCTGAGACCCTCAGAACAGCGCGATGTGATCGCGCTCTTCCGAGGGCCTCCTCCATGCAGGATCCAAGATGGACGCGGGGTCTGTCAGGGTTCTGCAGGGAGGTGGCTTCTCAGTGCCTGCTGAGAGCAGGCGCTAAGAAAACCTCCTGCAGTGCCTGTCAGATCGGCGATCTGACACTATACAGTGATGTAATCGAAGTACATGTATCAAAGTATGCCACAGTTAAACATGGCAGTTAGACAGGGAAGGAGACAAGTAAGACAAATAAAAAAATCTATTCCCTCTACATTTGAATTGCAACACATATTCACCATATGCATTTGTATAATTTATATCCTGGCTGCTGCATTCACTCACATCCACCGCCCTTGCATTAACCCTTTACCCTCCTTCCATATCGGCCCCTCTATCCTTTCCTCTCCTATGTATAGCACTCACGCTCTTTTCACATTGCTAAACAGCACAAATCCACTCAGTCCCACCATCCAACACACCAACCAAACTCTCACAAATCACTTAACCATCTGCTCACTCTTTCTTTTCTCCTTCTTTTAGTCGCAGGATAAGTCGCTCCAAACCCCGGCCCCCCATGTTATAGCAAGTCAAACCTTCCAACTGCTACACTCAGCGTTGGTTTGCTCTTGTCACCCAAATGTACTTTCCAGGTTATCCCTCAAGTACCCTCATTTGTCTTCCCTTCTTTTGAGGTCCATGCTGTCAGACTCTACATCCCCTTCTCCATGCGAGTGGCGGTGGTGTATCGTCCTCCTGGCCCTTGTCATCAGTTCCTGGATCAATTTGCCACCTGGCTTCCACATTTTCTTTCCTGTGACATCCCCACCCTCATCATGGGTGATTTCAACATCCCCACTGCTCTTCCCCTCTCCCCATCTGCTTCTCACCTTTTTTTCTCTAACCTCCTCTTTCGGCCTCTTGCAGCATACTAACTCCCCCTCACATGAAGACGGGAACTCCCTCAACTTGGTCTTCTCCCGGCTTTGCTCAGTGGATGATTTCACAAACTCCTGCTCTCTGACCACAACCTTCTTTCATTTTCTATCAAGAACTGCCATCCTTCTCAGGTCACCCCGACTTTCCACACATATAGAAACATACAAGCCATTAACACCCAGAAACTTATGAAGAACTTGCAGTCATCATTGGCCCCTATCTCCTCCCTCTCATGTCCAGATTCTGCACTGAAGCATTACAACGAAACCCTGCAAAGTGCCCTGGATGAAATTGCACCTCCTATACATAGAATAATATGGCACAGACGCCGACAACCATGGCACACGCTGCAAACACATTTCCTGCAGCGGTGCTCCAGGTGCGCCGAAAGTTTGTGGAGAAAATCTAATCTACCCGAAGATTTCATCCATTACAAGTTTATGCTTAAAACATACAACTCTGCCCTGCACCTCTCCAAACAAACCTATTTCAACACCCTCATCACATCACTATCCAATAACCCTAAACGTCTCTTTGACACTTTTCATTCCCTTCTCAACCCAAAAGTGCAGGCCCCAACCACAGATCTCCACGCTGACGATCTGGCCAATTATTTCAAAGAAAAAATTTACCACATCTGACAGGAAATTATCTCCCAATCCCCTCATACCATGCACTGTCCTCTCTCCCCCACTGATTTTGATCCAGTCACAGAAGAAGAAGTATTCAGGCTCCTTGCATCTTCTCGCCCTACCACTTGCATCAGTGACCCTATTCCATCACATCTCCTCCAGTCCCTTTCCCCTGCTGTCACCTCTCACCTAACAAAAATATTCAACCTCTCTCTCTCTTCTGGTATCTTTCCCTCCTCATTTAAACACGCCATCACACATCCATTACTTAAAAACCGTCCCTCGACCAAAACTGTGCCGCTAACTATAGACCTGTCCCTTTATCTCTAAACTCCTGGAACGCCTGGTCCACACCCGTCTTATTCGCTATCTCTCCGATAACTATTCTCGACCCTCTCCAATCTGGTTTCTGCTTGTTACACTCTACTGAAACTGCCCTCACTAAAGTCTCTAATGATCTACTAACTGTTAAATCTAATGGTCACTACTCCATGCTAATTCTCTTGGATCTCTCCGCAGCATTCGACACTGTGGACCATCAGCTCCTCCTCGCTATGCTCCGCTCCTTCGGCCTCAAGAACACCGTTCTCTCCTGGTTCTCCTCCTATCTCTCTGACCGTTCCTTCACTGTATCTTTTGCTGGTTCCTCCTCCTCTCATCTTCCCCTTACTATTGGGGTTCCTCAAGGATCAGTCCTAGGCCCCCTCCTCTTCTCTTTGTACACCGCCCCTATTGGACAAACAATCAGTAGATTTGGTTTCCAGTACCATCTCTATGCTGATGACACCCAATTATACACTTCTCCCGATATCACGCCTGCCTTTTTAGAAAACACCAGTGATTGTCTTACCGCTGTCTCCAACATCATGTCATCCCTCTATCTCAAACTGAACCTGTCAAAAACGGAACTCCTCATGTTTCCTCCCTCTACTAACCTACCTTTGCTTGACATTGCCATCTCTGTGTGTGGTTCCACCATTACTCCCCAGCAACATGCCCGCTGTCTTGGGTTCATACTTGATTCCAAGCTTTCATTCACCCCCCACATCCAATCACTGGCTCGCTCTTGTTATCTCCACCTCAAAAACATCTCTAGAATTCGACCTTTTCTTACTTTCGACTCTGCAAAAACCCTTACTGTTTCTCTTATTCATTCTCGTCTGGACTATTGTAACTCTCTACTAATCGGTTTCCCTCTTACCAAACTCTCCCCTCTCCAATCTGTCTTGAATGCTGCCTCCAGGATCATATTCCTCACCAATCGTTATACCGATGCTTCTACCTTGTGCCAATCATTACACTGGTTACCCATCCACTGCAGAATCCAGTACAAACTTATTACCCTCACCCACAAAACACTCCATGGCTCTGCATCACCCTACATCTCCTCCCTTGTCTCAGCCTACCATCCTACCCGTGCCCTTCGTTCTGCTAATGACCTGAGGTTAACATCCTCAATAATCAGAACCTCCCACTCCGATCTCCAAGACTTTTCACGTGCTGCGCCAATTCTTTGGAATGCACTACCCAGGTTAATACGATTAATCCCCAATCCCCACAGTTTTAAGCGTGTCCTAAAAATGCATTTGTTCAGACTGGCTTACCACCTCAATGCATTAACCTAACTATCCCTCTTGGCCCAGTCAAAATTTTTTTACCATAATTAGGTACCTCGTATTATATTCTCACCCGCTTTATGCATTTAATAGCACTCTGTGTCTGTATTGTTACATACTTTGGCTGTTAACTGGTTCATGCAGAATTACATGAACACCCGATTCTTACACTATGGCTGGTCCAAACAATAAAAGCAATTGTTACCACTTACCTTTCGTGTCTCCCATTTTTCCTCATAGATTGTAAGCTTACGAGCAGGGCCCTCATTCCTCTTGGTATTTACTTTGATCTGTGTTTATTGTTATGCTGTAATGTCTATTGTCTGTATAAGTCCCCTCTATAATGTAAAGTGCTGCGGAATATGTTGGCGCTATAGAAATAATATTATTATTATTATTATTATGTCCCACCCTGGGACAAAGTAAAAAAAATAAAAATTAACATGTGTAAAAAAAAATTATTTAGTATCGTCGCATCCGTAACGACCCGCCCTATAAAACTGTCCCACTAGTTAAGCCCTTTATTGAACCCCTTAAAAAAAAAAAAAAAACAAGGCAAAAAATCAATGCTTTATCATACCACCAAGCAAAAAGTGGAATAACACGCGATCAAAAAGACGGATATAAATAAACATGGTACCGCTGAAAACGACATCTTGACCCGCAAAAAACGAGCTGCCATACAGCATCATCAGCAAAAAAAATTAAAAAGTTATAGCTCACAGAATAAAGCGTTGCAAAAATAATTATTTTTTATATAAAATTGTTTTTATTGTATAAAAGCGCCAAACCATAAAAAAAATATAAATGAGGTATCGCTGTAATCGTACTAACCCGAAGAATAAATCTGCTTTATCAATTTTACCACACGCGGAACGGTATAAACGCCCCCCACAAAAGAAATTTAGGAATTGCTGGTTTTTGTTCATTCTACCTCCAAAAATCGTAATAAAAAGTGATCAAAAACTGTCATGTGCCCCAAAATGGTATCAATAAAAACGTCAACTCATCCCCAAAAAAATAAGACTTCACATGACTGTGGGCCAAAATGTGGAAAAATTATAGCTCTCAAAACGTGGTGATGCAAAAACTATTTTTTGCAATAAAAAGCGTCTTTTAGCGTGTGACAGCTGCCAATCATAAAACCCCGCTATAAATAGTAAATAAAACCCCCTTTATATCTCCCTTAGTTAGGGAAAAACAATAAAATTTAAAAAATGTATTTATTTCCATTTTCTCATTAGGGTTAGGGTTGGGGCTAAAGTTAGGATTAGGGTTAGTGGTGTGTTAGGGTTAGTGGTTAGGATTAGGGTTAGGGTTGGGACTAGGGTTAGGGGTGTGTTGGGGTTAGGGTTGGAGTTAGAATTGGGGGTTTCCACTGTTTAGGCACATCAGGGGCTCTCCAAACGTGACATGGCGCCTGATCTCAATTCCAGTCAATTCTGTGTTGAAAAAGTCAAACAGTGCTCCTTCCCTTCTGAGCTCTGCCATGCGCCCAAACAGTAGTTTACCCCACATATAGGGTATCAGCGTACTCAGGACAAATTGCACAATAACTCTTGGGGTCCAATTTCTTGTGTTACCCTTGGGAAAATAAAAAATTGGGGGTGAAAATATGATTTTTGTGGAAAAAAATATGATTTTTTATTTTTATGGCTCTACGTTATAAACTTCTGTGAAGCACTTGGGGGTTCAAAGTTCTCAACACACATCTAGAAAAGTTCCTTGGGGGGTCTAGTTTCCAAAATGGGGTCACTTGTGGGGGTTTCCATTGTTTAGGCACATCAGGGGCATGACACCCACAGACTGTCCATCAAAGTCTGCAATCCAGAATGTCACTACTTCCCTTTCGAGCTCCGACGTGTGCCCATACAGTTGTTTTCTCCCACATGTAGGGTATCAGCGTACTCAGTACAATTTGACAAAAACTTTTGGGGTCCAATTTCTCCTGTTACCCTTGGGAAAATAAAAAATAGGGGACTAAAACATCATGTTTGTGGAAAAAATATGATTTTTTTATTTTCACGCTCAGGCGTTATAAACTTTAGTGAAACACCTGGGGGTTCAAAGTTCTCACCACACATCTAGATAAGTTCCTTGAGGGGTCTAGTTTCCAAAATGGTGTCATTTGTGTGGGGGTTTCCAGTGTTTAGGCACATCAGGGACTCTCCAAATGCGACATGGCGTCCAGTCAATTCTGCATTGAACAAGTTAAACAGCTCTCCTTCCCTTCCGACCTCTGCCATGCACCCAAACAGTGGTTTACCCCACATATGGGGTATCAGCATACTCAGGACAAATTGCACAATAAGTTTTGGGGTCTTGTTACCCTTGGGAAAATAAAAATTGGGGTGAAAAGATCATTTTTGTGGAAAAAATATGATTTTTTTAATTTTACGACTGTATGTTATAAACTTGTGTGAATCACTTGGGGGTTCAAAGTGCTCACCACAGATCTAGATAAGTTCCTTAGGGGGTCTAGTTTCTAAAATGGGGTCATTTGTGGGGGGTTTCCACTGTTTAGGCACATCAGGGGCTATCCAAACGCGACATGGTGTCCAATCTCAATTCCAGACAATTTTGGTTTGTAAAAGTCAAATGGCTCTCCTTCCCTTCCGAACTCTGCCATGCGCCCAAACAGTGGTTCCACACCCACATATGGGGTATCAGCGTACTCAGGACAAATTGGACAACAACTGTTGTCATCCAATTTTTCCTGTTACCCTTGGGAAAATAAAAAAATTGGTGACTAAAAGAATTTTTTTGTGGGAAAAAATAGGATTTTTTATTTTCATGTCCGTGCATTATAAGTTCTTTAGTGGATCTAATTTCCAAAATGGTGTCACTTGTGGGGTGTTTCCACTGTTTAGGCACCTCGAGGGCTCTCCAAATGCGACATGGCGTCCAATCTCAATTCCAGACAATTTTGGATTGAAAAAGTCAAACGGCGCTCCTTCCCTTCCGAGCCCTGCAGTGCGCCAAAACAGTGTTTTTCCCCACATATGGGGTATTGGCGTACTCAGGAGAAATTGAACAACAACTTTATCTGTCCATTTTCTCCTTTTACCCTTGTGAAAATAGAAAAATGTTTGTAAAAGATCATTTTTGTGACTAAAAAGTTAAATGTTCATTTTTTCCTTCCATGCTGCTTCAGCTCCTGTGAAGCACCTGAAGGGTAAATAAACTTCTTGAATGTGGTTTTGAGTACCTTGAGGGGTGCAGTTTTTTGAATGGTGTCACTTTTGGGTATTTTCTGCCATATAGACCCCTCAGTGACTTCAAATGTGAGGTAGTCCCTAAAAAAATGGTTTTGTAAATTTTGTTATAAAAATTAGAAATCGCTGGTCAACTTTTAACCCTTATAATTTCCTAACAAAAAAAAATTTTGGTTCCAAAATTGTGCGGATGTAAAGTAGACATGTGGGAAATGTTATTTATTAACTATTTTGTGTGACATATTTCTCTGTTTTAAGGGAATAAAAATTCAAAGTTTCTCCATATTTCCATTTTTTTCATAAATAAACGCAAGTTATATCGAAGAACTTTTACCACTACCATGAAGTACAATATGTCACAAGAATCGCGAAGATCCATTAAAGTGTTCCAGAGTTATAACCTCATAAATTGACAGTGGTCAGAATTGTAAATATTGGCCCGGTCATTAACGTGCAAACCACCCTTGGGGGTTAAGGGGTTAATCACCTGCACAGATAATGATTCCAGCACCTAGTGCAATGCTAAGGAAAACACACATGGTTTGCGGCCCTGGAGGAATGCATTTTGAGACCCCTGCTTTATACCATGACCAATATACCAATAATACTACATACAAGAGATAAATACTGCCAGACATGACCAGACCACGTACAGTATTACTACTACATAGTAACTCGTACCACCATTCTGATCACTATCAAAAGCCACAGTACTAAAGCCAATATTTCCACCAGTGACAGTTATACACAGTAGCTCTGTACATTGTATAATTATATATACAGTACAGGTAAATCCAGTGACTTACCAATGACGCTTACCGATTAAGTTATTCATTTTCGCTTTTCTTTCTCACTGGCACAGACCACTTTGACGTCTTCCAGCCAGATCTTGTCTCTGTAGAAAATAGCACAAATATATCTTTGACCAATCACTTCTACAGCACCCTCCACAATTGTTCCCCGATGTCTACACCATGCCAGTTGAAGAGGAAAAAACGCAATAGCGCTTCCATGGTGCCCTGCACAGTTACAGTACCTCCCTTTTCTTCTGCGCATGGTAACAGTATCCGTAGAAATATAATACAACAGTAGAAATGTCCCTCTCTGTGGCTCCCATGCTGTACTAGTGCATATGTCTCCTTTTTGTGGTCCCCTTACAATAGTAAAATTCCTTTACAGTAGTAATGTCTGTCTTTGTGCTCAAATACAACAGTAATGCTCTCTCCCCAGTAGCAAAAATGCAATAGTGACGGACACCATTTCTGCCCCACAGGAATAGCGTTCACCTTTTATGCCTCAATACAGTTGGAACATGCCATATTGTGTCTCCATAATTTTATAATGTATGGGCCACAATGGGGAATATTATTATTTTCCCACATTGTGGAATAATAGCATCCCCTATTTTGGTCCCCATACAGTAATATTGTCCCCTTACTGGCCCCATACAGTAATAATGTCCCACAATTAGCCCAATTCCTTAATAATGTCTATTCAGTAATATATCCTCCACTTTCTACCATAAACTAATAATGTATGTTAATTATTCTGGTCTTCATACAGTACTTATGTTACTCATCCTGTAATAATAATAATGTCCCCCATCCTGTAATAATGTTACCTAAACTGGCCCTCATCTTTAGAGATGAGCGAATTTGTTCGGATACGGTTCCGAATACGATCGGAATCGAATATTGTTTTTGCAATATTCATCAAACACAGCCGACCGTCATTAGAATCAATGGGAGTAGAAATTACTGAATATGTTTGGAACCGATCATAAGACAAAGATTCGGCACAAATAGTGTTCGAATATGGTCCGAATATGTCGAAATATGTCAAAATCAGATTCGGGGACAAAATCCGAACAAATTCGCTCATTTCTACTCATTTTGTAACAATTTCCCCAACCTTGCCCCCATCCTGTAATGATGTCCCCCATACTGTAATAATGTCCTCCTTCCTTGCCTCATCCTGTAATGTTTTCCATCATGGCAACTTTCTTTAATAGTGTTCTCCATCCTGGCCCTCAACCTTTAACAATATCCCCAATCCTTGCCTCCATCCTCTAATAATTTTATCCATCTTAGCCTCCATACTTTAAAAATGTCCCCCCTCCTGGCCCCTTAATTCCCCAATTCCTGGCACTCTTCTCCAACATATTTAGAAGAAAAAAAACTACTCACATGTCCCCACTCTCACAATGAGCAGTGTCCTCTTCCTCCTTCATAACCTGTCACGGTGCAGTAGTAGGAATGTGCTGTTCCATTTGTCTGGTTTCTGTATTGTATTATTTTCCATGCTGTGTATAATCTATTCTTGCATGCTCTCTGCTGTCACCTGGTGGCCCTTTCTGTGTGGCAGCCTGTAACTAATTAATTCTGGTACATGCCTTTCACTTCCTGTGCTGAGGTTACTGCTTCTTCCTGTTAGCAGCCATTTGGTTTGTCAGTTCTTTATGGGAGAGACGCGCTTTGCATCGAGCTGTGAAAGGCATCAGTTTTCGACCACCACCACCACCTATACTCTCTTGCTGCTCACACTTGCAACCATACTTGGTGCTACATCTTCCTGCACCTCGTTTTCACCTGCATTTCTGGAGAAGTTACTGTACAGTCATGGACAAAAGTTTTGAGAATGACACAAATATTAATTTTTACAAAGTCTACTGCTTCACTTTTTCTAATGGCAATTTGCATATACTCCAGAATGTTATAAAGAGTGATCAGCTTAACAGCAATTACTTGCAAAGTCAATATTTGGCTAGAAAATGAACTTTATCCCCCAAAACACATTTCAACATCATTGCAGCCCTGCCTTAAAAGGACCAGCTAACCTCTTTTCAGTGATTGCTCCATTAACACAGGTGTGGGTGTTGATGAGCACATGGCTGGAGATCAATCTGTCATGATTAAGTAAGAATGACACCACTGGACACTTTAAAAGGAGGCTGGTGCTTGGCATCATTGTTTCTCTTCTGTTAACCATGGTTATCTCTAAAGAAACACGTGCAGTCATCATTGCAATGCACAAAAATGGCCTAACAGGGAAGAGTATCGCAGCTAGAAAGATTGCACCTCAGTCAGCAATCTATCGCATCATCAAGAACTTCAAGGAGAGAGGTTCTATTGTTGCCAAAAAGGCTCCAGGGCGCCCAAGAAAGACCAGCAAGCTCCAGGAGAGTCTCTTAAAAGTGTTTCATCTGTGGGATCGGGCTACCAGCAGTGCAGAGCTTGCTCAGGAATGGCAGCAGGCAGGTTTGAGTGCATCTGCACGCACTGTGAGGCGGAGACTCTTGGAGCAAGGCCTGGTCTCAACGAGGGCAGCAAAGAAACCACTTCTCTCCAGAAAAAACATCATGGACAGACTGATATTCTGCAAAAGGTACAGGCAGTGGACTGCTGAGGACTGGGGTAAAGTTATTTTCTCTGATGAATCCCCTTTTCGATTGTTTGGAACATCAGGAAAACGCCTCATTCGGAGAAGACAAGTAAGTGCTACCACCAGTCTTGTCTCATGCCAACTGTTAAGCATCCTGAAACCATTCATGTGTGGGGTTGCTTCTCAGCCAAGGGAATCGGCTCTCTCACAGTCTTGCCTAAAAACACAGCCATGAATAAAGAATGGTACCAGAATGTCCTCCAAGAGCAACTTCTCCCAACCCTCCAAGAGCAGTTTGGCGATCAACAATGCCTTTTCCAGCATGATGGAGCACCTTGCCATAAAGCAAAGGTGATAACTAAATGGCTCAGGGAACAAACCATAGAGATTTTGGGTCCATGGCCTGGAAACTCCCCAGATCTTAATCCCATTGAGAACTTGTGGTCAATCATCAAGAGACGGGTGGACAAACAAAAACCTAAAAATTCTGACAAAATGAAAGCATTGATTGTGCAAGAATGGACTGCTATCAGTCAGGATTTGGTCCAGAAGAGTATGCCAGGGAGAATTGCAGAGGTCCTGAAGAAGAAGGGTCAACACTGCAAATATTGACTTGCTGCATTAAACTCATTCTAACTGTCAATATAAGCTTTTGTTACTCATATGTTTGCAATTATATTTCTGTCTGTGATAAAAACATATGTCAAACACACATAAAAACCAGAGGGCAGCAGATCATGTGAAAATATAATATTTGTGTCATTCTCAAATCTTTTGGCCATGTGTTATGAATGTGCTGAAGATGGTTTCTGAGCAGAGGCTCCCTCTGGTAGTTGCTGACAGTACTGAGCCTTTCAGCGAGGAGTGGCAATCTGGGATCACGGACTGGTCTGATATAAGGGAGGTTCCCTCCCATGATGGTTGCCGGTGATCAATTGTTCTTGTCTCAATTGTGGTTCCTGGTTCATTTGGAAGCTTGCTGAATCTTGCCTGCATCTTCTGCTATCAGATAAGATTTTTTCTGCTTTTAATTTTGTGCTTGCTTTTTGCATTGTTCCCTGCACTTCTGTGGAGGTCAGCCAGGTCCCCTCCGGGGGGCTTGTGCTCCTCTCAGTTTATCTGGAGCCACTGTTGTTTGTTCATTTGCTTTTTCCTATTTTTTCAGTGGCTGCGGCTTAGTTTTGTTACACCAGAGAACTGATTTAGGTGGTAGAGGTCGTGTGATCTCAGGTGTTTTTGCAATCAGTAGAGTTGGTATTTTTTAGGGTTTTTTTTGGATTGCAGTGAGTATCCTTTCCTGTACTTTTCTGTCTAGACAGATTGGGCCCCAGCGTTTGCTCATTCTATTTTCTGTCTATGTCCATGTTTCTTCTTGTCTAACCGCCATTACATGTTTGGGGCTTCCTATTTTCTTTGGGGATCTGCTCCGGGGCAGATAACTTTCATATTTCTGCCTTTAGGTGTAGTTATCTCTCAGGCTGTGACGAGGCATCTAGGATCAATGTAGGAATGCTCCACGACTACCTCTAGTTGTGTGGTTAGTTCAGGTTACTGCAATCCAATAGGTTCCAGTCTCTCTGGTGTATTGCCGTTTTGCTTACTCTCCTCAGCTACCAAAACATAACAGCCATGACTGTATACCAATCATAAGCTGTATGTCCAGATTTCCAAATACACAAGTCTGGACTTCACAATCCCTGGTGTGCATCATCTCACCGGACGCTGAACAGCACTGGTCCTGTCTGCTCTGCATGAGGAAGCGGAAGGTAGGAAAACTCTCCCAGCCCCAATCAACTTCACCTCCATTCACCTCATGTGGGGACAGAACAAGGAATACAGGGGACGAGGAACCTGGGCCCTTGAACTGCCCCTAAGGCTAAGGGAGGGCCCTGTCTTTCCTTAACTTGGGGGTACACTTGAAGGTAGTGAGGCCCAAGTCACCAACCTGTCCCTGTCTCCTGTTTAGCCCTGAGCTAAACCTCCAACCCCCTCCCCAGGAGGTGAGACGGGGAATAAAGGGAACTACACCAAAATAATCAAAGGAAGGAAAGACAGACACCTAGGGGTTAAACCAATAAAACAACAAAACTTAGCTTTCTCTGCTGCAATGCACCGCACAGCAGAGTAAGGCACCAGATCAAGGAACACAGAAGTACCACTGTGCTCAGAAAGCTCCTGACTCCAGCTTGGTTGGTCTCTAAAAAGCAGAAGTATCACCAACAGTCAGCTGATGCCTCAGGTGACCTTTTAAAGGATGGTGGGAGTGGTCACCGCCTTCTCCTGACAAGTCAGCAGCAATGTATTTACACCAGCGGCCACCGGGGGAAAGACTGACATTAACCCCTGATTGCCTGAAAGGAAAAAGGTTTTAATATAGAAAGCAAAATCTGCCACAGATCCCAAAGTGGATCGTGACATAACCTGTGGCAGGAGGGCTGCGCATAACAGTGACATCATGCGACACCGGCGGCGGGAACACCATTGTCAGCTTCCAACCTCTGATAGTCTGGTGGCCTGTATAGCCATTGCGGTGCAGGGAGTTGATGTTTCTCTGTGACGCAATACATTTCAAATGAACATGCGTCTGAAGATGCACACTCAGCAGAAAAAGGTGCTGATGTCGGCAGGCATCTGTTCCTCCACAGGACTGGTTGCACTCTCTGCAACTGTGATCGTTATGCCTTTTATTGTTAAGATAGGTCTTACCTTTTATTTCCTACCCATTTACAATGTAGGCATGGTGTAAGAGCTCAATCATCATGATAGTCATACATCTGGCTAACACATTTATGATACATTTTTAGACTGAAAACAGGGCTGTATTGCTTCCTTTGTTTTCAGGACCTCCTTTCTCAAACATGCCTGCTTTTGGACCTTAAAGTTCAGAGCTCAGTGGGTGTTCTTGCCCCATGACTATTGGGCTACAAATACATTACACAAAGTGTATGCTTGTGGTCTGTAACCAGAGAGCAGCAGCTCCTACAAAAGAGTATTAATCAAGGCTGTTTAAGGTATTGCTTGACTTTTTGATTAGATGTTTTGGAGCTAAAATCTTGTTAAAAAGGCGTCCATACGTTAAACTGTTACTAGTCTATTAAAAATACCAATAAATGTTTGGCTGTAGTAATAAGAGCGGCAAGCGTGGTACTGTAGATGGGCTTTAAGAAGTGTAGGGATAATGTACCGTAGGTCCTAAAGACCATAATGGCCAGAAATTGCATTGGTTCAGTGGTATATTTAAAGAACTGATGGGAGAAGGCGAGGTGTCAGACAGGAATCTTTAAGAGACTTGACACGCTACAATGATGGCTGACAAATTAATTTGTGATGCTCAGGTGTCATTTGAAATGTGATGATTCTATTAAAACGAACAAGAGGCATGGATGTGGTGTGTATCAATGTCAGGCACTTTTTATATTTGGAAAATTGTGCTGACCCTGGCAAATAAACTTCAGTGACAAAGGACTTATGAGAAGGATTATAATTATTTTATTATTAATTTTCTTTGAGTATAAGTTTGCTTGGCTCCCTTGTCTGTTTTGGTTTGTATTTGCTTCTTTTGTCACTGTAGTTAAAATTAATAGACTTCGCACTCCTTTGGGGGCATTTATTTCACCAATATGCAGGTATTTTTTTTTGCAATACACTTTCTTAAAAGATTTTGGCTCATTTGCCTTTTGCAGCCTCTGTGTCATATATATACAATGGGTATGGAACATATTCGGACCCCTTTAAATTTTTCATTCTTTGTTTCATTGCAGCCATTTGGTAAATTCAAAAAAGTTCATTTTTTTCTCATTAATGTACTCTCTGCACCCCACCTTGACTGAAAAAAACAGAAATGTAGAAAGTTTTGCAAATTATTGAAAAAGAAAACATGAAATATCACATGGTCATAAGTATTCAGACCTTTTGATCAGTATTGAGTACGATACGCTTTATTGATCCCGGGGGGAAATTACAGTATTACGGCAGCAATACAAACAGCAGTGCATAAAATATTAGGACACAAATCTTGCACAGGTGTACCAACATTACATAATAAATAAAAGTGTGTAGTTCAGGTGTATATAAGAAAATGTTAATTGACATTAGTACACCAGCCATCAGTCATTATTTTCTACCACCCTTAGGAAATTATTATACACCCCCATAGCAGTAGGTACAAACGATTTCCTGAATTTCTCCTTCTTGCACCTTAATAGGATTAGACGGCTGCTGAATGTGCTCTTCTGCTTCAAGAACAGTTCGTATAGGGGGTGTGTATTATTGTTCCTTATAGCCCTACACTTCTTCTGAATTCTATCCTCCAATACCTCCTCAAAAGAGTCAAGATGGAGGCCAACAGCTGCACTTGCCTTCTTGATAAGTTTGTTGAGCTTATTAGCGTCAGATACTCGCACACTACTGCCCCAGCAAATGATAGCAAAAAAGATGGCGCTCGCTACAACGGACTGGTAGAACATCTCCAGCATTTTACTGCACACATTGAACGAAGCACCCTTTTGAGCTAGTACAGCCATAAGTCTTCTTGGGAATGATGCAACCAGTTTTTCACACCTGGATTTGGAGATCCTCTGTCATTCTTCCTTGCTGATCCTCTCCAGTTTCGTCAAGTTGGATGGTGAACGTTGGTAGACAGCCATTTTCAGGTCTCTCCAGAGATGCTCAATTGGGTTTAGGTCATGGCTCTGGCTGGGCCAGTCAAGAATGGTCACAGAGTTGTTCTGAAGCCACTACTTCGTTACTTTAGCTGTGTGCTTAGGGTCATTGTCTTGTTGGAAGGTGAACCTTCGGCCAAGTCTGAGGTCCAGAGCACTCTGGAAGAGATTTTCACCCAGGATATCTCTGTACTCCGCATTCATGTTTCCTTCAATTGCAACCAGTTGTCCTGTCCTTGCAGCTGAAAAACACCCCCATAGCATGATGCTGCCACCACCATGTTTCACTATTGGGATTGTATTGGGCAGGTGATGAGCAGTGCCTGGATTTCTTCACACATACCGCTTAGAATTATCATCAAAAAGTTCTATCTTCGTCTCCTCAGACCAGAGAATCTTATTTCTCATTGTCTGTGAGTCCTTCATGTGTTTTTTAGCAAACTCTATGCGGTCTTTCAAATGTCTTTAACTGAGGAGAGGCTTCTGTCAGGCCACTCTGCCATAAAGGCCCAACTGGTACAGGGCTATATTGATAGTTGACTTTGTGGAACTTTCTCCCATCTCCTTACTGCATCTGTGGAGCTCAGCCACAGTGATCTTAGGGTTCTTCTTTACCTCTCTCACCAAGGCTCTTATCCCACGATTGCTCAGTTTGGCTGGGCGGCCAGGTCTAGGAAGACTTTTGCTGGTCCCAAACTTCTTCCATTTAAGGATTATGGAGGCCACTGTGCTCTTATGAACCTTGAGTACTGCAGAAATTCTTTTGTAACCTTGGCCAGATCTGTGCCTTGCCACAATTCTGTGTCTGAGCTCCTTGGCCAGTTACTTTGATCTCATGATTCTCATTTGGTCCGACATGCAGTGTGAGCTGTGAGGACTTATATAGACAGGTGTGTGCCTTTACAAATCAAGTCCTATCAGTTTAATTAAACAGCTGGACTACTTTGAAGTAGTAGAACCATCTCAAGGAGGATCACAAGGAAATGGAAAGCATGTGACTTAAATATGAGTGTCTGAGCAAAGGGTCTGAATCCTTATGACCATGTGATATTTCAGTTTTCTTTTTTAATAAATTTGCAAAAATTTCTACATTTCTGTTTTTTTTCAGTCAAGATGGGGTACAGAGTGTACATTAATGAGAAAAAAATTAACTTTTTTGAATGTACCAAACGGCTGCAATGAAACAAAGAGTGAAACACTTAAAGGGGTCTGAATACTTTCCATACCCACTGTATATACTGTATATATAAATTAAAGGTGAATCATTCATGGAGCTTGTTCCGACGGCAGAGTTTGTAGCCCGTAACGTTTTCTCTGTATCCTCTAAGCTGATTTATGACCAAATCAATTTTTACCTCTGCTGTGATAGATGTCTCCAGACTTACCGTAATGTGTCAGTAAAATGTATAGCTCTAAGGCTGGTTTCACACATCGGCGGGCGCCTAAACGGCGCCCCTGCATTTAGCCGCAGCGCCGCATGTGAAAAGCTTTCACAATCCGGCGGCAAAATGCGGTTTTTTTGCCGGATGGTTTCTGATGCTTGGAGAGATAAGAAACCATCCGGCAAAAAAAAAACGTTACATGCAGCGTTTTTTCCGGACGCGCAATGTACATTTGCGCCGCATCCGGACAAACCGCATGCAACGCATTGACATGCGCGCCATGCGGCGCTAATGCATGTCAATGCGAAAAGCCGCATGCGGCGCATCAGATTTTCAGATGCGCGCTGCGGGAAAATTCCGGGGGCGCCGCAAGGCGCCCGCGGATGTGTGAACCAGCTTAGAGAGCTAATTTGGCAGGTTTTCTATATATGTTATAGTATATTGTCATGGAAATGTCTCCTTGCCGAAGTCCATATCTAGTAATGGTGAGTGCAGGCTATCCATTTCTGATGTAAAATTTAACCAATCCTTACCTGATCTGTATGGTATAAATGCTGAAGGTAGTTAACATAAACCTCATCCTTATAATTCCAGACTTTAACAATTGCAATTATACCAACTACGGTAATTTATTGCTTAAATTGCTTTGGTTTGTCCCTTCAATATGTTCAATATGTACAAGACTCGTTAAAGGGTTGATTGTGACTTGTAGGATCGCTACTTCAAATAGGTGGCGCTATAGAGTACAAGTCCTCTTTGTTTGAAGAGGCAATTTGCATATTAAAATTTCCCAGAGGAGCATTGCACGGCGAATAAGCCTCCTTACCTCGACACGCCAGAGCTGGTATGTCACTCTCCACAAGGAGAAACCTTACCCCCTAGACCCCAGTCCAGAGCCTCTCATCTAGCCAAATCAGATCTCTCCTACTTTGCACTGACGAGGACCAACAGTCCGAAACACCGTGTCTGCAAATGGAGATTCTGATTTGGCTTTTATCCTAAGTCATATTGCAAGACTCGTTAAAGGGTTGATTGTGACTTGTAGGATCGCTACTTCCAATAGGTGGCGCTATAGAGTACAAGTCCTCTTTGTTTGAAGAGGCAATTTGCCCTTCAATATGGTAATTTATTGCTAGTACTATTAATCATGACTTGAGCATTTCTGGGACCTTTATGTTCCTAAAACCTAACCAAGCAATCTAGAATATCTTATTCTATTTAATATAGGTGATAAAATTCACATTTATATTAACTCCTTCATGACTAGTTTATTTTTCATTTTTGTGAGCCTTTTTTACTTCCCTTCTTGCAGTCTGGTGTGATGGACATGTATGTAACACAATGGGTAACATGGTTGCTGCATAAACAGAAATCACCTTTACACAGGATACATGATAAATGTATCTGCTGAGCTCCCTCTGTTCCTGCAGAAGATCAAAGTCAAAGTGTTGGAATAATGCTTATTATTGTTTATTGCTTATTAACTAATATTTACTACTGTTTAAAGGGAACCTGTCAGCAGGATTGTGCACAGTAACCTACAGACAGTGTCAGGTTGGCACCATTATACTCATTAAACTGATACCTGGGTTGATGAAATCCGTCTTGTGGTTGTTGTTTAATCTTTATTTTCAGTTTTGAGTTAATGATATGCTTCGGGGTGGGGCGGTCTTCATGTTGTGCTCTGAATAGGTATTCACCAGTATGGCTTCTGATAGGTCACTGATCCTTCAGTGACCTGTCCCCTAGCCTACATTATGAATATTATATATGTACTGTATGTATGTATATATATATATATATATATATATATATATAAATATATATATATATACCTTGAAAAAAATCACATTTGTTATTTGTCTATTCCACACATATTTTCTATGCTATATATTTTCATGTTAGTTGTCATAATTAAGATCTAGCGTAGCTCGAAATGCGTCGACTGTTATATTTTTAACCCCTTCCCGACCCATGACGCCTACGTTGGCGTCATGAAAACCTGTGCCATCCCGACCCATGACGCCAACGTAGGCGTCATGCTATAAATCATGTTCCTGCGGGTCGGGTGACCGAAATCACTGAAAGGTCACTCGACCCGCAGGCACAGGACCCCTTGCGCATCACCACAGTGGGGGTGGCTTAACCCCCACGTGGTTACGATTGCTCTGATTGGCTGTTAAAAGTGAAACAGCCAATCAGAGCGATTAGTAATATTTCACCACTGAAAAGTGGTGAAATATTACAATCCAGCCATGGCCGATGCTGCAATAGCATCGGCCATGGCTGGACACTGTGTTCCCACCCTCCCCACACCGAGTAACGGTGGTGATCGGCCGCCGCCGATTCATGGCGGCGAACGGTCACCGCCGTTACTATCATCTGCTGGCCGCTCCGATCCTCTCCTTTCCGGTGTGCTCCGCTCCCCCCCGCCCTCCGATCACCCCCCACGCCTGTCCTCACCTCCTCCGGTCTTCTGCGGCCTCTTGATCCGTCCCGGCGTCCGCCCGGGACTCTTCATGGGCGACGCCATCTTGGAAAATGGCGGGCGCATGCGCAGTGCGCCTTTCAAAGTACACTTTATTTTGATCACTGTGATAAACTCTCACAGTGATCAAAATAAAAGTAAATGAACCCCCCCCTGTCATAGGTAGGGACAAAAAATAAAATAAAGAATTTTTTTTTTTCCTTTTAGGCCCTGTCCACACGTTGCGGATTTCACTGTGGATCCGCAGCGGATTTCGCTGCTGATCCGCAGAGGATTTCGCTGCGTATCCGCAGCAGATTTCGCTGCTGATCCGCAGCGGATTTCGCTGGGGATCCGCAGCGGATTTCGCTGCTAATCAGCACCGGATTTTGCTGCGTATCCGCAGCGGATTTCGCTGCTGATCCGCAGCTGATTTCGCTGCATATCCGCAGCTAATTTTGCTGGGGATCTGCAGCGGATTTTGCTGCTAATCAGCACCGAATTTTGCTGCATATCCGCAGCGGATTTTGCTGCTGATCCGCAGCTGATTTCGCTGCATATCCGCAGCTAATTTTGCTGGGGATCCGCAGCTGATTTCGCTGCTGATCCGCAGTGGATTTCGCTGCTGATCCGCAGCGGATTTCGCCTCTGATCCGCAGCGGATTTTGCTGCGGACCCGCAGCTGATTTTGCTGGGGATCCGCAGCGGTTTTTGCTGCTGATCAGCACCGGATTTTGCTGCTGATCCGCAGCGGAGATTTTGCTGCGGATCCGCAGCGGATTTGGCGCTGCGGATCCACAGCAGATCCAGAAACCATGTACAGTACAATGCAAATAAATGGTAAAAAAAAAACCGCTGTGCACATGCTGCGGATTTTTCAGCGCGGATTTGCTGCGGTTTTAAATCCGCAGCATGTCAATTCTTTGTGCGGATTCCGCAGCGGTTTTACACCTATTCCATTATAGTTGTAAAACCGCAGGGAAAAACCGCAGCAAATCCGCGCTAAATTCGCAGGTAAAAGGCAGGTCATTTTACCTGCGGATTTTAGAAAAATCCGCAAGTGAATCCGCAACGTGTGCACGGGGCCTCAGGGTTAGGCTGGGTTCATATTGCATTATGGCAGTCCATTAGATGGACTGCGTTTCACCGCGTTCACCGCGTTTCACCGCGTTCGCGACGTGCCGTCATTCAGTGACGGAGCCTCGGACACGGGCTGCAGCGTCTGGGCTCCGTCACCGCTAGCACAGATGAATCATCTGATGATTCATCTGCGCTAGCGGGTATAGCATAACGCGATCGCGTAATGCTATACCGTTACCAGCCCGTCAACGCTACGTGTTGAACGGGCTGGTAAAACGCAATATGAACCCAGCCTTAGGGTTAGGGTTAGAATTAGGGTTACGGTTAGAATTTGGGTTAGGGTTGGAATTTGGGTTAGGGTTGGGATTAGGGTTAGGTTTGTGGTTAGGGTTAGAGTTAGGATAAGTGTTAAGGGTGTTTTGGGGTTAGGGTTGGGATTAGGGTTAGGCTTGTGGTTAGGTTTATGGTTAGAGTTAGGATTAGGGTTAGGGGTGTGTTGGGGTTAGGGTTATGGTTTGTATTAGGGTTAGGGGTGTGTAGGGGTTAGGGTTGGGGTTAGGGGTGTGTTGGGGTTAGGGTTGGAGTTAGAATTGAGGGGTTTCCACTATTTAGGCACATCAGGGGGTCTCCATACGCGACATGGTGCCACCATTGATTCCTGCAAATTTTGCGTTCAAAAAGTCAAACAGTGCTCCCTTTATTCCAAGCCCCGACGTATGCCCAAACAGTGGTTTACCCCACAAATGGGGTATCAGCGTACTCTGGAAAAATTGCACAACAACTTTGGGGGTCTAATTTCTCCTGTTAACATTGGGAAAATAAAAAAATTGGGGACTAAAGATCATGTTTGTGGAAAAAATATGTTTTTTTTATTTTCATGCCCGGGCGTTATAAACTTCTGTGTAGCCCTTGGAGGTTCAAAGTGCTTACTACACATCTAGATAAGTTATTTGCGGGGTCTAGTTTCCAAAATGGGGTCACTTGTGGGGAGTTTCTACAGTTTAGGCACATCAGGGGCTCTGCAAACGTAACATGACGCCCGCAGACCATTCCATCAAGTGGGCATTTAAAAACGTCACTACTTCCCTTCCGAGCCCCGACGTGCGCCCATACAGTAGTTTTCTCCCACATATGGGGTATCAGCATACTCAGGACAAATTGGACAACAACTTTTGGGGTCTAATTTCTCCTGTTACCCTTGGGAAAATAAAAAATTGGGGACTAAAAGATCCTGATTATGGAAGAAATATGATTTTTTTATTTTCATGCCCGGGCGTTATAAACTGCTGTGTAGCCCTTGGGGTTCAAAGTGCTCACCACACATCTAGATAAGTTCTTTGCGGGGTCTAGTTTCCAAAATGGGGTCACTTGTGGGGAGTTTCTACTGTTTAGGCACATCAGGGGCTCTGCAAACCTAACATGACGCCCGCAGACCATTCCATCAAAGTTGGCATTTCAAAACGTTACTACTTCCTTCTGAGCCCCAACGTGTGCCCGAACAGTGGTTCCCCCCCACATATGGGGTACCAGTGTACTCAGGACAAACTTTACAACAACTTTTGTGGTCCAATTTCTCCTGTTACCCTTGTGAAAATAAAAAATTGCGGGTTAAAAAAATCAGTTTTTGAGGATAAAAATATTTTTTATTTTCACGGCTCTGCATTATAAACTTCTGTGAAGCACTTGGGGGTTCAAGGTGCTCACCACACATCTGGATAAGTTCCTTTGGGGGTCTAGTTTACAAAATGGGGTCACTTGTGGGGGTTTTCTACTGTTTAGGCAAACCAGGGGCTCTGCAAACGTAACAAGATGCCCGCAGACCATTCCATCAAGTCGGCATTTCAAAGCGTCACTACATCCCTTCCGAGCCCTGACATGTGCCCAAACAATGGTTCCCCCCCACATATGGGGTACTAGCGTACTCAGGACAAACTGGACAACAACTTTTGGGGTCCAATTTCTCCTGTAACCATTGTGAAAATAAAAAATAGTGGGCTAAAGAAATCATTTTTTTAGAAAAAAAAAAGATTTTTTATTTTCACGGCTCTGCGTTATAAACTTCTGTGAAGCACCTGGGGGTTCAAAGTGCTCACTTTGCATCTAGATAAGTTCCTTAGGGGGTCTAGTTTCCAAAATGGGGTCATTTGTGGGGGAGCTCTAAACTTTAGGCACACAGGGGCTCTCCAAACACGACATGGTGTCCGCTAACGATTGGAGCTAATTTTCCATTCAAAAAGTCAAATGGCGCTCCTTCCCTTCTGAGCCCTGCCGTGCGCCCAAACAGTGGTTTATGACCACTTATGAGGTATCTGTGTACTCAGGAGAAATTGCCCAACAAATTTTAGGATCCAATTTATACTGTTGCCCATGTAAAAATGTAAAAACTGAGGCTAAAAGAAAATTTTTGTGAAAAAAAAGTACTTTCTTTTTTTTACGGATCAATTTGTGAAGCACCTGGGGATTCAAAGTGCTCACTATGCATCTAGATAAGTTCCTTAGGGGGTCTAGTTTCCAAAATGGGGTCACTTGTGGGGGAGCTCCAATGTTTAGGCACACAGGGACTCTCCAAATGCGACATGGCAACCGCTAAATATTCCAGCATATTTTCCATTCAAAAAGTCAAATGGTGCTCCTTCCCTTCTGAGCCCTTCCGTGCGCCCAAACAGTGGTTTAGGACCACATATGAGGTATCTGTGTACTCAGGAGAAATTGCCGAACAAATTTTAGGATCCAATTATACTGTTGCCCATGTGAAAATGAAATAACTGAGGCTAAAAGAAAATTTTTGTGAAAAAAAAGTACTTTCTTTTTTTTTCGGATCAATTTGTGAAGCACCTGGGGGTTCAAAGTGCTCACTATGCATCTAGATAAGTTCCTTAGGGGGTCTAGTTTCCAAAATGGGGTCACTTATGGGGGAGCTCCAATGTTTAGGCACACAGGGACTCTCCAAATGCGACATGGCAACCGCTAAATATTCCAGCATATTTTCCATTCAAAAAGTCAAATGGCGCTCCTTCCCTTCTGAGCCCTGCCGTGCGCCCAAACAGTGGTTTATGACCACATATGAGGTGTCTGTGTACTCAGGAGAAATTGCTCAACAAATTTTAGGATCCAATTTATACTGTTGCCCATGTAAAATGAAAAAACTGAGGCTAAAAGAAATTTTTTGTGAAAAAAAAGTACTTTCTTTTTTTTACGGATCAATTTGTGAAGCACCTGGGGGTTCAAAGTGCTCTCTATGCATCTAGATAAGTTCCTTAGGGGGTATAGTTTCCAAAATGAGGTCACTTGTGGGGGAGCTCCAATGTTTAGGCACACAGGGACTCTCCAAATGCGACACGGCAACCGCTAAATATTCCAGCATATTTTCCATTCAAAAAGTCAAATGGCGCTCCTTCCCTTCTGAGCCCTGCTGTGCGCCCAAACAGTGGTTTATGACCACATATGAGGTATCTGTGTACTCAGGAGAAATTGCCCAACAAATTTTAGGATCCATTTTATCCTGTTGCCCATGTAAAAATGAAAAAATTGATGCTAAAAGAAAATTTTTGTTGGAAAAATTAAAATGTCCATTTTTTCCTTCCACGTTGCTTTAGTTCCTGTGAAGCACCTGAAGGGTTAATAATCTTCTTGAATGTGGTTTTGAGTACCTCGAGGGGTTCAGTTTTTATAATGGTGTCACTTTTGGGTATTTTCTGCCATATAGACCCCTCAAAGTGACTTCAAATGTGAGGTGGTCCGTAAAAAAAATGGTTTTGTAAATTTTGCTGTAAAAATTAGAAATTGCTGGTCAAATTTTAACCCTTATAACTTCCTAACAAAAAAAAATGTTGTTCCCAAAATTGTGCTGTTGTAAAGTAGACATGTGGGAAATGTTATTTATTAACTATTTTGTGTCACATAACTCTCTGGTTTAACAGAATAAAAATTAAAAATTTGAAAATTACAAAATTTTCAAAATTTTCGCCAAATTTCCATTTTTTTCACAAATAAACGCAAAAATTATCGACCTAAATTTACCACTAACATGAAGCCCAATATGTCACGAAAAAACAATCTCAGAATCGCTAGGATCCGTTGAAGCGTTCCTGAGTTATTACCTCATAAAGGGACACTGGTCAGAATTGCAAAAAATGGCAAGGTCTTTAAGGTCAAAATAGGCTGGGTCATGAAGGGGTTAAAAATTTTCCATTTCATGTTTTAATCTACTAATAAATGTGATGTTTTATGACTTTTGCGGTTGCTGGATTTTCCCATTTTTTTCATGGTTCATTTACTCAGGAAACCAGCCTGAAGTCTTTGTGCTCTGCACCCCTATTCTAGGAATTTATCAACCCGGTGAGCTGATAGTTGCTCCACTGTATTTTTCTGCAAAGTACACATGTAATCCACATCCAAAAAACACTGCAAAGAAAAAGTGACAAAAATACAGCGTAAATGCTGTATGAATGCAGTGTTTTTACTGCTAAAAGACCAGGTTTTGTTTGCAGAAAAAAATGCAGCAAAAATGTTGCATGTCAAAATAGCCTTAGTTTATGAACATTTTGTAGAGCAGTGGTTGCAGATGCTCACTAATGCTACATTCAAATAGAAGACATTGATCTTATACTGTATTTACCCCCTATCCTGTGAATAGATAATTAAATGTGTTTATGGGATAAAGTCTTTATTATTACACAGAGGAAGAGAAACAGTGGCCAATAGCAATTGTTAAAATATATATGTTTTTTATTTTCTACTCTTACTTTATTTTTTACTCTTAGCTTTTTCTTTGGTCAAGGAAGAACCAGGGGAAAAATAATCCCACATATGCCCTACATTCTGGCAATTATTTTATGTTTCCAATTATAACAGATAGGGCTCATACTCATCTGCGAGGAAAACGGACGATTGCAGTTCGATAAAAAACTCAAACCAATGCTAATCTAAGAGTCCCTGCTCATCTGCGATTTTTTTTCTCAGCTGAAATCAGACTCAGAAAAAAATTGGAGCATGCTGCGATCATCCTTGTATCACGGACGAAACTTGCCAATACAAGTCAACGGGTGTGATAAAAAAAGTCACGGCAATTGGACCATGCGAGTGGCATCTGATTTTTACACACATTTCAGCAGCTGCGACCAGTAAAATCACAGTGTGACCCGTCAAAATAGAATAGATAGAATAGATAAATACACATTTAATTGATAGATATAAAGATGTCAGTGAAATATATAATTAGTACAATGCTTGTGTAGTTTACTGTACATGTATTTAATTAATTAATAAATATTTTAAAAAGATGGCGTGGGATCCCCGACATTTTATTGACCAGCAGAAAGAAAGCGAGCAGCAAATGTTTATAGCCTGGGAAGGGGGTAATACCCATGGAAATTCCCAGACTATTAATATCAGCTCACAGCTGTATACTTAGCCTTTCATGGTTATTAAATTGGGGACCCTCCAAAAAAATTATGTAGAGTCCCCCTATAATTAAAACTCCTTTCACCTCACTGATGTCATCGCGAGCGTAAGGAAGTTCTCGTGCTCGCGGTGCCATCAGAAAGGTCATTGGAGTTCAGAGCAAATGAACTCCTTTCAACTCAAGTTCTCACGCTCACAGTGACATCAGTGAGGTGAAAGGAGTTTATTGGATATGAACCCCGTTCAACTTTACCATGTCATCGCGAGACACTGAGCTGAGCAAGCATGCGCAGTTCAGTGTATCTGCTGGATGGCAGGCTGTATAGTCACATCATGCAACAATGCAGCCTGCCATCTAGATGTTGCACAGATGTGTCGTGGGACATTTGATTTATTATCTTCTCAGTGAACAGGTGAGGAATATGGTTATTTATTATTTTAATTCTTTTACAGGAGACATTGGGGCAGTGGATTGGGCGTTGCATTGAGTATACATGATTTTGGTCAATTTAGATTCATTAAAGGAGTCTGTGTCATTATTTCAAATAAAGGATTTTATTCTGGGTCTTATTTTTTACAATTTGACTATGGGGTTAGTAATGGGGGCTTCTTATAGACACCTCTTCATTACTAACCTCTGGGCTTGATGTCACCTGATAATATATAGGTGACACCAACTCCAATACTATCACTCCAGTTGCCACCACACCAGGGCAAGTGGGAAGGGGAAGAGTGAGGCTAAGTGCCAGAATTGGTGCATCTTATGGATGCTGCTTTTCTGGAGCAGCTGAGAACTGATGTTTTTAGTCTAGGAGGGGGACAATATCCATGTCCTCTTCTTAGTCTATTAATATCAGCTCGCAGCTGTCTGCCTAGCCTTTGCTGGTTATTTACCCATTCACACCCCGAGCCTGTTTTCACCTTCATGACCAGGCCAAATTTTACAATTCTGACCAGTGTCACTTTATGTGGTAATAACTCTGGAACGCTTCAACGGATCCCACTGATTCTGAGATTGTTTTTTTCATTACATATTGTACTTTATGATAGTGGTAAAATTTCTTTAATATGACTTGCGTTTATTTGTGAAAAAAATGGAAACTTGGCATATTTTGAAAATTTTTGCAATTTTCAAACTTTTAATTTTATGCCCTCAAATCAGAGAGTTATATCACACAAAATAGTTAATAAATAACATTTCCCACATATCAACTTTACATCAGCACAATTTTTTAAACAAATTTTCTTTTGTTAGGAAGTTATAAGGGTTAAAATTGACCAGCCATTTCTCAGTTTCACATCACTTTTGAATGTGGAAGGAAAAAATGAAAATTTAACTTTTTGTTTTATTTTATTTTAGACTCAAATTTTTTTATTTGTGTAAGATTAACAAGAAAAAATGGACCCCAAAATTTATTTCTTGTGCAATTTCTCATGAGCATGCCGATACCCCAAATGTGAAGGAAAACCACTGTTTGGGCACACAGCAGGGCTTGGAAGTGAAGGAGCGCCATTTGACTTTTTGAATGCAAAAATTGCTGGAATAATTAGCGGACGCCATGTCGAGTTTGGAGAGCCCCTGATGTGCCGAAACAGTGGAAACTATCTAAAAGTGACACCATTTTGGAAACTAGACCCCTCAAGGAACTTATCAAGATATGTAGTGAGCACCATGAACCCCTAGGTGCTTCACAAAAGTTTATAACATTGAGCAGTGAAAATAAAAACATCACGTTTTCCCCACAAAAATGTTTTTTAGCCCCAAATTTTGCATGTTCATACGGGTACCAGGAGAAATTGCACCATATAATATGTTGTGAAATTTCTCCTGAGTACGCAGATACCCCATATGTGGTGGTAAAATACGCTTTAGGCTCACGGCAGGGCTCAGAAAAGGAGTGGCATTTTGGAATGCAGACTTTAATGGAATGGTCTGTCTGTGTCATGTCTCGTTTATGATGTGCCAAAACAGTGGAAAACCTCCACAAGTGACACCATTTTCGAAGGTAGCCCCCTCAAGGAATGTATCTAGATGTGTGGTGAACACCTTGAACCCCCAGCTGCTTCACAGAAGTTTATAACGTAGACCAGTGAAGATAAAAAAAATCACATTTTTACCACAAAAATGTTACTTTAGCCCCATTTTTTTATTTTCACAATTATAGCAGGAGAAAATGGACCCCAAAATTTGTTGTGCAATTTCTCCTGAGTACACCGATACCCCATATGTGGTTGAAAACTACTTGCAAAGCTCAGAAGGGAAAAAGCACCATTTTGGAGTTCACATTTTGCATAATTGTTCATTCACGAATAACGAAGAGTACAAACCAGATGTACAGTAATAGATTTTATTTTAATTTAATAAATCAATAGAACACTTGAAAGTAGGTTTCTTTCTCTGCCAAGAATGACTCATTCTTAAAATGCTCAATTCATGGGTAAAATCTGTGTTCGGTGAAGACAGATTTTCCCATTTCTCAGATATGAGATGGCAGATAATACTGATAAGTTTCAAGGTATAGGGCAGGGAGGAGAAGGATGAGGGCGGGAATAGCTAGAGGTAGAACTCCTTCCTCCTCACATCTCTTATTTACATAGAATCTTATCAACAGCAACCGCCTTCTCCTCTCTGAGTAATGGGAAAATCAATCTTTACGGAATACAGATTTTACCAGAGAATTGAGAATTTTGAGAGTAAAGATCAGTCTTGGCAGAATAAGAAGCAGGTTTCTCTGAGAAGATATATTTCATAGTTGCTTATTTTCTTGTGCACTATTAATTTATGATATAAAAATTAAAACAACTGTTACTCTTTAAGCTGGGCTGCAATACCAGTGACAGCCCATGGAGGAGAGTGGCACTGTTTTTGGTAAGAAGTAAGTAAAAGCTTCCTTTTGGTACAACCATTGAGACACACAACAACTTGTTCTATCTACAGTCTTACCTTCTTCTTGTAATTCATAAACACTCATTTAATGTTTTATGCTCTCAAAAGAAAAATGCCTATTTTGCTTTTCTAGTCAATAGATTTCGCAGCTGGAAACAATGTTACACTGACTGGTCATTTTGCTAATAAAATAGAGAGCTTCATTGTATCTCCATTTTGTGGCTCTATTCTGATGTGCGTATCATTTGCTAGCTTTGGCTGCTTTCTTCTGTATCTCACTGTCCTCTTTGATTCAAATTGTGCATGATGTTATTTTCTTCTCCCTCAGGATGTAACTATTGCAGCTGCTTGTGCTCCTCCAGGTGGGGGTCGGAATCCAGTAACTCCACGCTTTCTACGACACTTCAGCATGTTGTGCCTGCCAACACCCTCCGAGCACAGCCTTAAACAGATTTTTCAGGTCAGTGACTCCTTCAACACAACCAGGAAAAGTAGTTATGTCAATTTCATGTGCGCTGACAAGCTTCAGCAAGATTGGATTTTTCTTAATCCAGAAGAGAAAACATTTTATCCTAGGCTGAAATTTAGCAACTCTATAATTGGGAGAAAAGTCAGAAAAGGTCATAGGGAATTGCCAAAACGGAGATGCCTAGTGCACATTGGGTAATTTCACTGCACACAGTTTAGGGCAGTTCTATTAGTTAAAGCATATTTTTAGCCTTTCACCTTATGTTTCACTCAGTTATGAATAACTTTAAAGAGAATGTCATCAGAAAATGACTATAGTTTAAATCAAGTATTTTTTATAAAGTATTTTTTATAAAGAATAGCTAAACAATAGATGGCGCTATAGAGTACAAGTCCTCTTTGTTTGAAGAGGCAATTTGCATATTAAAATTTCCCAGAGGAGCATTGCACGGCGAATAAGCCTCCTTACCTCGACACGCCAGAGCTGGTATGTCACTCTCCACAAGGAGTAACCTTACCCCCAGACCCCAGTCCAGAGCCTCTCATCTAGCCAAATCAGATCTCTCCTACTTTGCACTGACGAGGACCAACAGTCCGAAACACCGTGTCTGCAAATGGAGATTCTGATTTGGCTTTTATCCTAAGTCATATTACAAGACTCGTTAAAGGGTTGATTGTGACTTGTAGGATCGCTACTTCCAATAGGTGGCGCTATAGAGTACAAGTCCTCTTTGTTTGAAGAGGCAATTTGCATATTAAATGTATGTTGTAACTCGAGTTTGGAGTCATGAGTAGTGTTGAGCGATACGATACCGCAAGTATCGGGTATCGGCCGATATTAGCTGTATCGGACTTTCGATACTTAGTTTCGATATTTTCCATATATCGTATACCGGAATCGGATTTGTCACTGTCACTGTCAGTGTCCGTCGGTCGGGTCTGTCAGGAGTCAGCGGCACTTACCTGGCAGAAGATCTCCGGTGGTCACGGCCTGGACTGGTTGATGGCCGCCATCATCTTTCCCCGGCAGTCACATGCAGTTTCTCGCGATAACTGCAGTGACTGCTGGGTAATCCCGGCCGTAAAGCAGTCAGTCCGATGACGTCACCGCCGGGGAAGCAGGTAATCAGCTGTGCTGCGCCGGGATGACAGCCTCTGCCTGTCATTCCGATGTAGCAGAGCTGGATCGCCGTGGGACAGTCGTTACTATGGACTGCGTCGGACAGGTGGTATACTGTTGGTTTTTTTTTTTTCCTTTTTTTACAGGAGATCGATGGCGTCGCAGGAATGAGAGTATAATAAAATAAATGAAAACTGTGTTGTCTCTTTTATTTCATTAAAATACTTTTTTCTTGCTGTGTCTTTTTTTTTATACATTTTAAAACTTTGGGATTAATAATGGATCGGTGTCTTATTGACACCTCTCCATTATTAACCGGGATTATTGTCACCGTGCAATCAACGGTGACATTAACCCCTTATTACCCCACTTGCCACCGCTACAGGGCAGTGGGAAGAGCCGGGTAAAGTGCCACAATTGGCACATATTTTGATGCGCCAAATGTGGGGCTGCTGTAGCCTGGTATTATCAGGCTGTTGAGGGCCAAAATCCATGGGCCTTGACAGTCTTTTAATACCAGGTCGCAGCAGTCTGCATTTTACTTGGCTGGTTAACAAAAATAGGGGGACCCCTACGCCGTTTTTTTTTCGAGGGGATCCCCTATTTTTGTTAACCAGCCAAGCTAAGCAGACTGCTGTGGCCTGGTATTATCAGGCTGGCAAGGTCCATGGATATTGGATCCTTACCAGCCTGAAAAACCAGGCCTCAGCAGTCTGCTTCATCTGGCTGGTTAACAAAAATAGGGGGGACCCCACGCCAAATTTTTTTCGAGGGGATCCCCTATTTTTGTTAACCAGCCAAGATATGCAGACTGCTGTGGCCTGGTATTATCAGGCTGGCAAGCAGGGTCAGACTGAGGCACCGGGACACCGGAGACACCTACGGTTGGCCCCAGCTCCTGCGTGGTGGGCCCTGATTTGAAAGGATAGGTCGCGGGGCAGAGGGGGCGGTGGCCCCGGGGCCCGCGCTCTGAGGGGGCCCACCCGGAGCTACGATACAGTTACATTCTGCGGCAGAGCAGGGAGAATCGCTCTCCCTGCTCTGCCTCCCGGAAGCTATGGGGCCTGAACAGGCGTTGGGGGGCCCGGTGCCAGCAGTGGGCCCCCCACCTGTCATCGGAGGGTCAGCTGTTATGTTTCGGTAGCTGAGGAGTGCAGGCAAAAAAAGGCAATACACCAGAGCAGTTGGAATCTATGAGATTGCAGTACCCTGACTAACCACCACAACTAGAGGCAGCCGTGGAGCGTTCCTACGTTGGTCCTAGACGCCTCGTCACAGCCTGAGAAACTAACTACACCTAAAGATAGATATAGGAAAGCTATCTGCCCCGGAGCAGAACCCCAAAGACAATAGAAAGCCCCCAAACATGTAATGGCGGTTAGACAAGATGAAATACTGACACAGAAAGAAAATAGTATGAGCAAACGCTGGGGCCCAAACTAACTAAATAGAAAAGGATAGGAAGGGTACTTACTGCAATCCCAGAAAACCCTGAAAAGCACCAACTCTACTAATTTCAAAAACACCTGAGATCACACGACCTCTACCACCTAAATTAGCTCTCTGGTGTAACAAAATCAAAACAGCAGCCACTGAAAAAACTGGAAAAAGCAAAAGTACAAACATCAGTGGCTGAACAAAACTGAGAGGGCAGAAGCCCCGGAGGGGACCCTGAAGGCCCCCACAGAAGTGCAGGACAAAATGCAAAAATATAGCACAAACACAAAAGAAGAAAATGTCTTATCTGTTAGCAGGAGATGCAGACACGACACAGCAGGCTACAAGGGAAACTGGAATAAAGGATTCAGACCAGAACAATTGATCACCGGCAACCCTGATGGGAAGGTGACTCCCTTATATAAGACCAGTCAGTAACACCTGATTCCCAGTCCTCACAATCTTCACTGGACAGACTAGCACCGCTTGTAACCACCAGAGGGAGCCTCTGCTCAGAACTCATCTCAAACCCATTCACAACAGTACCCCCCCTTTGAGGAGGGGTCACCGAACACTCATTTGAGCAACCAGGTCGGTCAGGATGAGTTCTATGATACGCACGGATAAGTCTCCTAGCATGGATGTCCGAAGCAAACACCCAAGAATTGTCCTCCTGACCATAACCTCTCCATTTAACCAAGTACTGGAGTTTCCGTCTAGAAAAACGAGAATCTAATATTTTCTCAACCACATACTCCAGATTGCCCTCAACCAAAACAGGGTCAGGAGGCACAGCAGCAGGAACCACTGGCTCAACAAACCTCTTCAACAAGGACTTGTGGAACACGTTATGGATCTTAAATGTCCCTGGAAGAAGCAAACGAAAAGAAACAGGATTAATAATCTCCATGATCTTATAAGGTCCAATGAACCTAGGCTTAAATTTAGGAGATGCTACTCTCATAGGAATATTCTTTGAGGACAACCAGACCAAGTCCCCCACTTTAAACCGAGGACCATCAGTCCTATGCCGGTTAGCAAACCGCTGGGCCCTCTCCTGAGAGAGGGACAACCTCTCCACTACCTGGTCCCAAATCAGTTGCATACGCTCCACAACAGAGTCAACACCTGGACAGACAGAAGCCTCCATCTGTCCTGAAGAAAATTGAGGGTGAAATCCAGAATTACAGAAAAACGGAGACATCAAAGTAGCAGAGCTAGCCCTATTATTAAGAGCAAACTCAGCCAAAGGCAAAAAAGAGACCCAGTCATCCTGATCAGCAGACACAAAGCATCTTAGATAAGTCTCCAATGTCTGGTTTGTTCTCTCAGTTTGACCATTGGTCTGAGGATGAAATGCCGAGGAGAAAGACAATTGAACACCCAGTTTAGAACAAAAAGTCCTCCAAAATCTGGAAACAAACTGGACTCCTCTGTCAGACACAATGTTCTCAGGAATGCCATGTAAACGAACCACGTGCTGAAGGAACAACGGCACCAATTCAGAGGAGGAAGGCAACTTAGGTAATGGCACAAGATGTATCATCTTGGAAAACCTATCACAAATTACCCAGATGGTGGTCATTCTCTGAGAAACAGGAAGGTCGGAAATGAAATCCATAGAGATATGGGTCCATGGTCTCTTGGGTACAGGCAATGGCATCAACAAACCACTAGAGCGAGAGCAAGGCTTGGAGCGAGAGCAAATCCCGCAGGACTGCACAAATTCCCTGACATCTCGAGACAAGGTAGGCCACCAAAAGGACCGACTAACCAAGTCTCTGGTACCAAAAATTCCGGGATGCCCAGCCAACGCGGAACAATGAATCTCAGACATCACACTCTTTTTCCACTGGTCCGGGACAAACAATTTTCCAACAGGTCAGCACTCGGGCCTATCCTCCTGACACCCCTCCAGAGCAAGTCTCAAATTGGGCGAGATGGCGGAAAGAACTACACCCTCTTTCAAAATAACAGAAGGATCAGATAACTCAGGAGAGTCCGCAAGGAAACTCCTCGAGAGGGCATCCGCCTTAACATTCTTAGTGCCAGGAAGAAAGGAAACCACAAAATTAAAACGTGTGAAAAACAAGGCCCACCTGGCCTGTCTAGGATTGAGTCGCTTGGCAGATTCCAGATAGACCAGATTCTTATGGTCCGTAAGGACCACCACCTGATGTTTGGCTCCCTCCAGCCAATGTCTCCACTCTTCAAAAGCCCACTTCATGGCCAATAACTCCTGATTACCCACGTCATAATTACGTTCAGTAGGAGAAAATTTTCGAGAGAAAAAGGCACAAGGGTTACTTTTAGAGGTCTCTGGATCTTTTTGGGACAAAACGGCACCTGCCCCAATTTCAGAGGCATCAACCTCCACCTGAAATGGCAGAGAAACATCAGGCTGCCGTAGAACAGGAGCAGAAGTGAATCTCTGCTTAAGTTCCTGAAATGCAGAGACTGCCTCAGGAGGCCAATTCACCACATCAGAACCCTTTTTGGTCAAATCAGTTAATGGTTTAACAATAACCGAGAAATTACCAATAAATTTACGATAAAAATTGGCAAAACCCAAAAATCTCTGAAGAGCCTTTAATGAAGTAGGTTGGACCCAATCACAGATGGCCTGAACCTTGACCGGGTCCATTTCAATAACAGATGGGGACAAAATGAATCCCAGAAATGAGATCCTCTGTACACCAAAAAGACACTTTGATCCCTTCACATACAGAGGATTCTCTCTCAAAATCTGGAATACAGTTCGAACATGTTTCACATGAGAGTCCCAGTCATTAGAAAAAATCAAGATATCATCCAAATAAACAATCAGAAATTTGTCCACAAAATCCCTGAAAATGTCATTCATGAAGGACTGGAAGATGGAAGGAGCATTAGTGAGCCCAAAGGGCATCACCAGGTACTCAAAATGCCCTTCAGGGGTATTGAATGCCGTCTTCCATTCATCCCCGTGCTTAATGCGAATAAGGTTATACGCCCCCTGAGGTCAAGCTTGGTAAACCAAGTAGCGTTTTTCACCCTGGAAAACAGGTCAGAAATCAAGGGTAACGGGTATTGATATTTCACAGTAATATTGTTCAAGAGACGATAATCAATACACGGCCTTAATGAACCATCCTTTTTGGCCACAAAGAAAAAACCGGCACCTAAGGGTGAAGAGGATGGTCTGATATGACCCTTCTCCAATGATTCCTTGATATAAGACCGCATAGCGTCATGTTCAGGTACAGACAAGTTAAAAAGGCGACCTTTAGGGAATTTACTACCCGGCACTAATTCAATAGCGCAGTCATAGCTCCTATGGGGAGGCAAGGATGCAGATTTACTTTCGCTAAACACATCAGAAAAATCAATCAAAAAGTCAGGAACATCCTGAGCCTGGGGGGAGGCAGAAAAAACAGGAGTGTTGGTATTAACACATTGGCAGCCCCAACTGGTTACAGACACAGATTTCCAATCCAAAACAGGATTATGAGACTGTAACCAAGGAAAACCCAGCACGATAATGTCATGCAGATTATACAGAACCAAAAATTTGCAGCACTCCTGGTGATCAGGTTCAACCCTCATTATCACCTGAGTAGAAAACTGGGGTTTATTCTCAGCCAAAGGGGTAGAATCGATCCCCAGTAGGGGAATAGACTTCTGTAGGGGTATCAAGGGAAATCCACAACGTTTAGCAAAATCATAATCCATCAGGTTAATAGCTGCTCCAGAATCAACGAAAGCCTGAGCAGAAAATGAGGACAGAGAGCATATCAGAGTGACAGTTAATAAAAACTTAGTCTGAACACTACCCAAGACAACTGAGCGTGCAAAACGTCTTCCCCGCTTAGGGCAGACTGAAATAGCATGAGAGGCATCACCACAGTAGAAACATAACCCATTGCGCTTTCGAAACTCATGACGCTGTGCCCCAGACACCACTCTATCACACTGCATGGGTTCAGAAGCTGGTTCACAATGCAACACCATTCCACGCATACTTCTCCGCTCACGCAAACGTCTGTCAATTTGAATCGCTAATGACATAGAATCATTGAGACCAGAGGGGACAGGGAATCCCACCATAACATCCTTTACATTATCTGACAGACCCTTCCGGAAAAGGGCTGCCAAAGCGTCGTCATTCCATTTGGTCAGGACTGCCCACCTACGGAATCTCTGACAGTATAACTCAGCGTCATCAAGCCCCTGATTTAATGCCAACAAGGCTTTCTCAGCTTGATCAGTGACATAAGGCTCATCGTACAATAACCCCAAGGCCTGAAAAAATGCATCAACATCACTCAAAACAGGATCCCCAGGTATCAGGGAAAAAGCCCAATCCTGAGGATCGCCGCGCAGGAGAGAGATGATAATTTGAACCTGCTGCGCTGCGTTCCTGAGGACTTAGATTTTAAGGCAAAAAACAATTTACAATTATTTTTGAAATTCTGAAACTTAGCTCGATCCCCTAAAAACAAATCTGGCATGGGAATCCTAGGTTCCACAACAGGCAACCCAGCAAGATAGATAGCAATACTCCGAACCTCAGTGGCAAGCTGATCCACACGGCCAGACAACTGTGCAAACTCCATTGAGAGAAAGATCCTCCCCAGCACCCAGAGATACAGGGGGAAAAAAAAAATGCAACAAACAGAAAAATATCTCTGACACTATTTTTTCCCTTCTGTGAGTACCATACAATTTTCAATTTTTTGGCCGGTGATACTGTTATGTTTCGGTAGCTGAGGAGTGCAGGCAAAAAAAGGCAATACACCAGAGCAGTTGGAATCTATGAGATTGCAGTACCCTGACTAACCACCACAACTAGAGGCAGCCGTGGAGCGTTCCTACGTTGGTCCTAGACGCCTCGTCACAGCCTGAGAAACTAACTACACCTAAAGATAGATATAGGAAAGCTATCTGCCCCGGAGCAGAACCCCAAAGACAATAGAAAGCCCCCAAACATGTAATGGCGGTTAGACAAGATGAAATACTGACACAGAAAGAAAATAGTATGAGCAAACGCTGGGGCCCAAACTAACTAAATAGAAAAGGATAGGAAGGGTACTTACTGCAATCCCAGAAAACCCTGAAAAGCACCAACTCTACTAATTTCAAAAACACCTGAGATCACACGACCTCTACCACCTAAATTAGCTCTCTGGTGTAACAAAATCAAAACAGCAGCCACTGAAAAAACTGGAAAAAGCAAAAGTACAAACATCAGTGGCTGAACAAAACTGAGAGGGCAGAAGCCCCCGGAGGGGACCCTGAAGGCCCCCACAGAAGTGCAGGACAAAATGCAAAAATATAGCACAAACACAAAAGAAGAAAATGTCTTATCTGTTAGCAGGAGATGCAGACACCACACAGCAGGCTACAAGGGAAACTGGAATAAAGGATTCAGACCAGAACAATTGATCACCGGCAACCCTGATGGGAAGGTGACTACCTTATATAAGACCAGTCAGTAACGCCTGATTCCCAGTCCTCACAATCTTCACTGGACAGACTAGCACCGCTTGTAACCACCAGAGGGAGCCTCTGCTCAGAACTCATCTCAAACCCATTCACAACAGTCAGCTGTATCGGCATCCAGCCGATAAAGCTGACCGCATAGAGAGAGAAGGAGCGAGCGCTCCTTCTCTCCCATAATCCCCCTCTCAGCGTATGACAGCGGGCGCAATAACATCACCTGCCGGCGCCCGCTGTCAGACGCTGAGAGGGAGAACAGTGAGCAGCACAGGAGCCGGGAGGTGATTTTTTTTTGATTTTTTTTTTAATGGGGGTGCAGTCGAGTCCTGGCTGGAGAAGTCGTCATGTCGGTGTGGGCCAGATGGAAAAGACATGAAAAGTGAACAATTCCATTAGAAAGAACATCAGCGGTAAGTCATTATCTGTACCTGTGCTGTAATCTATATGTTCTGTAGGACTGGTATTATTTAACACAGACCATATGGCGGTAATATCAATATTGGTCTTTTTATATATAGATTATTTTGGCCAACAACGCGGTCATTTGCTGAGGTTCTCTGATGATGGGCCCACTCAGAAGTTTTGCCCCCACTAAACCAAAACCCTAGCTACGCCTATGGCTCTCTCTCTAGTCTTTCTTTCTCGCTCTCTGTTCTTTCCTTCTCGCTCTCTGTTCTTTTTTCTCTCTGTTCTTTCTTTCTCTCTTTTCTTTCTTTCCTCTCTTTCTTTCTCTGTTTGTTCTTTCTCTCTCGCTGCTCTTTCTTTCTTTTCCTCAGTACCAGCCACTGTGCCTCATTACCAGTCAGTGTGATCAGCAGTGCTAAATGGTTACGCTTGGGGCGAGGATATGGGTGTGATTAGCTGTGAAATGGGTGTTGTCGGGGCGTGGCCTAAAATTTTCAGCGGCGCGCAACACGCGCCGCAGCCTTTAATCCTCTTTCCTGTCTTCCAAATTTGGGAGGTATGCTGTATGACCTCCCTACAACTTCTGCCCATGCTCCTGATGAGCGCGACGGATGGTCTCGTGAGGGATCTCCTCCCACACCTGGACTAAAGCATCCACCAACTCCTGGACAGTCTGTGGTGCAACGTGGCATGGCCTAAAATTTTCTGCAGCATGCACAGCGTGCCACAGCCTTTGTCCCTCTTTCCCTTATTCAAAGGTTGGGAAGTATGATGTTGGGCCGCAAGAATATATTTTCTCTGGTGGGCCCAAGGTACTCCAGTCCGACGCTGCTGGCAAGGTCCATGTATGTTGGCTCCTTAACAGCCTTAAATACCATGCCTCAGCAGCAGGGGCGTACATATAAATCATGGGGCCCCATAGCAAAAGTCTGAATGTTCCCCACCCCCCCAAAAAAAAAACCCAGAGGCATTGTAAATGTAAAGTGCCAGCACAGTGAGGGAAGTTGAGTCGCACAGAGACAGGGGTTTTGGGGGTACTCGGCACCGATCACGTCGACTTCTATGGGGGATGTCACGAGTAGCACAGCTCGGTCCGTGACCTGGGCTATCACTGGAATGTGGGATATTTCCAGGGGATGATAGAATGTTCGTGTAGTTTGTCGTGACGCCACCTGTAGTACCTGGTCAGGGTGTCCAGCGCTGCTGTGCAGGTCCTCTGGAAGGGATGGTGTAGTGCAGGTAGGTGAAAAGTCTTCTACAGGTAACACGCTATCCTTCCAGGGCAGATAGATGTGAGATAGAGCAATGGTGCAAAGTTATGTAGCAGAGTGGACTATGCGACGTAGTAAGAAAGCAGGAAACACTTCAAGTTAAGGCTAGTTTCACATTTCCGGCGGGCGCCTTGCGGCGCCCCCGGCATTTTGCCGCAGCGCCGCATGTGAAAACCTTTCACACTTCCGGCGGCCAAAATGCGTTTTTTTGCCGGATGGTTTCTGATGCTTGGAGAGATAAGAAACCATCCGGCAAAAACAAAAAACGTTACATGCAGCGTTTTTTCCGGACGCCGCAATGTACATTTGCGCCGCATCCGGACAAAACCGCATGCAACGCATTGACATGCGGCGCCATCCGGCGCTAATGCATGTCAATGCGAAAAAAGCCGCATGCGGCGCATCAGATTTTCAGATGCGGCGCTGCGGCAAAATGCCGGGGGCGCCGCCAGGCGCCCGCCGGAAATGTGAAAGAGGCCTAAACGTTGCATAATAAAATTTTTAATAATAACATTACAAAAGTGCAAATAGCATTAGTGCCAAAGTTCGTGGAGACTTCTTAGGACTACCCCACCGGGGTAACTTCACAGTGTCCTTTACTTGTGCTTGTGGAGGACCCGCTCCAAACCTCCAACTGTGGTCTTGGGTGGGCTGCAAGACTTTCCTTGAGCAGACCTCACTTTCGGCCACACCAAACGGGTTTTTAGTTTCTGAGGTAGTTGAAAATAGTGCACAGTTAAGTTTTTTGTAAAACCAAGATGGAGCACCGAAGTGCCAACTATTTACAGAAAAGTTTGTGAGCCAGTACAGTTCATGGCTTCAAAGTTCAACATTTTGATTACAGTGAAACACCATTACCCAACCTGGGTATATTAAGGCAACAATAAACTTGTTCTTCTGAACATTCACCCGTCCGGGTACATCAAACCATTACCAACCTGGGTATATTATGGCAACAATAAATTTCTTTTTATGAACATTCACCCGTCCGGGTACATCAATAATTTAACTATTTACATACAGAGACCCTGTCCGGGTTATTTAGACTTCTTTGGCTGGCCTCTTACAGGTACCACCTGGTACTCTTCTGGAGCTTGCCAAACATCCGTGATAGGAGGGTCCACCCAGACCTGATGACGTCGTGTGGCCTGTACAGTGACGTCGTGACCCGCTATCTGGGTCTGTGTGGCCACCTCTTTCGTCTCCCTCCGGTCTGGACCCCTATGTCCCGGACTGAACGAACCCCAGGGGGCCTAACAGGCGCCGGGTACGGGCCAGCTATCATTATCATGTCCATAGCTGGGGCTGCTGAGGAGACCACTGAGGGAGGCTGGGGAGATTTACGGCGTGGGGTGGGCACTTGTGCAGAGGCCTGGTTGGGGGAGGCTGAAGGCTCGTAGGGTCTGTCAGTTTCCTGACACTCTGGGGAGTAGGGGTCGCACCTGGTAACATTTAGGGCGTACCATCCATTGTAACCCCAGTGTCGGGTGTAAGTCACCAAGTCTCCTGGCAACAGGTCCCTCCCGGGTGTCCTTCTGGGAGGTGAGCCTCCACGTCCCGCCGGGTTACAAAAACTTATAAATAAAGTCCAGGCTCCTGGATGAAGCCCCAACCACCTTTTAACTTAAAGTTCAGTACTGCACCCTTACGCCGCGGCTCCCTCAGCGTACTTTTATCCTTTCTCATACGTGCCTTCTCTGCCAGGTCCTTGTCCAGGTGACGTTGCCGAAGCTTTTGGGATTCTCGCTGCTCCCTTTGTCGCTCTGCTTCCCGCTCCCGACGTCTCCACTCTTCCTCCTGACGCCGGTTGTAATTCTCCTCCACCAGCAGCTCCATGTCTCCACCATCAAACGCCAGCTTACGATGTCCGGTTTGCGGCAGCTCTCCTGGCGCCCGCCAGTCCTGGCGGCGCTCACCTGTGGCGGAAGCAGCCGGCTCTGGAACAGATGACGGTCGGGGCTCCGGTACAGGCAGGTAGAGCTCTGGTGCCTGCGCGGCCTCCTCCATGAGGACGGGTGTCGCTTCTTCTGCCTCAGCGACGGGGGCAGACAGCGGGATCTGGGGTGCTGGTGCGGCGTTTTCTGCAGGAACGGGTGCCTCCACTGTGATACTGGCAACCGGTTCAGATTGCAAGGACTGGGATGCCCGCACGGCCTCCTGTACTGGAACGGGTGCCTCCACTGAGATACTGTCAACCAGTTCAGATTGCAAGGGCTGGGATGCCCCGGGCCCCTACTGGACCCTCCTAACTACTGGTAACGGGTTGCCTCACCTTCCGGTACAGACACTTCAGGGGGTAAGAGGGATTGGCGCCGCTCCAATTGTAGTTTTAGGGCCCGCCAGCTCGCTTCCATCCTGGCGACCTCCTCCCGGTGCCGGGCCAGGTCTCTCAGGGTATCCTCCGCTTCTTCCAGCGTAGGAGGGTTTCCAGGCCGGGTGCCAAACGGTGGCTCCGTGGCGATCGGGTCGCTTCCGTGGGGGAGAGCTCGGGACTCCTCCATCCCTTCCCACTTCTGCTCAGTCCGTTCGCCATCTCTGCCAAGTCACATGTGTCATTAGCATCAGGAGAGGCGCCATCTTTTGTAGGGAGGCGGGACCTTCGGTTCGTTTCCGCCCACTGAGGAGGATGAGGAGGCGGAACTCCAGAGCTGTGGGCACGATCTTACATTGCAGTAACATTTAGAGTGTGCGGACATCGTTTTCGCGCCACGGAGTGAGTGTACGCCCACGAGAGCACGCCCTTATTCTTCACCTGTGCCTCGTGGCGCAGATATGACGGAAAAATGGCAAATACAGTCTATGATGATTTTTGCAATTCTCAAGCAAAAAAACAGTTCAATTAAGGCACACAGGACTCGCTTATAGCGAGCTTCTGAATCCTGTTCGTGACGCCAAAGTTGAGTCGCACAGAGCCACAGGTTTTGGGGGTACTCGGCACCAAGCCCGTCGACTTCTATGGGGGATGTGACGGGTAGCACAGCTACCGTGTTTCCCGATAGTAAGACCACCCCGATGTAAGACTAGTGGGTTTTAGGGGATCGCAATGTAAGAATACCGAAGTAAGACATACGTAGTAACTTACGTTGGAACAGCGTCCAGGGAGGAGGTCCTCGTCGGCTGCATTCTGCCGCCCTCTCCGTTCTCTGAGCCGGCTGTCAACTGACAGCCGGTAGATGAAAGTGCGCTGGCTGACGTTCGGTGTGCAGTGTGCTAGCGTACTCACTCCAGGTTACAGCCAGTGTAGATAGACGCTAAGTCGCAGTTTTGTAAGCAGGGGCTATGCTCTGTGCTAGACGCCGCTGTGCAAACATTCCTACAAGCCGTGTAGCGCACATGCGTGATATCAAAATATCGTGCGAATTATCGCCGCTTTTCACTAGAAATCGGCAGTGAGGCCGTTACGGTTACCGGTAAGTCCCAGTAGGTTAATGGACAGAAACATCGCAATAAAAAAACACTTCTTCGGTGGGTAATGAGTTGGGTCGGGGAGCAAGGCCAGGGCAGAAAGATGCATGGGGGGAGAAATCTAAGAAAATTAGGGGGGAGCAGAAAAATCTAAGGACATAATGAGGGAAATCTGAGGACATTATGGGGGGAATCTGAGGACATTATGGGGGGAATCTGAGGACATTATGGGGGGAATCTGAGGACATTATGGGGGTAAATCTGACATTTAGTTTCCAATATAAGACATACCCCGAAAGTAAGACATATTGGTACTTTTGGGGGTAAAAAGAATGTAAGACACTGTCTTACTTTCGGGGAAACACGGTATGTCCGTGCCCTGGTCGCTCACTGGAATGTGGGATATTTCCAGGGGATGATAGAATGTTTGTGTAGTTTGTCGTGACGCCACCTGTAGTACCTGGTCAGGGTGAGCAGCGCTGCTGTGCAGGTCCTCTGGCAGGGATGGTGTAGTGCAGCTAGGTGATAAGTCTTGTACAGGTAAGACGGTATCCTTCCAGGGCAGATAGATGTGAGATAGAGTAATGGTGCAAAGTGATGTAGCAGAGTGGACTATGCGACGTAGTAAGAAAGCAGGAAACACTTCAAGTTAAACGTTGCATAATAAAATTTTTAATAATAACATTACAAAAGTGCAAATAGCATTAGTGCCGAAGTTCGTGGAGACTTCTTAGGACTACCCCCACCGGGGTAACTTCACAGTGTCCTTTACTTGTGCTTGTGGAGGACCCGCTCCAAACCTCCAACTGTGATATCGGCGATACCATTCCGATACCGGAAGTCCCATGTAAGTCTATGGGAACAAAATATCGCAACTAAAAAAACACTTTCTTTCCTTGTAAACACAAAATATACACACTTAGAATACATATATATATATATATATATATACATGTCATTGTGACATATATATATATACATATATTTATAGTTTATTCACTTCTACATAGTAAAATAGCCTCTGATTCAATTGCCGGGTAAAGCCGGCATTTGTGAAAAGTCAGAAGCACCCGAGGGTCCAGTCGCCACAGAGATGTTGCATCGCACCCAGCGGTGTGACAACTTACTCTCAGGTAAGGAGGAAACACCCCATTGACTCCAACCACTGCATTCAACAGTACACTATGCCAGCTGAGTGTAGGCGGACCCAATGGGATGGTCTAGCTCAGGCTGGTTAGAACAGGGTGTAGCTAGTTGGATGGGAGGGGTTGAGGCAGCCTTATGCTGCATGTCTTTGTAGTAAGAATTGTTTCCTTTCCTGCTTTCTTACTACGTCGCATACTCCACTCTGCTACATCACTCTGCACCATTGCTCTATCTCACATCTATCTGCCCTGGAAGGATACCGTCTTACCTGTACAAGACTTATCACCTAGCTGCACTACACCATCCCTGCCAGAGGACCTGCACAGCAGCGCTGGACACCCTGACCAGGTACTACAGGTGGCGTCACGACAAACTACACAAACATTCTATCATCCCCTGGAAATATCCCACATTCCAGTGAGCGACCAGGGCACGGACATAGCTGTGCTACCCGTCACATCCCCCATAGAAGTCGACGGGCTTGGTGCCGAGTACCCCCAAAACCTGTGGCTCTGTGCGACTCAACTTTGGCGTCACGAACAGGATTCAGAAGCTCGCTATAAGCGAGTCCTGTGTGCCTTAATTGAACTGTTTTTTTGCTTGAGAATTGCAAAAATCATCATAGACTGTATTTGCCATTTTTCCGTCATATCTGCGCCACGAGGCACAGGTGAAGAATAAGGGCGTGCTCTCGTGGGCGTACACTCACTCCGTGGCGCGAAAACGATGTCCGCACACTCTAAATGTTACTGCAATGTAAGATCGTGCCCCACAGCTCTGGAGTTCCGCCTCCTCATCCTCCTCAGTGGGCGGAAACGAACGCGAAGGTCCCGCCTCCCTACAAAAGATGGCGCCTCTCCTGATGCTAATGACACATGTGACTTGGCAGAGATGGCGAACGGACTGAGCAGAAGTGGGAAGGGATGGAGGAGTCAGAGCTCTCCCCCCACGGAAGCGACCCGATCGCCACGGAGCCACCGTTTGGCACCCGGCCTGGAAACCCTCCTACGCTGGAAGAAGCGGAGATACCCTGAGAGACCTGGCCCGGCACCGGGAGGAGGTCGCCAGGATGGAAGCGAGCTGGCGGGCCCTAAAACTACAATTGGAGCGGCGCCAATCCCTCTTACCCCCTGAAGTGTCTGTACCAGAAGGTGAGGCACCGTTCAGTAGAGGAGGCCGTGCGGCATCCAGCCCTTGCAATCTGACCAGTTGACAGTATCTCAGTGGAGGCACCGTTCCAGTAGAGGAGGCCGTGCGGGCATCCCAGCCCTTGCAATCTGAACCGGTTGACAGTATCTCAGTGGAGGCACCCGTTCCAGTAGAGGAGGCCGTGCGGGCATCCCAGCCCTTGCAATCTGAACCGGTTGCCAGTATCACAGTGGAGGCACCCGTTCCTGCAGAAAACGCCGCACCAGCACCCCAGATCCCGCTGTCTGCCCCCGTCGCTGAGGCAGAAGAAGCGACACCCGTCCTCATGGAGGAGGCCGCGCAGGCACCAGAGCTCTACCTGCCTGTACCGGAGCCCCGACCGTCATCTGTTCCAGAGCCGGCTGCTTCCGCCACAGGTGAGCGCCGCCAGGATGGCGGGCGCCAGGAGAGCTGCCGCAAACCGGACATCGTAAGCTGGCGTTTGATGGTGGAGACATGGAGCTGCTGGTGGAGGAGAATTACAACCGGCGTCAGGAGGAAGAGTGGAGACGTCGGGAGCGGGAAGCAGAGCGACAAAGGGAGCAGAGAGAATCCCAAAAGCTTCGGCAACGTCACCTGGACAAGGACCTGGCAGAGAAGGCACGTATGAGAAAGGATAAAAGTACGCTGAGGGAGCCGCGGCGTAAGGGTGCAGTACGGAACTTTAAGTTAAAAGGTGGTTGGGGCTTCATCCAGGAGCCTGGACTTTATTTAGAAGTTTTTGTAACCCGGCGGGACGTGGAGGCTCACCTCCCAGAAGGACACCCGGGGAGGGACCTGTTGCCAGGAGACTTGGTGACTTACACCCGACACTGGGGTTACAATGGATGGTACGCCCTAAATGTTACCAGGTGCGACCCCTACTCCCCAGAGTGTCAGGAAACTGACAGACCCTACGAGCCTTCAGCCTCCCCCAACCAGGCCTCTGCACAAGTGCCCACCCCACGCCGTAAATCTCCCCAGCCTCCCTCAGTGGTCTCCTCAGCAGCCCCAGCTATGGACATGATAATGATAGCTGGCCCGTACCCGGCGCCTGTTAGGCCCCCTGGGGTTCGTTCAGTCCGGGACATAGGGGTCCAGACCCGGAGGGAGACGAAAGAGGTGGCCACACAGACCCAGATAGCGGGTCACGACGTCACTGTACAGGCCACACGACGTCATCAGGTCTGGGTGGACCCTCCTGTCACGGATGTTTGGCAAGCTCCAGAAGAGTACCAGGTGGTACCTGTAAGAGGCCAGCCAAAGAAGTCTAAATAACCCGGACAGGGTCTCTGTATGTAAATAGTTAAATTATTGATGTACCCGGACGGGTGAATGTTCATAAAAAGAAGTTTATTGTTGCCATAATATACCCAGGTTGGGTAATGGTTTGATGTACCCGGACGGGTGAATGTTCAGAAGAACAAGTTTATTGTTGCCTTAATATACCCAGGTTGGGTAATGGTGTTTCACTGTAATCAAAATGTTGAACTTTGAAGCCATGAACTGTACTGGCTCACAAACTTTTCTGTAAATAGTTGGCACTTCGGTGCTCCATCTTGGTTTTACAAAAAACTTAACTGTGCACTATTTTCAACTACCTCAGAAACTAAAAACCCGTTTGGTGTGGCCGAAAGTGAGGTCTGCTCAAGGAAAGTCTTGCAGCCCACCCAAGACCACAGTTGGAGGTTTGGAGCGGGTCCTCCACAAGCAAAAGTAAAGGACACTGTGAAGTTACCCCGGTGGGGGTAGTCCTAAGAAGTCTCCACGAACTTCGGCACTAATGCTATTTGCACTTTTGTAATGTTATTATTAAAAATTTTATTATGCAACGTTTAACTTGAAGTGTTTCCTGCTTTCTTACTACGTCGCATAGTCCACTCTGCTACATCACTTTGCACCATTGCTCTATCTCACATCTATCTGCCCTGGAAGGATAGCGTGTTACCTGTAGAAGACTTTTCACCTACCTGCACTACACCATCCCTTCCAGAGGACCTGCACAGCAGCGCTGGACACCCTGACCAGGTACTACAGGTGGCGTCACGACAAACTACACGAACATTCTATCATCCCCTGGAAATATCCCACATTCCAGTGATGCCCAGGTCACGGACCGAGCTGTGCTACTCGTGACATCCCCCATAGAAGTCGACGTGATCGGTGCCGAGTACCCCCAAAACCCCTGTCTCTGTGCGAGTCAACTTCCCTCACTGTGCTGGCACTTTACATTTACAATGCCTCTGGGTTTTTTTTTTGGGGGGGTGGGGAACATTCAGACTTTTGCTATGGGGCCCCATGATTTATATGTACCCCCTGCTGCTGAGGCATGGTATTTAAGGCTGTTAAGGAGCCAACATACATGGACCTTGCCAGCAGCGTCGGACTGGAGTACCTTGGGCCCACCAGAGAAAATATATTCTTGCGGCCCAACATCATACTTCCCAACCTTTGAATAAGGGAAAGAGGGACAAAGGCTGTGGCACGCTGTGCATGCTGCAGAAAATTTTAGGCCATGCCACGTTGCACCACAGACTGTCCAGGAGTTGGTGGATGCTTCAGTCCAGGTGTGGGAGGAGATCCCTCACGAGACCATCCGTCGCGCTCATCAGGAGCATGGGCAGAAGTTGTAGGGAGGTCATACAGCATACCTCCCAAATTTGGAAGACAGGAAAGAGGATTAAAGGCTGCGGCGCGTGTTGCGCGCCGCTGAAAATTTTAGGCCACGCCCCGACAACACCCATTTCACAGCTAATCACACCCATATCCTCGCCCCAAGCGTAACCATTTAGCACTGCTGATCACACTGACTGGTAATGAGGGCACAGTGGCTGGTACTGAGGAAAAGAAAGAAAGAGCAGCGAGAGAGAAAGAACAAACAGAGAAAGAAAGAGAGGAAAGAAAGAAAAGAGAGAAAGAAAGAACATAGAGAAAAAAGAACAGAGAGCAAGAAGGAAAGAACAAAGAGCAAGAAAGAAAGACTAGAGAGAGAGCCATAGGCGTAGCTAGGGTTTTGGTTTAGTGGGGGCAAAACTTCTGAGTGGGCCCATCATCAGAGAACCTCAGCAAATGACTGCGCTGTTGGCCAAAATAATCTATATATAAAAAGACCAATATTGATATTACCGCCATATGGTCTGTGTTAAATAATACGAGTCCTACAGAACATATAGATTACAGCACAGGTACAGATAATGACTTACCGCTGATGTTCTTTCTAATGGAATTGTTCACTTTTCATGTCTTTTCCATCTGGCCCACACCGACATGACGACTTCTCCAGCCAGGACTCGACTGCACCCCCATTAAAAAAAAAATCAAAAAAAAATCACCTCCCGGCTCCTGTGCTGCTCACTGTTCTCCCTCTCAGCGTCTGACAGCGGGCGCCGGCAGGTGATGTTATTGCGCCCGCTGTCATACGCTGAGAGGGGGATTATGGGAGAGAAGGAGCGCTCGCTCCTTCTCTCTCTATGCGGTCAGCTTTATCGGCTGGATGCCGATACAGCTGACCCTCCGATGACGGGTGGGGGGCCCACTGCTGGCACCGGGCCCCCCCAACGCCTGTTCAGGCCCCATAGCTTCCGGGCGGCAGAGCAGGGAGAGCGATTCTCCCTGCTCTGCCGCAGAATGTAACTGTATCGTAGCTCCGGGTGGGCCCCCTCAGAGCGCGGGCCCCGGGGCCACCGCCCCCTCTGCCCCGCGACCTATCCTTTCAAATCAGGGCCCACCACGTAGGAGCTGGGGCCCACCGTAGGTTTCTCCGGTGTCCCGGTGCCTCAGTCCGACCCTGCTTGCCAGCCTGATAATACCAGGCCACAGCAGTCTGCATATCTTGGCTGGTTAACAAAAATAGGGGATCCCCTCGAAAAAAATTTGGCGTGGGGTCCCCCCTATTTTTGTTAACCAGCCAGATGAAGCAGACTGCTGAGGCCTGGTAATTCAGGCTGGTAAGGATCCAATATCCATGGACCTTGCCAGCCTGATAATACCAGGCCACAGCAGTCTGCTTAGCTTGGCTGGTTAACAAAAATAGGGGATCCCCTCGAAAAAAAAACGGCGTAGGGGTCCCCCTATTTTTGTTAACCAGCCAAGTAAAATGCAGACTGCTGCGGCCTGGTATTAAAAGACTGTCAAGGCCCATGGATTTTGGCCCTCAACAGCCTGATAATACCAGGCTACAGCAGCCCCACATTTGGCGCATCAAAAGATGTGCCAATTGTGGCACTTTACCCGGCTCTTCCCACTGCCCTGTAGCGGTGGCAAGTGGGGTAATAAGGGGTTAATGTCACCGTTGATTGCACGGTGACAATAAGCCCGGTTAATAATGGAGAGGTGTCAATAAGACACCGATCCATTATTAATCCCAAAGTTTTAAAATGTATAAAAAAAAAGACACAGCAAGAATAAAGTATTTTAATGAAATAAAAGAGACAACACAGTTTTCATTTATTTTATTATACTCTCATTCCTGCGACGCCATCGATCTCCTGTAAAAAAAGGAAAAAAAAAAACCAACAGTATACCACCTGTCCGACGCAGTCCATAGTAACGACTGTCCCACGGCGATCCAGCTCTGCTACATCGGAATGACAGGCAGAGGCTGTCATCCCGGCGCAGCACAGCTGATTACCTGCTTCCCCGGCGGTGACGTCATCGGACTGACTGCTTTACGGCCGGGATTACCCAGCAGTCACTGCAGTTATCGCGAGAAACTGCATGTGACTGCCGGGGAAAGATGATGGCGGCCATCAACCAGTCCAGGCCGTGACCACCGGAGATCTTCTGCCAGGTAAGTGCCGCTGATTCCTGACAGACCCGACCGACGGACACTCACAGTGACAGTGACAAATCCGATTCCGGTATACGATATATGGAAAATATCGAAACTAAGTATCGAAAGTCCGATAGAGCTAATATCGGCCGATACCCGATATTTGCGGTATCGTATCGCTCAACACTACTCAACACTAGTCATGAGACCCGCTGATCACTCAAACCAAGGGACAGAATCGCTAAGCTTCTGTCTCTTGGATTAAACAGAGCTGTGTTTAGACCTACAGCCTTCCTATTGAGCTCATACATCGCTCTGTTCGTGCTCTTGACACTTTGTCTTACTGTTGTGACAAAGTCACTGGCAAAGTGCTGGAGGGGAGATATGTTTCATTGATGCTATAAGCTTCAGTGATTTGAAACTCAGAAATATGCTCCAGTACACTATGTGTTGAGAGGGGTTAAACTACTATTTTAGGGTCTGGGTTTTTGTGGACAACCATAGTGCGGTTGGGAGGTTGTCCACCTTATCTCAGCCCCATGGTGTTGATAAGGTGGACAACTTCCCACCCTCTCTATGGTTGTTCGCAGAATCTTAAAATGGCTGTTTAACCCCTCTCAACACATAGTGTGCTGGAGCAAAGCTATGGGTTTCAAATCACTGAAGCTAATAGCCTCAATGAAACATATCTCCCCTCCAGCACTTTGCCAGTGACTTGGTCACAATGTCTATACATATAATACATGAGGAAAGTGTGCCTCCAATAAGTTGGACCTAAGGAAAATTTTTCTTTTTTAAAAAATAACTACTGTTTTTTTTTTTTTTTTTAAAGTATCATCCAATTTTCTTTTCTGCACAATTTTCTAATGAATTGACATCTATTTTCTTTCAATTCATTATGTATTCATATTTTTATAGTACTAGTAGACATTGTAAATTATATGTTTCTATTCCCTTCTCTCCCTTTTATCTGATCAAGTGTGTCATATTACTTAACGTGTGAAGGAAAAAACTCCTTCAAACTATAATAAACACATGTGACAAAGTATTCCAGCTTTATATTGTCTCAGTTACATATGTATACACTTTACTCAGCGTTCTTCTACACTCTGGGGCTAGGACACGTCATGACGTTTCATAGGATCCCTGAATTGTCATAAACTAATATGAACACTCAAAAATTATAATTTGTTGTTTTGTTTTAATTTTTTTATTTCACATTTACGCACACTATTGAAATATTGTTTTCTTTATGAAAACATCCAAAACGGTGGAGATGGACCACCCAATTAATGGGCCATCTAAAATTAAGACTCCACCCCCCGAACCTCCCTATAACAATCCATCAGCTCAGAGCAGGCTTCTATGGTCAGGCTTGGCTCCATTCACTCTGTTTAGCAGGGGCTTCCCATTTTTTTGTCCTTTAACCTTTATATATAGAGATTTGATTTTTCTATTGGGGCGTAAATGTAGCATCTGCATAATATATGCTGACTGGTGGAGCAGGTTGGTGGTAAATCTAAACAAGCGTGGGTCAGGACCATACAATTAGTAACAAATAATGGGATTCAAAAACACATTCAGGGATGGCCAGAGTCAGGCAGGCCAAGGTCAAACATGAACGGGCAAACAGGTTATTGATGGAGAATAGTTAAAAGAAAAATTTGGTCAAAACATTACTTTACTAATAAGCACGCCAGAGTAGTATAGGAGCACAAACAAAAAGGAATAAGGTATTAAAATATATTCAGACTACGGGTAGAAAACATCAATAAATTGTCAGATGTCAAATCTGTATCACCTATCGCCAATGATTATGACAACATTATAAGGGAAAGAGTGCCATGTTGTGCTTTGTATTCCACTACCTCTAGTTTTTTGATAACAGGGAAAATGTGTCAAATTCCTTCGGATACTGAAATAAACGGCAAAGTGCATAAAATAAGAATTCATTAAGGAATGAGTATTTATTGGATTGGGGGATCATCAACTATACAAAACAAATTACTCGTTCGGCTTACAGTTGAAGGAAGTCTTCTTTGTTCAGATGGCTCTTTCGACTCTTGTTTACCTGTAACCAGATGGTCAGTCTTGAGTTGCTCATTGTTTGTACTAAAATATTTTAGCATTAATAGCCAGACAGATGGAGCCCCAAACATTCTGTTTCTGGATCTGAAACTGCAGATGTCATATCCAGTCCACCATATCATTATATATCTAGATCAGACAAAAAAAAAAAAAATGTCTTCAAACATTCACCGTTGAGCTAGACCAGATCCTTTTATGTCCTGTGTACAGGTGCTTCTCACAAAATTAGAATACAAAAAGTGAAACTCATATTATATAGAGTCATTACGAACAGAGTGATCTATTTCAAGTGTTTATTTCTGTTAATGTAGATGATTAAGGCTTACAGAGTGCTGTACCCAAGTATATTAATGGTAAGTTGAGTGGAAGGAAAAAGTGTGGTAGAAAAAGGTGCACAAGCAACCAGAATAACTGCAGCCTTGAAAGGATTGTTAAAAATAGGCCATTTAAAAATTTGGGGGAGATTCACAAGGAGTGGACTGCTGATGGAGTCATTGCTTCAAGAGCCACCACACACAGACGTATCCAGGACATGGGCTACACGTGTCGTATTCCTTGTGTCAAGCCACACATGATCAATAGACAACACCAGAAGCGTCTTACCTGGGCCAAAGAGAAAAAGAACTAGACTGTTGCTCAGTGGTCCAAGGTGTTGTTTTCAGATGAAAGTAAATTTTGCATTTCATTTGGAAATGAAGGTCCCAGAGTCTGGAGGAAGAGTGGAGAGGCACACAATCCAAGCTGCTTGAGGTCTAGTGTGAAGTTTCCACAATGAGAGCCATGTCATCTGCTGGTGTATATCTATTGTATTTTATCAAGATCAAAGTCAGCGCAGCCATCACCAGTAAATTTTAGATCACTTCATGCTTCCCTTTGCAGGCAAGCTTTTTGGAGATGGAAATTTCATTCTCCAGCAGTACTTGGCACCTGTCCACACTGCCAAAGTACTGTACCAATACCTGGTTTAAAAACAACAGTATCACTGTGCTTGATTGGCCAGCAAACACGTCTGACCTTAACCCCATAGAGAATCTCTGGAGTATTGTCAAGAGGAAGATGAGAGACACCAGACCAAACAATGAGGGCTGCTATCAAAGCAACCTGTGCTTCAATAACACCTCAGCAGTGCCACAGGCTGATCGCCTCCATGCCACGCCGCATTGATGCAGTAATTGATGCAAAAGGAGCCCCGTTCAAGTATTGAGTGCATTTACTGAACATACATTTCAGTAGGCCAACATTTCGGATTTTAAAATCATTTTTTAAGCTGGTGTTATAAAGTATTCTAATTTACTGAGATAATGACTTTTGGGTTTTCATTGGCTGTAAGCCATAATCATCATCATTAACAGAAATAAACACGTGAAATAGATCACTCTGTTTGTAATGACTCTATATAATATATGAGTTTCACTTTTTGTATTTAACAACTGACAAATTAACTTTTTGATGATATTCTAATTTAGCGAGAAGCACTTTCATACCCAATTTATGTTGCTTCTATTCTTTGAGAGCTCCAAGTCTCTAGAAAGCTCTACCCCTAAGAGGTTTTCAGGTTATATACTGTATGTAGTCCTGACCCCAGTGAAAACTTCTTTGGATTAGATTCTTCTAGAGAAGTGTTGCTTTCAAAGAAAAAGAGAGACCTTCATTGGATATTAGGGGAATTTCTCATCTTAAAATTTGTCTATGTACAGTCATGGCCAAAAGTTTTGAGAATGACACAAATATTAATTTTTACAAAGTCTACTGCTTCACTTTTTCTAATGGCAATTTGCATATACTCCAGAATGTTACAAAGAATGATCAGCTTAACAGCAATTACTTGCAAAGTCAATATTTGGCTAGAAAATGAACTTTATCCCCCAAAACACATTTCAAAATCATTGCAGCCCTGCCTTAAAAGGACCAACTAACCTCTTTTCAGTGATTGCTCCATTAACACAGGTGTGGGTGTTGATGAGGACATGGCTGGAGATCAATCTGTCATGATTAAGTAAGAATGAGACCACTGGGCACTTTAAAAGGAGGCTGGTGCTTGGCATCATTGTTTCTCTTCTGTTAACCATGGTTATCTCTAAAGAAACACGTGCAGTCATCATTGCAATGCACAAAAATGGCCTAACAGGGAAGAGTATCGCAGCTAGAAAGATTGCACCTCAGTCAACAATCTATCGCATCATCAAGAACTTCAAGGAGAGAGGTTCCATTGTTGCCAAAAAGGCTCCAGGGCCCCCAAGAAAGACCAGCAAGCGCCAGGACCGTCTCTTAAAAGTGTTTCAGCTGCGGAATTGGGCTACCAGCAGTGCAGAGCTTGCTCAGGAATGGCAGCAGGCAGGTGTGAGTACATCTGCACGCACTGTGAGGTGGAGACTCTTGGAGCAAGGCCTGGTCTCAAGGAGGGCAGCAAAGAAGCCACTTCTCTCCAGAAAAACCATAATGGACAGACTGATATTCTGCAAAAGGTACAGGCAGTGGACTGCTGAGGACTGGGGTAAAGTTATTTTCTATGATGAATCCCCTTTTCGATTGTTTGGGACATCAGGAAAACGCCTCATTCGGAGAAGACAAGGTGAGCGCTAAAACCAGTCTTGTCTCATGCCAACTGTTAAGTATCCTGAAACCATTCATGTGTGGGGTTGCTTCTCAGCCAAGGGAATCGGCTCTCTCACAGTCTTGCCTAAAAACACAGCCATGAATAAAGAATGGTACCAGAATGTCCTCCAAGAGCAACTTCTCCCAACCCTCCAAGAGCAGTTTGGCGATCAACAATGCCTTTTCCAGCATGATGGAGCACCTTGCCATAAAGCAAAGGTGATAACTAAATGGCTTAGGGAACAAAACATAGAGATTTTGGGTCCATGGCCTGGAAACTCCCAAGATCTTAATCCCATTGAGAACTTGTGGTCAATCATCAAGAGACGGGTGGACAAACAAAAACCTAAAAATTCTGACAAAATGAAAGCATTGATTGTGCAAGAATGGACTGCTATCAGTCAGGATTTGGTCCAGAAGTTGATTGAGAGCATGCCAGGGAGAATTGCAGAGGTCCTGAAGAAGAAGGGTCAACACTGCAAATATTGACTTGCTGCATTAACTCATTCTAACTGTCAATATAAGCTTTTGTTACTCATATGTTTGCAATTATATTTCTGTCTGTGATAAAAACATCTGTCAAACACACATAAAAACCCTAGAAGGCAGCAGATCATGTGAAAATATAATATTTGTGTCATTCTCAAAACTTTTGGCCATTACTGTATAGCCCTCATTTAGCAAAGCCAGAAAACTGACTTTGTTAGCCATACAACCAAACATTGCACAGTAGTGATGAGCGAGCACTAAAATGCTCAGGTACTGGTTACTCGAGCCAAGCAAATCGTAATGCTCAGGTGCTCAACCCAAGTAACGAGTATAATGGAATTCAAAGAGAAACTCGAGCATTTTTCTGGCGACTCTCCCCGGAGATCTGGAGGTGGTCTAAAAATTGTTAAAAATGATGGAAACAGAGCTGAAATGGCATGTGAACAGCATGGCGAAGACCCCTGGACGCATCTCTGAATCTCAGGTCGCTGCTGGGAACAATGTTGTCAGAGTATTACGCCACTTTTACGGTCTGACAATAAAACATACAAAACCGTAGATAAAATTGATTTGACTGGAAAAAATGTTAAGAAACATTATTTCCAGGATAATGACTTGTATATAAGGCAAAATAAATAAGAGAAAAAATGTCTCCTCCACACCTTGGGCTATGTTCATACGCAGTGTTTTTGCTGCATTTTTGCACGTTTGCATTGTTTTCAGTGGTGAAAAAAACATTCCTTTTGGCCTGTGTTGGGCTGGTGTATGTCATTATATATTTTTTTATTATTATTTTTTTACTGTATAGCAAACTAGTCGATTTTTATGATTTTGTATTTCTGCAATACTGTACTGTGCAGAAACCTTTTTTCTGAAATGAGAGTCACTAAGCAATGTGTGATAGTGTATACCAATAGAGACATGCTGAAGAGCCTTCTGTCAAAGGTAATCAGAAGCTTCTATATACCGTCTTGTAAAATAACACATTTCTAATTTCTGTTTTGATTATAAGAAATAGTCACACTGTTTTCTTGCTTTAAACAGGCAATTTTAAGTGGCTTTTTGATGGATTTTCCTCCAGCTGTAAAGCAGAGTGCAACTAATATAGTGGATGCAGCAGTGGAAATTTACCATAGAATGAGCATTGATCTTCTCCCAACTCCTGCAAAATCCCATTATGTATTTAACTTACGTGACTTGTCAAAATGTGTTCAAGGTACTGTACAATGATGCTAACATTGAAAGTTGTTTTTTTTTTACTGAAAATGCTAAGAAAACTGAAATGTATGTTTTAGTTTTTAATTAAATAGAATTTTTGGATAATAGTCTCTATATAATAGTTAGAATAAAAATTCTGCATTATGTTTTCTTTTCTATGTTTATTATGTGTACATAACTACAAAACCTTAAAGCAATTCTCCACAATTCTTTTCATCATGTCAGTTTTATGCCAGTTCTGTTCTGGTTAATTTTTTAATACTTATATACCTTTTATAAGATTTAATGCACTGTTTTTCTGATACAGAGCTACAGATCACCTGCATAGACGTAGATTTAAACGTTAACATGCTTAATTAGTGTCAAACACCATTAAGACCTCATTCATACACCCACATTTAAACACTGTAGGGTTTGACACACTCTTGGTAGTGGTTTAGATATGCACAGGCTTAATCAAACTTGAAGATTTGTTAAAGTCCATAAGTCTTCCAAAGGAAAACTGAACAAGTGCCTTTCTTTTGCACACAAAGATAGACCTTAAACAAAACAGTTCATATATTCCATGCAGATTTCTACAGACCTAGTCAGGCTTCCATCAAATAAATCACTTGTTTAGTTTCTGGCCCACAGACCCAAGTCTCAGAGATGTTTCCACCTCTATACTCAAACTCTAGCAAGGTCTGAGCAGCACACACAAGATAGTTCTCCCTTGCACACAAAGAAACTTGTGAGCAACTCAGCTGACCTTCTAAATCAGCTGCACCTGTAGGAATGGAGGATGGGAATGACCAATCCCACCCAACTCTACCAGACATTCCTGAAACCTGGACCCATGCTTCCCTATTAAACAAACCTCTCAACACTTATGAGTACTGGAGCTTTCTTTCCAGGTTTCACATCACCGAGGCAGGCATCTCGGTGATCCATATATTTCATGCAGGATTTGTCCAGCTGCAACCTTACAACACATACGTGAGAAAAATGGTACCAATGTCATCAGTGTTTTGCATCGGTGCTTCATCTTTGTGGCCGTTTTTACCATCAGTGTGTCATCAGTAGTGTTGAGCGATATGATAATGCAAATATCGGCTATCGGCCGATATTAGCTCTATCGGCCTTTCGATAATTCGTTTCGATATTTTCGTCATATCAAATACCGTAATCGGATTTGTCACTGTCACTGTCTGTGTCCGTCGGTCGGGTCTGTCACTGTCAGTGTCCGTCGGTCGGGTCTGTCAGGAGTCAGCGGCACTTACCTGGCAGAAGATCTCCGGCGGTCACGTCCTGGACTGCTTCATGGCCGCCATCCTCTTCTCCCCGGCGGTCACATGCAGTTTCTCGCGATAACTGCAGTGACTGCTGGGTAATCCCGGCCGTAAAGCAGTCAGTCCGATGACGTCACCGCCGGGGTAGCAGGTAATCAGCTGTGCTGCGTCGCGATGACAGGCTCTGCCTGTCATTGCGATGTAGCAGAGCTGGATCGTCGTGGGACAATCGTTACTATGGACTGCGTCGGACAGGTGGTATACTGTTGGTTTGTTTTTTTTCTTTTTTTACAGGAGATCGATGGCGTCGCAGGAATGAGAGTACAATAAAAGAAATGAAAACTGTGTTGTCTCTTTTATTTCATTAAAATACTTTTTTCTTGCTTTGTCTTTTTTTTATGCATTTAATAACTTTGGGATTAATAATGGATCGGTGTCTTATTGACGCCTCTCCATTATTAACCGGGCTTATTGTCACCGTGCAATCAACGGTGACATTAACCCCTTATTACCCGCTTGCCACCGCTACAGGGCAAGTGGGAAGAGCCGGGTAAAGTGCCACAATTGGCACATCTTTTGATGCGCCAAATGTGGGGCTGCTGTAGCCTGGTATTATCAGGCTGTTGAGGGCCAAAATCCATGGGCCTTGACAGTCTTTTAATACCAGGCCGCAGCAGTCTGCATTTTACTTGGCTGGTTAACAAAAATAGGGGGACCCCTACGCCGTTTTTTTTTTCGAGGGGATCCCCTATTTTTGTTAACCAGCCAAGCTAAGCAGACTGCTGTGGCCTGGTATTATCAGGCTTGCAAGGTCCATGGATATTGGATCCTTACCAGCCTGAAAAACCAGGCCTCAGCGGTCTGCTTCATCTGGCTAGTTAACAAAAATAGGGGGGACCCACGCCAATTTTTTCGAGGGGATCCCTATTTTTGTTAATCAGCCAAGATATGCAGACTGCTGTGGCCTGGTATTATCAGGCTGGCAAGGTCCATGGATCTTGGCTCCTTAACAGCCTGAAAATCCAGGCCTCAGCGGTCTGCTTCATCTGGCTGGTTAACAAAAATAGGGGGGACCCCACGCCATTTTTTTTCGAGGGGATCCCCTATTTTTGTTAACCAGTTCCCTCTGACGTCACTGATTGTGTCCCTGGCTGACCTGAAGTGAAAGTGGAAAGCAATCAATTAAGCTTTCCACTTCCTCTCCTGTCAGCCAGGAGAGGAACTCATTCATTTGGGGGTTTACTGTGAGGCTGCAGCATTAGCTGCGGTCCCTGCAGTAAACATTAACCCTTTCTGATGGATTACACCGTGGGACCTGACTGTACATCGGATTGGTAAGAATAATTTTGCTTTATTATTTTATTTTTATTACAGGAAATGGTTTTAGCAGGTAAATAAAATATGGTCAAAAGCTGTGTGATTATTTCATTAAACTTATTTTTTATTAAAGTGTGTGTGTTTGATTTTTCTTTCATACAATAGGATTAATAATTGATAGTTGTCTGATTGACAGCTCTCAATTATTAACCTGGCTTAAAGTGACCTTTCAATTGCAAGGTCATTTTAACCCCTTATTAACCCATTCGCCACCGCTACAGGGCAATGGGAATAGACGGGCAAAGTGCCAGAAAGGGCGAATCTAATTATAGATTTGTCTTTTCTGGGGTGTCTGGGGGCAGATTTTAGTAGCCGGGGGGGGGCCAAAAATAATGGTCCCTCTCTGGGCTATTATTATCTGCCCCCACTCACTGGCTTTGTCTGTCTGGTTGCGAAAATAGGGCGGGAGCCCACGCATTTTTTTTCAGCAATTTTACACCTCATATATATATATACATGTCATTGAATTTGTGACACATATATATATATATTTATATTTATAGTTCATACAGTTCTACATAGTATAATAGCCGCTAATTCAATTGCCGGCTTTTGTGAAAATGCAGAACCCGACATGAAATGACACTTGGTTTACATAGAGTTAACCATGTCTTTTCATGTAGTTTGATATCTGATTTGCACAAACAATTACATGAGTGTAAGTGTGCAAAATTTCACACCTGTAGGGGTTAATTAAAGGTGTAAATTCGTAGCAAAAAAGTCCGTTTTTTTTACAACGAATTTACACCTTTAATTAACCCCTACAGGTGTGAAATTTTGCACACATAGACTGATGTAATTGTGTGTGCAAATCAGATTGCAAACGACATGAAAAGACATGGTTAACCCTATGTACACCAAGTGTCATTTCATGTCGGGTGCTTCTGTCTTTTCACAGAAGCCGGCTTTACCCGGCAATTGAATCAGAGGATATTTTACTATGTAGAAGTGTATAAACTATACATATATGTATATATATATGTCACAATGACATGTATATATATATGTATTCTATGTGTGTATATTTAGTGTTTACAAGGAAATAAAGGTTTTTTTTAATTTCGATATTTTGTTCCCATAGACTTACATGGGACTTCCGCTATCGAAATCGGATATCGACGATATTTAGTGCTATCGGCGATACAATTTCGATACAATATTTTTAGATATCGAGCAATATCGCTCAACACTAGTCATCAGTGTTTTTCATGGATATATTAATAAATGACAAAGCTTTCCTGTACTTTGCATTGTTATATACAGACAGCACACAGATGGCACATGGATGTGTGTATGTGTTTTTCACGGACACATAGACTTATATTAGCCCTTTTCATCCATTCTGCCGGAAAAAAAAAATGGACATGTTTCCGTGTGTTTTGCACAGATGCACAGTCCATGAAAAAACACGGACATGTGCACAGCACCATAGACTGTAATGGGTACATGTTGCATGCATGAAAATTACAGATACAACACGCACGTGCAACGCTGACATCTGAATAAGGCCTAATGCAGTTTTCCAGTCATTTTAAATTAACAACCTGCCATTAGGACATGTCATCAATATCTGACGGAAGGGAGTCTGACACCTGGTACTCCCACAATCAGTTGTTACCAGGCCCGACAGTGGTCAAATGTAAACAGTGTTTGGAGCAGAGCATACAAGCTCAATCACACTATTTAGTGGTCTCTCCATGCATAAATAATATAGTGGTGTTCTACTCTCTACACAGTTTACATCTAGCTGTCTATGGAGCTGTTAACTACCAATTTGTAAGGTGTGGGTTTCCCCCACCCCCCCGATTTGTTATTGATAATCTATCCTGAGGATAGTTGTCCAATATCAAAGTAGCAGAAAACCCGTTTTAGGCTAGGATCACACAACTCTATTTTCTCTTATATGAGAGAATCAGAGAATCGGGCCAATTTTGTTCTAAACACTAATCAGACACTGATCTGCGTTTGATCAGGGTGTAATTAGAGTGATCTCACTTTCTCGGATGAAGAGAAGATGGGAAAAAAAAATGTGTGACTCTCTTATTCAATGTACTAGTTTGCCCGTAGTGTGACTCTCTTAGCCACTGTACTAGCCTGCCCATAATGTGACTTTCTTAGCCACTGTACTAGCATGCCCATAATATGACTTTCTTAGCCACTGTACTAGCATGCCCATAATATGACTTTCTTAGCCACTGTACTAGCATGCCCATAATATGACTTTCTTAGCCACTGTACTAGCTTGCCCATAATATGACTTTCTTAGCCACTGTACTAGCCTGCCCATAATATGACTTTCTTAGCCACTGTACTAGCATGCCCATAGTGTGACTCTCTTAGCCACTATACTAGCTTGCCCATAGTATGACTCTCTTAGCCACTGTACTAGCATGCCCATAGTGTGACTCTCTTAGCCACTATACTAGCTTGCCCATAGTATGACTCTCTTAGCCACTGTACTAGCCTGCCCATAGTGTAACTTTCTTAGCCACTGTACTAGCCTGCCCATAATGTGACTTTCTTAGCCACTGTACTAGCATGCCCATAGTGTGACTCTCTTAGCCACTATACTATCTTGCCCATAGTATGACTCTCTTAGCCACTGTACTAGCTTGCTCATAGTGTGGCTCTATTAGCCACTGTACTACCTTGCCCATAGTGTGGCTCTCTTAGCCACTGTAGTAGCTTGCCCATATTGTTGCTCTCTTAGCCACTGTACTAGCATGCCCATATTGTGACTCTATTAGCCACTGTACTAGCTTGCCCGTATTGTTGCTCTCTTAGCCACTGTACTAGCATGCCCATATTGTGACTCTTCTAGCCACTGTACTAGCTTGCCCATAGTGTGGCTCTCTTAGCCACTATGCTAGCTTGATCAATAATTCCCAAAGGAAAAAAAATGTACTAGTCCATATTTTCAAAATTACTGAAATCTTTATTAAATACACAATAAACTGCAATTGACACACGTGTTAAAGAATTTACAACTATAAAAATGCTGTCGTGAGGCACAACAACCCCTAAGTCTACACCACCAAATTATGCGTATAGCTATTTAGTACCATGTAGAAAAGTCCAAAATGACACACATAGTATATTGCACTATTCCCTACAAATTGGTATAACCTATAGCATCATATCTTACATATCATAATAATTATACATAGACTAGAATATTTATATATCATGGTGCAAAATATTTAGCTATATGCATTGATCATAATTGCATCCCTCAACCAATGGCCATTCCACCAACATGCAGGGCAATCCCCTAAATTCATGATGATACATATGTATTTCATATATTATATTGCATCAATATCCCTGCCAACTAAATACCTCATACTCAATTACCTAATGGGAATATATAATTATAACGTTGGCTCCTAAATATCTTGTTCATATCAGGGCACAGATTGTCTACATATCCTATGGTAGTACTGCCAATGTGAGGTGATCATCTGTAGTCATTATATACTCACTATTAACATGCCTAGTGTACAGCAAGCGGTATAGAGTCAGGGACTGTGTGCCTGCCCCAACGCACATTTCGGTCCAGCCTTTTTCACTATACTAGCTTGCCATAGTGTGGCTCTCTTAGCCACTGTAATAGCTTGCCCATAGTGTGGCTCTCTTAGCCACTATACTAGCTTGCCCGTAGTGTGACTCTCTTAGCCCCTCTACTAGCTTGCCCATAGTGTGGTTCTCTTAGCCACTGTACTAGCTTGCCCATAGTGTGGCTCTCTTAGCGACTGTACTGGCTTGCCCATAGTGTGGTTCTCTTAGCCACTGTACTAGCTTGCCCATAGTGTGGCTCTCTTAGCGACTGTACTGGCTTGCCCATAGTGTGGCTCTCTTAGCGACTGTACTGGCTTGCCCATAGTGTGGTTCTCTTAGCCATTGTACTACCTTGCCCATAGTGTGACTCTCTTAGCCACTGAACTAGCTTGCCCATAGTGTGACACTCTTAGTCACTATACTAGCTTGCCCATAGTGTGGTTCTCTTAGCCACTGTACTAGCCTGCCCATAGTGTGACTCTTAGCCACTATACTACCTTGCCCATAGTGTAGCTCTCTTAGCCACTGTACTAGCCTGCCCATAGTGTGACTCTTAGCCACTGTACTAGCTTGCCCATAGTGTGGCTCTCTTAGCCACTATACTACCTTGCCCATAGTGTAGCTCTCTTAGCCACTGTACTAGCTTGCCCATAGTGTGACTCTCTTAGCCACTGTACTAGCTTGCTCATAGTATGGCTCTCTTAGCCACTGTACTAGCTTGCCCATATGCCCATAGTGTGACTCTCTTAGCCACTGTACTAGCTTGCTCATAGTGTGGCTCTCTTAGCCACTGTACTAGCTTGCCCATAGTATGACTCTCTTAGCCACTGTACTAGCCTGCGCATAGTGTAACTTTCTTAGCCACTATACTAGCCTGCCCATAGTGTGACTTTCTTAGCCACTGTACTAGCATGCCCATTGTGTGACACTCTTAGCCACTGTACTAGCCTGCCCATAGTGTGACTCTCTTAGCCTCTGTACTAGCATGCCCATAGTGTGACTCTCTTAGCCACTGTACTAGCCTGCCCATAGTGTGACTTTCTTAGCCACTGTACTAGCTTGCCCATAGTATGGCTTTCTTAGCCACTGTACTAGCATGCCCATAGCGTGACTCTATTAGCCACTGTACTACCTTGCCCATAGTGTGACTCTATTAGCCACTGTACTAGCATGCCCATAGTGTGACTCTATTAGCCACTGTACTAGCTTGCCCATAGTATGACATTCTTAGCCACTGTACTAGCTTGCCCATAGTGTGACTCTCTTAGCTACTGTACTAGCTTGCCCATTTTGTGGCTCTCTTAGCCACTATACTAGCCTGCCCATAGTGTGACTCTCTTAGTCACTGTACTAGCTTGCCCATAGTATGACTCTCTTAGCCACTGTAATAGCCTGCCTATACAGTCATGGCCAAAAGTTTTGAGAATGACACAAATATCAATTTTTACAAAGTCTACTGCTTCACTTTTTCTAATGGCAATTTGCATATACTCCAGAATGTTATAAAGAGTGATCAGCTTAACAGCAATTACTTGCAAAGTCAATATTTGGCTAGAAAATGAACTTTATTCCCTCAAAACACATTTCAACATCATTGCAGCCCAGCCTTAAAAGGACCAGCTAACCTCTTTTCAGTGATTGCTTTATTAATACAGGTGTGGGTGTTGATGAGGAAATGGCTGGAGATCAATCTGTCATGATTAAGTAAGAATGACACCACTGGACACTTTAAAAGGAGGCTGGTGCTTGGCATCATTGTTTCTCTTCTGTTAACCATGGTTATCTCTAAAGAAACACGTGCAGTCATCATTGCAATGCACAAAAAGGGCCTAACAGGGAAGAGTATCGCAGCTAGAAAGATTGCACCTCAGTCAACAATCTATCACATCATCAAGAACTTCAAGGAGAGAGGTTCCATTGTTGCCAAAAAGGCTTCAGGGCGCCCAAGAAAGACCAGCAAGCGCCAGGACCGTCTCTTAAAAGTGTTTCAGCTGCGGGATCGGGCTACCAGAAGTGCAGAGCTTGCTCAGGAATGGTAGCAGGCAGGTGTGAGTGCATCTGCATGCACTGTGAGGCGGAGACTCTTGGAGCAAGGCCTGGTCTCAAGGAGGGCAGCAAAGAAGCCACTTCTCTCCAGAAAAAACATCATGGACAGACTGATATTCTGCAAAAGGTACAGGCAGTGGACTGCTGAGGACTGGGGTAAAGTTATTTTCTCTGATGAATCCCCTTTTCAATTGTTTGGGACATCAGGAAAACGCCTCATTCGGAGAAGACAAGGTGAGCGCTACCACCAGTCTTGTCTCATGCCAACTCTTAAGCATCCTGAAACCATTCATGTGTGAGGTTGCTTCTCAGCCAAGGGAATCGGCTCTCTCACAGTCTTGCCTAAAAACACAGCCATGAATAAAGAATGGTACCAGAATGTCCTCCAAGAGCAACTTCTCCCAACCCTCCAAGAGCAGTTTGGCAATCAACAATGCCTTTCCAGCATGATGGAGCACCTTGCCATAAAGCAAAGGTGATAACTAAATGGCTCAGGGAACAAAACATAGAGATTTTGGGTCCATGGCCTGGAAACTCCCCAGATCTTAATCCCATTGAGAACTTGTGGTCAATCATCAAGAGACGGGTGGACAAACAAAAACCTAAAAATTCTGACAAAATGAAAGCATTGATTGTGCAAGAATGGACTGCTATCAGTCAGGATTTGGTCCAGAAGTTGATTGAGAGCATGCCAGGGAGAATTGCAGAGGTCCTGAAGAAGAAGGGTCAACACTGCAAATATTGACTTGCTGCATTAACTCATTCTAACTGTCAATATAAGCTTTTGTTACTCATATGTTTGCAATTATTATATTTCTGTCTGTGATAAAAACATCTGTCAAATACACATAAAAACCAGAGGGCAGCAGATCATGTGAAAATATAATATTTGTGTCATTCTCAAAACTTTTGGCCATGACTGTAGTGTGGTTCTCTTAGCCACTGTACTAGCTTGCCCATAGTATGCCTCTCTTAGCCACTCTACTAGCTTGCCCATAGTATGCCTCTCTTAGCCACTGTACTAGCATGCCCATAGTGTGACACTCTTAGCCACTGTACTAGCATGCCCATAGTGTGACTCTCTTAGCCACTGTACTAGCTTGCCCATAGTATGACTCTCTTAGCCACTGCACTAGCCTGCCCATAGTGTGGTTCTCTTAGCCCCTGTACTAGCTTGCCCATAGTATGACTCTCTTAGCCACTGTACTAGCCTGCCCATAGTATGACTTTCTTAGCCACTGTACTAGCTTGCCCATAGTATGACTTTCTTAGCCACTGTACTAGCCTGCCCATAGTGTGACTCTATTAGCCACTGTACTAGCTTGCCCATAGTGTGACTCTCTTAGCCACTGTACAAGCTTGCCCATATTGTGGCTCTCTTAGCCACTATACTAGCCTCCCCATAGTGTGACTCTCTTAGCCACTGTACTAGCTTGCCCATAGTGTGGCTCTCTTAGTGACTGTACTGGCTTGCCCATAGTGTGGTTCTCTTAGCCATTGTACTACCTTGCCCATAGTGTGACTCTCTTAGCCACTGAACTAGCTTGCCCATAGTGTGACACTCTTAGTCACTATACTAGCTTGCCCATAGTGTGGTTCTCTTAGCCACTGTACTAGCCTGCCCATAGTGTGACTCTTAGCCACTGTACTAACATACCCATAGTGTGACTCTCTTAGCCACTGTACTAGCTTGCCCATAGTGTGGCTCTCTTAGCCACTGTACTAACTTGCCCATAGTATGCCTCTCTTAGCCACTGTACTAGCTTGCCCATAGTGTGACTCTCTTAGCCACTGTACTAGCATGCCCATAGTGTGACTCTCTTAGCCACTGTACTAGCATGCCCATAGTGTGACTCTCTTAGCCACTGTACTAGCATGCCCATAGTGTGACTCTCTTAGCCACTGTACTAGCTTGCCCATAGTATGACTCTCTTAGCCACTGTACTAGCCTGCCCATAGTGTGGTTCTCTTAGCCACTGTACTAGCTTGCCCATAGTATGACTCTCTTAGCCACTGTACTAGCATGCCCATAGTGTGACTCTCTTAGCCACTGTACTAGCTTGCCCATATTGTTGCTCTCTTAGCCATTGTACTAGCATGCCCATAGTGTGGCTCTCTTAGCCACTGTACTAGCCTGCCCATAGTGTGGTTCTCTTAGCCACTGTACTAACTTGCCCATAGTATGCCTCTCTTAGCCACTGTACTAGCTTGCCCATAGTGTGACTCTCTTAGCCACTTTACTAGCATGCCCATAGTGTGACTTTCTTAGCCACTGTACTAGCATGCCCATAGTGTGACTCTCTTAGCCACTGTACTAGCATGCCCATACTGTGACTCTCTTAGCCACTGTACTAGCTTGCCCATAGTATGACTCTCTTAGCCACTGTACTAGCCTGCCCATAGTATGACTCTCTTAGCCACTGTACTAGCATGCCCATAGTGTGACTCTCTTAGCCACTGTACTAGCTTGCCCATATTGTTGCTCTCTTAGCCACTGTACTAGCATGCCCATAGTGTGGCTCTCTTAGCCACTGTACTAGCCTGCTCATAGTATGACTCTCTTAGCCACTGTACTAGCCTGCCCATAGTGTGACTCTATTACCCACTGTACTAGCCTGCCCATAGTGTGATTCTCTTAGCCACTGTACTAGCTTGCCCATATTGTTGCTCTCTTAGCCACTGTACAAGCATGCCCATAATGTGACTCTCTTAGTCACTGTACTAGCTTGCCCATATTGTTGCTCTCTTTAGCCACTGTACAAGCATGCCCATAGTGTGACTCTCTTAGCCACTGTACTAGCTTGCCCATATTGTCACTCTATTAGCCACTATACTAGCTTGCCCGTATTGTTGCTCTCTTAGCCACTGTACTAGCTTGCCCATAGTGTGGTTCTCTTAGCCCCTGTACTAGCTTGCCCATAGTATGACTCTCTTAGCCACTGTACTAGCCTGCCCATAGTGTGGTTCTCTTAGCCCCTGTACTAGCTTGCCCATAGTATGACTCTCTTAGCCACTGTACTAGCCTGTAGGGTTGAGCATTCCGATACTGCAAATATCGGGTATCGGCCGATATTGGCTGTATCGGAATTCCGAGTTCCGATATTTTCGTCTTATCGGATACCGGAATCGGGATTGTTACTGTCACTGTCAGTGTCCGTCGGTCGGGTCTGTCAGGAGTCAGCGGCACTTACCTGGCAGAAGATCTCCGGCGGTCACGGCCTGGACTGCTTCATGGCCGCCATCTTCTTTCCCCGGCGGTCACATGCAGTTTCTCGCGATAACTGCAGTGACTGCTGGGTAATCCCGGCCGTAAAGCAGTCAGTCCGATGACGTCACCGCCGGGGAAGCAGGTAATCAGCTGTGCTGCGTCGCGATGACAGGCTCTGCCTGTCATTGCGATGTAGCAGAGTTGGATCGTCGTGGGACTGTCGTTACTATGGACTGCGTCGGACAGGTGGTATACTGTTGGTTTGTTTTTTTTCTTTTTTTACAGGAGATCGATGGCGTCGCAGGAATGAGAGAGTAATAAAAAAAATGAAAACTGTGTTGTCTCTTTTATTTCATTAAAAGACTTTTTTCTTGCTTTGTCTTTTTTTTAAACATTTAATAACTTTGGGATTAATAATGGATCGGTGTCTTATTGACGCCTCTCCATTATTAACCGGGCTTATTGTCACCGTGCAATCAACGGTGACATTAACCCCTTATTACCCCGCTTGCCACCGCTACAGGGCAAGTGGGAAGAGCCGGGTAAAGTGCCACAATTGGCACATCTTTTGATGCGCCAAATGTGGGGCTGCTGTAGCCTGGTATTATCAGGCTGTTGAGGGCCAAAATCCATGGGCCTTGACAGTCTTTTAATACCAGGCCGCAGCAGTCTGCATTTTACTTGGCTGGTTAACAAAAATAGGGGGGATCCCCACGCCGTTTTTTTTTTCGAGGGGATCCCCTATTTTTGTTAACCAGCCAAGCTAAGCAGACTGCTGTGGCCTGGTATTATCAGGTTGGCAAGGTCCATGGATATTGGATCCTTACCAGCCTGAAAAACCAGGCCTCAGCGGTCTGCTTCATCTGGCTGGTTAACAAAAATAGGGGGGACCCCACGCCAATTTTTTTCGAGGGGATCCCCTATTTTTGTTAATCAGCCAAGATATGCAGACTGCTGTGGCCTGGTATTATCAGGCTGGCAAGGTCCATGGATCTTGGCTCCTTAACAGCCTGAAAATCCAGGCCTCAGCGGTCTGCTTCATCTGGCTGGTTAACAAAAATAGGGGGGACCCCACGCCAATTTTTTTCGAGGGGATCCCCTATTTTTGTTAATCAGCCAAGATATGCAGACTGCTGTGGCCTGGTATTATCAGGCTGGCAAGGTCCATGGATCTTGGCTCCTTAACAGCCTGAAAATCCAGGCCTCAGCGGTCTGCTTCATCTGGCTGGTTAACAAAATAGGGGGGGACCCCACGCCATTTTTTTTTCGAAGGGAACCCCTATTTTTGTTAATCAGTTCCCTCTGACGTCACTGATGGTGTCCCTGGCTGACCTGAAGTGAAAGTGGAAAGCAATCAATTAAGCTTTCCACTTAAGGGCCCGTCTCACATAGCGATATCGCTACCGAGATCGCTGCTGAGTCACTAGTTTTGTGACGCAGCAGCGAGCTCACTAGCGATATCGCTGTGTGTGACATTCAGCGACGATCAGCCCCCCTGCCGGGTATCGCTGATCGTCGCTGAAATGTCAGGACCTTTTTTTGATCGCTGGTTTCCCGCTGACAGGCACACATCGCTGCGTGTGACAGGCGGGAGACCAGCGATCCGCTGGTAACCAAGGTACACAGCGGGTTTCCAGGCGCGGGGCTGTGCCTAGAAACCCGCTGTGTACCTTGGATACCAGCGCCCTGATGCAGGGAGCTGGTATCCAAGGTACACAGCGGGTTTCCAAGCGCTGCGCGGTGCCTGGAAACCCGCTGTGTACCTTTGTTACCAGCGGATCGCTGGTCTCCCGCCTGTCACACGCAGCGATGCGTGCCTGTCAGAGGGAAACCAGCGATCAAAAAAAGGTCCTGACATTTCTGCGACGATCAGCGATACCCGGCAGGGGGGCTGATCGTCGCTGAATGTCACACACAGCGATATCGCTGGTGAGCTCGCTGCTGCGTCACAAAACTAGTGACTCAGCAGCGATCTCGGTAGCGATATCGCTATGTGAGACGGGCCCTTAAGCGATGTTACCCGCAGTGTCGCTGTCCCAGATCGCTGCCTGAGCTGCCTGTTTGGCAGCTCAGCAGCGATCATGTAGCGATACACCAGCGATCCTGACAAGTGCATATCGTTGTCGGGATCGCTGGTGTATCGTTATGTGACACCCAGCCTTTACTCTCCTGTCAGGCAGGAGAGGAACTCATTCATTTGGGGTTTACTGTGAGGCTGCAGCATTAGCTGCGGTCCCTGCAGTAAACATTAACCCTTTCTGAAGGATTACACCGTGGGACCTGACTGTGCATGGGATAGGTAAGAATAATTTTTCTTTTTTATTTTATTTTTATTACAGGAAATGGTTTTTGCAGTAAAATAAAAGATGGTCAAAAACATGTGTCTTTATTTCATTAAAATGATTTTTAATTAAAGTGTGTGTGTTTTATTTTTATTTCATGCAATAGGATTAATAATTGATAGTTGTCTAATTGACAGCTCTCAATTATTAACCTGGCTTAAGGTCACCTTTCAATAGCAAGGTGGCTTTAACCCCATATTAACCCATTCGCCACCGCTACAGGGCAATGGGAATAGACGGGCAAAGTGCCAGAAAGGGCGAATCTAATTATAGATTTGTCTTTCCTGGGGTGTCTGGGGGCAGATGTTAGTAGCCGGGGGGGGGGCAAAAATAATGGTCCCTCTCTGGGCTATTATTATCTGCCCCCACTCACTGGCTTTGTCTGTCTGGTTGCGAAAATAGGGCGGGAGCCCACGCATTTTTTTTCAGCAATTTTACACCTCATATATATATATACATGTCATTGAATTTGTGACACATATATATATATATTTATATTTGTAGTTCATACACTTCTACATAGTATAATAGCCGCTAATTCAATTGCCGGCTTTTGTGAAAATGCAGAACCCGACATGAAATGACACTTGGTGTACATAGGGTTAACCATGTCTTTTCATGTCCTTTGCTATCTAATTTGCACAAACAATTAAATCAGTCTATGTGTGCAAAATTTCACACCTGTAGGGGTTAATTAAAGGTGTAAATTCGTAGCAAAAAAGTCTGTTTTTTTTACAACGAATTTACACCTTTAATTAACCCCTACAGGTGTGAAATTTTGCACACATAGTCTGATTTAATTGTTTGTGCAAATCAGATAGCAAACGACATGAAAAGACATGGTTAACCCTATGTACACCAAGTGTCATTTCATGTCGGGTGCTTCTGTCTTTTCACTGAAGCCGGCTTTACCCGGCAATTAAATCAGAGGATATTTTACTATGTAGAAGTGTATAAACTATACATATATGTATATATATATGTCACAATGACATGTATATATATATATATGTATTCTATGTGTGTATATTTAGTGTTTACAAGGAAAGAATGGGTTTTTTTAGTTACGATATTTTGTTCCCATAGACTTACATGGGACTTCCGGTATCGGTATCGGGTATCGCCGATATTTTAGTGATATCGGCGGTACCATTCCGATTCCGATACTTTAGGATATCGGAAAGTATCGCTCAACTCTACTAGCCTGCCCATAGTGTGACTTTCTTAGCCACTGTACTAGCTTGCCCATAGTATGACTTTCTTAGCCACTGTACTAGCCTGACCATAGTGTGACTCTCTTAGCCACTGTACTAGCTTGCCCGTATTGTTGCTCTCTTAGCCACTGTACTAGCTTGCCCATAGTATGCTTCTCTTAGCCACTCTACTAGCTTGCCCATAGTATGCCTCTCTTAGCCACTGTACTAGCATGCCCATAGTGTGACACTCTTAGCCACTGTACTAGCATGCCCATAGTGTGACTCTCTTAGCCACTGTACTAGCTTGCCCATAGTATGACTTTCTTAGCCACTGCACTAGCCTGCCCATAGTGTGGTTCTCTTAGCCCCTGTACTAGCTTGCCCATAGTATGACTCTCTTAGCCACTGTACTAGCCTGCCCATAGTATGACTTTCTTAGCCACTGTACTAGCTTGCCCATAGTATGACTTTCTTAGCCACTGTACTAGCCTGCCCATAGTGTGACTCTCTTAGCGACTGTACTGGCTTGCCCATAGTGTGGTTCTCTTAGCCATTGTACTACCTTGCCCATAGTGTGACTCTCTTAGCCACTGAACTAGCTTGCCCATAGTGTGACACTCTTAGTCACTATACTAGCTTGCCCATAGTGTGGTTCTCTTAGCCACTGTACTAGCCTGCCCATAGTGTGACTCTTAGCCACTGTACTAACATACCCATAGTGTGACTCTCTTAGCCACTATACTAGCTTGCCCATAGTGTGGCTCTCTTAGCCACTGTACTACCTTGCCCATAGTGTAGCTCTCTTAGCCACTGTACTAGCCTGCCCATAGTGTGACTCTTAGCCACTGTACTAGCTTGCCGATAGTGTGACTCTCTTAGCCACTGTACTAGCTTGCCCATAGTGTGACTCTCTTAGCCACTGTACTAGCTTGCTCATAGTGTGGCTCTCTTAGCCACTGTACTAGCTTGCCCATAGTATGACTCTCTTAGCCACTGTACTAGCCTGCCCATAGTGTAACTTTCTTAGCCACTGTACTAGCCTGCCCATAGTGTGACTTTATTAGCCACTGTACTAGCATGCCCATTGTGTGACTCTCTTAGCCACTGTACTAGCATGCCCATAGTGTGACTCTCTCAGCCACTGTATTAGCCTGCCCATAGTGTGACTTTCTTAGCCACTGTACTAGCCTGCCCATAGTGTGACTCTCTTAGCCACTGTACTAGCTTGCCCATAGTATGACTTTCTTAGCCACTGTACTAGCATGCCCATAGTGTGACTCTATTAGCCACTGTACTACCTTGCCCATAGTGTGACTCTATTAGCCACTATACTAGCATGCCCATAGTGTGACTCTATTAGCCACTGTACTAGCTTGCCCATAGTATGACTTTCTTAGCCACTGTACTAGCTTGCCCATAGTGTGACTCTCTTAGCTACTGTACTAGCTTGCCCATATTGTGGCTCTCTTAGCCACTATACTAGCCTACCCATAGTGTGACTCTCTTAGTCACTGTACTAGCTTGCCCATAGTATGACTCTCTTAGCCACTGTAATAGCCTGCCTATAGTGTGGTTCTCTTAGCCACTGTACTAGCTTGCCCATAGTATGCCTCTCTTAGCCACTCTACTAGCTTGCCCACAGTATGCCTCTCTTAGCCACTGTACTAGCTTGCCCATAGTGTGGCTCTCTTAGCGACTGTACTGGCTTGCCCATAGTGTGGTTCTCTTAGCCATTGTACTACCTTGCCCATAGTGTGACTCTCTTAGCCACTGAACTAGCTTGCCCATAGTGTGACACTCTTAGTCACTATACTAGCTTGCCCATAGTGTGGTTCTCTTAGCCACTGTACTAGCCTGCCCATAGTGTGACTCTTAGCCACTGTACTAACATACCCATAGTGTGACTCTCTTAGCCACTGTACTAGCTTGCCCATAGTGTGACTCTCTTAGCCACTGAACTAGCTTGCCCAAAGTGTGACACTCTTAGTCACTATACTAGCTTGCCCATAGTGTGGTTCTCTTAGCCACTGTACTAGCCTGCCCATAGTGTGACTCTTAGCCACTGTACTAACATACCCATAGTGTGACTCTCTTAGCCACTGTACTAGCTTGCCCATATTGTGGCTCTCTTAGCCACTATACTAGCCTGCCCATAGTGTGACTCTCTTAGCCACTGTACTAGCTTGCCCATAGTATGACTCTCTTAGCCACTGTACTAGCCTGCCCATAGTGTGGTTCTCTTAGCCACTGTACTAACTTGCCCATAGTATGCCTCTCTTAGCCACTGTACTAGGTTGCCCATAGTGTGACTCTCTTAGCCACTGTACTAGCATGCCCATAGTGTGACTCTCTTAGCCACTGTACTAGCATGCCCATAGTGTGACTCTCTTAGCCACTGTACTAGCATGCCCATAGTGTGACTCTCTTAGCCACTGTACTAGCTTGCCCATAGTATGACTCTCTTAGCTACTGTACTAGCCTGCCCATAGTGTGGTTCTCTTAGCCACTGTACTAGCTTGCCCATAGTATGACTCTCTTAGCCACTGTACTAGCATGCCCATAGTGTGACTCTCTTAGCCACTGTACTAGCTTGCCCATATTGTTGCTCTCTTAGCCATTGTACTAGCATGCCCATAGTGTGGCTCTCTTAGCCACTGTACTAGCCTGCCCATAGTGTGGTTCTCTTAGCCACTGTACTAACTTGCCCATAGTATGCCTCTCTTAGCCACTGTACTAGCTTGCCCATAGTGTGACTCTCTTAGCCACTTTACTAGCATGCCCATAGTGTGACTCTCTTAGCCACTGTACTAGCATGCCCATAGTGTGACTCTCTTAGCCACTGTACTAGCATGCCCATAGTGTGACTCTCTTAGCCACTGTACTAGCTTGCCCATAGTATGACTCTCTTAGCCACTGTACTAGCCTGCCCATAGTATGACTCTCTTAGCCACTGTACTAGCATGCCCATAGTGTGACTCTCTTAGCCACTGTACTAGCTTGCCCATATTGTTGCTCTCTTAGCCACTGTACTAGCATGCCCATAGTGTGGCTCTCTTAGCCACTGTACTAGCCTGCTCATAGTATGACTCTCTTAACCACTGTACTAGCCTGCCCATAGTGTGACTCTATTACCCACTGTACTAGCCTGCCCATAGTGTGATTCTCTTAGCCACTGTACTAGCTTGCCCATATTGTTGCTCTCTTAGCCACTGTACAAGCATGCCCATAGTGTAACTCTCTTAGCCACTGTACTAGCTTGCCCATATTGTTGCTCTCTTAGCCACTGTACAAGCATGCCCATAGTGTGACTCTCTTAGCCACTGTACTAGCTTGCCCATATTGTCACTCTATTAGCCACTATACTAGCTTGCCCGTATTGTTGCTCTCTTAGCCACTGTACTAGCTTGCCCATAGTGTGGTTCTCTTAGCCCCTGTACTAGCTTGCCCATAGTATGACTCTCTTAGCCACTGTACTAGCCTGCCCATAGTGTGGTTCTCTTAGCCCCTGTACTAGCTTGCCCATAGTATGACTCTCTTAGCCACTGTACTAGCCTGCCCATAGTGTGACTTTCTTAGCCACTGTACTAGCTTGCCCATAGTATGACTTTCTTAGCCACTGTACTAGCTTGCCCATAGTATGACTCTCTTAGCCACTGTACTAGCTTGCCCGTATTGTTGCTCTCTTAGCCACTGTACTAGCTTGCCCATATTGTTGCTCTCTTAGCCACTGTACTAGCATGCCCATATTGTGACTCTATTAGCCACTGTACTAGCTTGCCCGTAATGTTTCTCTCTTAGCTACTGTACTAGCATGCCCATATTGTGACTCTATTAGCCACTGTACTAGCTTGTTTTAAGTAGCACATGTAATAAACAGATGGTTTTATCATCTGTCATCTGTAACGTATGGAACATGAGTGGCTGTAGCAGGACAATATTATGGTCTTCTATTTACTTGGCTGAATATAATAATAATAATCTTTATTTATTTAGCGCCAACATATTCCGCAGCGCTTTGGCTGAATTTAAGAATTCTATAATATGTATAGTATATCTAACCATTCCAAGCAATAATGAAATTCATAGCATTCGGTTTATATAGCTAGAAATATGAAAATGAGTCATATGTTTGCATTTTTGATAAATAAGAAATAGTTAATATGCAATGTTAGTCCACAGCTCCAGGCATAATCTGCCATACCATGAACCTTAGTTCTTCTAACAGCTTAGTGGAAAAGTTATAAGCATACAGCTGCATGAGATTTACATATGTACTGTCATGGACAAAAGTTTTGAGAATGTCACAAATATTAATTTTTACAAAGTCTACTGCTTTACTTTTTCTAATGGCAATTTGCATATACTCCAGAATGTTATAAAGAGTGATCAGCTTAACAGCAATTACTTGCTAAGTCAATATTTGGCTAGAAAATGAACTTTATCCCCCAAAACACATTTCAACATCATTGCAGCCCTGCCTTAAAAGGACCAGCTAACCTCTTTTCAGTGATTGCTCCATTAACACAGGTGTGGGTGTTGATGAGGACATGGCTGGAGATCAATCTGTCATGATTAAGTAAGAATGACACCACTGGACACTTTAAAAGGAGGCTGGTGCTTGGCATCATTGTTTCTCTTCTGTTAACCATGGTTATCTCTAAAGAAACACGTGCAGTCATCATTGCAATGCACAAAAATGGCCTAACAGGGAAGAGTATCGCAGCTGGAAAGATTGCACCTCAGTCAACAATCTATCGCATCATCAAGAGCTTCAAGGAGAGAGGTTCCATTGTTGCCAAAAAGGCTCCAGGGCGCCCAAGAAAGACCAGCAAGCGCCAGGACCATCTCTTAAAAGTGTTTCAGCTGCGGGATCGGGATACCAGCAGTGCAGAGCTTGCTCAGGAATGGCAGCAGGCAGGTGTGAGTGCATCTGCACGCACTGTGAGGCGGAGACTCTTGGAGCAAGGCCTGGTCTCAAGTAGGGCAGCAAATAAGCCACTTCTCTCCAGAAAAACCATCATGGACAGACTGATATTCTGCAAAAGGTACAGGCAGTGGACTGCTGAGGACTGGGGTAAAGTTATTTTCTATGATGAATCCCCTTTTCGATTGTTTGGGACATCAGGAAAACGCCTCATTCGGAGAAGACAAGGTGAGCGCTACCACCAGTCTTGTCTCATGCCAACTGTTAAGCATCCTGAAACCATTCATGTGTGGGGTTGCTTCTCAGCCAAGGGAATCGGTTCTCTCACAGTCTTGCCTAAAAACACAGCCATGAATAAAGAATGGTACCAGAATGTCCTCCAAGAGCAACTTCTCCCAACCCTCCAAGAGCAGTTTGGCGATCAACAATGCCTTTTCCAGCATGATGGAGCACCTTGCCATAAAGCAAAGGTGATAACTAAACGGCTCAGGGAACAAAACATAGAGATTTTGGGTCCATGGCCTGGAAACTCCCCAGATCTTAATCCCATTGAGAACTTGTGGTCAATCATCAAGAGACGGGTGGACAAACAAAAACCTAAAAATTCTGACAAAATGAAAGCATTGATTGTGCAAGAATGGACTGCTATCAGTCAGGATTTGGTCCAGAAGTTGATTGAGAGCATGCCAGGGAGAATTGCAGAGGTCCTGAAGAAGAAGGGTCAACACTGCAAATATTGACTTGCTGCATTAACTCATTCTAACTGTCAATATAAGCTTTTGTTACTCATATGTTTGCAATTATATTTCTGTCTGTGATAAAAACATCTGTCAAACACACATAAAAACCCTAGAGGGCAGCAGATCATGTGAAAATATAATATTTGTGTCATTCTCAAAACTTTTGGCCATGACTGTTCTGACTCCATTATTGAAAGTAAGCTAAGTATCCGTAACCTGCATCATGTGAAAGATGTACATTAGAAATACTCTTTTGCTATTTATTTATTTATAGTCTTCTTATTAATTGCTGCTTGTTTTGTAGTGATTTATGTAATCTCATATTTCACAGGCATTCTTCAGTGTGATCCTGGATCAGTACGTGATCAGTCTCAGATTTTCAGATTGTTTTGTCATGAATGTCAAAGAGTCTTCCATGATCGTCTAATCAACAGTGAAGACAAACAGTATTTCCATACAATGCTCTCTGAGATGGCCAGTGAGTTTTTCATCACACTTTCATAGTTTATTTTATCGTCACTGTTTAAAAAAACTTACCATACGAAAATCAATAGTAAAAGCGAATATAAGAAACTTTGATATAAGAAAGATGTGAATCTTCGTACCGTGTTAGCCAGTAGATAGGAAAATATTTAGAGTTGAGAGTCCTCAGTGGTTGATACCTTTTAATGGCTAACTGAAAAGATGGTAACAAATTGCAAGCTTTCCAGACTACTCAGGTCTCTTCATCATCTTTTCAGTTAGTCATTAAAAGGTATCAACCACTGAGGACTCTCAATTCTAAATATTTTTCTATAAGAAACTTTGTAAAACATCTTGTCAGAGACATCTGCTTCCTTATCCGCTTATGAGCCCAATCTTCTCTCCCCTTCCTGAAATTACCATCCACTGTGACAAAGATGGATTTGAGCTGATGTTTTTAAAAGAACGACTGCCAGCACCATGAGGTGTGAATATACACCTCCTTTTCCACTCAGTGGAGAGGTGATGGTGAAGGAGGAATGAGGAGCAGAGTGAGAAGTCAAGCAGAGGAGAAAAAGACTGGCAGATTGTGCTGCATTTAGTAAGAGTGATTTAACTTATCCCAGAGCTGGATTCACAGCAACATAGCTCAGATTTGCTGTATTATTTCATCCATGCTGCTATTTCTAAATGTGCTAAACTAGGAAGGATGTAGAAATCCCTCTGTTTCTGTGTTCTGTGTATGGGAGACATCGTAGCAGCTAATCTCCACCCACTAATTCATAGAGGACTGAAAAGAACAGATATAGCCTTTCCCACAGAATGGGGAAACTGGGGAAAAGGCAGAATATAAGTCAGAAATGGACACACCCTGTTAAAAGGCCAGGTTTTGTCATGTAAAAAACAAAACCAAGAAGACTAATTTCAGAGCTTTTTACTCGTTTAACCCCTTCATGACCTGAGCTTTTCTTGATTTTGCTCTTTCATTTTTTGCTACCCTTTTTCTCAGAGCCATAACTTTTTTATTTTTCCGTCAATATGGCCATGTTAGGGCTTGTTTTTGTGGGACGAGTTGTACTTTGGAAAAACACCATTGGTTTTACCATGTCATGTACTAGAAAATAGGAAAAAAATTCCTAATGCGGCGAAATTGCAAAAAAAGTGCAATCCCACACTTGTTTTTTGTTTGGCTTTTTTAATAGGTTCACTAAATGCTAAAACTGACCTGCCATTATGATTCTCCCGGTCATTACGAGTTCATAGACACCAAACATGTCTAGTTTCTTTTTTATCTAAGTGGTGAAAAATAATTGTAAACTTTGTTAAAAGTAAAAAATTGCGCCATCTCCTTTTTTCATGATATTGGGTTGGGTGAGGGCTTATTTTTTGCGTGCCGAGCTGACGTTTTTAACGATACAATTTTGGTGCAGATACAATCTTTTGATCGCCCGTTATTGCAAAAAAACATAATTCTGGCATTTTTACTTTTTTCTCGCTATGCTGTTTAGCGATCGGGTTAATCCTTTTTTTATTGATAGATTGGGCGATTCTGAACGCGGCGATGCCAAATACCGTACTTTGCGGATTATAAGACGCTCCAGATTATAAGATGCACCCCAAATTTTGAGGAGAAAAATAGGAAAAACTTTTTTTTAATAAAATGGTGGTGCTTCTTATAATCCACTAGATGGTGGCCCGATTCTAACGCATCGGGTATTCTAGAATATGTATGTAGTTTATTTATGCATGGCTCCGCTCCCACCCTCCCATCCTTGTATGCATGGCTCCGCTCCCACCCTCCCATCCTATATACATGGCTCCGCTCCCACCCTCCCATCGTATATACATGGCTCCGCTCCCACCCTCCAATCCTATATACATGGCTCCACTACCACCCTCCAATCCTTATATGCATGGCTCCGCTCCCACCCTCCCATCCTATATACATGGCTCCGATCCCACCCTCCCATCCTGTATACATGGCTCCGCTCCACCCTCCCATCCTGTATACATGGCTCCACTCCCACCCTCCCATCCAATATACATGGCTCCGCTCCCACCCTCCCATCCTATATACATGGCTCCGCTCCCACCCTCCTATCCTATATACATGGCTCCGCTCCCACCCTCCCATCGTATGTACATGGCTCCGCTCCCACCCTCCCATCCTATATACATGGCTCCGCTCCCACCGTCCCATCTTATATACATGGCTCCGCTCCTACCCTCCCATCCTATATGCATGGCTCCGCTCCCACCCTCCCATCCTGTATACATGGCTCTGCTCCCACCCTCCCATCCTGTATACATGGCTCCGCTCCACCCTCCCATCCTTGTATATATGTCTCCGCTCCCACCCTCCCATCCTTGTATGCATGGCTCCGCTCCCCCCTCCCATCCTGTATACATGGCTCTGCTCCCACCCTCCCATCCTGTATACATGGCTCTGCTCCACCCTCCCATCCTTGTATATATGGCTCCGCTCCCACCCTCCCATCATTGTATGCATGGCTCCGCTCCCCCCTCCCATCCTTGTATGCACAGCTCCGCTCCCCCCTCCCATCCTTGTATGCACAGCTCCGCTCCACCCTCCCATCCTTGTATGCATGGCTCTGCTCCCACCCTCCCATCCTGTATACATTGCTCCGCTCCCCCCTCCCATCCTTGTATGCATGGCTCCTCTCCCCCCTCCCATCCTTGTATGCATGGCTGTGCTCCCCTGTCCTCCCCCATCATACTTACCCTCCTCGCTCCATCGCTGCATCTCTATGCCGGTGCGTCAGCTTCTTCCTCTGTGGTGTGGTCACGTGGTACCGCTCATTATGGTCATGAATATGGACGCCACGCCTATGGGAGTGGAGTCGCGTCCATATTCATAACCTTAATGAGCGGTACTACGTGACCGCTCAGCACAGGATAGAAGCAGACGCAGCGTACAGGAATGCAGCGACTGAAGGTGAGTATGTACTGGAGATGACCCGCGGCTACCGTCGGGAGATCAGCGGCTAGTGCCATTGATCTCCCGACGATAGCGGTGGTGTTCCTGTCGCTGATTGGTCACATCCAATCACTTCCGGCCTGGCGCGACCAATCATCGACGCAGGATTTCCGTTACAGACGGAAGTGAAAAGTTAGACAATTATATAGTAGATGTGTCTTATTGCTTACCTGGGGTGGTAGCTGAGGTGAAGATCTCATTTCCCGAGATCTTGGTGCCGAGATCTCCATCTGCGCATGCATTTTCCCGGAGTCCACCGCATAGGAAACCATGGAACTGCGGGGGCTCTGGCCTTTCACAAAATGTCGGCAGAGCCCCCGTAGCACCAGACAAGCACAGCCCCGGACACCAGCAGCGGCATGACGCACATCTGAACACCCTCTCATCCCAGCCTGTGGACCCTGGGACCCTGCTCCACTGTGGCCGGTAAGGTATATCCGCATTATAACACGCACCTCCATTTTCCCCCCCAAATTTGGGGGAAAAAAGTGCGTTATATAATCTGAAAAATATGGTATGTGTATGTTTGATTTTTTTTTATTGTATTATTTTGAATGGGACGAAAGGGGGTAATTTGAACTTTTATATTTTTAATTTTTTTTATACTTTTAAAAACATTTTTTTTTACTTTATGGGAGACTAGAAGCTGCCACAACCCGATCAGCTCTGCCACCTAGAAGCAATGATCAGATCGCCTCTATATAGCAGAATTACTCACTTGCTATGAGCGCCGTCCACTGGGTGGCGCTCACAGCAAGCCGGAACTGACAACCATAGAGGTCTCAAGGAGACCTCTGGTTGTCATGCCAATGAACCGGTGACCCGCGATCACGTGACGAGGGTCACCGGTGGGCAGGTTTCCGGCCCGATGGCCGGAAGCACGAGTTAAATGCCGCTGTCAGCGTTTGACAGCGGCATTTAACGGGTTAATCGCCACGGGTGGATCGCAATTCCACCTGCAGCTTTTCCGGGCACATGTCACCTGTTCAAAACAGCTTAGGGGTGTTAGAGGAAAATCTTTTTTTTCTTAGCCTAGCCTTTATCTTTTACTGAAAACTGTATATTCACATGGCTGAAAATCAATGGCATTTTCTGCAGCATGTGCATAGATGTGTGCAAGATCTGTTCAGGTGAATAGGACAGTCGCAAAAATCTTTTTAGATACCTAATACCTGAAAGTGCTTATACCAGAAAATTAGCGTAAAACACTTTGAATAGTTAAAATAAATGTGTGCAAAGTTCCACAAAAAGTTTACGACCTTTGACGTTTTCACTCCAATTTCAAGTAGCTCCAACAAAATGGGTGGAATTGGGGAGTAGCTGAGGTGGGACTGGGCATGGTCCCCTTTTGAGAAAGCACTGACTCAAAACGCGCGTCAGGGGGTCTGTTGGAGACACACAGACTTAGCCGCTTGATATGGGTAAGCGTCACTCATAAGATGTACTATGCACTTTATGACTGCTGACATACTGCACAAAGAAACCTTTTTCTTTACTCACTATTATTTGTATTGATGCAGATGCCTATGTGCTCACATTGACCTACCTTGGCTACTTTTTAGTCTGTTGTTGTTTCTCATTACCGACAGTTTATCCTCATTTCATCTTTATCTTTTGGGCCTTTATTGTTGGCAATATTTATTGAACTAATAAAGATTTGTTAATTTTTAAGATGTGGCTCATACTCCTTTCTTCTTGTGTGTGTAATATACGGTTGGTATCTTGCAGAATTGTGATTGGACTACGGTACATTTTTGCTGTAGTTCACAACAGCTAAGAGATTAAGAGATGTGTAGCTCTGAATCTGGCCATCTTAAGCCCCCCCGTCACACTAAGCGAGATCGCTATCGAGATCGCTGAAGCGTCACCGATTCTGTGACGCAACAGCAACCGAGCCAGCGATCTCGCTTAGTGTGACACGCAGCGACGATCAACCCCCCTGTTGGGTATTGCTGATCGTCGTTGATTGTCCTGGACCATTTTTTCATTGTTTGTCTCCCGCTGGCCAGCGCGCATCGCTGCGTGTGACAGCGGGAGACCAACGATCAGCGAGCTGGGAGCTGGCATCCAATGTACATATCGGGTAACTAAGCGCTGCGCTGCACCTAGTTACCCGATATGTACCCTGGTTACCGGCTCCCAGCCTCTGCTATAGAGCGCCGAGAGCCGGTATCTAGGGTACATATCGGGTAACTAGGTGCCGCGCGGTGCTTAGTTACCCGATATGTACATTGGATACCGGCTCTCAGCGCTCTACAGCAGAAGCTGAGAGCCGGTATCTAGGGTACATATCGGTTAACTAGGTGCCGCACGGCGCTTAGTTACCACATGTGTACATTGGATACCAGCGTGCTTGCTGGTCCTGATCACTGGTGAGTATGCTCATGTGACAGCTCACCAGCGATCAGCTAATGATTTCCAAGCGATCCCATCTACGTCGTATCGTTAGTGGGATCGCTGGGACATTGAAGAGTGTGACGGGACGCTTACTCCAGGGCAATCTTCCTCAATCCTGGGGTACAAAACAGCTCTCTTGATTTATTGGGGCCTTTGTATTTAAAATAGGTACAGTACAGACCAAAAGTTTGGACACACCTTCTCATTCAAAGATTTTTCTGTATTTTCATGACTATGAAAATTGTAGAATCACACTGAAGGCATCAAAACTATGAATTAACACATGTGGAATTATACATTACACTTTACAAAAAAGTGTGAAACAACTGAAAATATGTCTAATATTCTAGGTTCTTCAAAGTAGCCACCTATTGCTTTGATTACTGCTTTGCACACAGAAAAGGTGAACGGATGGATTCTACATGCCTGGTTCCCACCGTGAAGCATGGAGGAGGAGGTGTGATGATGTGGGGTGCTTTGCTGGTGACACTGTTGGGGATTTATTCAAAATTGAAGCGGTGAGCGGTCCAGCTCACCCCAAACCATCTCGATTGGGTTCAGGTCTGGTGACTGTGGAGGCCAGGTCATCTGGCTTAACACCCCAACACTCTCCTTTTTGGTCAAATAGCCCTTACACAGTCCGGAGGTGTGTTTGGGGTCATTGTCCTGTTGAAAAATAAATGATGGTCCAACTAAACGCAAACCGGATGGAATAGCATGCTGCTGCAAGATGCTGTGGTAGCCATGCTGGTTCAGTATGCCTTCAATTTTGAATAAATCCCCAACAGTGTCACCAGTAAAGCACCCCCACACCATCGCACCACCTCCTCCATGCTTCACGGTGGGAACTAGGCATGTAGAGTCCATCCGTTCACCTTTTCTGCGTGCAAAGCAGTAATCAAAGCAAAAGGTGGCTACTTTGAAGAACCTAGAATGTAAAACATATTTTCAGTTGTTTCACACTTTTTTGTAAAGTGTAATGTATAATTCCACATGTGTTACGTCATAGTTTTGATGCCTTCAGTGTGATTCTACAATTTTCATAGTCATGAAAATACAGAACAATCTTTGAATGAAAAGGTGTGTCCAAACTTTTGGTCTGTACTGTACATTAATTGAATTAATTTCAAAGGAAAACCTTAAAACTGTGAAGAAAAAAGCCATTTATGAAGTGCGAGAAAGCAGCCTATCATGAACCAAAGGATTGTTAACTTACTATTGTTGCATTTTTTGCAGGTAAACATTTTGGAGTTCAGATTGATCCAGAATACTTTGTCACAAAGCCAATAATTTTTGGTGATTTCATTAAGGTAAAACAGATTGTCTTCATGTCGGCAGTGATCACGTACACTTTGCAGTGAAATGCACAGTAAGAAAACATCCATCCGGGGCTGTTCTGTAGACGCACTACGTATGTTTACACAGTGCCCCTATAGTGACAGCATGACAGGCCTTTGGGTCGCCTGGCTTGCATGCAATCACCTAAATGTCAGCAATGGCAAGCTAATAATCACATATGTCTAGGGGAATTGCATCACTCTGTAAAATGTGCCAATAAAACATGGAATTATCATTCTTTGATTCACTTAAAGTATTGCCAAACAGAGGACATCACGTTCAAAGATTTCTAGGCAAAAGTCATTCATAAATATCTGTCTATGAATCTACAAGGTTATAAACTGTATCTTATGTGTGTCCAAATGCTAATATATGTGCAGCCTACACAAACATTTGGCACCCATTGTCAGATGACTCGTTCTGTTAAAAGTAATGTATCATCAGACAATTACATATCATTTAAAGGGAACCTGTCTCCATAAAAATGTATTGTAATCTGCAGATATCGTGCTATAGAGCAGGAGGAGCGGAGTAAAGTCATATATATGTTTTATAATAAAAAAGATTCAGTTAAACCGGGGGGCTTAATCACTTAATCCTCTGTTCTCTCTGGGATTTCCGGTCCTGTGGGTTGTCCTATCAGTGACTGACAGCTACCTCTGTGTGCACACTTATTCAAAGAATGCTGTCAGTCAGTCACTGATAGGACCGCCCACTGGACTGGAAATCCCAGAAAGAGCAAAGGATTAAATGTATAAAACTCAGGTAATACTCAGTCTTTTCTCACAAAACTATATAGCAATAAACAAATTTTTTTAAATTTTTTTTGCTATTTTTTGTTTTATTACTTTTCTCATAAAAAATCTAGACATGCTTTGTTTTTCACACCAATAGAGCTGACACTTTCTATTTTCTGTAGCCCACTCATCAGCTTGACTGTGTAGACTGGAAAAGAATAAATGATATCATCGTAACTTTTCCGGTTCCAGTAATGACGACTTTATAATAAAACTATATGCACAGATAAGGCTCTGGATGCATCTCCCCTTCACTCACTGGTCTCTCTCGGGGTATGGGCACAAGATGAAGGCTGCTTCAGATTTTGCTACAGAAATGGCGCATTTCCCATGCGCAACACTTGTACTGGCATTTGAAGCCAATTTTCTAAGTGTAAAATTCAAATTTAACATTTTTCTAATAGTTTATTACATTTCTCTCCCATTTGTCTTCCATTCATTCCAGGAAGGGTAGAAATCATTGTGAATTGTTCATATAGGCAAAACAGGAAAGCTGGTGTAGCAGTGTAGCTCCTTTGAGTGTCTTTGCGGCAGAAGGAAACAATACAAGTTTTGTCAGTTTCCGTCAGCCCTATGGACATTTAATGCTCCATTCCAAAGGTCTCCTTGAAGAGGTTGTCCGGTCTTAAGCTACAAGCGTACAGTCACTCTATGTGATTGCAGACTTGTGAATCTGCACATTGCGTGCACTGCTCCCTGTAAGGATTCTCTGGTGCCAGCGTATGTCACCACTAGACTGTTTTCAGCTTCATTCAATACAGTTGAATTCACTGAGGCCGTCAATTATAGTCAAAATGTGGCCGGGAGTATGCATATCAGCAAGTCTACAGTCACACAGAGTAGCTGCAGACTTGTAGTCATGCTGTGAGAAGGAACAGAGATCTTGGGACCCCATTTTCAGTGATTGGCATTGGTTCCAGCGAACTATCCAGTGGATAGATGACAAATGTATGTTGTGGGAAAACGCATGTAAATGCAAGAGATCACTGTTTTCTCAGCTGCAGATCTAGCAGTTCTCTGAATGCTGAGCTCTGTATAAACCCGCCCACACCACTGATTGGCAAGTGACGCGTCGCTTGAGGCAAGATCTCTGCCTTTATATTGTGGTGCTGTCAGATTGTGGCAAAAACCTGGTGACAGATTCCTTTGAAATTCACAATAACTATGAAAAACATACCTATATTTATTAATGTTATGAAAATTAATTTATCTGAAACAATTGAACATATTTTATGTGCTATTATTTCTCTGATAAATTTGTCCTGTTTTCAACTATGAAGATTGTCATACTCTGTGATTTTAGGTTGGAGCAGACAAGGCTGACAGGGTTTACGAGGATCTGACGGATATGGAGAAGATTAGATTGGTGTTGCAGGACTATCTTGATGACTATAACATGACTAACACTAAGGATGTCAAGCTGGTATTTTTCCAGGATGCAATAGAGCATGTTTCCAGGTACAGGCTGTACATAGTGCTGTATGGAAATCCCTTGCAGATAAATCAGGAAAACACAATACATACACACATTAACAACACTGAGATTTCTTATGCAAATGTCTACATTCATGTTGATCTGGGGAACATATTCATTCATAAAGTGCATATTGTAATTATACCTACTATACCAATATCACTTCTGGTCAGTAGCTCAAGTCCACCAGAAAGGGAGCTGTTCTCATAGAGCAAGAGGGGACTCCCTTCTAGGATCCCCATATTCTCAAATACGACATATGGACAAGAGTTATCTCATGACAAGCACAACCCTTTAACACCTAACTCTATACCATTCGTGGTACCTTAGATTAAGAAGTTTGTAGTGTACTTTTGGTTTATGAATTGGGTAATTCTTCAGATGAATAGGCAACATATACAGTAGATCCCTATAGGTTGCAAAAAAAAACACTTTTGCTATAGCTATGATTTTTTAAAAAATTCATACACAGATGCAAACAAATTGTGAATTTATTGGTGAAACATGAATATAGCTTTATAACTGCTTTTTAAATTACCATGTTTAGTTCTAAAGTTTCCTATATGTAATTATTATTCTGAAAAAAAACCATTTATCTTGCTAAATAGGTTGTTGTTATATTCAAAAACCCTCTCTTTTCAACATTTCATATATGAACACTTCATATAAGATAGATAACAAAATGTATATTTCTCTTTGTTCATAGGATTGCTCGAATGATCCGCCAGGAAAGGGGAAATGCTCTATTGGTGGGAGTTGGTGGAACAGGCAAACAGTCTCTTACTAGACTTGCAGCCCATATATGTGGTTATAAGTGCTTCCAAATTGAGCTAAGTCGGGGCTACAATTATGACTCTTTCCATGAAGACCTAAGGAAATTGTACAAAATGGCTGGAGTGGAAGACAAGGACATGGTTTTTCTTTTTACTGACACACAGGTAAAACAGAGTTCAATAAATTCACCTGTCTGTGTTTTGTTTTACAACCAATCATGACTTGGAAGGATTTCAGTGCTCTGCACACTTGGTCTAGGACAGCAACATGTCAAGCCATCTAGCACAAACTCCCTGATCATTATAACACATCACATCAATGCTAGGGGCTCTATCAGAAAGCGTTTCCCCTATTTTCAGTGGCCCCATTGGGTCTTAATTCCAAACCCCCGAGAAAACGGGACTTTGGATGTATGTGTCAACAGGGCCATTGACTATAATGGTGGAGACTATGTCACTGCGCTCTCTGTCATACATCACTTTTGACCGTGTACTCCTATTGGAGGCGGACAGAAAGACGTAGTCTACTGCATCTTGCTGTCCGCCTTAATTAGGCGTATACGGTAGAAAATTATGCACTACAGAGTACACAGTGACTCCGTCAGCACCGTTTTGGTCAATGGTCCTATCTTTGCATACACCCAAATCCCGTTTGGTGGGGTGTTTGGACATTAGTCCCGACGGATCCACTGAATGTAAGAGGAAACACTGTTTCAAAGAGCCCTAAGAATCAGCCATCTAGCTACACATGAATATGAATGGTCAAATGTTTCATAATACATTACATAAATAGTTTGAATTAGGAAAAAATCCTTCTTTAAATGAGGCTTCCAGTTTATTCAAAAATTAGGTCAAAGGGATGGAAATTGCATAAAGCAATTAAAGTCACTAATTCTCTGATAAATCCATCTATCCTGCTTTGGTGCTCCCCACTGGTCCGTACTTCTCTTGCCCAAATACCCATGTGACCGCTCAGCCATATGGCCGCCATTACAGTCTCCAAAGGGCTTGTTTCTGAGTTTCACAAGATTACCGAGTAACAATTTGCTTACTTATGTAGTGAACACAACTTTATTTATCTGTACACCAGTATTTCTGAATTCTATAGATTGTTGTGGAGGAGTTTCTGGAAGACATCAACAACATGCTGAATTCTGGTGAAGTGCCTAATTTATTTGAGAAGGACGAGCTAGAGTTTGTATTGGCTGCAACGAGACCTAAAGCTAAAGAAGCTGGTATACCTGAAGGAAACAGAGATGAGGTACACCTATAGGATGTATATGCTTTCTTCATAGCACACCAGTAATTGTAATTTTATTGGAACATTCTGGATATAGATCTCTTCCCAACACACATACTCTGTGTACCACTTTATGGTCTCTACATACAACATCATACCATTATATTCTCCTGTGAAAGCAATAATTTTAGACAGGGTAGTGATTGACAGCATACAAAAATTATGTAACTCTCTAAAATGTAACCTTTATTAATAGATTTAAAAACCAAAACAGGAAAATACATACCAAACTATAGATAACAAGATACTGTGATATCTTAAATAAATATAATAAATAGCTATTACCACATAAAAATTATTTTCATATGTGAATATAACAAAATCAAGCCCTGCTAATGTGGAATATACTGTACTGTATCTTTCCCTAGATAGCCCTGGAATAAAGCCCTACCTAACCGCGGAGGTTGGCACCCTAAAGTAAATGCAAAAGGTGACCACACTCAGGGACAGCTGACACTAGCCATAATTAATACTAATCAAGCAAGATAATCTAGAAACCTAAAAACTCAGAGCAGTAGATAAGTAAGGGCCTATCAAGTGAGGCTCACACCATATGATTTAGACCATTGTACAAGGGCATAAATAAACAGCAAGAAATCTAAATAACAAATTTACTCATCTGCATTTCTCACTGAACAGTATGTAGCCTCAACGCATTTACCCTCCATCATATAGTTCCTCAGGACGTGAAAAGTGTGGCATCACAAAACTGACGTCCATGATGTGCTGTGGCCAGGTTGCAGGTCTCTCATTGATATCACTTATCCTATTTAAAATGAACCTGTCAGCTGAATTGTGCACAGTAGCCTACAGACAGTGTCAGGTCGGCGCTGTTATACTGATTAAAATGATACCTGGGTTGATGAAATCCGTCTTGTGGTTGTTGTTTAATCTTTATTTTCAGTTTTGAGTTAATGATATGCTCGTGCTCTTGTGCGGCCTGTGGTGGGGGCTTCATGTGGTGATCTGATTACATATTCATGTGTATGGCTTCTAACAGGCCACTGATCCCTCAGTGTCCTGCCCCCTAGTTTACATAATGAATATTATATATATATCTTGGAAAGAAAAAAACCCTTCTGCAGAGGGATTTTTTTTTAGTAACTTCAGGATTACATCAAACAAATGTGTATATAATTCATTACATATGCGATCAGGCTGCAGAAGTTTTTTTTTTCCAAGATATATATATATTATATAATCTTCATTATGTAAACTAGGGGGCAGGTCACTGAAGGATTAATGACCTATCATAAGCCATACTAATCATAGCACCACATGAAGCCCCCCCACATGCCACCCCGGAAAACGAGCATAGCATTAACTCAAAACTGAAAATAAAGATTAAACAGCAACCACAAGACGGATTTCATCAACCAAGATATCATTTTATTCAGTATAACGGCACCAACCTGACACTGTAGGTTACTATGCACAATCCTGCTGACCGGTTCCCTTTAAATCTAACTCCCCAATAAAAAATGTAGCTAACAGATAAACATAGGGAGGAGACCATAATGTTAAAGAGGACATTTGCCAGTTTGAGCATTTTAAACTGACCACATTATGGAATAGTAGTTGCAGAGCTGAATTAAACATATAATTTTTCTTAAATTTATCATCTCGGTTTCAGAGATACTAGCTTGTTAAGTTTAGGTTATGATTGATGATATAATCAACTGGACATTAGAAAGTCTTCTCTGGGGGCATGTGCATGCTCCCTGCATGGAAAAAAAGAACATGCCATGCTCTCTGCAGAACTGTAAAGCAGAGCTGAGTGTAATTACAAATACTTCCAGATCTCCTCTCAAAACAGTCAGTGCAAGAGGAGGGAGAATACAGCAAAGCTGAGTGTGATTACACAAATGTCTGCAACTGCAGATCTCCTCACACAGCTCTATCAGTTCATCTCCTCCCCCTACTAATTTTCTTATGAGAGGAGATTCATAAGTGTTTGTAATCACACTCAACTCTGCTGTACTCCCTGTCACCAACTGACTGCAGTGAGGAGATTTGGAATTGTTTGTAATCACACTCAGCTCTGCTATGTACCCCACTCCCATACTGAAACTCAGCTCTGATCTATATATTGCATAGTAAGTGCAGACACCGGAGCTAAGAGCAGGGTTTCTGTCTATCATTAGATGCCTCACAGGAGATGACCTTCTGAGGGATGTTCTCTTTTCCCCCTGCATGACTGCTTATGGTTGGTCTAGAATCTAGTCTATAGACTCTAGATCATTCAGGAGACAGTACATGCACCCAGAGAGCAATCTGTGCTAATTCCCCCTTGGATTTATCATAACTTAGAACTTAAACTTTACAAGCTAATATCTCCACAACGAAGATGAGAAATTAAAAACAAAAAAATTGTTTTGCAGCATAATTCCCAAAAGTTAATTCCTAATTCTGTCTTATTTGGTTGTATTACTATTATATTTTTTATGACTGGATTACATATCACTTTCTCATTATCTGCGAGCTTGTTCTGATGCATCCAGCGCTGCAAATCTCCTTTATCAGCTCCATAAAACTCTAAAATGCTCCTTTACGACAACTTTCCAACTCATTTCATACAGATTGCAGAATAGGACATGTGTCTACTTTCCATTGTGATATACAGATTCTGTCTCTGGTTTTCCAATCTAGGTATTCCAGTTTTTTATAAATCGAGTGCGTCAAAAGCTGCACATTGTGCTCTGTATGAGTCCAGTTGGAGAATCTTTTAGAGCAAGATGTCGTATGTTTCCATCGCTTGTCAACTGCTGCACTATTGACTGGTTTGTACAGGTTAGTATCATGAAAAATGTACTGAGAACTATGAATTATATTGTTTCATTGCAATCCATATGTTATTTAAGATCAGAAAAACTGTTTTCTTTTTCCCTAGAAACAGCGCTACTTTTATACATGTACTGTGTCTTGTAATGCAGCTCAGCCCCAATAAAGTAAACGGACAGGACTGGAGCGGGAACTGATTCTGGAATGCCTGACCTTCTTTTATGTTAGATAATCCCATATTACCATGTGTCGTGCAAAATTTATGTTTATTCTTAATTATTAAAATATCTCCCACATTTGGAACAAGAAAATGTCTTCTCCTCTGTGTGAGTGTTTTAATGTTTAACAAAAGATGTTTCGAGGGGACAACTGTTTCCATATTCGAAATGTGTAATTGGCTTCTTTGCTTTAAGAGCAGATCGTTTTTTAATGCCTCTTTTCTAACTTTTATATTTCTTAGTTGTCTGTAATGACCTGTTTTGAAGGATCAGATGATAGATCTTTGCTTTGAAGGGATGATGGGATATCTGAAGTACTGACATTCACTTCATTTGTATCCTGTGTGATCTCAAAGTCATCAGATTTAAAAATTGAAGGTGTCAGCTATCCTTCTGATCTCCTGGTACAGTCATCCAGGAAGTTATCTGCAGGAATGTCCTCTTTACTCCACTCATCACCTTTCACAAATGTCTCTGTAGTATTAATGTGGGTCCCGTGGAAGTAGATGAAGGAGACATCTCTCTGGTGTTATCCTCTTATAGGACAGAATTGGTGATATGAAGGGCTGGGGAACCTCCATTATGATTATTATTATACATTTTTATAGCGCCATTTATTCCATGGCGCTTTACATGTGAGAAGGGACAAATATATACAAGTACAATAAATATGAGCAAAACAAGACACACATAAGTACAGAAGGAGAGAGGACCCTGCCCGCAAGGGCTCAAAGTCTACATTATGATGTCCTTGTACATATCCTTGTGTCCTTCTAAAAACTCCCACTCCTCCATGGAGAAATAGACAATGACATCCTGACACCCTATAGGAACCACTCCAGTCAACAGCTCCATTTATTCAGACCCCTTTAAATTTTTCATTCTTTTCTTCATTGCAGCCATTTGGTAAATTCAAAAAAGTTCATTTTTTTTTCTCATTCTGCTCCCCATCTTGACTGACATAAAAAAAAACAGAAATGTAGACATTTTTGCAAATTTATCTGACAGGAGCATGAGGTAGGGATAGAGACCCTGATTCCATCAAGGTGTCACTTAGTTTACTGGATGCAGCAGTTATGAGACACAGTTTTCTCTGCTGCAGATCCAGCGGAGCTCAGATCTATGTATAACTCTGCCCACATCACAGCATTTTGTGTACATTGTATAGTGACATAGAGCAGCTATTCAGTGCTGGGGGTGTGGTTGGATTAGGATGCAAGAGGCCATTTGTGTTTTAGTGATAATCTCCTGATAATGATTAGTGATAATGATTAGTGATAATCTGCTGATAAAGCACTGATAGCAGAGGCGGATCCACGTTTTACGACCCCCATTGTGAAAAATTCAGTTTGGCTACTAATCTTATATATTGCTTAAGTGGTTTGAACAGTTGTCATGTGACTGCTTATAATTTGCATAATTAAAGTCACGTGCCGACAAGCTACTGTTCTTTATTCTGTCCTGTGAAGTACTACAGACCCTGCGTCATTGAGAGAAGCCGGAAGAAAAGCTAGTCAGCAAGTAAGAAAACTGCATACTAGTGGTCATGTAATGACCACTGGAACAGGCATAGCCAAATCCTGGCAGTTAGTATATTACACACTGTTACGATTGGCATGCTGCCGTGTTTAATTTTATAATTCAAGGGGTTGTCCAAGTTTGTGATGAATGTCTGCAGTCACTCTTTGTGACTGCAGACTTCTGAATCCGCACAGCACACACTGCTCACTGTCAGGATTCTCCTGTGACGGTGGGAAGAGCGGGTGTACATGTGACCCTCAAGTATGCGATTTACTGTCGTCCTCTACAGCTCAGGCCTTTCATAGGAAAGTGGCTTCCAGAGTCATTGCAGCACAAGCAAATACCTCTTTGCTCCACAATAGTTTCCAAAGGGATGTGCATCACTGGACACACATTCAGTTGAAACTAGCACTGACTGAAGTGAAGCACCCTCCTCTACAGGCCCAGTTGTGGTCATACCCCCTGCGACCTCAACTATTACACCTCTGTGTATAATAATAATTGTATTCCAATGCTTTCACTGCTTGTAAAATGGAATCACACAATTGGAATTAATGGCTTTAATAAAGTGTTAGCCCCTTTTAATTTAATTTAATAAAATGTGGGTAATCTTTAAATTTACTATACTCTAGAGAACAAGGCCCATTGTGTTCAGAAAATAATACGTATTTCATTTTTTCAAATGCAAGAAGAAAAGAGACCTGAAGGAATGTGTTTGATTTTGATTCCTTTTATATGGATATTTGAAACGGCCATGGGAAACGTTTCTCATTGTGGAGGAACATCATTGATTCTGCTCCAGTTAAGCAAATATTATCACAAAGGAAACTTCTGATTTCTGTTCTCTTGATTTTCCTTGCAGTGGCCTAGAGAAGCGTTGCTCTCAGTTTCCCAGACGTTTTTCACTAGCGTTGACCTTGGCCGGGAAGAGATGAAGGAGAGACTTTCAGAGATGTGTGTGGAGATTCACGTGAGCGTTACGGAAATGGCCGACCGCTACTATGCAGAACTGAGGAGGCGATACTATACAACACCAACCTCATATCTAGAGTTAATTAACCTTTACTTGTCCATGCTTGGTGAGAAAAGAAATCAGCTGGTTTCAGTAAGTGATACTGAGAATATGTATATTTTTCTATTTTTTACTGCACTATTATTTCTTTTAGTTTTAATCATGCATTAAACTTTTTAATACAAGTTAAAAATTCCGTTATATATTTCAAATTAAAAGTGTTCCATCAACGAATTTGTGTGATCGTGAAGCCGCAGCAAGTTTTCTCAGTATTCGGGAATTAGGATGACCCTTATCCTAGAAAACACTAATCTCTAGGCTGCCCCTCAGTGGGCTGGTTTTATTATGCAAGAAAAAAAACAGCAGAAAGTCCATTTCTCTAAAGCTCAATGGTAGTTACTAGTTATGTAATAGAAATATCTTAGTTTACAGTATCAAAATATAAATCTCTTGAAACGTAGGGCAGGGCTGCAAACCATACTTAAATTATCGGATAGTTTACAGAAAACTTTTTTCTTTCATCTGTAGTTTTCAGCAGAAAAAAATCACTGTTCGTGAATTTTTTTTGGATTCTAATTTCATACTGCGCATGTGCCCAACTGAAATGCGCAGTACAAACAGGTATCCTGCAGAAAGAAGGAAGGAAGATCCAGACCACTCAGGACACCCCCACTTTCTACACATGCAGACATCTACGTGCCAGCAATATCTAGCAGTTTGTGAACTATCTATAGCCACCTTTATTTCCGATCTCCTCCCTCTCTTGTCCAGACTCAGCACTGTCACATTACTATAATACATTGCAGAGTACCCTTGATGAACCAGGACCTGCTACACTCAGACCGACCCGTCACAGATGACGGCAACCCTGGCACACGCTGCAAACACGTTCTCTCCAGTGGTGCCCAAGGTGTGCCGAGAGTCAGTGGAGAAAATCATTTTCATCAGAAAACTTCATCCACTATAAGTTTGTGCTCATAACTCTACCCTTCATCATGCCACACATTTCAGCAGCTTCGCTGCACTTCGGTAGCCAGGTGTATTCTTTCCAGCTTCAGAGGCGCACTTTGCATGTCCGGAAGCAATCTTCTGAACTTCCGGACATGCGCAGTGCGCCACTGAAGCCGTGATAACATGGAAAGAGAGATGACTAGTCTGGGGCAACTAACGCCCCATCAACTAGTCAAAACCCTCTTTAGTAATAGGAAACGAGGACAATATAAATGCTTTTTTTAAACCTCATTTTTACAGAAAAACGTTATACATGGCTGGTTAGGAAGGGAGTTTACTCATAAATAAGTGAATGCTGAAAAGTTGGAGGACCTGACAGGTTCCCTTTAAGTCACTCATCTTGACCCTCTTTACTTAATAATGTAATTTATCCTGGCCCCCTATGTCCCTTGGCCCTGACTGTGCCCCTAAATCCCTTGGCCCTATAATAGGGGGCACAGCCATGGACAAGGGACCTAAGGAGCATAGCCTGGACCTAAGGAGTGCAGCCAGGGCCAAGAGACCTAGGGGGGTATGGCCAGGGGATTTATGGGGCATGGCCATGGCCAGGGAGCCTGGCTCGGGGCCTAGCCAAGGCCAGGGGGTCTAGCCAGGCAATGGGGCCTAGCCAGAGCCGGGGGGGCTAAGCCAGGGCAAGGGCCTAGTTAGGGTTAAGGGGCCTGTCTAGGGTGCCTAGCCAGAACAAGGGGGCCTAGCCACGGCCAAGGGACCTAGGAGGCCTTTGTCCCTTGTCCCTGGCTGTGCCCCCTAGGTCCCTTAGCCTGGCCCCAGGTTCATGCCGCATAAACAGTAACATTAGAAAGAGAAAAAAAAAGATCTCTTACCTGCCTTCGCTCCCTGAACCGCACGACTTCCTCTTCTTAGATCCAGCGCGCTCATGTTAAAATAGCCTCCAACCTAGGAGGTGGCGCATGACAGTGAGGGGCGCACACAAGTCACCCGTCTACCTCTGCTAGGTCGACAGCCTATTGCGACGGCGACAGGGCAATACATTTCAACTGAATTTGCGTCCGAGGACTCACATTCTGTTGACACCAGCAGTTTTTTTTGCGTATGAGAGTTGAAAATTTTGTCAACTTTGGTATTTTAGCACTGGTCATTGATCTATTCTAAAATGTCATCGGGGATTACTGATCTATGTTTGAGAGACTCACTATGATTATATATTATATTATATATAATATATATTATATTATATTAGCATCACCAGATATGTCTGATATATTGCACGGATTGCCCTTAAACAAAATGTCTTCACACCGCCCTTAGCGGTATACGCATGCACGCAGAAACAAGATTGGTATAGATACCATCACCCTGTCTAACGCCACAGCGCAGGCGCGCACTTTCCCTTCTACCACCACATTTCGGTGGTGGGATTTCAGACGCTCACTTTACGGCTCCCATTACCTCACGAAACGTATCATGTGATAGCAATCACGACGAGCATAAAGGAGTCTCACTGGGTAATCCGAGCACACCACATCCTTCGGAAAACACCGCGCACGTTTTCTCCTGAAATTACAGGTAACCTTTGTCTTTGTTTTGAACATATGTCTTCTGCAAATTGCACCGCGATCATATGCTTTCATAACGCCGTGAGTTCCTTACTAGATCGTTACTATACCCGATCTTTACAGTGATTTTGGCAGCATGAGCATGTCAATATGCTAAAGTCCATATGCATAGCATGGCTAAGTAAATTAGACACATATTGAAGCAGAATTTATTCAGTTATACAATGCTTACTTTTTGATTCTTATATTTAGAGACATAACGCATCTCTTTAAAAGTCATAAGTATATGCCCTCACAATAAGCGTTATCGCTTATATGAAATTTACAAGTTTCTAGCCAATGAAAAATAATGTATATATTTCTTGATTGTTATATTTCCCTAGCTTTAACTAATGTGTATTTTCCTATTCATTTTTTAACAAGTGAATCATTCACAAGTTTATTTCATATATATCTGCATTGAGATGTAATATTCGCATATATATCTGCATTAAGATGTAATTGATATAGAGCATATCAATTTTTTCATTTTTTATTTGTTATTTTCTCTTGTATTTTTGATAAAAAAATTCCCCTTGAGAAAGGCCAAATAGGCCGAAACGTTGGGGCCTTGTACATATTCCGTGCAGAACCTTCTATGGTGTGTGTCAAAGATAAAAATCATCAAACGAAATATTCTTCTTCAGTTTCATTTTTTTGGAGAGTGCTCGAGGTTTTTTTGGCTTTATATTATGGAACTGGTTCCTCTAGTAGCACCCACTACACAAGTGTGCATAAGGCTTGCTCTTAATATATATATTATATTATGTCATTATTAGAGTTGAGCGATACTTTCCGATATCCTAAAGTATCGGAATCGTAATGGTATCGCCGATATCACTAAAATATCGGCGATACCCGATACCGATACCGGAAGTCCCATGTAAGTCTATGGGAACAAAATATCGAAATTAAAAAAAACCCATTCTTGCCTTGTTGGTTAATTGTACATGAAGGAAAACAAGAAAGAGTAATGTAGAATGTATTGGGGGAGGTTGAGGAGACATTAAAGGCATAGATGTTTGACCCAATCCAATGGAATAGCATTAATTTTTTTTTTTTAGGAAATACGTTCGGATTGACGAACAAATTGACAATGTTGTTAACCTTTTTTCTATTTTGTCAAATATGTCTGTTTCACAACTTCCATGGTCTTCACCTTTTTAACTTTTCACACACTTTCTCCTTCATAATTTTCAGCAGCATCATCTTTCTCATCAAATTATTCTTCATCTTCACCTTATTAATCTTCTAAAACTTCTTGCTATTCATCTTTTTGTTAACATTACTTATATTGTTCTTATTAAACAGTTATTATTCTTCATATTCTACTTCTTCATCTTCTTCCTATTCATCCTTTTCATCATATTCTTATTTGTGACAGACATTCCTGTACTTGTAATCTGTAAAACTCTGAATTTTCATCCTTCCGTTCTTGCTGTCACGAAAGATTTTAATTACAACAGTATTTGTCCGCGTTCAGTTTAGCCTGCAGCAGCATCAGGCATTTTCCAGGGGCACCACGAGGAGGAACGGACTCACCCCCATACACTGCTTAGTCTTCTTCTGCTTAGAATTTAGAGCATATATTTTGCTCTTCATTTTGGTCTTATACTTAATGTTCTTCTGCTTTTTGATCTTCTGCTTATTGTTCTTCTGTCTCTTGTTCTGTATCTTGTAGTTTGTCTTAACCTTCTTTGTCCTGTTGGTGATGGTACAAAAGCCAATGGAAGTAACGAGGACCAGCTGACTGTGCTGGAACCCGGAGGGTCAGCAGAAGGAAAAGAGCCAATGGCACAACCGAGGACCAGCTGACGTTACTGGGACAGGGTTACTAAGCAGGAGGTACCTGTGCTCCAAAGCACTACCAAGGACCAGCAGACGTTGCTGGAACTCGGATACCGACATGGAGGCACCTAGGCCAAAGGCACTGCGGAGAACCAGCTGACGGTACTGGAACCCGGATGGGTAGCAGAAGGTACAAGAACCAATGAAAGTAACGAGGACCAGCTGACTGTGCTGGAACCCGGAGGGTCAGCAGAAGGAAAAGAGCCAATGGCACAACCGAGGACCAGCTGACGTTACTGGGACAGGGTTACTAAGCAGGAGGTACCTGTGCTCCAAAGCACTACCAAGGACCAGCAGACGTTGCTGGAACTCGGATACCGACATGGAGGCACCTAGGCCAAAGGCACTGCGGAGAACCAGCTGACGGTACTGGAACCCGGATGGGTAGCAGAAGGTACCCATGGAAATTAAAGTTGAGGCAGCAGGACTGTTTGCCGTTCACACAGCAGGGGAACAGCTGACATTACTGAACCCCAGTAACACGGGAGCAAGTGTAGACTGTGCTAACAGCACTTCCGAGAAACAACTGGCGGTGTTGTAACCCAGGGATGAGAAGAGAACATGGTGGAGGCAGCAGGACTATTTGCCGTTCACACAGCAGGGGAACAGCTGACATTACTGAACCCCAGTAACACGGAGCAAGTGTAGACTGTGCTAACAGCACTTCCGAGAAACAACTGGCGGTGTTGTAACCCAGGGATGAGAAGAGAACATGGTGGAGGCAGCAGGACTATTTGCCGTTCACACAGCAGGGGAACAGCTGACATTACTGAACCCCAGTAACACGGAGCAAGTGTAGACTGTGCTAACAGCACTTCCGAGAAACAACTGGCGGTGTTGTAACCCAGGGATGAGAAGAGAACATGGTGGAGGCAGCAGGACTATTTGCCGTTCACACAGCAGGGGAACAGCTGACATTACTGAACCCCAGTAACACGGAGCAAGTGTAGACTGTGCTAACAGCACTTCCGAGAAACAACTGGCGGTGTTGTAACCCAGGGATGAGAAGAGAACATGGTGGAGGCAGCAGGACTATTTACTGGAGGAGGATATGCCGTAAGGGACAGGCATTTACCATAAGGCAATGCTGTTACGCCTGAAAAGCGGTGTTACGGATGGAAACGTGAGCAGGAATTTCGTTCACGCGGAAGCTGAATGAACCGAACAGGAGCGTGGAGGCTAAGATCCGGAAAATGGTGTTGTCGAGAGAAGAATGGAGGGGATTCGTCACACAGCGGACATGATAGACCATAACGAGCATAACTTCACATCGAACATGCGTGTTACAGATGGGGAAGGAGCGAGAATTGCTCCACAAGGACATGATATCCAGACAGAGCAAGTGGATGTGACGTGAAAAATGGCGTTTACAGGTGGAAGAACTGGAGAGCAATTTGCTCACCAGGAAGACATTGAACCCATACACGAGCAAGTGTAGACGTGACCCTCGAGAAATGCGGTTAACCGGTGAAGAGACATGTGAGGCAGCGCTATTTGCGTCAGCAGGACAGGACTTAAACCTAAGAAAGTGTAACTGTCTACAACTTCGGAAATGGTGTTACAGGAAAGAATGGTGGCACGGATTTTCACAGGGAAAGTACACTGACCAGTAAGAGAAGTGAGGCTAACTCGAGAACAGCGGTGTGTACGGATGAGAAGACTGGAGGCGCGGACTTTGGTAGAGGGGAACGCTACATGAACCAGTACAGAGAAGGTAGTGGCAACCCTGAAAATGGCGTGTACCGGATGAAGAATGTGGGGAGTATTGTCACACAGAGGACAGTGACTTATCCAGAAGAGAGTGTGAGGCAAGATTCGAAATGGGTTGTACAGGGTGGAGACTGGGCGCAGATTGTCAACACGGACAGTGACATACTACCTAAACGGGAGGTACGGACCATCGAAAATGGCGGTTGTACCGGAAGAACGGTGAGCAGGGACTTTCGTACAGGGAACATGCTTACGACACTGTGAGCAGAGATCGTTAAGGAACATAATATACCAACCGGCAGTACTGGCTGTCGCCGTACACACGAGGAACAGGATAACCAAGGAGAAGAGACTGTGTACAGCAACGAGAACACGTGGCGGTGTTGTAACCCAAGAGGAAGGGAACATGTAGGAACCAGGACATGGCGTTCAACAGGGGACAGCGCATTCGAACCCCAACAACGGGCAAGGTAACTGAATACCCCAGAACAACTGGCGGTGTAACCAGGGGAGAAAGAATTGGTAAGGCAGCGGACATGCCGTTACACACAGGGGAAGCTGACTTGAACCCCAGAACACGGAGATGTCACTGGCTAACACTCCAGAACATGGGTTACCGAGGAAAGACATTATGCACAGGACATTGTCCTCACAGAGAAACAGTGCATTTGACCCATAAACGGGGAGTGACGGATAAAGCACTTCGAGAGCAACTGGCGTTTAACCCATGATGGAAAGAACTTGAGCGCGGACAATTCGTCACAGCAGGGGAACAGACATACGAACCCCAAACAAACGGACAAGGAGAAGTGCTAACACAAGAAACAGGGCGGTGTTGAAACCCCGGGGGGAATGAGAAGAAAACATGGTGGGGCACCCGGATTTTTTGCTTTTCCCCACGGGGGGGGGAAAACGCTGACTTAAAAAAACCCCCCAGAAAACCGGGAGCAAGTGTAGATGGAAACAGCACTTCCGAGAAAAAACGGGCCCGGTTTTAAAAAACCCGGGGTGAAAAGAGACATGGTGGAGCAAAGGACTATTTGCCGTTCACACAGCAGGGGAACGTGACTTTACTGAACCCGGGTTAAAACGGAGCAAGTGTAGACTGTGCTAACAGCATTCGAGAAAAAACTGGCGGTGTTGAAAAACCCAGGGATGAGAAAGAGAACTTGGTGGAGGCACCCGGATTTTTTCCCGTTCCACAGCAGGGGAAAGCTGAATTAAAAAAACCCCCCAGACAGGGGAAGGGGAGACTGTGTAACGCCTTCCAAGCAACAAGGCGGTGTGGAGCCCAGGTAAGGGGGTGTAGGCGAGGCCTAGTTGAGAGTTTGATTTTGGGAAGTTGTAGTTAGCAGCGTAATTTTTGCGCCACCGGGGGAAAACAGCGGCTTTACAAACCCCCCAAAAAAACATCAGCGTTTTTTTTTCATTGTGCATCAAAAAATTTGAGCGCAACTGGCGCTTTTAACCCCCCGGGGTCAAGGAGGGTGTGGGGCAAAAAAATATGAGTTATTCCCTTTGGGTTACGTGGCCTTTAAAAAAGTATTTTCTTCAAACAAGAAAAAAAAAGTTTTACTAAACTAAAATTTTAAATTTCAATTACAAGAAAAAAAAATTTTTATTTAAAATTGACAGCCCTCTTGGTGAAAACGTTTAAGGGAAAAACTGAAATTTTGGGGTAAAAAATTTTAAAAGTTCGAGACTATCAGGTGTCTTATAGGAAAAAGGTAAAGCCAAAATAAAAAAATACTTTTTTCTCCCAAAAAACGGCACGGGAAATTTGAAAACAAGTGAGGGGGGAAAAAGGGGAGGGGAGACCGGCAACAAAAAAGGAGAACGGGTGAATTATCGGCCACACAACCCCAGATAAATTAATGAATTTAGCTGGGGAAAAAAGTTTTTGTATGCCGGTCTGCATCGGGTTTTTGGAATTTTTTTTTAAAAAAATTTAACTTAAAATTAAAAAACGTCCCGGGGGGGTTTTCAGATAAAAGTCATCATGTTTTTAAACCCCTTTTAAAGTGAGGGAAAGGGAATCCCCCAATGGATTTATGTCTTCTATAAATTAAGGAATCTGGTTACCCTTTCCCGGGTCATGAAAACCCATAAAATAGAATGGGGGCAATCAAATTTTCTATCCTTATCTGGAAGGGGTTCGGATTTTAGTTCACCCTGTGGATAATGAGTTTTTTACACTTTCCTTATTGTCTTCCCCATTCCCACTATTCCTGTGTCTGTTGTGTATAGAAATATGTGTGTTAAATTTTTTTTTGTTAGTTTTTCCCCCGATGAAAAGCTGAGTAGCCTTGAAAGTTGCAATTTGTTTCCACTTTTATTCCCCCTAAAAGGTATAACACTGCTGACTCTGAAGTCTAAATATTTTTCTTTACTGGCTAACAGGGGACAAAGATACACATTTTTTTAAAATTTTAAAAAGGGAAAAAAATAAGAAAATAAAAAAAATAAAAGCATATATGCACATGCCAAAAAAAAATGGAACAAAACAAAAACCCCCAAAAAAATTGGTAACAAATTGTGTTGTAAATTTAAAAATAAAAGTAAATTTTTTTTTTTTTTAAAAATTTCTTTTGGAAAAGCAATGTTAAACCCCCAAAAAGTGAGCAATGGATTTTGTAAAAGGACTTCACATCATCGCAAAAATTTTTTTTGCAGGGGGGCCAAGACAATTCAATTATTTTTAAAAAATAAAAAGTAACTTTTTTGATGTTTTACATGTCCAGCTGGCTCATCAAAAGTGATTGAGAACAATAATGACAATAAAAAAAAAACATTTAAAAAAAACATTGGCATTGTTTGTCCAATTTAAGTGTGTGCCCGCAAAATGTAGGTGAAAAAAAGGTACGGATTTCAAAGGTATTTTTGTCTGTATCCCCACAGTGGCAGCTCTGAGGGGGTTTCCGATGTTATACTGTGTCAATAAAGCGGGGGCTGAAATCAAAGCTTTTTTTTCTTTTGAGTGTGAAGGGGTAAAGAATGTTTTGGGGTTTCGAAAAACTTTACCCCTCAAAAACTACCTTCCCACTGTCCCCGGGGGGTGGGTAGGTGGGGCATTAGCGACTTTTCAATGTGGGTTAGGCTGCGTTATTGGACTAGGGAGCCAAAAAAAAAATACAGGGAGTAATTTTTTAAAAGTGTAATAACCCTTGAAAAACCAAAAAAAATTTCGTTCCCTCTTTAACAAAGTTTCAAAACTAAAAAACCCCAAGGGTTTAAAATGATTAAATTTAGATCATTTTTTTTTTTACATTGCCCCCAGTAACTTTTCACTGTGATCCTTTTCCCCGTTTTAAAAATTTTTTTTTTTGTGGTTGTTTCAAAGCACTTGCAGGGGATAAGTCCCCTTTTTCAAATTTTCATGATTTCCCCTTTTAGTGTAATAATTTTTTTTGGGGCATTTTTTACTTTTTTACATGCTGGCCTTTCCCTTAAGGTGTTTGGTTTTTCGTTGGATCGTATGTGTATTTTTTTGTTGTCATAAAAAAAATCGTGTGTGATGATGGGATGTAATGTTTGTACATAATTTTGGGGGTTTTTTTTCAGGTACGTTTTAAAATTCCTTAAAAAAACATTTTTAAAATTTTAAGGGCTGGAAAAAAATTTTTTTTTTTGATTAAAATTTTTTAATTTTTAAAAGTTTTATTGTTTTATTTTTTTTCCATTTTTTAAAGAATTTGAGTTGCGCTGTGATACAATTTTTTTTTTTGTATTTTGTCATAAAAAAAATTTTTCAAATTTTAGGCCCCCCCAAAACTTCACAATTTTTGTTTTCAGCAAAAAAAGGGGTGCGGCTCTTCCCCCTTTTTTGGGATGTTGGTCATTTTGTTTTTCTGTCCATGTGTTTTGGGAAAAAAGGGGGTTTTTGCGTTGACAAAACAGGGGAAAAGCTGGCGTTATGAAACCCCCCTAACTTTAAGTTTTTTTTTGTTCTGTGGGGGCGGGGAATTTGAGCAGCAATGGGGTGTTTTGGGGGCCCCCCGGGGTAGAGTTAAAGGGGGGGAGAAAGTGAACATAACAGGAGACAGGTAACTTTTGGGAAACCGTTTTTAATTGAAAAGGGGGCGGGAAAAAATTTGGCGAGTTCCCTGCCTTGTTCATTTCAAAAAAGTAAGCCGGTTCTATGGAGGTGTCGCATCGGCGGTCTGTTTTTTCACCCCTTTCAGATTTAAAGGCGCGCCCCGATAATACAGGGAGCGGGCAACCCCCCAAACCCCCTGCATTTCGGCTAAGCTCCCGGCCTGTATTTCCCGCTTAGAGCCCCCAAATTGAATGGGGGAAGAACCTTTTGGGAGTACACTGGAGGCAAAGCCAAGTAGTCTTCCCCTCGGGCGGAAAACGTTGCCCCCCGCTGATGGAGCCTCTCGGATGGTGAGCATTTGTGGCCCCCCCCAAAAAATTTTGCCATTTTTTAAACATAGGGTTTTTCCCGGGGGTGAGGGCACTGCGTGTGCCCCTTTGTTGCAGAGCTCTTTTCACTCCCTCGAGCCAGGTGCTTTGTAAAGCTTTTGCGCAGCAGTGTCTCGGCAAAAAGGGGTAGAAAATGGGATTGCCCAGTTTTGTCTTGGTCTCCCTTTTTTTCGCTCCGGTTCAACGGTTTGTGATTTTTTTGGATTTTCCCCCGGGGTTTTTACCCGAGGGTTGGAGGGTGTACACCCAAAAATCAGACGTCGTGAGAATGTGGGGATGCGGCGGTGTTTTTAGGCACTGCGATAAAAAAAAACCCCATGTGCGCAGCCCCCCCAAATGGCAAAAAAACGCTGTCCTCTGCAAGAGGGTTATCTCTGCCTGCTCTGATCACCCCCCCTTTCGCTTACATACTGTTTTAGGCGTTGTGTACCCCTCGGGGAGCGTTTTTCCCCCCTCCTTTGGGACTCCCCCTCCTACCCCCCTCAAAAATTTGGCCTGCCAGCCCTTTGTGGGAAAACCCACGTTGCGTGATTTTCCAAAAGGGGGGGGGGGAATTTGTGATCCTCTCCCCCACCTTTCCAAAACCTCCCCCTTTTTGTTTGGAGTTTTTTTTTTTAAAGGGCAGGCGAAAAGGGGGGGACGTCAGGCTGATTGTGCATCATCTGCACTCCCCATCCGGTTGATCATAAAACCCCCAACGCAAACGTGGCACTTGTCCTTCATACTGGCCCATATTAATGGTGAAGTGGGGACGGGCAAATTTGGGGTTGGGTGCCCCCCGATGCAGCTGAAAACTCCTAAAATGTGGCTGCCCGCTCACAAAACCCCCTCAACATATGAAAAGTTGAATTTTCCCCCCGGTGGTACGTCAAAATGATGCGGTTCGGAAGGGAAAACTGCGTTGCAGAGCCCGAAAAACGCGATCTCCCGCGGAAAAGGAAAGTGAGCGCCTCTAGGCGGACCTTGTGGCAGTGCATAAGATCCGGATGTCCCTCAAAAAAACTCGGGACGACCCCAAATTGAGAATGTGCCAAATGGTATGTGGTGAGGTTGCCAAGGCCCCCGAGCTGCCCCGATTTGGCCATTTTCACACACTACCCCAAAACCTGGTGGAGTTCGCTGGCAAAAACCCACGGGGCTCTCCTGCTTTTTGGGTTCCAGACTCCTGCGCTGTGTGGTTTTTTTCCCCCGGGATTTAAATTTAAAAAACCCGTTGGTTTTGGGGCCCCGGGTGTGCATTCGGCGCATCAGGTAAGCGTCCCGGGTCCTTTTTGAGGTAGCCCCTGCGGCCCCTGCAAACGATGATTTGGGGGAAATGGAGTAGGAGGGGAGCCCTGTGGACAGACTTGTTTCCCCGGGCCCCTTTGGGGTGGGCAGAAAAACGAAGCCCCCTCGCAAGTTTTGTACCCGGTCCAAACATTCACCAAATGGGCAGGGGGAAAGGTATTTTGGGCCCCGGGGTTTCGGCCCCCGCATCGGTGGTCGGGGGGGCCCCTTTCTACTGACGGGCTTTTGGTTTTGGCATGTTAATTTTGCCTAAAAATGCTTTTGCAGCCCGGACGGTTCCCCGCTTTAAAAATAATTTGGTGGGCAATTGTATTGTGGGACTGAAAATGCCAAAAAATTTCCCGGGAACGTCAGTCCCCCCAGCCTGAAAAGAAAAGATTTCAAGGGCAGGATTTTTTCAATGCCGCATTTCGACCCCTTTGGGTCGGGAGGGGTTTTCCGAAATAGGCCCTCTTTATCCCTGGGCCCGTGTACCCAGGGGTGTTTTTGTGGCCCCGGGGTGGGAGGGGGGACGGGGAAAAATTTCACCTGTGGGGGGAAAAACCTTGTTCTGGAAAACAAATGACAGGGTTTTTTCCTGGCGACCCCTTTTTAGGAACCCCTTTAAATGTGTGTGAATGGGGAAGGGTCCAACGGAGGAGATTAGGTGCGCTGTGGGTTGGGGCCCAATTTTTCCCCCGGGGTTTTGAAAAAAACAAAGGCTTTGACCCCACTTTTTCCCCCATTTTGTTGTTTTTGGTTTTCGGGGCATTTTTTCTCTTTTTTTTTTTGATTACCCCGCTTGCATTTGACATAGGAAATATCATCTGCAACTGTATCAAAAAAAAGGGGGACGCAGAGCAAGGGCCTGGGGGCCGCCCCCGGGGTTTTTGGGGGGGTTTTAAAAAAGGGGAATGCTAGAACGGTCCAAAGGGGTACGGCAGCGAGTCTGCAGCCTACCCCCCCCTAAAGTTTGGACCCCTTTTGGGGGAATCTCTTTTCCCCGAGCCCGCTTCCCCCCCCTTCCTGTTTTCCCCCGCCCTGTTGGGTCTTTTGGGGGTCTTTAAACTCCCCCATACCCCCTTCCCCAAAAACCCGCTTTGTTTGGGGGGGCTGGCCGCCCATGCTAAAAAACTGGCAAAGGTCTCATCATCATCAGTGCGTTTTTTGGGGGTGTGACCATCGGGATGGTCACCGCCTTTTGATTGGAGCCAGCTGTTGGCATAGCATTTCTGCCTCTTCTTTACATTCCGAATGTGCTTTGGTGGGGGCCCCCCCTTTTCCCAAAAAAAAGTTTTGGAACAGAAGCAGAGACTCAGTGGCTCCTGTACAGAGCTCTCGACTGCCGGGAATTTTTTGGAGGGGTGAAGAGGTGAGGTTGTTCAACAGTGTGTGGTCCCGAGAGGAGGTGGAGGTATTGAAGTCGTGCATTTTGGGTGCCACCCAAACCCCAAAAAAGGCTTCAATTTGTTCTTCACGAAAAGCGGGGGGACGTGAGCTCCACAAAATGCGATAAGGAAACCTCACGGGGGAAAATGGTGGTGCTGTGTCACGGGGGCGGCGCAGCCACAGAATCCCCCGCCTTCCGCGCAAATCCCCGGCCGACCCGACCCCGTGCCTTTCCCCTGATTTTTCTTGGTAATTGATAAAAAAGTCGAAAATTTAAAGGCCTAATGTGGTTTTTCCCCACAGATACAGTGACCCTGCAGACAATTTAGTATTTGAAAGGCCCCCGTGTACTTTTGTGTTGAAACCCCCAATGTTTGTATAGGAGGGAAAAGGGTCACACTAATGAAAATTTTTTTTTCCCTAAAAGGCAGCACCAAATTAAGAAAAGTGAAGGTGAGGCAGTAAAAAGCTCACAGATACAACCGGCAGTGGTTGAAGACAAAGGAGCTTTTAACTCCCCTACAAAAAAAAGTCACAGACTCAGTGAAACTGAAAAAAAACTTTTCACTTTGAAAAACCCTTTTGTTTTTATAGGTTTGAACCCAAGATTTTATACGGAGGAACGCGTCACACAAAAAGATTGATTTTTTTCCCCCAAAAAAGGGGCACCCCCCCCCCCAAAAGAAAAAGGAAAGGGGGGTGACAACCTCGCACTACAACCGGGAGGGGTTTTAAGTACAAATGGGTAATCGCACTCACAAAAGAAAACCAAAACAGTGAACAAGAAACAAATATTCACTAGGGAAAAACTCTTTGTGTATTTTTTGTTTGAAAAAAGTATTGTATACGGAGGGAAGGCGTCCCTAAAAATTAGTTTTTTTTTCCCAAAATGGAGCGCACCAATTGGGGGGAAAAATTTGGAAGGTTTAGGCAGTGACCACGCTCAGAGACTACAACCGGCGGGGTTTTAAAAGAAAAATGGGGGAATCGCATAAAAAAAAAAAAAAATCACAGATACTAACATGAAACACAACTTTTCACTACTGTAAAAGCTTTTTGTGTATTTCTATGTTTTTGAAACCAATGTATGTTCGGAGGGAAGGCGCACCAATGATTATTTTTTTCCACTAAAATGGGCAGAAATTAGAAAAAAGGGGTAAGGTGAGGAAAAGTGAACACGTCAGCAGACTAAACCGGAGGGTTAAGAAAAAATGGGCGTAACTGCACTCACAAATGAAAAGTCACAGAACAGGAACACTAAACAAATTTCCTTCTGTGAAAGCCCCCTTTGTGTACTTCTATGTGTTTGAACCCAAAATGTAGTATACGGGGGGAAAGGGGTCACACTAAAAATTTAGTTTTTTTTCCAAAAAAAATGGACACACCAATTAAAAAAAATGTAAAGGGATGAGCAGTGACACACGTAGCCTAAACCCAGTGGTTAGTAAAAACTGGAGCGAATTGCACTCACAAAAAAAGCTCACAGACAAGGAAATGAAAAACACAACTTTTCCCCTTCTGTGAAAAGCTCCTTTTGTGAAATTTCTATAGTGTTTAAAACCAAAGTTTTGATAGGGTGGAAGCGCTCAAACAAAAGTTTCGATTTTTTTCCACAAAATGGGCAGCACCAATTGAGAAAAAGTAAAGGATGAGGCGTGACAACCTCAGGGGGATAAACCCCGGCAGTGGTTGAAAAATAATGGGCGTGATCTCACCAAAAATAAAACCTACGATGCAGTGACACTGAAAAAAAACTTTCTAACGTGAAAAACCCCCTTTGTCTTTTTAAAGTGTTTGCAACCATGTATTGTATACGGAGGAAGCAGCACAAATTAGATTTGTTTTTTTTTTTTAAGGAGCTGCCCTTTTAAAAAATAAAAAAAAAAAAAAAAGGCAGTGACACTGCAGATCCAAAAAAACGCGGTGGATGAGAAAAAAACGCGTCACCTCATGTAAACCAAACCTTTGCACAGAGCTGTTAAACAACATGGCAAAATAAAATTTACACAGGGTTGGTAAACAGCTGCCCAAAAACACGTAGTACACAAAAACGCTATACTAACTGTCCCCCGAGTGGCAGAGTGGCGTTTTTTCCCCCCCCACGGTTCCAGCAGTGCGCTAAAAATGGCGGGGGGCCCCTTTTATGTGCATTGACTTTTTTCAGCACCAACAACCATGCCTTGTTAAGTACCGCATTTTTTGGGAAATTGCCCACACTTCGTAGGATTCCCATTGGGACTAAACACATTGCCCCTCAAAGAATTTGGGAACTTCGTTTCCCCAACGTATGGAAAAGTATCGGAATTAAATTTTCGGAATTCCGAAACCGAATACGGCCATCCCCCCTTTGGGGTACGGATGTAAACCCTTGTCTTATAGCAAAAATTTCCCCCCACAAAAAAAAATGTCAGTTTTGATGTGGACTGGTTGAAAAAAAGTTTTGAAAAAATGCCATGCTGTCAAAAGTTCTCCTATCCTTTTTTAAAAAGTGATACTTCAAAATTTAGCAATTCCCCCCCCCCAAAAAAAATTTTAATTTTTTCTTCCCCGTTTAAAAGAAAGAAAACTAGTTTTGGGGGAATTTGTACAACTTTTTTAAGAAAACAAAAATGTTATAATGAGGAAGAGCGTCAAATTGGGGGGAAAAAAAACCTGTGCCCCGTAGCCCTCCATATTCTTGTTGTTTCCCCCTGCCCCACTCTTGGCGCTTTTCTATGCACAGGTACACAAAAAAAGTCCCATCGGGTTTTTTGGCGGGATTTAAATTCAATTTAGAAAATTTGGTTTTATAGATTTTAAACCAGTAGCAGATCAAAAAAAGTTAAAAAAGGAATGGGTCTTCCCCCTATAGTTATGTTCTCGGGGGGGAGTAAAAATCTGGTGACGTTTCCCCTTAAAAAAGATAATTTAATTAACTGAAATTTAAAAAAGTTGTTTACATAAAAAAATAGCCAAAAAATGTTATAAGTGTTTTGGTTATTGTTTGAGTTATCTGTAGGTGGGCCCATATTTAAAAATTTAAATTATTCTGGTCCATTATGCAAATAATACTGAAGAAACTGGCAGTTACACGTGTTTTTCTGTAATGGGCCCCCTAATTCCCCTACTTTTACATTCTATGCGAGGTATTCATGTTTTAAATTCAATTTATTATTAAATGCAGGTCTTATAATAGTTTACATTTGTATAGTATTTTTCATTTCTATTGTTTCTCTCTGTTCCCTTTGACAATATAGTTTTTTAGACAGGTTTTTTTTAGCTTTTCTTTTATTTTTTTCCCTTATTTATCATTTTGCATTTTTATTTATAGGAAGTATATAAAACCCTTTTTTTACAGCTGACAAACCTGTCCCCGGGGGAAAAAATTCTCCCCATTTTTTTTCCCTTCCCCAAGTGTGTTTTGAAAAAAAAAACAGGGGAAAATCTGAATTTTAGGCCAAGTTCAGGCAATTTTGCAGAATTCTTTTTTAAAAGGGTTAATTTTTCTAAATTATTCAATGTTTTTTTAATTGTTTATGGGGGGCCCGATTATCAAACCTTGGGATTATTATAGGCTAAGGGCTCATACACGGGAATTTTGCCCCAAGCGCGATCAGACAAAACAGGGGATCTCGCCCCGAACCAATGATTTTTCAAAAGGCTCTGCACTGTCAGATTTTTTCTCCCGACCGGTCCAAAGGAACAAATCACTGCATTACCAAGTTTGAGCCGTATCAGTCGCACTCGGCCATGCAAGTCAATAAGTTGGGAAACGATCGGACTGCACTCCGATGACATCTGAGTGCAGTTTGATTTACACACACTGACAGAATAGAGAAGAGGGAGAATTTTTTTCTCCATCTTCTCACCATCCTAGAGAATCGGATCACACTCTGATCAGAGTGTGATTTAATTGACCCCATTCTCACGGATGAGATAATATATGGTTGTCTGCACCTAGCCAAAGGATTTGCAATTTATGGCTCTACAGGTAATGTGAAGCTACAGCTCCAAATATGTGTTGACAGCTGCATGACTGCCTGGTAATGCTGGGAATTGTAGTTTCACAACGCTGAAAGTTGCTGACCCCGATTTTGACCAAGTTAATTTTATTACAGTGGACCGAAAATCTGCCTTTAGGTCGGTCTAGGACATATCAAATCTGAGCAGAGGGCTACTTTCACACATCAGTTTTTTTGTGTCAGGCATAATCCGTCAAACACCTGGAAGGACGGATCCGGCGCGTATAAAAACTGATGCAACGGATAAGTTTTGTTGCCGGATCTGTCCTGAAGTTTTTGAACCCGGAAAAAGAGAGAGGAGAGAGACCTTGGTTTCCAGAATCCGGATCAGTCTTTTGACGGATTGGACAAATGACTGGTCCGGTACCATAGACTTCTATTGTTTCCGGCCGCCTGATGCGCCGTTTCGGCACTATCAGGCGGGTCCGCTAAAAAAACAAAACGTTGCAGTCCCGTCTTGTCCGGCCGCAGGAATGTACATTTCCGCGGATCCGGCCAAAAAACGGATGCAACGCAACGACATCAGGCGCGATCCGGCGCTAATGAAAGTCAATGATAAAAAAACGCATCGGTACCGGATCCGTTTTTTTAATAACACGCCGGATCGCGCCTGACGTCAAAAAACTGATGTGTGAAAGAGGCCTTAAGTGTGGACTGCAAATGGAATCTAAATAAGACATGACTCAGTTTGAACCTGGCGTGTGAATGACTCCTACTGTGTATACTTAGCTGAGCCCGAATCCTGCCGTTTCTGTAACTCTCATAGAAAATGAATGAGAGTTACAGCAACAACATGGCAGAACTGAACTTGGCTGTTTTTTATAACACACATCCTGTAGCTGCCACCTGCACACTTATAGCCGTGTCATACTGGGCTAAGATGGGAATATCCTTTAAATGCTAGGACACCTTTGTACCACTTTATTAAGAGCCTACTCTCTCTACTTGGTAGTGTGACTCTTTCTATCTCCCTTCTCTTTCTGTATGACCCCACGTTGATAATGTTCTCATGGCAAATTGAAGTGTTTGTAGAAAGGATCAGATTTCTCATGTAAATGTTCTGCAGATCCTTCCCCCGAGGATCAACTCTACCCTCATTTAATAGAATCAGCTCATAACGTTTTGTTGGGAGGTGTAGGAATGGATTTTGAGACAGCCCAATCGAGGCTAGGTCCACACTACAATTATGGCCACGGTCAGGCGCATACTCACGAGGTAGGTGCCCATTGGGTGGCAGGCACGTTGGATGCCTCAGCATCCGTCCACCATAGCGACCCATTGTAAAGAAATGTTATTGAATGGGAAATGTTTCTTTGTATTTGCCCTCTACATAGAAAAGTGCAGTCTCCTGTACTTTCCTATACAGTTAAATAAAGAACATACCAGCCAGCCAGAGACCAAAAAAATACACTATTACCTTCTGTCCGGTTAATGGGGGCCTATGGACCTGTTTCAGTGTACATTGGGAAAAGCTCTTGAAGTATACTACAGACTGAGCGCATTGGATGCAGAATGTTGATAAAATGTGGCAACCTAATCTTTATAAAATCCCGAAATTGTGATCAGGGTCTCCGGGAGATAGGAGCAGGGATGGGAGAGCAGGGGAGAGTAAAGGGTAGTATGGGACTGTACATTTACAAAAAAAAAATCAGCAACCAGCCCAGCATGTCCAATTCGGTTGTGTCAGAGTGCTCTTATACTTTCTAAAATCTCATAAATTGAAACACCCAACAAATTTATTTCTTCAAATAAAACTATTTCTATCTTTATAGTGCAAACAATACAATCCAGTGAGATATACAGTATACAGAAAATAGTTCACCTTCAGTGCATACTGCTACCTTAATGGACACTGCTGTAGATCCACAGTATAAACTCCCATATGCTGAGACGCAGCCCGCAGTCTACTGAAGAGAAGCGGGCAGAAAACATGATGGTGTTAGAATCTCCTGTTAGGTTTTTTCTATCTTGCTGGTCACATGACCTTTTTAGCCTATTTAGTCCTGCTCCGCCCTTCTGGCTTTGCTGGACTTCATTGTAATTTCTACTCTTAAGCTAGCCAGGTGCTTGTTACCTTACTCAGTCAGTTTTGCTTGGTCTTCGGACCTCTATGTTCTATGTTGTTTTTTTTGTCTTTTATTGCTACAATTCTGTTAGGAGGTTGTCCATCTTTTCTCCCAGTCCCTAGTTCTTGTAGGGTTCCCTTCCTCGCATCTATAGGTCTTCGTACAGACTAGCTGAGGACTTTAGCGGGTCTGATCGCAGGATCAGGTTCCCTGTTACATCGTAGGGATCCAGCTTAGTTCTATTGTAGGGACAGATCTCCCTTCTTTCCTTAGTGCTTGTAGCAGAACATAACAGATGGGGGATCAAGCATATTAGCAGTATCTGTGTCTCTAGAAGGGAGATAGATGTGTTCCCTCAGTGTCTGCAGTATTGTTGGAGCAGTTCTGTGCACATTGGGACAGGAAGCTTTCTGCATTCACAGGACAATGGTGGCATGGTGTGGTAGTTATGGCCAAAGTGGCACGGAGTGGTAGTTATGGCAAATCACTTAAAGCTACAGTCCACGAACAGAGTCCACTAAGCAAACAGTCAGTGAGACCCCAGGCCCCTTGCACATAAAAAACGGACAGGACAGATGTAACTCCAGACGATTTACCTCTTCTCCACAGTCGCTTGCAGCACAGGCAAACAGGATTCAGGAACACAGTTTATAATCCAACAGGGATAACAGTTTTATGTGTGAGAGAGAAAAAGTATAAAAGTAGAAAAAGTAGAAAAAGTAGATACAATAAATCAACTTCCTGCTCTTTCCCTAGTTCCTTCACTGCCGTTCAGCGGCAGCAGCAATGGCGGCAGCAACGGCAGCCGCAATAACAGTCATAGTCCTCAAGCCGATTTCTGGATGCTTATATGTCCTCGGGGGGCACCTGGCAGTCCTGTGCCCACTTCACTGCCCGTGGGTCTGGGGCAGCAATCTCTGTCATCTTCATGGGTCTGGCAAGCTCTGGTCTCTGCTGAGCGCCTGCCCTTGGCAAGTGTGTCTGGGGCACTGACTGGAAGCAGGAGCTTCCTGATGCCTTTCTTGGTTGCTAGTTCAGCCCACTAAATTAACCCCTTCTGTCCCTGCCTCTACATGTGTTAACGAACACAGCACAACATTAATGCATACAAGTTAAGTCAGTACAGAATAAAAGGGACAACATCACACATTACATTAACACATATATGAAACATTGCAAACACAGCACAATAATACATATAAGTGACACATAACAGTACACATTACTGAACAACACCAGAACATTAATATGTTAATATATAGGTACACCAGTTTGGATGCTGCATAAAGTGCACAGTCCCGACACACAGCAGAGAGGGGGCATACGAGGGTCCCCGCCACCTACTTACACTTACATCCAACATGAAGTCCAGAGCATATTGCAAACCTACTTAGGCAACTTTTTTTTAAAAAATCAAAATACCACTATCATATGCAATTTTTTTTTAATTAGGTGATACATACAGTAGCCTTTTTAGTATTGAACTTTCAGTTCGAGAGCTAAAAAAAGACTACAATTATACATGTAAGCAATAAAACTATTTCTAGACATCATATGACTCGTATTTGCAATTTTCACAGTTTATCCCTTTGCTGACTTTGCATCAATTTACAGTTGTCTCTGAGCTAGTGGGTGAAATAAGCTCTATGATGTCTCTCATGCAGATTTATTCATGTTCTTCTTCCTTATGTAACACAAAATCATAAGGCGCAGCAGTGAAGCCATTGTACAGCAGTACTGAGCTTTGTGGCTGTGAATCCTGCACTGAAGTGAAATACATTTACCAAAGTTGCAGCTCAATCTGCAGGTGACTGCCTGGTCTCTTACTTGTGCCGAATACTAATCACTCTCCTCTCCATATCTTTTACACATTTACGGCAATACATATTTATTTGCTTCAGTTATTTATACTATATTTTAGCAACCTATATCTTATTCTATGGCTTATGTGTTATGTTGCTTAGTAATTTTTTTTTGCTGCACTATAGGCTCGAGACCGTGTAAAGAATGGACTAAGCAAGTTACTGGAGACTAATCAGCTGGTTGAAACATGAAGATTGAACTATCTGCATTAGAGCCCGTGCTGAAAAGAAGTCTATTGATGTGGATGCCCCTTAATGGAGAAATTTTCGTCGATCAGGAAAATGGATCGTAAGGTTTTTGATCACATGGTACAAAAGGTTCCCGTTATTTCCCCCTGAAGGTCGAAATGTGGCTAGTTTTTAGTATTTGAGATAGTTTTGTTTTATTTTTGCTTTTCGTGTCATTTAAAAAGGGAACCGGAAAATTTTTCCCTAAAACTAGTTCAAAAGTTCGTTTTTTTTTTTATTTATTACTGAAGGTGAAAAAAACAATTTTGACCACAGTGGTAAATTTATTCAGGCAACAAATATATGAACAAAGCATGACACAGCGGTGTTTAAGGCCCTAAGGCCATTAAAGGGTTTTCAAGGCACCGAATTTCCAATTTTCATAACCGAATCGGAGGCGGGGTAACAAAATTCTGTTTAAAAGTTAAGAAATTTTTTTTTAAAAAAATTTTTCACATTACAAAATTTTAAAAAGGTAAAAAGTCATGAAGGGGAAAGCGAATTTGGGTGAAGGATTGGATGTAGGGGTCGAGTTCAACACAATAAGTTAAGGCCCGTCAACCAACGAAAAAAATGGGGTCCGTTTTGAGGCGGTCGGAAAAAAAGCAAATCAACACCTTCGTATCCGTTTTCCTTAAAAGAGGGTTTTTTGTGGAGTGTGTGTCCTTGAACATCCTTTTTCCCCGACTTGCGAGTTTTTCTGCGCTTAAAAAATGAAAAAAAAAGGCCCCAAAAAATATTTTTTTAATCACAAAAAAGAATAGTTTTATAACAAAAACACATATATATTTTAATGTCATTGGACATTTTTTTTTACTATTTTATAGTTCCAAATTTACATACTGTTATACCGCAATTTAAAATTCCGGGCTTTGGAATCACGAAGCCGAATGGTACATTTTTCCCAACCTTAAAACCTTTTTTTTCCTGTATTTTGATATTTTTTAGACTTCAATTACATGAGTGTATTGTGAAAAATTTCAGAATGTGGGGTTAATTAAAGGTAAAATTTGTTGAAAAAAATGGTGGGCCCCGCTTTTTTTTTCCCCCAGCAGCAAAGAACGAGGGGGGGCGAAAAAATGCCAGGGGGGTAATTTTTTGTGCCCCCCTGGTATAACTTGCCCCCACACCCCAAAGGGAAATTTTTAAAAATTAGATTGCCCTTTCTGGCATTTTCCCTTTTTTTCCCGTAGCGGGGGCAAATGGGTTATTAATTCCCTTTACTGTCCCTTAGTTTTAAAGGGGGCATTAAGGAGGTTATAATTGAGAGCTGTTTAAAAATTTTAATTTTTAAACCTATTGAATAAAAAAAAAACCCAAAACACCACTTTAAGATAAATTTTTAAAATGAAAAAAAAAACACTTTTTTTTCCCCTTTTTTATTTTAACAAACTGAAAAACCCATTGACTCCTAAAATAAAAAAAAAAATTTTAAAAAAACTTATTCTTACTATTCCGGTTGTTCCCCCACGCAAAACCCTTTCCCCAAAAAAAGGGTTAACTAGCTTTGCCCCAAGCGTGCAAGATCCTGCTGCTAGCTAAAGTCCTAAAAAAAGTTCCTTCTGGGACAGGGGGAAATGGTTTTCAAATGAGCTTTTTGATTTTTCCCATTCCTTTAGGTCAGGTCACAAATTTTAAATTGCAAAAAATCAATTAAGTCCTTTAAAAATTATTCCTTTACTTTCTGTGGTAGGGGAACTTATTCTTCGGGAACAGGTTAAAAAGCATTTTTAGCTCTCGCGACCTGTAACCTGTTAACCTTTTGTGGGTTCCCGGGGCCTGATGTACATCGGTTGGAAGTTTTAATTTTGCTTTTTATTTTTTTTTTTTACGGAAAAAGGTTTGCAGGAAAAAAAAATTTTGGGCAAAAACTGTGTATTATTTAATTAAAATTTTTTTTTATTAAGTGGGTTTTGTTTTTTTATACAATAGGATTAAAATTGAAGTTGTCTAATTTTAAGCTCAAAATTAACCTGCCTTTTTGCCCTTTATCTAAGGGCTAGGTGAGATTTTTAAACCCCCCTTTGCCACCCAAGGGGAAAGGGGTAGGGGAAAATGCCGAAAAGGGGGAATCTAATTTGATTTGCCCCTTTTGGGGTGCGGGGGAAATGTTAGTGCCAGGGGGGGGAAAAAATTCCCTCCCCAGGTGTTTTTTGCCCCCCCTCGCTTTTTCTTTGTCTGTTGGTGGAAAAATACAGGGGGCCCCCCGCATTTTTTTTCCCAAGAAAAAACCTTTTTAAAACCCCCCAAAAGTCTGAAATTTTTTCCAAAAACACTCATGTAATTTAATTCTAAAAAAAATTTTAAAAAACAGGAAGACATGGGGTTAAAGTGGGAAACAATGTTTTTTCTTCGGCTTCGTGATTTCACAAAACCGGGCAATTAATTGGGTAAAACATTTAGAAGTTGGAACTTAAATTTGTTTTATAAAGCAAAAAGAAGAATATATATATATAATTTTTATGGTTTTGTGTTTTTCTATTTTTCTAGTCTTTTTTAAAAAACTTTAGTGTGTTTTCGTATTCCGGGGGAATTGCCCGGGTTTTTAAGGACCCGTGGATTTCATCGAAAAGCACGTGCGGTCTTTTTTTAATCCGATTTTTTATCCCCCATGACTTGCTTTTGGCGATTGTCGACGACAATCGGTGGGCAATCGCGCATGTGCGTTGCACGGATTTTTAAACGGCCAAAAAAAATGGTACGGGGGGCGCCCATAGTTTAAAAAATAGGTGCTGCAAAGCATTTTTCATCGCATTGCGTCGCCGTTCGTCGCCCGGTGACCCCGGCCTAAAGGAAAGTCACTTCCAAGGGTGACTAAAAAAAATTTATTTTCCCAGGAGGGAAAAATACCCCAACTAACAATTCCCCCCTATATGGTGAGTATTTTTGGAAAAAAATTCAGTTACCTTTTTTAAAAACCCGGTTGGGGATCGGGTTAGAAAATTAAAAAAAAAGTGAA
>JARQOD010000001.1:298252138-298280765 GCA_033576555.1 Oophaga sylvatica
GTTAGCGAACCGGAACCGCTAAAAGGCCTTCAACCCCTTGGCGGGGCCCACTTTCGGGGAGAAGTTTTCCGGATCCATTCGTAGGCCTGTCTGAGAGATAAGTAGCCAGAAAACGGAAGCGAGGTCTGCTCAAAGAGGCACTTCTCAATTTGGCGAAGAGGTGATTTGCTGAGCCTGAGCAGAACCTGACGAACCCCTCCGGTGAGACTGGAGATCCGGAGAGAAGACCAAGATGTCGTCCAAGGTAACCAAACAACGCAGGAGTAGAGGAGGTCCCGGAAGATGTCATTGACCAACTCCTGAAAGGACTGCTGGAGCCTTACAGAGACCAAAGGCATAACCAATACTCGAGTGGCCATCCCGGGTGTTGAATGCCGTCTTCCATTCATCTCCTCGACGGATATGAACCAGGTTGTATGCTCCACGAAGATCCAGTTTAGTGAAGACCTCTAGCCCTCTAAGACGATCAAACAACTCCGGAATGAGCGGAAGAGGGTACTATTCTTCACTGTGATCAAATTTAGGCCGTGTAGTCAATACAGGGACGGAGAGATCCGTCTTTCTTTTTTACAAAAAAGAAACCTGCTCCGCGGGGGAGGTAGATTTACGGATGAACCTTTCGCTAATTCTCCTCGATATATTCTGACATCGACCTGGTCTCTGCAGCGGACAATGGGTAATACGCCCACGGGGGAGGCGTTAGTAACCGGGTTCCAGGTCGATCGGGCAATCATATGGTCTATGCGGGGGTAATGTCTTGCTTCCTTTTTATTAAGACATCCGCGAATGACCAATAGGAATCGGGAGTCCAGGTAGATTAGCAGGTGTAGGAGAAGAACGGACGGGATGGACAGGCACCAGACACGTTTTATGACAGTCTGTCCCAGCGAAGAATTCTCCATTCTGCCAGTCGAGCACGGGTGCATGTTTTTGGAGCCAGGCAGACCTAGTAAGAAAGCATGAGAGAGTCCAGGTAAAACAGAAACGAGATGCTCTCAGAATGCAACATTCCCACTGCGGGTTATGGCTTCGGTGATAAGTTGGATGGGACGAGGTAGGAGACCCCCATCCACAGCAGCAACAGATACTGGTTCATACCAGAGGTTTGGTGGGAATGCGATACTTTCTCTACTAGAGCCTGTGAAACAAGATTCCCAGCTGCTCCAGAATCAAGTTGGGCCAGTTCGAAGTAACGGTTTCTTACCGATGAGAATAGAGACAGACAGCAGCAGAGATGAAGAGGATTTATTCTGGTCTAGGTGGACCTCTCCAGCGACTAGACACAGGCGTTTCCCGACCTCTCGGACAGGTACGGATCCAGTGCTCCTTACTGCCACAGTAGAAGCAACTCCTCTCGGCACGGCGTTGAGTCCTGACGGGCTTTGACATCTGGTCTGGTCGACCTGCATAGGCTCAGCAGTGTGCATCTGGGGAGAAACGGAAGGGGTTATAGGTCTCTGAAACGAGGTGCAAGACGAGGAAACCCTCTCTCACGGGGTGACCTCTTTGGCACGTTCTGGAACCGTAGATCAATTAGATTGGCAAGATTATTAAATCATCAAGGGAGGTTGGAATGTCCCGACCGGCAAGTTCATCTTTAATACGGCCGGACAACCCTCCCAGAAGACCGAAATCAGGGCGTTATTGTCCAAGCAACTCTGAGGCTAAGTACGGAACCGTATGGCATATTGACCAACGGTGAGACTCTCCTGACGGAGCGCAACAGAGATATTGCAGAGGAGGTTTCGTCCAGGTTCGTCGAATACCTTCGGAAGGCCGAGAAAAAGCAGGCAGGTCAGATCCAGAGGTTCTTCTCTCTCCCAGAGAGGATTTAAGCCAGGCCCAGAGCCTTCCGGTGAGATGGGAATGAGAAGGCAATTTTGCCCGGTCAGAGTTAAAACTGGTGTGCCAGGAGTTCGAATGCAGGGTGCATGGTTAATAAACCACGAGCCAGAGCAGGGTCGCCTCCAAACCTAGGAGGAGCTGAAAGTCGGGGTCCAGAATGGAAACCACGGAATTGGGAAGCAGCGAGGCTGCCGGATTTGAGTCATGGCTCCAGCGGTGGTTGCTGGTGATGAATTCAGAGTGTCCAGGCGGGAATTGACGTTCCGCAGGTGACCCAGGATGGCCTCCTGTTGCGACCTCTGGCGAGATAGTTTCATGACACAATTCGGGAGTGAAGGGTTTGGGTGCCACGGGTTCCATGGCCCGAGCAAACTGTAACGGGTCTGGTAGTGAAACCACTGAGCTTTATTATACAAGACAGTAACTTTAAGAGCAGGTGGCGCCCGGGGAATACGGACAGGATACCGGAAGTGACCAGGGCAGTCTCTGGGTAGGCAGGTTTCACGGCAAGTGACCAGGGCAGTCTCTGGGTAGGCAGGTTGTCACGGCAAGTGACCAGGCAGTCTCTGGTAGGCAGGTTGTCACAGCAAGTGACCAGGGCAGTCTCTGGGCAGGCAGGTTGTCACAGCAAGTGACCGGGGCAGTCTCTGGGCGGCAGGTTGTCACAGCAAGTGACCAGGGCAGTCTGGACAGGCAGGTTGTCACAGCAAGTGACCGGGCAGTCTCTGGACAGGCAGGTTGTCACAGTAAGTGACCAGGACAGTTTCTGAATAGACAGGCTTATACGACCTGAGATGTTGGAGCCTCCTGGTAGGCTGCAGTCTGATGGCAGATGATCGCTCCCAAGCGAGCAGGGCAGGAATCTCTGGAGTACGCCGGTGTCATCTGCGAGATTCCGAACCTTCGGATAAAGCTTGCAGTCGGATGGCAGATGATCGCTCCCAAGTGAGCAGGCAAGAGTCTCTGAAGTAGCCGGTGATCACTGCTGATGAACCCGAACCTTCGGATAGAGCTGCAGTCGGGATGGCAGATGATCGCTCCCAAGTGAGCAGGCAAGAGTCTCTGTAATCGCCGGGATCACTGCAGGTGATGTCCGAACCTCCGGGGAGGGCTGCAGTCAGATGGCAGACAGCAAACAGCGGGTAACAGGCAGGCAACTGGAAACAGGAGCTGAGGGCTGAAGCAGAGTTATACAGTGCAACAACAACATTGCTCGGGCACCTCCTTTAAAGGAGGAAGCCCTTAATATAGGGTGGAGTCCTCCGGCATTGGCGGAGACTAATTTGGAAAATGCGCGCGGCTCCTTTAAGAGCGGGGGAGGGCGCGGGCGCGCGCCCCTAAGTCCAGCAGCAGGGAAGGACGCGCGGGCCCAGCAGGGCGGAATGAGGACGCCGAGGATGCTGAGGACGTGGGGGCGCTGAGGACGCAGAGCGCTGGTAAGGGGAACGGCGTCCCTGCCTGGCAGAGGGCCGGGACGCCGATGCTACATCTACATTTCACAATTACATTTTTTAATTTCAAGTCCACTTTGGCATGTACATTAAAATGTGTTGTAATACAAAGGTACTTACATGTACAACAGGGGAGTCCGGCTGGATCACCGGGTCTAGATCCAACATGGATGTCCCTTGTCTGGGTACTTCTTGGTCCCTTGTGAAAGCGAACAGCTCAAAGTACCACAGTTTTGGGACATAAACATCTTCGGCCCCGGCTCCAGATTTGGTTGAATTCTGTACTTTATTTAGCTCTTTTTTGTACACTGTGCGGAGGGCCTGAATGCGTTTTTTTCACCGATGACTCATCCGCTGGTTCATCTGGGTAACGGTTCTTGCAGAGCTCCACCATTTTTTTGGTACGCATCCTTCTTTTTAAGCCTGTTACAGTAATCAGCCGACTTTTTTTTTCCACAGGCACGGCATTGAGCGGTACATCTCGATAAATCCCGCAAAAATTCCTGCTTATCGGCCATCTGTAATAAAAAAAGGATTATGTGAGAACGGCAGAAATGGTTAAATAAAATGCTTACATAGCCAAAACAAAAGAACACAGCAGGGATCATTATAATGGTGGTTGTGGGTGCAGCTGGAGTAAACAATGGCAGAGCTGGGATCATAAAATGGTGGTGGGGCGCGCCAGAACATAACATGGCAAAAAAAATAAATTGATGGACGACAATGGTGCCTGGACAAAACAATGGCAGGCCCAAATAAAAAATCATGATGGAAAAATTATGGTAAAAACAGCAGGGATCACAAAATGGTGGTTGTGGGTGCAGCTGGAGTAAAACAATGGCAGAGCTGGGATCATAAAATGGTGTTGGTGGGGTTTCCAGAACAAAACAATGGCAAAAAAATATATATATATTGATGGACGGGCAATGGTTAACAACAGCTGGGATCTAAAAAAAGGATCTGTAAAATTAAAGAAAAAATAAAAAATTAAATGTGACAAAAAAATACCTACCTTACAAAACTTGTTTGTGATGCGGAAACAAAAAAAAAGAAAACGATAACTAAATCGCGTCACAAAATTGGATCGCAGAGGATATAACGGCACAGACTGGATCGCAGCAAAAGAAATAGAGACACAGACTGGATCGCAGAAAAACCAACGGCGTAGACCGGAACGCAGCACCGCAATAGTGGCACAAACTGGATAGCGTAGCTACAAAGGCTAGCAGGACACACTGGAACGATGCGGAGATTTGAAAGAACCGCTTCTGCTCGAGAGCAATGGAAGGAGTGCTGGTACGTCGTCTTTTATGACGCGGTCATCCAATCACAAAACCAGAGAGAGCCCGTGACAAATATTTATTAGATAAATAGTGACCACCAATCTGTGATGAGGGGCGTGCAAAAGGTTGAGCCTATCGAGGTCGTGATCTTTCACAGTACATGCAGTGTGGCACGTCCCAATGACCGCCAAAGTCGTTAAAGAGATCGCTAACCGCTGATGCGTCGTTAATGAGATCGTCCAGTTTGGCAGTACTAGGACCTTAAAACGATCACACCAACGATCTCATTAGTTTGCGTCGTTATCGTGACGTTAGCGGAACGTTTAGTGTGGCAGTACCTTAAGACAAACGTCACTTACTGCTGGTCAATATATGCATACATATACAGTCAGGCCAAAAGTTTTGAGAATGACATAAATATTAAATTTTACAAAGTCTACTGCTTCACTTTTTTAATGGCAATTTGCATATAACCCAGAATGTTATAAAAGTGATCAGCTTAACAGCAATTACTTGCAAAGTCAATATTTGGCTAGAAAATGGAACTTTATCCCCCAAAAAACATTTCAACATCATTGCAGTCCTCCTTAAAAGGACCAGCTAACCTCTTTTCAGTGATTGCTCCATTAACATAGGTGTGGGTGTTGATGAGGACATGGCTGGAGATCAATCTGTCATGAAATAAGTAAGAATGACCACCCCTGGACACTTTAAAAGGAGGCTGGTGCTTGGCATCATTGTTTCTCTTCTGTTAACCATGGTTATCTCTAAAGAAACACCCTGCAGTCATCATTGCAATGCACAAAAATGGCCTAACAGGGAAGAGTATCGCAGCTAGAAAGATTGCACCTCAGTCAACAATCTATCACATCATCAAGACTTCAAGGGAGAGGTTCCATTGTTGCCAAAAAGGCTTCAGGGCGCCCCAAGAAAGACCAGCAAGCACCAGGACCGTCTCTTAAAAGTGTTTCAGCTGCGGGATCGGGCTACCAGCAGTGCAGAGCTTGCTCAGGAATGGCAGCGGCAGGTGTGAGTGCATCTGCATGCACTGTGAGGCGGAGACTCTTGGAGCATGGCCCCGGTCTCAAGGAGGGCAGCAAAAGAAGCCACTTCTCTCAGAAAAAACATCATGGACAGACTGATATTCTGCAAAAGGTACAGGCAGTGGACTGCTGAGGACTGGGATAAGTTATTTTCTCTGATGAATCCCCTTTTCGATTGTTTGGGACATCAGGAAAACGCCTCATTCGGAGAAGACAAGGTGAGCGCTACCGCCAGTCTTGTCTCATGCCAACTTTTAAGCATCCTGAACCATTCATGTGTGGGGTTGCTTCTCAGCCAAGGAATCGCTTCTCTCACAGTCTTGCCTAAAAACACAGCCATGAATAAAGAATGGTACCAGAATTCCTCCAAGAGCAACTTCTCCCAACCCTCCAAGAGCAGTTTGGTGATCAACAATGCCTTTTCTAACATGATGGAGCACCTTGCCATAAAGCAAAGGTGATAACTAAATGGCTCAGGGAAACAAAACATAGAGATTTTGGGTCCATGGCCTGGAAACTCCCCAGATCTTAATCCCGTTGAGAATTGTGGTCAATCATCAAGAGACGGGTGGACAAACAAAAACCTAAAAATTCTGACAAAATGAAAGCATTGATTGTGCAAGAATGGACTGCTATCAGTCAGGATTTGGTCCAGAAGTTGATTGAGAGCATCCGGGAGAATTGCAGAGGTCCTGAAGAAGAAGGGTCAACACTGCAAACTATTGACTTGCTGCATTAACTCATTCCAACTGTCAATATAAGCTTTTGTTACTCATATGTTTGCAATTATTATATTCTGTCTGTATAAAAACATCTGTCAAACCCCACATAAAAACCAGAGGGCAGCAGATCAGTGAAAATATAATATTTGTGCCCTTCTCAAAAACTTTTGGCCATGACTGTACATATTTCACTACAGTTTCTTTGTGGAACATTAAGTATGAGATAGTTGTTCAACTTTGAAAGACTTTGTTTACGGCTATTAGTCAACACAGATGGTTAACTTATGGGATGTTTTCAATATAATTTAGGAGGTACTATTCCTCTGAGTTCATAGAGGTCACTTCAGTATTGGAGAGGAATATTTGGTTGGGGAATAGGAGTAATTGTTTGTAAGATTGTAAACGCTGTGCTGAACCGCGGGTTAGCCCATACATTACACTCATATAATCGATCCAGTTTCCAGGGCGTAAACAGGTACGGGTGGCCGATTTAGACAAGGCACAACAGTAGGAAGATTTATAGAAAGTACAGTAGTACAGATTGTTTGTGTCCCAAAAACTGTACAGCCCCAAGGGTTTCAGCCTTCTGGCTAAATGTCTGTATAATGTTTTTTAATGTTTCCTATTGTCTGGTTAACCCCTTAAGACCGCCGATACACCTTTTAAATAGCGGCAGTTAAGGGTACTTATTCCTTAGCGCGCTTTTTAACGGTACTGAGAAATAAGTGTATAGCGCCCCCCAGCATCAGAATTTCTTCCCGGGTCTTGGCTACTGGGGGAAGTGAGACCCCGGAGAAAAATGATTCGGGTCAGTTTTTACTGACCCCAGTGTTGGGATCACCGTTATTCCCAGAATAACGGCGACCTTAAAAAAAGTCAATTTCCCATTTATTTCTCTCTCCTTTGATTGATCTAGCACACCTGAGGAGAGAGAAATAGGGTCCCCACGAGCCCCTTTGGTACTGCGATGTCCCCGGGGCCCTCCGGCTGTGTCCCTCGGCCCTTGGAGTCTTCCAGGAAAAAAATGGCGGGCACATGCACAGTGCGCCCGCTGAAAAACTACCAGCCAGCACCTGGCAACAATAGGAGATTTCTCCTATTGGTTCATTTTGGTCACTGTGATAGACCCTATCACAGTGATCAAAATAAAAAAAAAAAGTAAATCAAACCCCCCTTTATCACCCCTTTAGTTAGGTAAAAAATAATAAAATAAATAAGTATTATTTCCATTTTTTCCCTTAGGGTTAGGTTTATGGTTGGGCTTATAGTTTGGGGGTTTTAGCTAGGGCTAGGTTATGGTTTGGGTTATAGTTGGGGTTATAGCTAGAATTAGGGTTGGGTTAGGTTATGATTGGGGTTAGGGTTGGGGCTATGGTGAGAATTGGTGCTATAGTTGGGGTTATAGCTAGGGTTGGGTTATGGTTGGGGTTATAGTTGGGGTGATGGTTAGGGTTGGGGCTAGTGTTAGGGTTTGGGCTGGGTTAGGGTTGGGCTAGGTTTAGGGTTATTGTTGGGATTATAGCTGGGGTTATAGCTAGGGTTAGGTTGGGTTAGGGTTAGAGTTGGGGCTGGGATTAGGGTTGGGGCTAGTGTTAGGGTTGTGTTGGGGTTAGGGTTGCAGTGTTGTGATTAGGGTTATGGTTATGGTTGGGATTAGGGTTAGGGTGTGTTTCGGGTTAGGGCTGTGTTAGGGTTGAAGTTAGAATTTCCACTGTTTAGGTACATCAGGGGTCTCCAACGTGACATGGCACCCGCCATTGATTTCAGTCCCAATTTTGGGTTCAAAAAGTCAAGCAGTGCTCCCTCCCTTCTGAGCCCTGCCATGCACCCAAACAGTGGCTTTCCCCCACATATGGGATATTGCGTACTCAGGAGAAATTGAACAACAAATTGTGTGGTCCATTTTCTTGATACCCTTGTGAAAATTAAAAAGTTTGATTCCAAAGTAAATTTTTCGTTAAAAAAAGAAAAATGTTCATATTTCCCTTCCACATTGCTTTAGTTTTGTTGAAGCACCTGAAGGGTTAATAAACTTCTTGACTGTGGTTTTGCACACCTTGAGGGTGCAGTTTTTAGAATGGTGTCATTGTTGGGTATTTTATGGCATATTGACCCCCAAACTCACTTCAAATGTGAGGTGGTCCCTAAAAAAAATGGTTTTGTAAATTTTGTTGGAAAAATGAGAAATCAATGGTCAGCTTTTAACCCCCTATAAATGTCCTAAAAAAAAAAAAATATGTTTCCAAAATTGTGCTGATTTGTGGAAAATGTTATTTTATTAACTATTTGTTCGATATACTCTCTGATTTAAGGGCCCACAAAATTAAAAGTTTGAAAATTGGAAAATGTTCGAAAATTTTTGCTAAATTTCCATTTTTTTTCCATAAATAAACACAAGTGATATCAAGACATTTTACACTAACATGAATTACAATATGTCATGAAAAAAAAACAGTCTCAGAATCAGGGGGATCCGTTGAAGCTTTCCCAAAGTTATAACCTCAGAATTGTAAAAATTGGCTTGGTCATTAAGTGTCACGCTGTATAGCAGATATATATATGTGATGTCAGTAATCTATATCAAAGGGCAACATACTATATAACATGCGCATAGATAATTAAAACATGGATTTACCTGATAGAATGTCAGTGGGTCAAAACGGAATCCGTTATAGCTGTCTCCGGCTAGAGGGTGACCGGGGTCTAAGCTGACCTGAACTGGGGTCCTAACTAATCCCTCTACCTGGAGGTACTGTTAAAGGTACAGAGGTCCAGGCCACCAGCGAAAAACCCTGTTCCTATCAATCCCTGCCAACTGTATTTAGTCCTAAGAAGGACCCTGAATACCACCAAAGGGAATGAACAGGTAACGGATAATGAACAGAAAGACATACAAGAAAGAGAAGGAATAAAGTAAATAAGTCTTACATAAAACCCACTCACACACGTAGGAACACCTAAGGTCTCAGAGATAAACTATAAGCTATAAGAGTAAAAAAACTAATGAACTCTTAGCTTAAATATTCTCAGAAACCGATCCAGACTGCTGAACTACATGAATGCTTTCAACGGCGCATAACACCCAGACTGGCGAAATATAAAGGAAACTAATTAGAACATAATCAAAAGCAGCCGGGCGAGGCTGCACTAGCCTTAGCAAAGAGCTAGGAAAAATTAACTCTCACATCACCAAAAAACAAAGAAACAGAAGCTCAGCTGTGAGAAGTCAGAATGTGCAATCGCGACGATCTTCGTGGCGATGCACCCATGACAGTACCCCCCCTTCTACGAGGGGCCTCCGGACCCTCATGACCAGGTCTGTCCGGGTGAGTTGTGTGAAAGGTCCGTCCCACGTTATCATTGACCACCACTGAAGGAGGTAGAGGTGACGGTATGACTGGTGCCACATACTTTTTAAGTAATGACTTGTGAAAACAATTATGAATTTTAAACGTAGGAGGGAGGTCCAGACGAAATGCCACAGGATTAATTATGGAGCTGATCCTGTACGGCCCGATGAATCTGGGACCAACCTCCAGGAGGAAACTTTAAGTTTAATATTCCTGGTAGACAACCACACAGATCATTCACCTTCAGATCTCGACCAGAAACTCTCCCCCTATCAGCCATCCGTTTGTAACGTTCTCCGTAACCTTCAGTCTTAACTGATCTGGAACTATCAGTCTCCTGGAAGTCCCACAGGGGCGTTCCCCTGAGCCCCCAATAACCTCCCCCTCAAGTTCAGAGCATACAGCTGACACTACAACTCCCTCCTGAGGAATAGGAACCGGATCATCCATCCTCCCGGTCCCTGGGAAAGTACGAGATAAGGCATCAGGAAGCAACTTTATTGAGCAGTCATATGCGCGATGAGGAGGTAACTCTTTACACCCTCCTCTGAGAACATCTCCCCAAAGTCCCACAGAAAAGGAGGCAAAGTCCTAGGTACAACCGCACCGATGACCGTGCTCATGCAGTTATTCTTGCAAAATTCACCCCACTGGCTAATCTTTCTGGATTGCCAATCAATCACTGGGTTATGTTTAGCCAACCAAGGAAGTCCCAACAACAATAGGAGTAGGTAGACCCCTCCAACACATAACAAGACAATTGCTCTTTATGTATTGCCCCTACTCGAAGATCTATGTTATGAACAGCTTGAACCAAGCTACCTTGACCAAGAGGTCTAGAATCAATAGAGAGTATAGGGACCGGTTTGGCCAATACACTCAGTTGCATACCATGCACCTGGGCAAACCGAGCGTCCACAAGATTAGCCCCGGACCCACTATCAGAAAAACAGAAATCCTCTCAGTTCTGGTACCAATCACCACCTCCGCAGGCACCGATAAACTGAGAGGGATTTGGGGACGAAATACAGACTCCCAGGTTAACTCCTTGGGTCAAAGAGGTCCGGGATGGACAACCCCAACAAAATGTCCCTCTCTCCCGCAAAAGAAACACCTTTAGTCTTGCGGCGCACCGCCGATTCCCTCCTACAAATGATGTCCCTCCCAACTGCATGGGTTCCTCAGAACAGACCAGGGGAACCTCAGTATAAGGGACTTTAGTAGTAGGTGGAGTCATCTTGGGGGCGGAGTTACCTCGCGTCTTCCCCGAAGTCGTCTTTCAATGCGAATAGCGAGGGCCATAGCAGCCTCCAGTGATGGAGGAGAATCATACTGAGCCAACACATCTTTTAATTTGTCAGACAACCCTTGACAAAACTGGCTCCTAAGAGTGGGTCATTCCACTGAGTATCTGTTGCCATCTACGGAACTCAGAAGAATATTCCTCCGCTGGACGATTTCCTTGCCGTATTTTACGTAACTTTGTTTCAGCAAGGGAAACTCGATCCGGATCATCATATACCAGACCCAGGGCAGTAAAAAATCGATCCACTGACTGGAGATCTGGGGAGCCTGGAGGAATAGAGAACGCCCAAGATTGAGGGTCCCCTTGTAAGAGCGAGATAACAATTCCCACCCTCTGCTCTTCACTCCCAGATGACCGAGGCCGCAGCCGAAAGTACAATTTACATGCCTCCCGGAAAGTAAAAAAAATTTGTCCCGCCCACCAGTGAACCTGTCCGGGAGAGCCAACCTTAGGTTCAGATCTGGTTTGCTCTGGGAGGGACAAAACCTTGGACTTAATGTCTGCAAATTCCATGGACAACCCCTGCAACTGTCGGGCCAGCTGGGCTACTGGATCCATGACAGCTGGGGAGAATCTTTAGTTTGGGCCGGGTGAAAATGTCACGCTGTATAGCAGATATATATATGTGATGTCAGTAATCTATATCAAAAGGGCAACATACTATATAACATGCGCATGATATATTATAACATGGATTTACCTGATAGAATGTCAGGGGGTCAAAACGGAATCCGTTATACGCTGTCTCCGGCTAGAGGGTGGACCGGGGTCTAAGCTGACCCTGAACTGGGGTCCTAACTAATCCCTCTACCTGGAGGTACTGTTAAAGGTACAGAGGTCCAGGCCACCAGCGTAAACCCTGTCTCCTATCAATCCCTGCCAACTGTATTCTAGTCCTAAGAAGGACCCTGAATACCACCAAAGGAATGAACAGGTAACGGATAATGAACAGAAAGACATACAAGAAAGAGAAGGAATAAAGTAAATAAAGTCTTACATACAACACTCACACACAGTAGGAACACTAAGGTCTCAGAGATAAACTATAAGCTATAAGAGTAAAAACAACTAATGAACTCTTAGCTTAAATATTCTCGAACCGATCCAGACTGCTGAACTACATGAATGCTTTCAACGGCGTCTAACACCCAGACTGGCAGAAATATAAAGGAAACTAATTAGAACATAATCAAAAGCAGCCGGGCGAGGCTGCACTAGCCTTAGCAAGAGCTAGGAAAAATTAACTCTCACATCACCAAAAAACAAAGAAACAGAAGCTCAGCTGTGAGAAGTCAGAATGTGCAATCGCGACGATCTTCGTGGCGATGCACCCATGACATTAAGTACCAAATTGGCCGTGTCACTAAGAGGTTAAATTACCCACATAACTAAGTAAAATAATTACTGTGAATGAACAATGTAGAAGTCGGTTTTCTCGCCGTGACTCTCTGTATCCTGAAGAACATTCCTCAGTACATGACTTACATATGATGAATAAGCATTTGACTGTATTGCTCAGCAGTGATGATGCTATTAAAGGGGTTGTCCGGTCTTAAACTACAAGACACTCTGTGACTGCAGACTTGTGAATCCTCCCATCGTGCACACTGCATGATGTAAGGATTCTTTGGTGTCAGCGCTGGGAGCTGTAGTCAGGTGATCACAAGTATGTGATATGCATACCCCCAACCAGGGCCGGCTCCAGGTTTTTATGGGCCCCGGGCGAAAGAGTCTCAGTGGGCCCCTTTAACGCAGACCACGATTCGTGATGCTCCGATACTGCAGAGAAATATGGGTATAGTACAAGACCAAAGATTTCACTTCTTATAATTACACGAGTGATATCTATTGTAAATTCTACAATAGCTCAGAAACTGCCGAATCCTCACAACACACAGTACAGACCGGACAGTATAGTCCTCCATACAATATTATGGGCCAAATATAATGCTCCATAAAGAATATTGGACCCCAAATAATGCTCCATACAGAATACTGGACCACATAAATTGCTCCATACAGGATACTGGTCCCCATATAATGCTCCATACAAAATATGGAGCTCTCCTCTGCACTGTGCTGCGCTCTGCACTGTTACGGCTCAGAAAGGGCGCTGTGGAAAGACGTCATCGCGCCCTCTGACCTGAGACATCACAGTGCAGAGCTGCAGAAGACACCGGAACTGCGGAGGCACGGGGAGAGGTAAGTATTGTGCCGGCTGCCGGGGCCCTGAGCAAGCGGGGGGGCCCAGTGGCGGCGCTAACACCGCTCTCCTCCACTAACGGGCGCCAGCAGAGGTGTATCTAGGTTTTCTGGCACCCAGGGCAAGAACTCAGTTTTGCGCCCCCCTCCACACACACCCCCCTAACCCTAATCCCCCCTCCACACTAATAATCCCCCTCCACACAAATAATAAATCCCCTTCACATTGAATAATCCCCAACACAAAGAATAATCCCCCCCTCCACACAAATAATAAATACCCCTCCACACTAAATAATCCCCCCTCCACACAAATAATAAATACCCCCTCCACACTGAATAATCCCCAACACACAAATAATAAATGCCCCCTCCACACTGAATAATCCCCCCTCCACACAAATAATAAATACCCCCTCCACACTGAGTAATCCCCTCCACAAAGAAGGAATTCCACCCACACACAAGCAAACAATAAATCATCCCCCTTCTAGCTGAATCTGCAGCTCCACAGACACACGAGGCAGGAGCACTTACATCAGATCTTCTGCTCTCTTCTGCCTGCCGGAAAGTGACTTCAGCAGCTTGATCACATGACATGATCATGCTGCTGACGTCGGCTTCAGTTGTACTCACGTCTGAAGACGCAAGCACACTTGTTCACTGGACTCTGGGAGCCGGCGCGCTGCAGCTTCTATGTGCCGGCTGTCAGCTTGACAACCGGCACGAGAACAGCCGATTCCCAGTCCAGAGGGCGGCAGAATACAGCTGCCAGAGGAGACACTGCGGACCGCCGCATTAGGCGGTCCGACTGCGCCCCCCTAGATACGCCTCTGGGCGCCGGCATGCCCAAGGGCGAGTGGGCCCCCCCCCGGCACTTGCCCGGGTGTGCCAGGTTCTGACGCCGGCCCTGCCCCCAACCACATTCCAACTAACGTGCATGGCATAGCTCAACTCAAGAGCTTTGAGTCCTGAAACAGTCTAGTTGGAATGTGGCTGAGAGTATGAATAAAGTATACTTGCGGTCCCATGACCACCGTTCCTAGTGTCGGCACCGGGGAATCTCACAGTGCGCAATGCACGCGATGTGAGGATTCACAAGACTGCAGACACATAGAATGATTGCAGACTTGTAGTTGTTATGACTGGACTGCTAAAGTATATACACACGGGTAATGGACAAACTAGGAGGCTAATACCTAAACCTTGTTCAGACTGGTAAAAGCCCTACTCTCACCCTGGTCTGTCCCTAACTGACCACGGAGGTTGGCAACCTAAGGTAATGTGTAGCCCTGGTGTTAGGCACACGCAGTACCCTGGAGAATGTGTGGAGAGATAGCAGTTCAATGCTCAATACCCATTCACTCAACATACACTAGACACACCCTTAGGGTAGTGTAGTCACTTGTGAGGGAGTGGTCAGGGTGTATTCGTTGAGTGATTAGAGTAGTCAGTTTCCTGTCCTCGGACAGAGCAGACGTGTGGAGTCTAGCTGGGACCTGGAGGGAGGAAGCAGTCCAGCCTGGTTCTACCAGCAGTTCAGCAAGTGGAGGCCAGTAAGGGCGAGATATAGATCACCTCAGCCTGGTCAGAGCTGTACCTCACTTGAAGACACTGAAAAGAAAGAAGAGCTTAGTACAGAAATACTTCAGTCTCCTGTCCCAAGGACAGTGAAAGGTTCAGAGACGTGCTCCTGCCTAGTGGATAACTGAGAGTCTGTTAACTAACTCTGAAGGAAGGAAAAGAAGGAGTGATTATATGACTTTTTGCAAGTGTGAGTGTTTATGCTACAAGCGCGACAAGGCGAAAGGCACAGTGGAAAGGAATATTTGAAAAGTGCTTTTGGTTTGAAGAAGTCCTGCACATTGTTACCGGTCACTGGGGACCGAAGGATCACTAAAGCTTCACGCTTAGTGGTAAGAAAATCAGAGGCTTATCGGACCTTAGGTCGCGGCAAGCAGCCCTAAATAGTCGGTACGTAACTGGGGTCAGGGGAGTGAAGACTTTGAGCCTGATCAGCAAGATAGGAATTCACTCTCTCACAGGAAGGCTCCGACCACAAAACTGACTGGGCAGTACAGCTATGGAATAGCTGGAGTTATAGAGGGAACTACGCTTCATGCTGGTTGTACTCATCGTTGTGAAAGTAAAGGAGGCCCCTAACTTGTCCAGCTGCTATCTCAAAATACATTCTCCTTGGATCAGCCTCCCTGGACCTGCCTTACCATCTTACAAGTAAAGGTATGGAAAGACGCTGACCGTGTGAGACTGAGTTATTTACTTGCATGCCTGCACAACCCTGCCTTAACCATCGACCTGAGGGAAGAGTCCTACCTGTAGGGGACCCGACATCTAGCTGCCTCACCATCCCCTCAGAGCTCTACAGCAGCGCTGGTATAAATTACCAGAAGACTACAGGTGGCGTCACGAACTGTATATATATATCCCCTGTAAATATTCCCCCAACATACGCCAGACCGCTAGGGCCACAGACCGAGCCACCGCTACCTGTGACAATCCCATAGACTTTCTACGGGCTCGGCTCTGAGTACCCCATTGCCCTGGTAACCCACAATTGTGGTGCGTGGTCGAGACAAAAATTGGCGTCACGAACAGGATGCGAAACTCGCAAAATTGCGAGCCCTGTGTGCCTATGGAATTGTTTTTGTGAAAAAGGACTGTTTGCACTTTTGGCGCCAAAAATCGCCATCTTTGTCGCCATATTCGCGCCCTCAGGCGCTGGAGAAGAAGGTGGGCGTACCTTCGTGGGCGTCTACCCCCCTGTGGCGCGAAGAAAATGCCTGCCCCTCAAAGTGCTATTACAACATGCGATCCTGCCCTACAGCAAAGGAGGTCCGCCTCCTCTTCACCTTCCCTGCGAAGAGGAGGAGACGCAAACCCCGCCTCCACGGGAGAGACCGGACGTCTCTGGAGGAAGATGAAAAAATCTTCTGGAACATCATGGAAGCAGGACGTGTGCAGCCGAGCAGGGAAGCGGAGGAAGGCAGGCCCGTGCCCCAGCCAAGCTGCCACCAGCACCGGAGTCATCCGTGGTCCTGCACCTGCAGCAAGCGTTGCTAGAAATTCAGGAAGAAAATGCACGCCTGAAAAAGATGGTCCAGCACCAACCTGGATTTGAAGAGATCGAGAGACGCCGGCGTACCCAGGAGCAGTGGAGGCTGTGGGACGTGGTGTTCTCTCCCCTCAACGACCCCCCACGATTCGAGTTACCGAAAATTCTGCTGCCCAAGGCAAAGGAGCAACGGAGGCTGCCCCCGAAAGTACCAATCCTGATCCCACCGGTTGAAGCGGTGGAGGCGAAGGAGGTTGAGGAGGTACCGCCAGTTCCGGAACTCCCGCCCGGCCAGGAGGCCGCAGCAGATGATCGAACCCCGGCAGGGACACCGGAGGGGTCCTGTCCGTCGTTACCAGACGTCGACTGGGACGAGATGGCGCGCCTGGATGACGTCGCCTATACCGCCCAGTGGGAATATGAGTGGCAGCGTCGTGAGGAGAAGCAGAAACGCCAGCAGGAGGAAGAGCGGGAAGCTCAGCGGAATCGACAGCGGCAACATGCAGAGCTGATCGCGGACAAGGAGAGTGTCCGGAGAGAGAAAGGTACCCTGAGGGAACCGCGGCGGCAGGGGTGTTGTGACTGAGTTCCAGCTCCGGAAGGGCTGGGGCTTCATCCGTGAACCGGGCCTCTACCCAGGGGTCTTTGTCAGCAGGCGTGACGTAGAATCCCACCTACCGCAAGGCCATCCCGGGAGGGACTTAGTAAATGGAGACATTGTCACGTATACACGGCACTGGGGAATGAAGGGATGGTATGCCCTTAACGTCACCATCGTCCGTGACCCCGTCCCAGACGCAGGTAACGTCACCACTACCGCAGCGTCCCCGTCTCCAGCTCAAGCAGTATCCGGCCGTGCCCCAGCATCGCCCCCTGCAGGTACTTCGCAAGTGGAAGCGACACCTGTATACCGTTATCCTTCTACATCGCAACATGCGACCCAGTTTCCATCGCAATCCATGACACAATCCATATCGTTAACTGTGACTCAGATTGAAACGCAATCGGTGTCTCGCAAGGAGAAAGTACCCGTTGCGTCCCTAGAGGTTCGCACGAGAACTGTGCAACTCAGACCCCAATAGCAGGTCACGACTTGTTAGTCCTGGGATCTAGGGCCCATTGCATTGTTCCAGCCCCCGGGGTGGAAAATGTACTTGAAATAAATGAATAGTTAAACAGTAAAAACCGGTGAGATCCGTAAAGGGGTCTACCATAAGTAAAAGTTGTAAAAAGTTTAAGAATGTTTGCCAATTTTTGCACAAGTTAAATGAGTATATAATATATTTATATATTGCTAACAGTAGAATGCCCGGCTGGGTAAACAGAGAAAAAGTTTTGCACTTTATTATTATTATAATGTGATATAATATGTCTTCGTTTTACAATGGACTCAGAGGTTGAGGACTGTGCCAGCCCAGAACTTATTTGTATATAGTTGCGCTTCGGTGCTTTATCTTGGTTTTACATAAAACCAGCACAACTACCTCTGAACAGAAAACCCGTGTGGTGTGGCACTGAGTGAGGTCTGCATTCCTATGTCCTGCAGCCCACCCAGGACCCACGTTGAAGGTTTGGTGCGGGTCCTTCACAAGAATACTGTGTATTTATTGAATGTTTTGATGCCTTAATACTTTTGTATTTTTCTATATTCAATGTTTTTGTTTTGCAACGTTCAAGACATCCTTACCTCCCGGATGGGACGAATTAATGTTTAATGTTGATGTTTTCATGCATAAACAAAATGTCTCTTTGTATTTTACAGCCCGGGAGTGCTGTCTTTTACCATGGGGGAATGTGTAGCCCTGGTGTTAGGCACACGCAGTACCCTGGAGAATGTGTGGAGAGATAGCAGTTCAATGCTCAATACCCATTCACTCAACATACACTAGACACACCCTTAGGGTAGTGTAGTCACTTGTGAGGGAGTGGTCAGGGTGTATTCGTTGAGTGATTAGAGTAGTCAGTTTCCTGTCCTCGGACAGAGCAGACGTGTGGAGTCTAGCTGGGACCTGGAGGGAGGAAGCAGTCCAGCCTGGTTCTACCAGCAGTTCAGCAAGTGGAGGCCAGTAAGGGCGAGATATAGATCACCTCAGCCTGGTCAGAGCTGTACCTCACTTGAAGACACTGATAAAGAAAGAAGAGCTTAGTACAGAAATACTTCAGTCTCCTGTCCCAAGGACAGTGAAAGGTTCAGAGACGTGCTCCTGCCTAGTGGATAACTGAGAGTTGTTAACTAACTCTGAAGGAAGGAAAAGAAGGGAGTGATTATATGACTTTTGCAAGTGTGAGTGTTTATGCTACAAGCGCGGACAAGGCGAAAGGCACAGTGGAAAGGAATATTTGAAAAGTGCTTTTGGATTGAAGAAGTCCTGCACATTGTTACCGGTCACTGGGGACCGAAGGATCACTAAAGCTTCACGCTTAGTGGTAAGAAAACCAGAGGCTTATCGGACTTAGGTCGCGGCAAGCAGCCCCTAAATAGTCGGTACGTAACTGGGTCAGGGGAGTGAAGACTTTGAGCCTGATCAGCAAGATAGGAATTCAGCTCTCTCACAGGAAGGCTCCGACCACAAAACTGACTGGGCAGTACAGCTATGGAATAGCTGGAGTTATAGAGGGAACTACGCTTCATGCTGGTTGTACTCATCGTTGTGAAAGTAAAGGAGGCCCCTAACTTGTCCAGCTGCTATCTCAAAATACATTCTCCTTGGATCAGCCTCCCTGGGACCTGCCTTACCATCTTACAAGTAAAGGTATGGAAAGACGCTGACCGTGTGAGACTGAGTTATTTACTTGCATGCCTGCACAACCCTGCCTTAACCATCGACCTGAGGGAAGAGTCCTACCTGTAGGGGACCCGACATCTAGCTGCCTCACCATCCCCTCAGAGCTCTACAGCAGCGCTGGTATAAATTACCAGAAGACTACAGGTGGCGTCACGAACTGTATATATATATCCCCTGTAAATATTCCCCCAACATACGCCAGACCGCTAGGGCCACAGACCGAGCCACCGCTACCTGTGACAATCCCATAGACTTCTACGGGCTCGGCTCTGAGTACCCCATTGCCCTGGTAACCCACAATTGTGGTGCGTGGTCGAGACAAAAAATTGGCGTCACGAACAGGATGCGAAACTCGCAAAATTGCGAGCCCTGTGTGCCTATGGAATTGTTTTTGTGAAAAAGGACTGTTTGCACTTTTGGCGCCAAAAATCGCCATCTTTGTCGCCATATTCGCGCCCTCAGGCGCTGGAGAAGAAGGTGGGCGTACCTTCGTGGGCGTCTACCCCCCTGTGGCGCGAAGAAAATGCCTGCCCTCTCAAAGTGCTATTACAACATGCGATCCTGCCCTACAGCAAAGGAGGTCCGCCTCCTCTTCACCTTCCCTGCGAAGAGGAGGAGACGCAAACCCCGCCTCCACGGGAGAGACCGGACGTCTCTGGAGGAAGATGAAAAAATCTTCTGGAACATCATGGAAGCAGGACGTGTGCAGCCGAGCAGGGAAGCGGAGGAAGGCAGGCCCCGTGCCCCAGCCAAGCTGCCACCAGCACCGGAGTCATCCGTGGTCCTGCACCTGCAGCAAGCGTTGCTAGAAATTCAGGAAGAAAATGCACGCCTGAAAAGATGGTCCAGCACCAACCTGGATTTGAAGAGATCGAGAGACGCCGGCGTACCCAGGAGCAGTGGATGCTGTGGAACGTGGTGTTCTCTCCCCTCAACGACCCCCCACGATTCGAGTTACCGAAAATTCTGCTGCCCAAGGCAAAGGAGCAACCGGAGGCTGCCCCCGAAAGTACCAATCCTGATCCCACCGGTGAAGCGGTGGGGCGAAGGAGGTTGAGGAGGTACCGCCAGTTCCGGAACTCCCGCCCGGCCAGGAGGCCGCAGCAGATGATCGAACCCCGGCAGGGACACCGGAGGGGTCCTGTCCGTCGTTACCAGACGTCGACTGGACGAGATGGCGCGCCTGGATGACGTCGCCTATACCGCCCAGTGGGAATATGAGTGGCAGCGTCGTGAGGAGAAGCAGAAACGCCAGCAGGAGGAAGAGCGGGAAGCTCAGCGGAATCGACAGCGGCAACATGCAGAGCTGATCGCGGACAAGGAGAGTGTCCGGAGAGAGAAAGGTACCCTGAGGGAACCGCGGCGGCAGGGGTGTGTGACTGAGTTTCCAGCTCCGGAAGGGCTGGGGCTTCATCCGTGAACCGGGCCTCTACCCAGGGGTCTTTGTCAGCAGGCGTGACGTAGAATCCCACCTACCGCAAGGCCATCCCGGGAGGGACTTAGTAAATGGAGACATTGTCACGTATACACGGCACTGGGGAATGAAGGGTGGTATGCCCTTAACGTCACCATCGTCCGTGACCCCGTCCCAGACGCAGGTAACGTCACCACTACCGCAGCGTCCCCGTCTCCAGCTCAAGCAGTATCCGGCCGTTGCCCCAGCATCGCCCCCTGCAGGTACTTCGCAAGTGGAAGCGACACCTGTATACCGTTATCCTTCTACATCGCAACATGCGACCAGTTTCCATCGCAATCCATGGACACAATCCATATCGTTAACTGTGACTCAGATTGAAACGCAATCGGTGTCTCGCAAGGAGAAAGTACCCGTTGCGTCCTAGAGGTTCGCACGAGAACTGTGGCAACTCAGACCCCAATAGCAGGTCACGACTTGTTAGTCCTGGGATCTAGGGCCCATTGCATTGTTCCAGCCCCCGGGGTGGAAATGTACTTGAAATAAATGAATAGTTAAACAGTAAAAACCGGTGAGATCCGTAAAGGGGTCTACCATAAGTAAAGTTGTAAAAAGTTTAAGAATGTTTGCCAATTTTTGCACAAGTTAAATGAGTATATAATATATTTATATATTGCTAACAGTAGAATGCCCGGCTGGGTAAACAGAGAAAAAAGTTTTGCACTTTATTATTATATAATGTGATATAATATGTCTTCGTTTTACAATGGACTCAGAGGTTGAGGACTGTGCCAGCCCAGAACTTATTTGTATATAGTTGCGCTTCGGTGCTTTATCTTGGTTTTACATAAAACCAGCACAACTACCTCTGAACAGAAAACCCGTGTGGTGTGGCACTGAGTGAGGTCTGCATTCCTATGTCCTGCAGCCCACCCAGGACCCACGTTGAAGGTTTGGTGCGGGTCCTTCACAAGAATATGTGTATTTATTGAATGTTTTGATGCCTTAATACTTTTGTATTTTTCTATATTCAATGTTTTTGTTTTGCAACGTTCAAGACATCCTTACCTCCCGGATGGGACGAATTAATGTTTAATGTTGATGTTTTCATGCATAAACAAAATGTCTCTTTGTATTTTACAGCCGGGAGTGCTGTCTTTTACCATGGGGGAATGTGTAGCCTGTGTTAGGCACACGCAGTACCCTGGAGAATGTGTGGAGAGATAGCAGTTCAATGCTCAATACCCATTCACTCACATACACTAGACACACCCTTAGGGTAGTGTAGTCACTTGTGAGGGAGTGGTCAGGGTGTATTCGTTGAGTGATTAGAGTAGTCAGTTTCCTGTCCTCGGACAGAGCAGGACGTGTGGAGTCTAGCTGGGACCTGGAGGGAGGAAGCAGTCCAGCCTGGTTCTACCAGCAGTTCAGCAAGTGGAGGCCCCGTAAGGGCGAGATATAGATCACCTCAGCCGGTCAGAGCTGTACCTCACTTGAAGACACTGATAAAGAAAGAAGAGCTTAGTACAGAAATACTTCAGTCTCCTGTCCCAAGGACAGTGAAAGGTTCAGAGACGTGCTCCTGCCTAGTGGATAACTGAGAGTCTGTTAACTAACTCTGAAGGAAGGAAAAGAAGGGAGTGATTATATGACTTTTTGCAAGTGTGAGTGTTTATGCTACAAGCGCGGACAAGGCGAAAGGCACAGTGGAAAGGAATATTTGAAAAGTGCTTTTGGATTGAAGAAGTCCTGCACATTGTTACCGGTCACTGGGACCGAAGGATCACTAAAGCTTCACGCTTAGTGGTAAGAAACCAGAGGCTTATCGGACTTAGGTCGCGGCAAGCAGCCCCTAAATAGTCGGTACGTAACTGGGGTCAGGGGGAGTGAAGACTTTGAGCCTGATCAGCAAGATAGGAATTCAGCTCTCTCAAGGAAGGCTCCGACCACAAAACTGACTGGGCAGTACAGCTATGGGATAGCTGGAGTTATAGAGGGAACACGCTTCATGCTGGTTGTACTCATCATTGTGAAAGTAAAGGAGGCCCCTAACTTGTCCAGCTGCTATCTCAAAAACATTCTCCTTGGATCAGCCTCCCTGGGACCTGCCTTACCATCTTACAAGTAAAGGTATGGAAAGACGCTGACCGTGTGAGACTGAGTTATTTACTTGCATGCCTGCACAACCCTGCCTTAACCATCGACCTGAGGGAAGAGTCCTACCTGTAGGGGACCCGACATCTAGCTGCCTCACCATCCCTCAGAGCTCTACAAACAGCGCTGGTATAAATTACCAAAGACTACAGGTGGCGTCACGAAAATGTTATATATATATCCCTGTAAATATTCCCCAACATACGCCAGACCGCTAGGGCCACAGACCGAGCCACCGCTACCTGTGACAATCCCATAGACTTCTACGGGCTCGGCTCTGAGTACCCCTTTTGCCCTGGTAACCCACAATTGTGGTGCGTGGTCGAGCGTAACCACAATGGCACCCCCACTGACGGTGGTTTCATCCTGAATGTCCTTAAACGATGCTAGTTTTGCTAGAGTATAATTCCCTAAGAAATAAAGGAAACACACACAAAAAAGCTGCAACCAAAAAAAGCTACAGCTGAGCGATTGAATTCAAAAGAGACTGCTAGGTTCATGCTCAGACGGCCTCTGTCCAAAGGGTAAACCTTAGCAGTGGGACATATACCCCTTAAAAGAATCCACCAGGAATGAATATAAACAGCAATCAGTAGCTGGAAAGGGAGACTATATACATATATATATTTTATATATATACACACAGTATAATATGTAAGGAGGGAGACCTGGCTGTGGGTACCTGCATTGACCCTGGTCGGAACTGTCGAGGCTCATCCCATGTTGCCGGGGGAAGTAATAGGGGACCGGACAAACCCCATGACCCGGGGAAGGGGGGGCGTGTTTAAGGGGAACACAGATCTGAAGGCGCGCGAAGCAGGCAGCAGTTTCCGCCATAGGGAGAGTGCAGCAGGGTGAGCACGCACTCCACACTCAGCGCAGCAGAGCTGAGACATGCAGCAATCAGATATACGCGCACCCTCTATCGGGACTGTGACTGAGCAGAACGCTGTGTGCCCAGATAAATGTCGGGCAGTGCTCGTATGGAGAAGTGTAGGCTGGTTACAGGACACAAACGTGTGGTTCCCTTTGCTGGCTAGCTCGCATCAGTCCACGCTGGTACAGAGACTCCTGCAGCTTCTTCCTTTTGAATGTGCAAGCTTATGGACTAGGGGCTCAGCGGGTAAAAACCGAAGCCCACCCGCTGCCGCAAGAAGACGATCGCTAACCTTGGACCCCATCGGAGGACTCTACACTGGCCGTTGCCGGCACTACTACCTCATCAACTGTGGACTAAGGAGAACCAGCAGGAGTCACGATAAATGTTGTTTGGCTCTCAGACTGTCTCACTCATTCTGATTATTCCATTTATATACCCACTGTGTGTATATTACATTTTATATATATATGTATGTTAGCGCTGGTGGAACGCACCCAAAAAAAATATAAATAAGTGCGTTCGCAGCCCGGGGTCCACCGTGCAGGCAGAGCCTGCTGCTAGTAGGATGGCGGTATAAGCGAACTCTGTTACGACACAGAGTCGCTAAGGTAGAACGCAGAAATATGGACTGTGTCCTGTTAACTCCACAGGTATGCACAGACAACTGCTGTGCGGACAGCAGACCGTAGTAACGCAATCAGCAACGCAATCAGACAATCTCTCACTGGAGAAGCCGGTATTCTAGGGGCTTATTTCAGCCGAGCCCTAAACACGTGCATACAATCTCCTCACCAGAGGTGCCGGTATTCTAGGGGCTTATTTCAGCAGAGCCCTAACACATGCGTGCACATCACTTTTTTTTTTTTTTTTCTTCCTCAGATGGGAAGTTCCACAGTCAGATAACCAAAACTATAAGGAACTCGACTCCCAAACAGCGTGTACACTTACATAATGAAGAGCTGTTCCCCTCACCATCGGAAAAACCAACTTTATTTACAAGCACAAAAAAACCCCCCAAAACTAAGACACATTAACAAGGTTTTCCACTTTTTAACTTCCAAATTCCCTCTGCATCCTCCTCCCCCTCTTTCTCTTATCACACACAAAGCAAAAATACAATTTTCCCAAAACAATTTTTAAACAATTTTTAACCTCAATCTCCTTCCTCCTAAATACATATACATTCCTCACATCCCCCAACACCTCTTTTATACATGCAAGCATCAACCACAAAAACTCTCTCCTTTTCTCCACACATACCCAACCCAAACATAAATAACTCAAACGTCAAAAAATTCACATCACACAACTCCTTACACAACGGGCCCAAACCTGAAATCACATTTCTAGCATACTGACAATTCCAAAACAAATGCACCACACTCTCTCTCCCCACCACATCCCCTCCTCGGACACATCTCACTCCTCACTAAACCCCGGTTTCTCTGGAACTCTCTCACCGGTAACACCTCATGCAATGACTGCCGCACAATCTCGCTCTGTCTATTTGTCATACCATCCATACGACCTTCTTCCATACCTTCTGCACATCACTTCCTCTTACCATATAGATCCACATTCCATCTTCTACACTCAATCATCTATATACCGCTTTCTTCTTTTCTAACAACCTCACATCCACATCACACAGTTCATACTTCACCAAAAATTTGTAAACCCACACATACCACACAGGCACCTCAAAAGCCACTGGGCACCTTAGATCCCTTCCCGCCACTTCAAACGGAACAGAAAATTCCAAACAAATACCTGCAATAAGCACACTTCCATCCACTAATAAACCCAATACAAACACCTAAATTACGCAAAAATACATTCAAATGGGGAATCCGCCCCCCCTTATCCTTTCTTCATCACAACCTTTCCTTGCACGTCCTACTTGAAGCCAAAAAAATACAAAAAACCCTATTTAATTTCTAACACCTATAACCTGGTGGAAAAACCACGTACATGCAAAAAAATTGGTAACACCACATCTTAATAACTAAATTTTACCAAAAAAAGTCAGATCTCTCATTTCAAAATTTAACTTGCGCTCCACTCTCTCTCACATCCACCCAACTTTCCTCTCCATCCAACTTTTTGAAATTTCACCCCAGCACTTTATGGTCCATCACCACTTACCCCAATACATTGCTCAGATCCCCCCACCAAAATTTCACACTCAGCTTCTCCCAATTCACTTTAAACGGCCTCACAAAAACGGATACCAACAACTTCACCGACGCACCCAAACACTCCTGAATCACACAAACACACACAATCCATTAGCCATTCACCTTCCACCCCTCCCCCCAGCCCCGCATTGCAACCCCGAATCCATTATCTTTCCAACATACACAACAACGGCTCAATCGCGCAAATGAAATGCAGGGGACAACGGGCACCCCTGCCTCACCGGAGAACACATTCCCTTCCTCCACTTCCCATTCAACAAAACACACTATAAATTTTTTTATACAAACTTTCCTCCTCAAAAAAACTCAGCGGAAAACCATGTTCACCAACACTTAAACAGAAAACCTTGCCAACCTATCATACGCCTTCTCAAAATCCAAACTCAACCTACACCCCTTTTAAGGTTAACGCCCACAAACAATCTCTCAGCATACCACCACCCTCAGTAACCGCCTTCCAGGCACCGCACAACACTCCCTCCTCACCCACCACTCCCTACCACATCAGGGGCATCCTATTTGCCAAAGCTTGCAAGATCTTATATACAATTAAGCAAGTGATCGGCCTCCAGTTTTTTAAATTTTTTCAAATCATCTTTTTTTGGCAAAACACAACCATCCTGCATGCATCCATTCGCCATCGCATTCGCCACATTTCTTACTAATCCACAAAATCCTTCCCCAAATTCCATCCCACATCACACGATAAAATTCACTGGGAAGACCATCCCCCCCGGGTTTTATTCGCCCAGCTAACACCACCTTTTCATATTTCTTCACTCGTCCCCACCCATCAAACCTCCTTTCTGTCCCATTCAATCTATTTTCCAAAACACCGCAATCACTCTCCAAACCTTCATCCCCATTTCACGCATATAAATCATCTTAAAACTTTGCCTTTTTTCCTCCACAAGTCCGCACCACTCATTCCTTTCCATCCACTCCATTCAGAACACAATACTCTTTCTTTTTCCAAAACTTTCTTGAAAAAAAACGTGAACCTTTCATTCTTTTCCAAGTTCTTATTTTAGCCCTTACACAATACCCCCCCTTTCTTTCCCAAAAACTCATTCATTCTTTTTTCACTCTCAACAAATCTTCATCAATCCATCCGCCCTTTTAGCTTATATAACAACTTCTTGCATTAACCCAGCAAACCTTTCTCTTTAGCAGCTGCCACACTTGTAACCAAGTTTTTTTTTTAAAAAAAAAACCTTGGTTTTGCATTTAACCCAATCCCCCTTCACAACATTATGATTACTTCTACTCCCCCACCATCCTTATAATGTCCTCTACTCCTCTCTCACCTCCACCCCCCCAGCAAACCCACTTCAGCTTCCATACACCTTTCCAGCTACCTCCTCTATGAAACACCACTTCAACTTCTAAACATGATCTGAAAAATGGCACACTTCCTTGATAACTAACAGCAATCAGGTTTTTTGAAACAAAACAATATCCAGTCTAGACCCACCCCCCCTTCCCGAAAAAAACGTTTTAACAATGGAGTTACTTTACCTCCCTCGTATCCTAAACCAAAATACCACCATGTCCATTAACCTTTCCTTGACCATCCAATTCACCTTTCCCCCATCAACATTCATATCACCTACAATATAACAGGCACTTCCTGGAATAAAAAACTTTTAAAAATAAAACTTAGCTCCTGTTTTTCCCCAAAGGAGTACCTTAATAACCTAAAACGAATATTCTAAACTCAAAATTTGCTAACAAAACCCTCTCCCAACCTCAATCACCTCAGTCACACAAACCACATTACCCCACTTCACCAAAAAACAACCCCCCCGTCCTTCAAGCATGCCCCCCTGATCACCAGACACAACATGAGGCCATTCACTCCCCTTCCACACCATCCACAATCCCACACCCGAAACAAATGTTAGCCCGCTACGCAGGGGCACACATAAAAATCCAGGAAAGTGCACAGGAAGGTACCGCCAAAGCTTGATAAACCATTCACTCAGTCCTACACCTTAGACACACCCATAGGGGTATATAAGTTTGGTGGGTGTCATCATAGTCAGTTTGTTTCCGTCTTCGGCGAGGAGTCACCTTCTTTTCTTGGGAAGTTGGTCAGTCCAGTTAGCTCCGGGGGTCAGGGGGAGTATCCCTGGATTTTACCTGTCTGAGTTAGTCAGTCAATTGGTTTCCTGCTGATTTCAGAGCAGAGACTTCAGCCGCCTGTCCCAGGAAGTGAATTCAGTCACGAGGTCTGGACTAGGAGAATACTGGAGCTGTCACGACCCAAACAGGGAATCTGTGATTCGCTTCTATGCAGCAGTGCTTATGTTAGAGCGGAAAGCGGGGGAAGGGCACAGTGGAGAAGACAGGCAGTCCTTAGGTATTGGATTACCTGCCTAAATCACCGGTCAGGGGACCGAGCGTTACTATTGTTTCAAGCATGTGACAAGAAAACCGAGGCATTGGACAAGGTCGCGAGAGCAGCCCTAAGTGTCAACTAACGGGTCAGGTGGAACGGGATTTGAGCTAGGCCAAGAAAAGTAAGGACTTAGTTATCATTAGAAGGGCTTCCCACAACGTTAGCCGGCAGTACAGTACAGAGAAGCTGGAGTTTTAGAAGTTACTTCCTTCAGGCAGTTGGCTCAATTAATGGATTTAGGAGGCCTCTAACCTGCCGGCGCTACCTGAATGTGCATCTCCACCCCGCCAGCTTCCCGGGTCTGCTTTACCTCATCAGTAAAAAAAAGGGATGAAAAGAAGCTGCATTGTGTTTGGTGAATCTTACTACACCTCCATAAACCCCCTAGTTCCAGGGACCGTCTCACCTGTGGGAGACTTACTACCAAGCTGCCCCAAACACCCGTGAAGCCCTTAACAGCGGCTGTAAAATTACCAGAAACCCCCAAGGGGGGATACGAAAATCCCAATAACCCCTGTA
>JARQOD010000001.1:298280865-298320934 GCA_033576555.1 Oophaga sylvatica
GGCTACTTCTGGCACCCACACCAATAGGTAGCATCAGGAACTTACATAGACAGAAGAGGGCTCATATGCAAGACCAATATAAGTATTCTTTGCAGTCCAGTCGCTCATCATAATGCACAGTTCTACATGCTTTGGAAGTGGTTGTAGGCCGCTTATCTCTTGGGCCTCTGTGCAGTTGTGCAGAATACACCAATGGCATGCCCACCCCTAGGTAGAGTGTACCCTTCACTGCAGTACCAGCTACATCAGTGTACATATATAAAGTAGAGCTGTGTCAGGTACCGTAGCTCAGGTGAATAGGTATTGTGCGGGTCTGAGCTGTTGTGCTAGGAACAGCAGTAACGTATCGGTGTTGAGGACTGCATTGAGGTTGCCAATGACCTTTCATCCTACTGATTAGTGTGAGTTCTGGGTCCCTAACTATAGACCAAGCTTTTTTCAATTCCCAGAAATCCCTTTTAGCATTGACTAAATTCAAAAGTTGAAATTCTACATTCAAATCATCTCTGATAAATGCTAACAATCATTTCATCATGTGTAGGAGTTTTCTCGCTTCCATGGGGAAATTCAGCCAATGTTGGATGGTTTACTGAATAACAGGAAAGAATGGAAAGCTCTTGCAGATGAGTATGAGGCCAAAACGAAGGCAATCGAGGAGGAAAAGAAGAAAAGAGAAGAAGCAATTGCTGAAAAGAAAGGTCGGTAATAGATAAAAGTCTATTTCTCGTTCCTATATGGCACCACAATAGATACGTCTATCAATGCTGAATGTTAGATCAGTTCCATTGATTATTGCAATGGTAGATTTTTTTTTTTCTTTAAAGTAATGACATTGTAACTGTTGAACTTTACTCTAAAAACCCACTGGATATTTGTCCATTTATAGTATTTTATTGTATTTGTTCTTACAAAGATGTTGATTAACCAATCTCGTATCAGTATTACCATTTACATGCTAAATGTTTTGTTTCCCGGTTACACAAAATATATTTAATGATATTAGCCTTAATCCATAATCTTCTAAATCCTCTTTGGCCAAAGTCACTTTAGTTATTTAATCAATTTATTTTCAGTTGGCTGTCCCTGATTGCCTGGGCTGACACAGCATATTCTTCTGTATTGTGGTGCATGACCTATACAGTGGGTACGTAAAGTATTCAGACCCCTTTAAATTTTTCACTCTTTGTTTCATTGCAGCCATTTGGTAAATTCAAAAAAGTTCCTTTTTTTTTTCTCATTAATGTACACTCTGCACCCCATCTTGACTGAAAAAAACAGAAATGTAGAAATTTTTGCAAAATTATTTAAAAAGAAAAACTGAAATATCACATGGTCATAAGTATTCACACACTTTGCTCAGTATTGAGTAGAAGCACCCTTTTGAGCTAGTACAGCCATGAGTCTTCTTGGGAATGATGCAGCAAGTTTTACACACCTGGATTTGGGGATCCTCTGTCATTCTTCCTTGCAGATCCTCTTCAGTTTCCGTCAGGTTGGATGGTGAACGTTGGTGGACAGCCATTTTCAGGTCTCTCCAGAGATGCTCAATTGGGTTTAGGTCAGGGCTCTGGCTGGGCCAGTCAAGAATGGTCACAGAGTTGTTCTGAAGCCACATGTAACTTGAATAGAGGGCAACACCTGATGTAAGCAGGATCTCCAAGAGTATGCTTGAATCAAATATCACACAAAAGAAAAGAAGCATACAAATTCTAGGGATCACTTTTATATTGAAAAACAATGAATTTTATTGAAAATACAAAACACTCCAAGGCAAAATTCAATTTAAAACCATAAATATAAAAACCACAAAAACAGGCCTGTAATAAGGCCACTGACCACCCTCCCATCAATGAACATGTCCCCATATTAATATATGATGAAACATGACACAGCGTATAGATAATGTTAATGGCAGACTATGTACCAATGATGGATGTCTGACTTATGCAACCAAAAATCAGATATAAGTCCCTGCAGAATACAACACAGAATATAACCAGTGAAATACCAAAGGGTGCAACCAACGCAGGAAACTATTCAAATAACCCAATACAGCAATACAAATACAAATTCAGTGTCCGCTTAGCCTAAGCTAATACTACCTGCACTGCTCCCTCATCATTTATAGTCTCCTTAACAGCGCACTCATTTGTTTTGGTGGTATCTGACATCTGCCTTCAACCACAGCAGCACATGCAGGTAGTATTAGCTTAGGCTAAGCGGACACTGAATTTGTATTTTTATTGCTGTATTGGGTTATTTGAGTAGTTTCCTGTGTTGGTTGCACCCTTTGGTATTTCAGTGGTTATATTCTGTGTTGTATTCTGCAGGGACTTATATCTGATTTTTGGTTGCATAAGTCAGACATCCATCATTGGTACATAGTCTGCCATTAACATTATCTGTACGCCGTGTCATGTTTCATCATGTATTAATCTGGGGACATGTTCAATGATGGGAGGGTGGTCAGTGGCCTTAAAACAGGCCTGTTTTTATGGTTTTTATATTTATGGTTTTAAATGAAATTTTGCCTTGGAGTGTTTTGTATTTTCAATAAAATTCATTGTTTTTCAATATAAAAGTAATCCCTAGAATTTGTATGCGTCTTTTCTTTTGTGTGGTATTTTGTTCTGAAGCCATTTCTTTGTTATTTTAGCTGTGTGCTTAGGGTCATTGTCTTGTTGGAAAGTGAACCTTTGGACAAGTCTGATGTCCAGAGCACTCTGGAAGAGGTTTTCATCCAGGATATCTCTGTACTTGGCTGCATTCATGTTTCCTTCAATTGCAACCAGTCTCCTGTCCCTGCAGCTGAAAAACACCCCCATAGCATGATGCTGCCACCACCATGTTTCACTGTTGGATTGTATTGGGCAGGTGATGACAGTGTATGGTTTTCTCCACACATACCGCTAAGAATTATCACCAAAAAGATGTATCTTAGTCTCATCAGACCAGAGAATCTTAATTCCCATAGTCTGGGAGTCCTTCATGTGTTTTTAGTAAACTCTATGCGGCTTTCATATGTCTTGCACTGAGGAGAGGCTTCCATTGGGCTACTCTGCCATAAAGGCCCGACTGGTGGAGGGCTGCAGTGATAGTTGACTTTGTGGAACTTTCTCCCATCTCCCTACTGCATCTGTGGAGCTTAGCCTCAATGATCTTGGGGTTCTTCTTTACCTCTCTCACCAAGGCTCTTCTCCCACAATTGCTCAGTTTGGCTGGACGGCCAGGTCCAGGAAGACTTCTGGTGGTCCCAAACTTCATTCAATTAAGGATTATGGAGGCCACTGTGCTCTTAGGAATCTTAAGTACTGCAGAAATTCTTTTGTAACCTTGGCCAGATCTGTGCCTTGCCACAATTCTGTCTCTGAGCTCCTTGGCCAGTCCCTTTGACCTCATGATTCTCATTTGGAATGACATGCACTGTGAGCTATGAGGTCTTATATAGAAAGGTGTGTGCCTTTACAAATCAAGTCCTATCATTTTAATTAAACACAGCTGGACTCCAATGAAGGAGTATAACCATCTGTAATGTAAGGAGTACAGTTCATATAGTGTCTTGTGCTTGGGTGCGATGAAAACACAGGAGTCACAGGTTTGATATAGAAGGTCTTGTATACTTCATACAAGTGGCAATAATAGTCACACAGGTTGCAGATACAAAAGCAGGAGACACAGCAGGCCAGAGTAACTTAAGCTCAGCAATCACTCTCCACAACAGGTTCAGGATCTCTTCTCTGTTACCATAAGTCCATGCAAACGTGGATTTATCAAATAGCAAGGTTCCAAAGTCCACGAGTGTTCCAAAGTTCCACAATAGGAAATAACTGGAGTACAAGGTCCAAGGCTTCCAGGAGTCAGGTCACAGGTACACTGCAGGCTTGATTCTGAAGCACTGATTGCTCAGCTGTGGCTGCTTAAGAAGCAAGAGGGAGAGAATCAGGGCGGGAACATGCAAGCTGGAAACTCCATATTGACTGAGGGCAAGACAGCTGCAGCAAGACAGAAAGTAAAATGGCTGACGGAAAAACTGAGTTTCAGGAACATGTACACAGAACCTTACATTACTCCCCCCTTAGGGACAACCTCCGGATGACCTCAGACCAGGCTTGTGTGGGTACCTCTGATGAAACTGACGAGCAAGCGAGGAGCATTAACGTTATTGACTGGCTCCCATGAGTTGTCCTCCACTGGTAGCCCTGCCATTTAATCAAATATTGTAACTGATTTCTATACAACCTGGAATCTAGAATCCTTTCCACCACAAATTCTTCCTGACCATCGACTAGCACTGGGTCAGGGCAAGGAGAAGAACGTCCAGAAACGTATTGGGTGTCGCAGCCATTAGTAGAGATACATGAAAGACAGGGTGGATTCTCATAGTTCTGGGCAGTTGAAGACGACAAGCGACAGCACTTATAATTTTACTGATTTTATAAGGTCCAATGTATTTATGTCCCAACTTAGATGATGGAATTCTTAACTTAAGATTTCTGGTTGACAGCCAGACCAGGTCTCCTACCTTGAAAGCTGGTGCAGGTTTACGAAATTTATCTGCGGCTTTCTTGTACCTTTCCTGAGCCAATTCCAGATTTCCCTTTAGAAGATCCATATTCCTTTGTAAAGACGTGATTCTTTCAGCCACCGCTGGCAAAGGCGTTTCTATGGGAAATCGAGGAAGAATATTAGGATGATAACCTAAATTGGAGTAAAAAGGAGACTGCTTAGTGGAGGCGCTCTGAGAGTTGTTATAAGAGAACTCAGCCAGTGGAAGTAGGTCCACCCAATCATCCTGTAGTGGCAGATAAAGCAGCGAAGATACTGCTCCAGGGTCTGATTGGTTCGTTCCGTCTGTCCATTAGTCTGAAGATGAAAAGCAGAAGAAAGGTTCACTTTAATGTCCAATGCTGCACAGAAATTTTGCCAAAACCTTGAAGTGAATTGCACCCCTCGATCCGAAATAACCTCATCTGGTACTCCATGTAAGCGAAACACATTTTTAATCATCAAATCTGATGTCTGTCTTGCAGTGGGTAAGCCGACACAAGGGATAAAATGAGCTGCTTTTGTTAAACGATCAACCACCACTAGAATGGTGTTCTTCCCTTGAGAGGTTGGTAACTCCACAATGAAGTCCATAGAAATGGATCCCCACGGGCGGGACGGGGTGGGAAGAGGTTGCAACAGACCAGTTGGTGAGGAGCGAGGTGTTTTGCATCTTGCACAGACTTCACATGAAGTGACATAGTTTAAAACATCCTTCCTGCAAGTGGGCCACCAAAAGAAACGAGAAAGAAATTCCTGTGTCTTTAGAATTCCTCTATGCCCAGCTATCTTGGAATCGTGAATGAGTTGCAATACTCTTAATCTGACTGTTTCAGGAATATACAGACGTTGTCCCTGAATCCACACACCATTCTTAAAGACAAGACTTACGTCCCTTGGGGTTGTGCCAAAAAGGAATCTGCATGGTATGCTTCCTTGATGTCCTTAAGTAGGTCTTGATTATGAATCACTCCCAGGAATCTAGAGTCAGGAAGAATAGTCTTAGGAGGAGTAAGTGGACGTGTCTCTGCTGAATAAATCCTAGAGAGTGCATCAGCCTTTCCATTGCGCGATCCTGGTCTATAAGAAATGATAAAATTAAATTGGTTTAAGAAAAGATTCCAGCGAGCCTGGCGAGGAGTCAGGCACTTAGCCGACCTGATAAATTCAAGGTTACGATGGTCTGTCAGGACGACTATTTGCTGTGCAGCTCCCTGAAGAAGGTGTCTCCATTCTTTGAAGGCGGCAATAATGGCCAACAACTCTCTATTGCCCACATCGTAGTTCCTCTCAGCCGAAGACAACTGCTGGGAAAAGAAGGCACAGGGATGCAAGACATTCTTCTCACCTGTTCTCTGAGAGATTATAGCTCCAACGGCACAGTCTGAAGCATCCACCTCTATTATGAAGGCAAGTTCGGGTTGGGATGTACTAAGATAGGTGCAGTGGTAAATTTATCTTTTAGACGGGAAAATGCTTCCTGGGCTTGGGGAGTCCAGGAGAACCTAGACTCTTTCCGGGTAAGTTGGGTGATAGGTGACACTACCTCAGAGAAATTCCTAATGAAACGTCTATAGAAATTGGCAAACCCGATGAAGCGCTGCACCTCCTTCACATTTCTAGGACTTGGCCAATCCTTGATGGCTTGGGTCTTGCTTCCATCCATACTAATTCCTTGTGTAGACAGTACATAACCCAGAAATTGAATTTCGGTCCTATGGAATTCACACTTTTCAAGTTTGATGTAAAGATGATTTTGTCTTAGACGTTCCAAGACCATTCTCACATGTCCATGATGTTCCTCTGTGGAGTTAGAAAAAATGAGAATATCATCCAAATAAATCACCACGAATGTATCTAGGAGATCCCTGAAGATGTCATTCACCAAGTGTTGGAAAGTGGCTGGGGCGGTACTCAGACCAAAAGGCATAACTAGATATTCAAAGTGTCCATAGCGTGACCTGAATGCAGTCTTCCATTCATCCCCAGGTCTAATACGGACTAAGTTATAGGCCCCACGGAGATCTAGTTTAGAGAAAATTTTAGCATGTCGCACTCTCTCCAATAACTCAGGGATTAAAGGCAATGGATAACGGTTTCTAATAGTAACCTTATTGAGTTCCTATAGTCTACGCAGGGTCTCAGAGATCCATCTTTCTTCTTTACAAAGAAGATGGGTGCACCTGCAGGAGATGAAGAGGGGCGTATGAAGCCCTTGGCTAGATTTTCGTCTATGTAATCCTTTAAAGCCTTTAGCTCGGGCCCCGCCAGGGGGTAGATCTTACCAAAAGGTATCTCTGCTCCAGGCAATAATTCAATTGGACAATCATATGGACGGTGAGGGGGAAGCTGGTCAGCGTTCTTCTTGTCACATAAATCCACATAGTCCTGGTATACAGCTGGTAGTTCAGGGACTGACATGGTTCCTTTAGGAACAGAGCAAGCTGAAACTTTTGGACTCATCTGTTTCTCTGGAAAGTGTAATTCCTTGGTCTCCCAGTTAATGGTAGGATTCTGAGCCTGCAGCCATGGTAGCCCTAGAATAATGGGAAAGTGGGGAGAAGAGATAAGCATAAAGGACAGTTTCTCTTGATGATCTTTACCCATAAGAACCCTCAAAGGCTCTGTTTCCTGATCCACTGGTCCAGAGGTCAGCAGGGAGCCATCCACAGTTTCCATCTGTACTGGAGTAGCCTTCTTCACTGAACGTATCCCCTGTTTCAGAGCAAAGGAGACATCCATAAAATTTCCACTTGCCCCTGAGTCGATCATAGCAGAGCTAGACACCCAAGCTGAGTCAACCCAGAGTTTGATGGAAAGAAAGCAATGAGAATTGTTTTTCTTACAACTCAGCTGGGACACCGCTGAGGAAACTTGAAAAATTGCAGCGTTTACACAGTCAACGTCCTCAGAAGTAACGGAGTTTAAGTCCGAGAAATCAAGATCTGTTGCTGCAGATCTCTCTGGAGCCTGAGGCTCGGACCTGACAGATCCCCTCTCACAACACTCACAGTGAATGAGTGCTGCAGTAGTCTTACGAGAACGGCTGGGGCAGTTTATAATGAAGTGCCCTGACTTACCACAATAGAAACATAGATTCTCCTTAAAACGATGTTCCTTGCGTGCATCACTAACCCGTCGTAAAGAGTCTACCTGCATGGGTTCAGGTTCAGGTTCCCGTGTGATCCTACTCAAAGGTTCCTTAGCTGGAGAGGAAGGTAGGAAAAGGTTAGTGCGATTGCTTTCGAACCATCTCTCTTGCCTGCATTCAGTCAGACGAGTATCAATACGGATGCAGTAGTTAATAAAGTCGCCTAACGCAGTGGGAGGGTCGGCACGAGCAAGTTCATCCTTAATCAGTGGAGATAACCCTTTTCGAAAAATAGATTTTTTGGCGGAACTGTCCCAGGTGGTATCAAGGGCCCATCTCCTGAAATCCAAGGCATATTCAGCTACCGAGTGCTTACCTTGGCGCAAAGCTAACATGGCTGCTTCAGCTGTTGCACCTCGATTGGGGTCATCAAACACCTGCCCCATGGCTGAAATGAAAGCATCAAGATGATCCAAACATTCATCCTCAGTCTCAATCAGAGGGTTTGCCCACATCAAAGCCTTGTTGGTAAGCAACATAATTATAGTAAGCACTTTAGATCGTTCAGTGGGAAATTGTGAAGCATGTGCAGAAAAAAAAAGATTGCATTGATTAATAAATCCCCTGAATTTCTCACGTTCACCGCCAAAACGAAAAGGGGCAACTTGGGAATCCCAGAACTCGGGGCTACGGCAGGAGCCTGGACTCGCTCCTCTAGAACCTCAATCCTGGCTCGCAAATCCTGGGCAGTCTGTCCAAACACTTGCAAATTGTGATTAGTGAGATCCTGTAGGTTTGTAAAACGGTTTTTATAGTCTGCAAATCTGCAAGGATATTATCAGTCACTCCGCAAAGTTCCTTTATGCGGGCCTCCATTTTCCAGATCTTTTAAGACAGGAGTACTGGAAGGAGAGGAGAAGAAAAAAAAACAATAGTATTTACCTGTGGTAACACTGCAGAGAGAAAAAAAAATTAAGGGAACTGCTCACCTGGAATGGTTGTGAGAAGTCACAACCACTATCATCACAGAAAGTTCAACCGGACATCTGATATCCACAGTTACAGCAGACACAAAAGAGGAAAGAAAAAAAAACAATAGTGTTTACCTGTGGTAACACTGCAGAAAAAAAAACTTAAGGGAATTGCTCACCTGGAATGGTTGTGAGAAGTCACAACCACTGTCATCACAGAAAGTACAACCGGACATCTGATATCCACAGTTACAGCAGACACAGCCTTTCCAGACCCAGCAGACACTAACGTTTGGCTTCACAATCTTGTAATGTAACTAGTACAGTTCATATAGTGTCTTGTGCTTGGGTGCGATGAAAACACAGGAGTCACAGGTTTGATATAGAAGGTCTTGTATTACTTCATACAAGTGGCAATAATAGTCACACAGGTTGCAGATACAAAAGCAGGAGACACAGCAGGCCAGAGTAACTTAAGCTCAGCAATCACTCTCCACAACAGGTTCAGGATCTCTTCTCTGTTACCATAAGTCCATGCAAACGTGGATTTATCAAATAGCAAGGTTCCAAAGTCCACGAGTGTTCCAAAGTTCCACAATAGGAAATAACTGGAGTACAAGGTCCAAGGCTTCCAGGAGTCAGGTCACAGGTACACTGCAGGCTTGATTCTGAAGCACTGATTGCTCAGCTGTGGCTGCTTAAGAAGCAAGAGGGAGAGAATCAGGGCGGGAACATGCAAGCTGGAAACTCCATATTGACTGAGGGCAAGACAGCTGCAGCAAGACAGAAAGTAAAATGGCTGACGGAAAAACTGAGTTTCAGGAACATGTACACAGAACCTTACACCATCTCAAGGAGGAACACAAGGAAATGGACATCATGTGACTTAAATATGAGTGTCTGAGCAAAGGGTCTGAATACTTATGACCATGTGATATTTCAGCTTTTCTTTTTTAATAAATTTGCAAAAATTTTTACATTTGTGTTTTTTTCAGTCAAGATGGGGTGCAGAGTGTAAATTAATGAGAAAAAAAAATAAATTTTTTGAATTTATCAAATGGCTGCAATGAAACAAGGAGTGAAAAATGTAAAGGGTCTGAATACTTTCCGTACTCACTGTATATTGCTGCCTGGGCTGTAATTATTAGGGACCTGGCTATACACTAAAAAATGACCATTGGCTAACATGTAGCCTATATCTAATATCTGTAATTTTTTTACTTTATAGCTGCTGCTGACGGAACTGGAGGGGTAATAATGCGAAATCAGCAACTTGTTCAATCGTTTAATTTACTGCATATTAAAGTTATTTGGAGCCACACTTGGAGTACAAGAAGAATATACAGTAGCTATTGTAAAGTGTGACCCAAGATACTTCTTTGATTCTTTTTTCCAATTCGATTTTTAATAATATCGTATGCTACACAATAGACTACTAGTTGTCACAGGTTGAATAACACTTGTTCCAGTTTAAATTCTGCATCCAAATGCTAATTGTGACCCCAGATAATTCTGATTTCTGTAATAGTAACGTTTAGTTTGAGTGATCATCACATGGAAGCTTTCAATTGTATGTAAGATCTTCACTTGTCCTCTAAGAACAGATTACAATTCTATAGATTTACGAAGAATAGGAAGTCATTTTTGCAACAGCTTGTTGAAAAAGTTTTTTTTTCCAAAATGCTAGTTTTCCCTTATCTCTTAAAAAGAGGATAACTGGGGGTCTATCACTGGGACTTCACTCTATTCAGTCATCTGTGTCTGCTACTCCAGTTCTGACACAGCTCAGTCTCATTCACTTGAATAGAAATTAGCTGCAGTATTAACTGCACATAACTACAGGTTCCTCTTGATTTGCCATAATCCCCTATGATTGGAGCAAGATGTTAAAGTGAATCTGTCACCGGGTTTTTTATGCAGTCTGAGAGCAAACATGATTTAGGGGTGGAGATCCTGATTCCAGTGTTGTATCACTTAGTTTACTTAGTACAGCAGTTGTGATAAAACCACAGATTTTCTCTTCACCATTGACAGCACACCTGAAAGAGGGATCCACCCAGCAAGTACAGGAAACCTACTGAAATAAAAGGGCGGTACCTTTCCCCCACATCAGTTGGTTTCCTGTCCTTGAGGGAAACCTGATGTGGAAGCAGTGCAATTCAAGGAACACTTACCCAGGCTTGTCCTGGCGTCTGTAAGAGCGGCTGCGTGCCTGCAACACTGGCCTTCAGGTTCTGGAAGGTGACAGATGCTTGATGTGTCTCCAGCTACCGTGCCCACCGTTCTGTGAAAGGCGCGCTGGGTGGTGGCGAGCCGAGTGACGTGCATGAAGATCGCAGAGGTATGTTCCACTGATGTCACGAGTTCACGCATGTTGGAAATAAGCGCTGTAGTGTTACTAATGGCCGGAGTCACACTACACTAATGTAACCCGGACTATTTTTTCTTTAGTGCACGTAAGCACTAAGTAGTTGTTGTTCATACTTGTGTCGCGGTTACGGGTAGCTCTGAGAGATGGGACGGTCTGGCTACCCATATACCTTCGAGTGAGGGTGCCCACTGTACCCCTTTTCCCTGTGTTTGTGGTATTGAGTTTGAGGACCTGCGGTGATGTCACAATCGCGTGACTAGCCATGTGATAGGTACTTGGGTGTGGTTACAGCTATGTAATGGAGGTGTGTTTGGCACATGGGAGTTAGTGTTTGGGAGTCTGCCAGTGTGGACAGATTTCCATGTGTCCAGGCTGGACACTATAGAGTGGTCTGTGTCTTGAGAGGCAGAGGCCTCCCTGTGTCTGTGGCTCCAGATAGAGCCTGCATGCTGGACATTGCACAGCCTGTGTATCCACAGGCCTGAGAGAGCAGAGCTTTGCTATGGACAGTGATACTGTGTCTGCCTGATGTAAAGACTATTTACCTTTTTGTTGCTGACTGATGGTTTATGAAGCAAATAAACCCACATGGACGTTGAAGAGAATGTGCCTCCTGTTTCCTCCTACCAACCTGAGTGAGTACAATCCTTACAGCGCATAAAGTGATATCAGTGGGAGCGTGCCCAAGAAGATGGCGGCACAGTCTGCTGGCGTCATGGGGCATGGTACGCTGAAACAATGGGCACCCTGACTTTTTTCGCAGAGGGCAGGTGACTGGAATTTGGGGGCTTGAGGAGGTGGTCCAGGAAGGGGATGCCATGGTGGTCCCTCATATGAAATGAGGTCTTACCACAAGCATTGCACTTGTGCTCTGGCTCTCCTTCCTTGTTATCATGGAGGACCATCATCATTATCAGCGGCCTCAACAGCGTGGACACAGTGGGTGCAGCCGTTCAAGTGACAGGAATGGCAGCCAACCCAGCCAGAGAAGCAGAGTGATGTGGGACTCCTTGGTGTCCAAAGAAGATAATTTATGCATCTCAGAACAGCCTTCCAAATCCGGTAGCCTTGAAGTGACAGCTGGTGGTGATTTATCTACATGAATGTCACCCTTTTAGTAGGTCTCCCCTTTTTTTGTTTGGTCAATAAGGAAGGCTTAAAAAAGCCAGCGTCAAAAGAAACAACAGAGAATGTGTGCTGTGTAAAGTCCTTCTAACCATCACGTGACTGGCAGAAAAGACTTTGTTTAGACTGTATACAGAAAACTATTAGTGAGGACAGTCACCCTTCAAACCTTAAGTCTGTCATCGGAGTTGAGGTGAAAGACTCCCTTAAATCTCTATTATAGGAAGGGAAGAAAAGGTCTAGGGAATCTTCTTCTGAGTCTGATATTTCCCAAGTTTCAGAAGGAGAATATGAATATGGATCTTCGTCATCTTCTTCAGACAGTGACATAGAACGAGGGAAGACAAGTAGAACATACGGATAAATTAGTTAAACTGCTAGAGCAACTATGCGCCTTAAAGAGGAAAAGATTTCTAAATCCCTAGAGGATGCAATGTTTGGGGGTTTTGGAGCAAAGGAAGATATGCACCTTTCCTGTTAGTAGCAAAATACATACGCTTATTAACAAGGAATGAAAGAAGCCAGAAAAAACTGGACTCTACCCTCATCCTCAAAAAAGAGAGATCCTATTAAGGAGAAGGATACAGTGCTGTGGGACAAAGTCCCTAGAATAGACGTGGCAGTTTCAAAATCCTCAAAAATATCAGCCCTTCCCTTTGAGGATACTGGTATAAAAGACCCTCTGGACAAGAAGGGTACATTTGGGAAGCTGCAGCAGGGAGGGTTTGAAACCAGTAATTGCAAAGACCTAAACCGCTTGTTCCCTAATAATTTGGGTGCATCAATTGGAAGAGCAACTAAAGGATAAAACCCTGAGGGATAGTATTCTGGCTAACCTGCCATTAATGCAAGGAGCTACATATGCAACAGCAGATTCTGGCTGGTTGGCGGCAAGGTCTGCAAACCTCTCAAATGGTGGGCCTAATGGCTTAAAGGCTGCCCAGGGGACTTCCAGTCAAAGAATAAATAATGGTAATACATAGAAAAAATTCCCAGGCGCGCTAGAAAAAAACCCAAATGTTCAAGCTGCGAGTGATGATGGCAAATTAACCTCTATTTACCAGATGTACACATGTAAAAGACTAATAAATGTACGCGCTTTAAACATGGGAATTAGAAACGAGATTATTCACAGGGTAGTAATATCTACAGAGCTGAGTAAAATACTGGCACTCATAATTACGGTACCTTTATGTTGATCTTAAAATATATATCCAGATGATAAGAAGGTCCTGTTCTTATGGTGATGCACTCTTCAATGGAGATTTTCTAGTGAGGACCTTGCGTGACGCTGCACCTTGCCGGTTTCTAATTAGAGTCCGAAACAGGATACCAATTTATTTATTTTTTTGGGTTTTTTTCCTCCACCGGCCGGGACGGAGCCCCCTAAACAAGATACAGACGAACGTGTTATTTAGATACCGTGGAGGAAGAATTTCCTATCGCTCCCTCACTAGAAAATCTCCATTGAAGAGTGCATCACCATAAGAACAGGACCTTCTTATCATCTGGATATATATTTTAAGATCAACATAAAGGTACCGTAATTATGAGTGCCAGTATTTTACTCAGCTCTGTAGATATTACTACCCTGTGAATAATCTCGTTTCTAATTCCCATGTTTAAAGCGCATACATTTATTAGTCTTTTAAAAGAATAAATAATGCTCTATCACTTGCAATGGGCAATTTTTATTTAGCAAAAAATTGTATGACATATTAGAAAATACTGGAGGTAAAAAAAGGGCTTTCCAGATTTTTTCACATCAGATCCGAAGTGGAGGAGAAAATATGATATAGGATGTCCTCCAGGAGAAAGAAAGAAATGAGAAAAGAGAAACAGAAAAAATCCTGGATTTATGTTTGGTGGTCCCTCTTCAGGGAGCAAAAAAACTTTCCTATGAAGTCAATCCACAGGTGTGGGGGGAGACTTTCCCTCTTCATCCTGACCCGTGAAAACATCGCTCCAGCAACTGTATTTTGCAAATAATAAAGCCAGGCTAGAAGATAGAAGTTTGTCAGATTCCTTGACGGACCTTAATACTAAAACCCTAAACATGGTCATCAGAGGAACAATTAGCCTTAGAGATGGAGGTCATGGCTCTAGTAGAAAAACAGGTTTTGTGCGAAGTACCGATAGAAGAGAAAGGAAGGGGATTTTACTTCCCCTTTTTATAAAAAAAACAGACGCGACGTTCAAAACCATCATCAATTTGAACAACCTAAACAGATTCATAACATACCACACCTTCAAGATGGAATAAATAAACACTGCTATAAAGCTTCTGTTTCAGAATTGTTACATGGTGGTTGTAGACTTTAAAGGATGCTTATTATCATATCCCAATACATCCAGACTTTAAAAAGTTTCTAAGAGTCTTTTTATTTATACAAGGAGAAATAAGGCATTATCAATTCATAGCCCTACCATTCAGCTTATCTGTGGTGCCAAGAGTCTTTACCAAAGTGATAGCTGAGATGAGGGCCTATCTTTGAGTCCAGAATACTGTCATTGTTCCATACCTAGACGACTTCCTGATTGTAGGGAAATCAGAAGAGTACTGCACAGCCCGGCTCACACAAGTCAGGGTCATCTTAAAAGAGCTTGACTGGATTGTAAATACGTACAAGTCAAAACTCACGTCTCCTGATGATGTTTTAAACGAAACAAGCCTTTGGGTGGCGAGGACACCATAGCAAGCAGCTTTACATCTAAAGCCCCCGTCTCACATAGCGAGATCGCTAGCGAGTCGCTGCTGAGTCACAAGTTTTGTGACGCAACAGCGATCTCCCCAGCGATATCGCTGTGTGTGACACGCAGCGACGATCAGCCCCCCTGCTGGGTATCGCTGATCGTCGCTGAATGTCCTGGACATTTTTTCGATCGTTGGTCTCCCGCTGGCCAGCATGCATCGCTGCGTGTGGCAGGCGGGAGACCAGCGATCAGCGAGCTGGAGCTGGTAACCAAGGTACACATCGGGTTTCTAGGCGCAGCTCGGTGCCTAGAAACCCGATGTGTATGTTAGATACCAGCGCGCTGGTGCAGTGGAGCTGGTAACCAAGTAGAAACCTGATGTGTACCTTGGTTACCAGCTCCCTGCACCAGCGCGCTGGTATCTAAGGTACACTGCGGGTAACTAAGGACGTGCATCGCTTGTTACCCACATAGTCGCTGTCCTGATCGCTGCTGAGAGCTGCCTGTTTGGCAGCTCACCAGCGATCATGTAGCGACACACCAGGGATCCTGACAAGTTCTTATCGTTGTCGGGATCGCTGGTGTGTCGCTATGTGTGACGGGGCCCTAAGTCCATACTTGATACCAATATTCTCTCCTGCTTAAACTGATTAGTGAAGGTTAACCCTTAGTATCTTCATTATCTCATGACCAATATTTGGACTTTGCATGTGGTATAAAGTGTTTAATGCAGCTCTGTTTAATAACGTCTCCTTGCATGGTTGTTCAGCAGTCTCTATGTTATTACTTGATATTTTATTTATGTGTTTAAAAATGTAATTTTATTCAGAATAATTAAAAGGGCATATACTCTTTGGGTTTTTTGTTAGCCCCATTTCTCCTTTGCTTCATTGGGGGACACAGAAAATGGGTGTTATGCTGCTGCCACCAGGAGGCTGACCTTAAGTAATACAGAGAAAGTTAGCTCCTCCTCTGCAGTATACACCCTCATGCTGGCTCCCAGAGAACCAGTTCTTGCTTAGTGCCATAGGAGGCACACGGGTCTGATCTTCAGAATTTTTTATTATTTTATTTTTATATTTTTGATTTTACTTTTTCCTTGAATGAAGGGGCGACGGATCCTTTCAAAGCTCCAATCTCCCCGAACCATCAACACGCGAGCATGGAGAGTGTCACCTCCCTGTATCCTCTCCTGCGACGTGGGATGCCTGGGCTGATTTTTAGGGACGACGGGTCCTTTAAAGGGCACCGATCTCCCCACACCCTTATCGGATGAGCACATGGAGTGTCACCTCCACGTATCCTCTTCCGCAGCCAGGCCTAATGCCGGACATTCAGCCTTGTTCCATCCTAGAGGATTTAACCCCTTGGATGTACAGCGGCCCCCTTTTTGGCGTCCAAGCAGCCCCCACTGCACTACCACTGTTAAAGCGGATGGTACAAGGAGGCGGACGGTTCCTCTCCACCTACCTATTAAAGGGATGGTGGATTGAGGGTTATCCCTTTATCCCTACACCATCCAAGACCAGCAGCAGCAGGAGGACCTGCAACATAGCTGGTTTACCTGCCACCAGGCAGCTTCTCCGGGTAAGTGCCGAGACTGGAGGGCTCTTTACAGGCGGTCTGGGGTGGCTCTGGCATAAGGGGGCTCATCCTTCAGCGGGGCGCAAAATCCGACCACTTCTTGCATCGGTGTCGGCCAGCGCCAAAAAATTTAGGCCCCGGCTTTGGCCTTAATTAGGCTACAGCCCGAAACCCCGCCCGCGCTATGACGAGCGGTGGCAGCTCCACCCACTTTCTTGGCGCTTCAAGCACAGAACGAGAAGCGCCTCTGAGATTCTCGGTGGCCATTTTTCTCCCCCCATGACCGCCTCACGAGCTGGAATCCCGAAGCAGCTGCAGCAACTACCCGGTGGCATTCAGTGCTGAGGACAGTGCTAATCCAACGGACTCAAGGGACTCAAGATCTGGGTAAGGAGGCGCTGCCCCGTCCCCCTCCCCGCAGTACCTCCATCAGAGAGAAAAAAAAACAAAACAAACTGTACACTTTTGCCCCAGTGACAGCGCCTCTTTAGCTGGTTTTCTTTGCGCAGAGATCTCCGTGTAACTGCAGGGGTGCCGCCATGTAAACTGTTGCAGCACCAGTCTAGTTAATAAGGCTTTACAAACTGCAGTCACTTGAAATACTGTTCTGTCTGCTGTGGTCAGAGTACTCTCTGGTCTTAAAGGCACATGACCAGTCTAGAGCCCCAATTACAGTCTTCTCACTCTGCAATCCACCTGGCACTTCTCGCCCACTGCGAGAGCGCTTTCGTTGATTCACGGCGGCCATCTTGGACTTAGGTGATGGGCAAGTGGTTCCCGTGGCACGCAAGTCTCACAAGCCGTCAGACTACAGCGTTTCTTTCCCCAAAGAGGAAAACGACTGTCCTCAGGGGCACAGCACCTGACTAAGTGTTGCACTGACACATTACCCACAGGCTCCCTCTTTTTAGACAAAGTTCTCTGCTGCACAACTTTGCAGAGCTACTCTATCTCACAGATGCGCTGGTATATACCTCTAATATTCCCTGCAGTGTGCAAACTACTCCGCTCCGTGACTCCTGTGATCACAAACTCAGCTTGTGACCCCTAATACGCTCAGGAGCCCTCCACTGTCACACAGTCCAGTATACCTAGTCCCCTTAAGTGGGCTTCGTCACTGTCGCAATTCATGACCTCTCTGGCCAAAGCGTTTGAATCCCTCTGAAGATCGGGCAGCTCCCATGACTGAGGTACATGGATCCTTTCCTACAATGGAGTCGTCGGCTAGCAGGGGCAGCAAGCATTCTAGAAACAAGCAGGCGGCTAGAAAACGGATCCGTAGTACGCCTACTGAGCTATCATGTGCCTTGGATTCCACGAGCACCACTTCTCCTCTCTCTTTCTCTCACCAGAGGTGTGTATTGAACATGGTTGACTATGATTTGGAGGTTTAGGGGATCTGGTGTTGACAGTTTTCCAGAAAATGGTGGATTCACTTATCGAGGTCGTCAACCAATCTCTGTAGGCTGACGAGTACTCCGGCTCTGCTCCGGATCACGCAGTCTCCTTCAAAACGACTAAACTTCCTCATAATACATCTGCATTCTCCCGGAAGGGAGCATCTGGATAAGCGATTCACCCGGCAGAAACCTCCTGAAGTGCGATATTCTTTTTTAGGCAACAGGTGTGCACGTGGAGTGTTGCCTCCATGTATCCTCTCCTGCAACGTGAGATGCCATACCAGGTCTAGTTTTCAGGTCAAAAATCGTTTTTCATTTTTTCATCTTTTTCATCAGATGGCAGAGGTGACGGATCCTTTCAAGGTTCCGATCTCCCCAAACCAACAACAGGCGAGCACGCGGAGTGTCGCCTCCTCGTATCCTCTCCTGCGACATGGGATGCAATGTCTGAGCTGATTTTTAGGGGCGAAGGGTCCCTTAAAGGGCACCAATCTCCCCACACCATCAACAGACAAGCACATAGAGTGTCGCCTTTATGTATCCTCTTCTGCAGCCAGGCCATTGCCGTACAACTAGCCCTGTCCACCCGGAGCTTGAACTCCGTGGATGTACAGAGGCATCCCCCTTTTGGCGTCCGTGCAATCCCCACTGCATCACCACTGTTTAGCGGATGATGCAAGGTGGCGGACGGTCCCTCTCCACCTCCATGTTAAGGGGATGGTGGATCAAGGGTTCATGACCTTAACTCTGCACCGTCCAAATACAGCAGCGACAGCTAGAGACGGTTTATCATGATCTGCTGGATACAACTGTGCATTCCACCATCCGGCAGTTACTTCGGGTATGTGAAAAGAAGAAGGAAGTTTGGGCCGAAAATCCTGTAGTAGACCCTCCAGTATCCCAACTGGGAACAGTAACCTTCTCCCAGAGGCAGCACAACTAGCCAATCAATTCTCTCAAGCGGGAGACTATGGGTTCACGCCTCTTTGGATGCGACTAGTTATGTGGTGCTGTCCGCAGCAAATGCCATTACAATTAGAAAGGCATTATGGCTCAGAAAATGGAAAGCGGACTCTGCGTCCAAAACAGTCTCCAACATCTCTCCCTTACTAGAGTGGTCGGTTATTAGGTGACAAGTCGGAACCAATCCAGGCTGGCCCACTACTTCCTCCCAATCAGGGTGTTCCCCACGCCGGAACAAAGGACCAATCCTGGACCTCAAATTTCTAACAAGTTTATAAAGGTCTCACTTTTTTGGATGAAATTCCTCCATTCGGTTATTACCTCAACGGGAAAAGATAAAGTTTCTGACATCCATCATCATTTGGGATGCTTACCTCCACATTCCAATTTTTTTCCCCTCACCAAAGATTTCTGCACTTTGCCTTTTGCGAACAGCATTTTCAGTTCAAGGCTTTGCCCTTCGGCCTTGCTACAGCTCCCATAGTGTTCTCAAGGGTCATGGCAGCTGTCTTGTCCATCTTGCACTCTCAGGGCATAGTCGTCTTGTCCTATCTGGATGATTTTCTATTCAAGGGACTGTACTTGCAGAACTGCGCTGAGTCTGTATGTATCACTTGCGATACCCTGTTTCAGCTGAGCTGCTGGCTGTTAAGCCTAAGCAAGTCTTTCCAATTTCCAGCCCAGCGGATATCCTTTTTGAGGATGTTCCTGGCCACCTCCAGAGGGTTGGTATTTCTCCCTCGGCTTTGGTCCTCCAGCAGGAGCTTGCACATTGTGTTCCTCGCCCCCTCTTTCCATCTGGGTTGAGGGTTCTGGGAAAAATGGTGGCGGCAATGGAAGCAGTCACCTTCGCTCTGCTTGTTTCTGCGGGCCAGATTGGCTCTCGGTCAGTTGACTTGAGCTCCTCTCTCAACTAGGGGAGATCCTTTTTTCCGGTCTAATGTTAGTAGTGCCTACCGATGGCCAGTCTTCACCACACTATTCAAGGCCGCTGGCCAACTTGCGCTCCCAGATTCCTGATCAATGTTCTACAGATCGAGCGATATGACTAGCCCTTAAGCAGTTCCACTGTTTTCTGGCGGGTCCCCCCATCTGAAGTCCTGTGATCTCTGCAGGGTGCATCCCAGGAGTAGGAAACTGGGATGCAGACTTCCTCAGCTATCAGTTTCTCGCCTCAGGTGAGTGGGAACTTCATCCAGAAGTCTTCCAACAAATTTGTCTTCGCTAGGGCACTCAGATGTAGATCTGTTGGCATCCAGATTGAACGCCAAAGTACTCGAGTTCTGACCCAGGCGGGACTCTCACAACAAGTTGTGAGCGACTAGTCCTGTAAGGCCGCCTCAGCACACCTTTCGTGGGTAATGGCGGTGGTGCAGCCAAAGTCATACTCATGACAAGCGAAGACGTTCCAATATCGGCCCAGTAGGACCTCCACTTGTTGGACTTGTGACGAAGTGAGGTCAGACAGCTCAGCCCGCATACAGGGTTCACAGATTCCTCCCCCTTCTTTTCCTTCGAAACAATCTGGATTCAGTTCACTGAAAATCCAGATTTTGGCCTTATCGGTGTTATTGCAACAAATCAGCAAGTAAGGTCTTTCAGGCGAATCTCATGTGGTACTTCCCTATCGCATACCACTAGATTTTTGGGACCTTAACTGGTCCTGGGGGGTCTTACAGGAGACTCCTTTTGATTCGGACTTACAGTACCCTACAGTCATGGAAGGTCACACTTTTTTCCTCTGCGGTCATGTCATTCAGGTGACTTTTCGGAGGTCTCACTCTGTCTTTTCAGACACATTTCCTTATTTCCATCAAGGCAAGGTTTCCTCAGGCCGTTCCCGCCCCTTGTTGCCAAGGTGGTATCGTTCTTCCACAAAGCGGAACGGATTCTCCATAGTCTGGACAAAGTGAGAGCTCTCAGAAGGTTTGTATCGAGGATGGCATCCTTCTGAAGGTCGGATGCTTTATTCAGGTTTCCTGATGATCACAGGAAGGGTTTAGCCGCTTTATCGACTATGATTGCCAAGTGGATTCTTTCCACCTTCCGGAATCCTTCTGCATCAGAGGTAAGCCTATCCCAGCAGGGATCGGGGCACACTCTACTCGGTCGATAGGGGTTTCTTAGGCCATTAGGCTCCAGGTGGTGGCACAGCAGGCCGGCAAGATGCGGCTTCGTCCAGTCCGCACACATTCTTGAAGCACTATAATATTCACATCCAGACTTCCACAGATGTGAGTCTTGGCAGGCGGACTCTACAGGCAGCGGTAGCGCACTTTTAAGCAGTGGTTCTGCTGGCCTGATCTGTTATGTTGTACCCTCCCAGTGGCTGCTTTGGGACGTCCCAAGGTCTGTGTCCCCAATGAGGTGAAGGAGAAATAGGGATTTTTGTGTACTCACCGTAAAATCATTTTCTCTGAGCCAATCATTGGGGGACACAGCACCCAACCTGTTAATGGCTTTGTCCTTGTCCTGTAAATTGACATGTTATACTCTTATATGTTGTTATTGACCTCCTACTGCTTTTGTACTGAGCTGGTTCTCTGGGAGCCAGCATGAGGGTGTATACTGCAGAGATGGAGCTAACTTTCTTTGTATTACTTAGTGTCAGCCTCCTGGTGGCAGCAGCATAACACCCATGGTCTGTGTCCCCCAATGATTGGCTCGGAGAAAAGGATTTTACGGTGAGCACACAAAAATCCCTATTTTGTTTCTATACATATTTTGTGAGTTTTTCTCACCCTAAGTGTATTCTTGTATATCTGCTATTGACAAGATAAACTAAGTTTGGTAAAGATAGTCCTTTTTGGGTCTCATGCTAGACTCCGATTCACAGACTTGCCTTTTACCCGAAGGGAAGAAATACAAGATTATAACCCTTGCCTAAATTTCACTGACTAATCCAATGGAATGATATATTTTAAAATTGAACTTTTAATGATTATTCCTAAGATTAAAACTTATTCACCGTCTTAACAATTCTCTATTATCAAACAACCGAAGCACTGGCAGATTGGTTATGGTTGTGAGTGTGGAATAGGGATGTTGCAATATCCATGGTTTGCAACTGTCTTATTTGGTACACTATTCAATGTCCACAGAATTGTTTCATGACACTCCATCCACCAGTGGAGCTATTCTAATTGCATATGTGGACACAGAAATATTATCACTATTCATAGGCTGTAGATGTGATTTATGGGATGTTATTCAATATCCATGAGCTTTATATCCATTATGCTGATTGTATGTTATCAGCAGTGATGTAATACTTTGGATTTTTTATAAAGTGCTATTATTTTTGCTTTTTCAGATATTCTAGTTATATAGCCCTAAACAAACTTTTATGCATAGGAATTCTATCAGCAATGCTCTTTCTGCCCTCCTGCCTCTTAAAAACAAAGCCAGTGATCAGCTCTGGGTGGTGATAACAACAAATTCGATCTCACTCCCTGCATTTAGTGATTACCTAAACCCTACATCTTTCATAATGAATGGTAACTCTCATAGCCCGTTTTTCCAGAACTTATGACAGTACCCTTACATTCCCCCCCCCCTATTTTTCTTTCACTTTGTTGGTGTTCACTATAGAGTTGGGTGAAATAATGATTTGGTGCTGGTTGTGTACATAATTATTTGGAGGTCATCTCATGCTCGGTAACCGACTGATGCGGATGAGAGGTACCGCCCTTTTATTGCAGTAGGTTTCATGTCCTTGGTGGGCAGATCCCTCCCTTAGATGTGCTGTCATGGGTTATGAAAAACTGGCTACTGTTTCTTAGCTCAGTTCTAGAAGTTCTCTGAATGCTGAGCTCTGTAATAACCCAACCAGCTTTCTGTGTACACTGCATAATGACAGAAATTTACTAATCTGTGGTTGGTGGTGAAGTTACACAGCACAGTTGACACGGATGCACCAGGCTGCTGGTCCTGTACCGATAATTACCTTCTGATAAAACACTGATTTTATTGAAACAGCACCGCACAGCTTAGTAAGAGATACATCACTGGAATCAGGCTCTCAGCTACTACATCATGTTGCACTCAGTTTACATAGGAAAAAACTGCCGACAGATTAACTTTAACCTTAAATCAAAATTCTTGATTTTCTCAGGAGTAATTTATTCTGTTTGTGTCGCTTTGTGGCTACTCAGAGGGTAGTGATGTGAATTTCAGTGCCTGACAAAGAATGTCTATTGTGAGAGATTGGAATTGTAAAAAAAATGTGCAGAAAAATAAGGGTGTGTATGCGTATACAGTTCAGTGTTAGCTACAGCAGGGAAAGGACAATTGTGCTCCCTTGAGTGCCATTGGGAATTTAATGTACTAGCAGGTAGTCTAAAAGATGGTTAGAGCTATTGTTTATTTGAAAATTGGGGCAATGTTTTATGTTTTAACTCCCTGAACTTGGAGAACCTTTTACATGACAGGACAAGAGCAAGGCCCACCAAGGATACATAAAATTTGAAAGTTGCAACTGAATAAGATGCATTATCGATTCTTACTAAAAGCAACAAACTATACATATAGAAATGTTCAATTTTACAAGTAAAGCCCATTTGACCCTGGCCTCTAAAACTACAATTAATGATTAGGTGGGAGAATGAAAATAAGTGTAATAGACAATCTTACAGAAATTACAATATAAGTCTGTACAGCACAGCATACCTAAGATAGCAGTTTTTCATAGTAGTCGTATATGTATGTCACTGCTACACTCCTATAGTGTGATCAATCGCATTTTTAAAAAATCTATGTAATGTGCTGTTGATAATTTATTATGCAATGCAAATAAAGTTGTTGTTTTTTTCTTAATAAATGTTATACATTATTTGCTTTGTTATAAAAGATTTTATTTTCTGAACATAAAAAGAACCTGCTGGAAAAAACAGGCACAAGACTTCCTTTTTAACATGGTACCAAGCATTAAACAGTCTGCTCACATTTATTTTCAGAAGGCAAAGGGTACAGTCATGGCCAAAAGTTTTGAGAATGACACAAATATTATATTTTCACATGATCTGCTGCCCTCTGGTTTTTATGTGTGTTTGACAGATGTTTTTATCACAGACAGAAATATAATAATTGCAAACATATGAGTAACAAAAGCTTATATTGACAGTTAGAATGAGTTAATGCAGCAAGTCAATATTTGCAGTGTTGACCCTTCTTCTTCAGGACCTCTGCAATTCTCCCTGGCATGCTCTCAATCAACTTCTGGACCAAATCCTGACTGATAGCAGTCCATTCTTGCACAATCAATGCTTTCATTTTGTCAGAATTTTTAGGTTTTTATTTGTCCACCCGTCTTTTGATGATTGACCACAAGTTCTCAATGGGATTAAGATCTGGGGAGTTTCCAGGCCATGGACCCAAAATCTCTATGTTTTGTTCCCTGAGCCATTTAGTTATCACCTTTGCTTTATGGCAAGGTGCTCCATCATCCTGGAAAAGGCATTGTTGATCGCCAAACTGCTCTTGGAGGGTTGGGAGAAGTTGCTCTTGGAGGACATTCTGGTACCATTCTTTATTCATGGCTGTGTTTTTAGGCAAGACTGTGAGAGAGCCAATTCCCTTGGCTGAGAAGCAACCCCACACATGAATGGTTTCAGGATGCTTAACAGTTGGCATGAGACAAGACTGGTGGTAGCGCTCACCTTGTCTTCTCTGAATGAGGCGTTTTCCTGATGTCCCAAACAATCGAAAAGGGGATTCATCAGAGAAAATAACTTTACCCCAGTCCTCAGCAGTCCACTGCCTGTACCTTTTGCAGAATATCAGTCTGTCCATGATGTTTTTTCTGGAGAGAAGTGGCTTCTTTGCTGCCCTCCTTGAGACCAGGCCTTGCTCCAAGAGTCTCCGCCTCACAGTGCGTGCAGATGCACTCACACCTGCCTGCTGCCATTCCTGAGCAAGCTCTGCACTGCTGGTAGCCCGATCCCGCAGCTGAAACACTTTTAAGAGACGGTCCTGGCGCTTGCTGGTCTTTCTTGGGCGCCCTGGAGCCTTTTTGGCAACAATGGAACCTCTCTCCTTGAAGTTCTTGATGATGCAATAGATTGTTGACTGAGGTGCAATCTTTCTAGCTGCGATACTCTTCCCTGTTAGGCCATTTTTGTGCATTGCAATGATGACTGCACGTGTTTCTTTAGAGATAACCATGGTTAACAGAAGAGAAACAATGATGCCAAGCACCAGCCTCCTTTTAAAGTGTCCAGTGGTGTCATTTTTACTTAATCATGACAGATTGATCTCCAGCCATGTCCTCATCAACACCCACACCTGTGTTAATGGAGCAATCACTGAAAAGAGGTTAGCTGGTCCTTTTAAGGCAGGGCTGCAATGATGTTGAAATGTGTTTTGGGGGATAAAGTTCATTTTCTAGTCAAATATTGACTTTGCAAGTAATTGCTGTTAAGCTGATCACTCTTTATAACATTCTGGAGTATATGCAAATTGCCATTAGAAAAAGTGAAGCAGTAGACTTTGTAAAAATTAATATTTGTGTCATTCTCAAAACTTTTGGCCATGACTGTACATTCCCACGTTCAGGATTAGCTGCGGTCAAAAACACAGAGACCAGATGTTACAGCAGAGAGGATTGTATTTCTAGTAATCCCATGTCCACTATGCATCTATGTGCGCCTGCGGATCACCCGCGGACACTGACATGCGGCGCGTCATTGAGATCCGCAGCATGTCAATCTCTCCACAACAGAATGTATTGTATACGGTAAATCCGCATGGTTCAGTGAACACATGCGGATTACCTGCGTGAATAGAACACAGTGTTTTGGACACAGCGAACATAGACTGCATCCAAAATGCTGCTAGTTACTGATCGTGGGCAAATAGCCAAACGGATGTTTTGAAGTACAGAGAAGAAGTCAATTTCTCCACGTTGTCTGTAAGATCAGGGTTTTCTGAAATTAGAAAATGCTGCATCCGCAGCACCGTTGGTGTTGCAGCTTAGCCCTATTCAAGTGAATTTAGCTAAGCCTCAAACTCAGACACATTCTATACATAGACTAGACTGGCACTGTTTGAAAATGGATAGACCCCTTTTATTATTTTCATACAATCCATTTATAGTATTTACATAGTTACTCTGCATTTTATGTATGTCTTTAACTGTGACATGTTCAATTTTGTTCTTCAAAACAGAGTTTTCATTTACAGTCTGCATTAGATCCTTTTCTTCCAGAATCTTATTTTATATGTATTTATGTGCTGTGGACGGTTACTACAGCAGATTGTTACTAATACACTTGCCACTAGGCAGGCCCACTATCATTATGATATTTTGATAGATTTGAGGTGGAACTTGCACATTAAGGCAGCGCTCATATTCAGCAGTCATGTGTCATGATGCTTTTTTTGTTCAGTGAATGTGACCTCCTAATGCTGCAAATTCCACAAATGAGCATTTTCAGTTCTTTAAAACAGATCAAATGTTTAGAAATTCTACTGTGCCTAATAATTTGGAACAGTGCATTTTGAGTTTTTATTCATTTTGGAGATTATACTGTTATAACTGGGACATTTCTTCAATAAAATTCGATGTATACTCTAACGGGTGTTATGTTTTGGTAGCTGAGGAAGCAGGAGCAAAAAACCGCATAGGCAGGCTAACACCAGACAGGTTGGATGCTAATAGGTTGCAGACCCCTAAACTAACCACACAACTAGAAGCAGCCGTGGAGCGTACCTACGGTGGTCCTAGACGCCTCAGCACAGCCGGAGAGATAGCTATCCCTGAAGATGGAAAGAGGAAAGCTAACTGCCACGGAGTAGACCCCAAAAGAGTAGGAAGCCCCCAAACATATAATGGCGGTTAGACAAGATGAAAATACGTACACAGACAGAAAATAGATTGAGCAAATGCTGGGGCCCAAACCTGTCTAGATAGAACAGCACAGGAGAAAATACTGTCTGCAACCCAGAAAAACCCTAGGAAAAGCTCCAACACTTCTGAATCCAAAAACACTGAGACCACATGGTCTCGACCACCTATATCAGATCTCTGGTGTGGACACGTAGCTACCCAGCAGTAAAAATCACAAGAACTGAGCAAATGAACAAATGCAAAAAATGAATGGAGACCAGCCAAAGCCCGCCAAAGGGGACCCGGCTGAAGACAAAAAGCTATGCAGCAAAAAGCAAGGAATTCAAACCACAGTAAAAAAAAACTGAAAGAGACTTATCTGAATGCAAGCAGGAGACAGCAGAAAAGCAAGCTGAATTCCAACCTAGACCAGGAAGAACAATTGATTACTGGCGAGGATCATGGGAGGTCAGCTCACTTATATCAGTCCAGTCAGTATCACCTGTCAACCACTCGTCAGCTGCAGGTGTAGGACTCTTGGTGTTCCACATAGGTTCAATACCCTCAGCAACCACCAGAGGGAGCTTCAGCTCCGAAGTCGTCTCCAATACGTTCACAACAAACGGGTGATGACTTTTATTAGACTGACTGTCATTTGCACTGACCACTTAGGAAAATCAGAGAAAAATATAATTTGCATAATAATTTGGAACATGGTGTAGTCACTTCCAGTGAACACTCCTTGTTCTTCTTTATGCTGAACATAAATCCTAATGACTGTATATTTTGGGTCATTGTCCTGCTGAAGAATACATTTGGAACCAATCAGACGCATCTCTAATGGTATTGCATGTGTGAGATGGGTGTCAGCTCACCAGAGTGTTATAATTGTGTATACCTGTATCCCCACCAGTATAACACTGTACCTGTTGTAAATAAATTTCCTTCCCTACAGTAATGTTGTTATTTGGTCACAAGATGTTGCTGTTGTCTAAGCGTTGCTGAAAGACTGTGAGATGCTCGTAAAATTTCAGAGGTGGGACTACAATGTGACTCATGTGAAACACAGGAAGAGGAAGTGCAGCCATCTTAAGAGTAGTCTGCAGCTAATGAGAACAGGGAGAGGATGTGCTGGGGAGGAATTCAACAACATCTTCTCCTGGAAGCATCTCACTGAGACAAGAGCAGCAGCAGACTGGAGACCAAAACCTGTCCAGATGTGAGGAGCTTTCTGCCAGGAATGCTGCAAAGAGATGGAAAAGGCTGGGACCTAGCAAGAGAGGTGTTGGATGCCGCTGAGAAGATAAGCCACAAGCATCAACGGTACTGCTCACCTGTAGGAGGGGCACCACATCCATCCATGTACACCGATTGTTTGTTGGAAGCAGACATGGGTCGGTAACAACAATAAGGCCCACTGTGCCACCGCACTAGGTAACAGTGCACGCACCATGCTACATTCTGACGCCAAAAGACTTAAGGCTGAGATAGAGCCTGAAGTTAGTTAGGCATATTGACTGTTCAAGACACATTTATTGCTAAAATTAGCATCCATAACTTTTGGATATTGTTGCCATGTTTCCTTTTTGTTTTGCAACTAAGAATCCTAATCCACACCTAATTGCTAGTTCCAAACTTGAACTTCCTTTGTTTCAGGGGAGAGAGTTTCTGTCACGTATAAACCAACACACACGGTCTGGGTTGTGCCTGCAAGGGTTAATCTATCTCCTCTCACTCAGTCCAGCATTCAACCTCTGTCCTGTGCTGCAATGGGAGCATAAATCACACCCCGACACAAACCACACACCCTGCTCATGCACACTGCCACCACTCATCGAACACACGGGCGATGAGTCCCGGAAATATTACTGCTATGTGCCAATCACCAGGAGCACACACTTCTAAGGCTATGGATTCTTTAGAGCAACAAGGTTCAGACTCTGTCCGCAGGCCTCCTGGAAGCTCTGACTGTCAGTCTGCGGCCCCTGGTCTAGTGTGACTGCCAGGCCCTGGTCTGAAGCGGAGTTGTCAGTGTCAGTTATCAGGGACCTTGTTGGGTCTGCCATGAGAGGAGGCTCCTGGGCCACAGTATGGCCCCCTGGTTCAGGCAGTTCTATTTGAGCTCCATCCTCTAATCTCTGGGGTTGAGTCTGAGCCGCAGCCTGACTCCTGGTCACAGCGGCCACATACGTACATTGCTGTGCATTGGTACATTTTCCCTCCTCGCATGGGATCTCAGGTGGCTCGCTTTCTTCTACCTTCTCTGTAGCATTTATTTGTAAGGGAGGGATATAGTGGGACACCATCCTCCCCATGTCTGTGCCTAGCAACACATTGGTGGGAATAGCCTCTGATACTCCCACTTCTCTCAATCCTTTCCCTGCTCCCCAGTCCAGGTACACACGGGCCATGGGCACGGCAGGGCTGACACCCCCATTTCCGGTTATAGACATTGTCTTTCCTGGTATGATATCCGCAGGGGTTACCATTCCTGGGTGCACCAGAGTCACCTCTGCCCCAGTGTCTCTGAGGCCAATGGTGACTTTATTGCCAACAGTGACAGATTGACAGTTCTCATTGGTCCGCACATCAGAGCCGGCCACAAACAGGACAGCAGGTGGGGACCCAGATGGCTTTGTGGTGGTAGTTGGGCGGTTGTCCCTATCAGGGCAGACAGCGCTAACATGTCCCACTTTGTTGCAGGAGAAGCTTGTTCGTTTGTATCGCCTAGAGAATGTCTATTCCCCGGGACCCCATAGGAGGTGGGCTTGGACAGCACTGGTGATTGGCCAGCAGAGGGAGAAGGGTCCCCGTTTGGCTTACCTCCCCTCCAGCTGAATCCCGATGGCTTCCACACCTCAGGCATCCTGTTAGCCACATAGCAGTCAGCAATCCTTGCCGCCTGATTCACAGTTCGTAACTCCTGATCACACACAAATAGTCGTACATCCGTGGGGCACATATGAAGAAATTGATCCTTGACCATAAGATCCGTTAAGTCCTCAAAAGTGTTAACAGAAAGTCCCCTTATCCATTGGTGGAACATGGTCCTCAAGGTGCTCACAACATCCACATAGCTGTCCGTTGATCTACGTTGTAGATTCCGGAACTTTCTCCGATACACTTCTGGGTGAGGTTGTACTTCCTGATCAGGGCCTCCTTTATGGCCTCATAGTTCCCATCTAGCTCTGGTGGGAGTCCAGCAAAAACTTCCAGGGCTTTGCCTCTCAACCCTGGGGTTACATACTGCGCCCACTGATCACTGGGTAGATGGTATGGCCCGCAGGTTTTTTCAACCCCCCGAAGGAAAGTATCTAAGTCTGTATCCTTCTCCATCACAGGGAAGTTTTCCAAACATGGTCTCCTTGGATTTATGTCCTGGAGAGAGGTCAGCTGCAGACTGTTACCTCTCTCTATTTGAGCCATCTGAAGCCTGAAAGCTCTCTCGGCCTGGCGTTCTGCAGCCTCTCTCTCAGCCTGGCATTCTGCAGCAGCAGCCTCTCTCTCCTCCCGGTCACGGCGTTCTGCAGCCTCTCTCTCAGCCTGGCGTTCTGCAGCAGCCTGTCGGTACTGTAGCATAAGCTGCATACGCAGATTGGGATCAATTGTTCCCAGCTGTTGTAAGTCCATTTGTAAAGTAGAGTCCATATGCTCCACAGCACTGGCATTACTGGCACCTGCATCAGTTTTCTCCCGTGCAAGAGCTGGCATTGCTGGGTTTCTCTGAGGTGGACTCTCTCTTTGCCCGGATGCTTCAGTATTTTGCTCTATGTCCTCCTCGGCCAAGACACGTATCAGCAGTTCCTTGGATTTGTCAGCCGTCTCTATTCCTCTCTGCTCACAGAGGTCGATCAGAGCCTGTTTGCTCTGCTTCTTGTACTGGGCTGCCATATCGATGAACAGTCCTTGCCAAATAAAAGATAGAAAAGAAAAACAGGGAAGGGAAACTGCAAGCATGTCCAAATAAGCACTGAGTTGAACCTTGTAGAACTGGTGCACTCCTCGCAAGGATACCAATTCTTTAGTACAGGGAGTATTTGCTTAGACCATGCACTAATGCTCTAATAGAAATAAATTCTATCCCACCGCTCTGCCATCAATTGTCACATATAAATCAACACACACGGTCTGGGGTTGCGCCTGCAAGGGTTAATATATCTCCTCTCACTCAGTCCATCATTCAACCTCTGTCCTATGCTGCAGTGGGAGCATAAATCACACCGCAACACAGACCACACACCCCGCTCATACACGCTGCCACCACTCATCGAACACACGGGCGATGAGTCCCAGAAATATTACTACTATGTGCCAATCACCAGGAGCATACACTTCTAAGGCTATGGATTCTTTAGACTTATTAAAGTTTAAAGCTTTAATATAAAAGGTACAGTGCTTACAATAAAAGGATATAAAATGGAAATAACAAGGCACATACACATATTCAAAACAGTATAAAATAACAGGGAGAAAAGCTTACAGAAATATCAAACTTTGCATTCTGGTACTCTGCCCCCGAGGGAGGGGGAATATGAGATGATCACATCAGCTTGGCTGCCCCCATATGACACAGTTCTTTTGTGTGGATGTCTAATTTATAGATATGTATAGACAAACTGGGCACACTCGTATATAGTGTAATAAGTGAGAATTTAATACATGCAGTGGTCACTTAGCTAGAGCAAACGTTTCGGTCCGAAGACCTTCATCAGTGTGCTAAAATACAATAATAACAAAGGATATTGATTGGTAAATGAACCACATATGAAAAAACAAAATAAAGTATATACACTTCAAGGTTTGAAGCAACGAATAGTATAAGGTTAGATAACTAATTATGTCCAACCAACAATATGCTTAATCCAAAGGACTTTAGATAATGAATGGTGAAAACCAGACTTAGAAGAATGACATACCTAGTGACAGTGCTGTTAATAGACAAACATGACTTGCATATAGAACTGCGTAAAGTCTGTAAAGTGAAGACATTATATATACATATATATCACATGTAATGAGTAAGCAGAAAAATAGGATTTAGCAATGGTGACGTGGTGCTTGGAGAATGGCGTGACAATGATCCCGCTATTGCAGGCCTTCAACCTGTCAATCAAGGCAGGAGCAAGGACGATGCGAAGGCCGGCCGAGACAAGTACTGCCATTACTTTAATGGGCCGGGTGCAGTGAGTTGGCAGCATCAGGTCTAGTTTGATTTTGATAATGTTTGACTTTTGCCTTTTTTTAACAATGTTTTTATAATAAAAAAATTTTATTTTAAAAATGCATTTGTGTTTGTTTTCAATTTTTTACCAATATGGGAGAAGGGATAATGATGGGTGAGATGTGGGGAGGGAGTAATGGGGATGGCAGCGAGACATGTTACCAGCAGCTCTAGTTTATAAAATCTTTTCTAAGGTTTTTTTGTTGTCTATTTTTTGTTTTACATTGTATCTACTTGTCACACACGGGGTCATGGGAGTACCAGCAGTAATAGGAGTTCATTGTTAAAAAAATAAAGAAAAATTTTTCAGATATTTACAATTATTTTAAAGGCCCATGGTCTCACTAGCGTTCAAACATTATAATTAAATATAACAGATAATACACCACAGCTGCATATATAAAGTTTAAATATATAATATATATTTTTAGTCATATATGAAAGATTAAAAAATTGTTATAAATATATTAGAAAATTCTTGGGAGGTAAAGGTCAACATTCACCAGGGAATCCCAGCTATTCACAGATATGCGACGCCATTGTGATCGCAAGGTGACGATTCTCACGAGCTCCAGCCATACAAAGATATGAGATTTCATTGTGATCATAAGGTGACGATTCTCACGAGCTCCAGCTATACACAGATATGACATGCCATTGCGATCACCTAGCTTGGAACCATCATCTTGCGATCGCAACTGCATCTCATATCTGTGTATGGCTGGGCGCATGGCTGCTGCGGTCACTTTGCGATCGTAATATCGTTTTGCGTTGCGAGTGCGGACGCACGTAACGTGCGCACGCTGTGACGTCATGGCGCTGGCGTTGCCCAATGCGTTGCTGTTTAAAATGGCGGCGAGACAGCGCGGGGCAAAGTGGATGGAGGCAGAGGTCCAGTATTTAATAGCCAAGGTTGATAAGTGGGGCTATGACTGCAGGCTACCTGTGGCGCATCCTATGCACCACAAAAGGGTAGTCCTGCAGAGAATCCGGCGGGGCCTGGAGCAGCGCTTTGGCGTGCAGCGGACCAGCACCCAGATAAGAAAAAAACTGGCGGACCTCCGATACCGCTCCAGCGAGAGGGTCGACCACATCCGGGCCCAGCTACGAAGGCCTCTGAGTGAGTATTGATGAGGGTATCTGGAGAGGTTATGTTTTGTGGGTTATCTACCTATATCAATGCACCCGCAGTGATGGGAGTATCGGCAGTGATGGGGCAGGCAGTGATGGGAGTACCGGCAGTGATGGGGCAGGCAGTGATGGGAGTACCGGCAGTGATGGGGCAGGCAGTGATGGGAGTACCGGCAGTGATGGGGCAGGCAGTGATGGGAGTACCGGCAGTGATGGGGCAGGCAGTGATGGGAGTACCGGTAGTGATGGGGCAGACAGTGATGGGAGTACCGGCAGTGATGGGGCAGGCAGTGATGGGAGTACCGGCAGTGATGGGGCAGCAGTGATGAGAGCCACTGGGCCCCCCCCACTTTCTCAGGGCCCCAGCAGAAGCCAGCGCAATACTTACTTGTACATACATACTTATATGTATGGTGCTGTATGTGTGATGGTGGTGGGGGGAGGCAGTGATGGTGGTGAGGAGGTGATGATGATGATGATGGGGAGGCAATGATAATGGGAAGGCAATGCTGATGATGATATTAATGGGGAGACAATGATAATGGGAAGACAATGATGATTATATTAATGGGGAGGCAATGATGATGATGATATTAATGGGGAGGCAATGATGATGATAATGGGGATTCTGAATTGTATATTTCATTTACAGCACCACCTTCACCATCACCAGCACCAGCTGCTCCACCATCCCCAGCTACCCCTCCACCTCCATCATCTCCTTCCCTGGCTACCCCTCCACCACCATCATCACCTTACCTCTCAACCCCTTCAACCCCTTCACCTGCAGCAACCCCCCCTCGTGATTTGGTGTCTTCCAGCCCTTCCCAAGAATATGGCTTCTCTCCAGCATCATCCCGTGACACGGATGCAGGCTCCCCATCAGGTAATTAACGCACATTATATAAGCTTCAGACAAGTTTGAGAACTTTGTTAGGTCTTATGTGTAATGGCTGTTGTGATATAATTTTTTTTTTTCCCCTAGCCGGCGGAGCAACAGGTTCTGGGTGGGCAGTAAGCGGGTCCTCTGAGGAAAACTGTACGTGTTAACAAACATAACATGTACATGTTGATGTTGCAACAGAATTCCCTGGTTAACTGTTACCTTTACCTCCACAGAAATCCCAACTGCCCAGGACCTGTTTGCTGTCACACCGCCGGCTGATGGCGGCCATGAGCAGCGCTGTGGCATCAATGAACAGCACGATGGCAGCGATGCAAACTGCCATGGGAGCTCGCATCACCACGGGGTGATGCTGGAGAGGGTATTTGCTGGACTCCGGGGCCCTCATTAATTAATTTTTTTTAAATTATTTTGTATTTTGTTAATATTTTGTTTATAATATTTACATTTTATTTATTTCCCCCCAAAAAATATATATTAATATAATGAAGAAAATATATATTATATATTTTACGTTTATCTACGCAGGTGTGGTGTATTATTTTTTAGTATAAGGTTTTAAGCGCTAGTGTGACCAGGGGCCTTTAAAAGAAATGTTAATTTTTGAAATTTTTTTCATTTCATTTTTTCCCTATGATGGAACACCTATGATAGCTGGTACTCCCATGACCCCGTGTGTGACAAGTAGATGTAATAAAAATACAACATTTTAATAGTTGACATAACAAAAATAAAAGACCACAATTCATTAGATAAATAAGATTTTTATTAAAAAAGGTAACAATGTAAAAAAAATATAGACAACAAAAAAAACTTTTGTAAAAAATTTTAAAAACTACAACTGCTGGTAAGATGGATCGTTGCCATTACCACGCTGCCTCTGCGGTGTATAAAAATAAGGTGGAGCAACAACGTTTGGGTTTGCAGGATTTATCCCAATTGGGTTCGGCACATGATTGTGCGGCCATGAGTAGTCCGGGTACTGCGGTCTTGGCATGACGACATAACGTTATCCAGGTTTCCAAAAGACGCTTGAGTCAGTACCTCAAACATGAGTCTCTCTGCATGAACACGCTGTACAGGATCCAGTGTAGGGAGCTTCTCATTAGCGAAGTATGCAAAGCCAGTTATTTTTGTTTGGTCTTTTTCTGCCGTAAGAACTTTTTTCGCAATTTCAACCAATTCAGGAGTAGCCGAGGTGGGAGCCGAGGTGGGAGCCTTCCTTTTCCTTCCTGAAAATGTAACCCGGGCTCCGCACAGATGAGGATGGTGGCTCAACTACTTCTTCGTCTTGGATCAACGCCATGCTGTCTTCTTCAGTCGGAGGTGTGGAGACAGCCTCTTCTGTGTCCTGCATGAACAAAAAACAAATGGTAAATCACAAAGACAAAGACATTTATCTTCACACCCAAAAGGGTATGCCACACTAAACAATATCGCTAACGGATCGCTAAAAAACGTCACTATTTAGCGATCCCGTTAGCGATATTGTTCAGTGCGGCAGCTTCCAGCGACGAGCTTCCTGCTGTGATCTCGCTCGTCGCTGGAATCGTTCCGGACCCTATTCCATCGCTGGCGCTCCCGCTGGGTAAGTATCTTATCGCTGTGTGGCACCTTTTCTTAGCGATTTAGCGGTACTTTGTACCGCTAAAGTCGTTAAGAAGATCGCTAACGGCGATAGCGTCGTTAACTATATCGCTAAATGCGGCAGCATTTAGCGATATAAAAAACAATCCCGCTAGCGATCTCATAGTATGCAACGCTAACGAGATCGCTAGCGGGATCGAGTAGTGTGGCAGTACCTAAATACAGCAAAAATGTGTAAATGACACTTGTAAAGACAAAGAAATTTATCTTCACACTATAACACCCATATACAGTAAAAATGTGAAAACGACACTTGTAAAGACAAAGAAATTTATCTTCACACTATAACACCCATATACAGCAAAAATGTTGAAAACGACACTTGTAAATGGATAGGCCTCAACCGTTGAGCTACATAAATTATCAGTACATGAAGGGATAAATTCAGCCATTTTATCTACATTTCACAATTACATTTTTAATTCAAGTCCACTTTGGCATGTACATTAAAATGTGTTTGTAATACAAAGGTACTTACATGTACAACAGGGGAGTCCGGCTGGATCACCGGGTCTAGATCCAACATGGATGTCCCTTGTCTGGGTACTTCTTGGTCCCTTGTGAAAGCGAACAGCTCAAAGTACCACAGTTTGGGGACATAAACATTTTCGGCCCGGCTCCAGATTTGGTTGAATTCTGTACTTTATTTAGCTCTTTTTTGTACACTGTGCGGAGGGCCTGAATGCGTTTTTTCACCGATGACTCATCCGCTGGTTCATCTGGGTAACGGTTCTTGCAGAGCTCCACCAGTTTTTGGTACGCATCCTTCTTTTTAAGCCTGTTACAGTAATCAGCCGACTTTATTTTCCACAGGCACGGCATTGAGCGGTACATCTCGATAAACTCCCGCAAAAATTCCTGCTTATCGGCCATCTGTAATAAAAAAAGGATTAGTGAGAACGGCAGAATGGTTAAATAAAATGCTTACATAGCCTACAACATAGAACACAGCAGGGATCATATAATGTGGTTGTGGGTGCAGCTGGAGTAAACAATGGCAGAGCTGGATCATAAAATGGTGGTGGTGGGCGCGCCAGAACATAACAATGGCAAAAAAAAATAAATTGATGGACGACAATGGTGCCTGGACAAAACAATGGCAGACCAAAATAAAAAAATCATAGATGGACAATTATGGTAAAAACAGCAGGGATCACAAAATGGTGGTTGTGGGTGCAGCTGGAGTAAACAATGGCAGAGCTGGGATCATAAAATGGTGTTGGTGGGCGTGCCAGAACAAAACAATGGCAAAAAAAAAATATATATTGATGGACGACAATGGTTAACAACAGCTGGATCTAAAAATGGATCTGTAAAATTAAAGAAAAAATAAAAATTAAATGTGACAAAAAAATACCTACCTTACAAAACTTGTTTGTGATGCGGAAACAAAAAAAAAAAAAAAAACGGTAACTAAATCGCGTCACAAATTGGATCGCAGAGGATATAACGGCACAGACTGGATCGCAGCAAATGAAATAGAGACACAGACTGGATCGCAGAAAAACCAACGGCGTAGACCGGAACGCAGCAACCGCAATAGTGGCACAAACTGGATAGCAGTAGCTACAAAGGCTAGCAGGACACACTGGAACGATGCTGGAGATTTGAAAGAACCGCTTCTGCTCGAGAGCAATGGAAAGGAGTGCTGGTACGTCGTCTTTTATGACGCGGTCATCCAATCACAAAGCCAGAGAGAGCTGTGACAAATATTTATTAGATAAATAGTGACCACCAATCTGTGATGAGGGGCGTGCAAAAGGTTGAGCCTATCGAGGTCGTGATCTTTCACAGTACATGCAGTGTGGCACTCCCAATGACCGCCAAAGTCGTTAAAGAGATCGCTAACCGCTGATGCTTCGTTAATGAGATCGTCCAGTTTGGCAGCTACTAGCGACCTTAAAACGATCACACCAACGATCTCATTAGTTTGCGTCGTTATCGTGATCGTTAGCGGGAACGTTTAGTGTGGCAGTACCTTAAAGACAAACGTCACTTACTGCTGGTCATATATATGCATACATATACAGTCATGGCCAAAAGTTTTTGAGAATGACATAAATATTAATTTTTACAAAGTCTACTGCTTCACTTTTCTAACAGCAATTACTTGCAAAGTGAATATTTGGCTAGAAAATTAACTTTATCCCCCAAAACACATTTCAACATCATTGCAGCCCTGCCTAAAATGACCAGCTAACCTCTTTTCAGTGATTGCTCCATTAACTTAGGTGTGGGTGTTGATGAGGACATGGCTGGAGATCAATCTGTCATGATAAGTAAAATGACACCACTGGACACTTTAAAAGGAGGCTGGTGCTTGGCATCATTGTTTCTCTTCTGTTAACCATGGTTATCTCTAAAGAAACACATGCAGTCATCATTGCAATGCACAAAAATGGCCTAACAGGGAAGAGTATCGCAGCTAGAAAGATTGCACCTCAGTCAACAATCTATCACATCATCAAGAACTTCAAGGAGAGAGGTTCCATTGTTGCCAAAAAGGCTTCAGGCGCCCAAGAAAGACCAGCAAGCACCAGACCGTCTCTTAAAAGTGTTTCAGCTGCGGGATCGGGCTACCAGCAGTGCAGAGCTTGCTCAGGAATGGCAGCAGGCAGGTGTGAGTGCATCTGCACGCACTGTGAGGCGGAGACTCTTGGAGCATGGCCTGGTCTCAAGGAGGCAGCAAAGAAGCCACTTCTCTCCAGAAAAAACATCATGGACAGACTGATATTCTGCAAAAGGTACAGGCAGTGGACTGCTGAGGACTGGGATAAAGTTATTTCTCTGATGAATCCCCTTTTTCGATTGTTTGGGACATCAGGAAAACGCCTCATTCGGAGAAGACAAGGTGAGCGCTACCGCCAGTCTTGTCTCATGCCAACTGTTTAAGCATCCTGAAACCATTCATGTGTGGGGTTGCTTCTCAGCCAAGGGAATCGGTTCTCTCACAGTCTTGCCTAAAAACACAGCCATGAATAAAGAATGGTACCAGAATGTCCTCCAAGAGCAACTTCTCCCAACCCTCCAAGAGCAGTTTGGCGATCAACAATGCCTTTTCTAACATGATGGAGCACCTTGCCATAAAGCAAAGGTGATAACTAAATGGCTCAGGGAACAAAACATAGAGATTTTGGGTCCATGGCCTGGAAACTCCCCAGATCTTAATCCCATTGAGAACTTGTGGTCAATCATCAAGAGACGGGTGGACAAACAAAAACCTAAAAATTCTGACAAAATGAAAGCATTGATTGTGCAAGAATGGACTGCTATCAGTCAGGATTTGGTCCAGAAGTTGATTGAGAGCATGCCAGGGAGAATTGCAGAGGTCCTGAAGAAGAAGGGTCAACACTGCAAATATTGACTTGCTGCATTAACTCATTCTAACTGTCAATATAAGCTTTTGTTACTCAAATGTTTGCAATTATTATATTTCTGTCTGTGATAAAAACATCTGTCAAACACACATAAAAACCAGAGGGCAGCAGATCATGTGAAAATATAATATTTGTGTCCTTCTCAAAACTTTTGGCCATGACTGACATATTTCACTACAGTTTCTGTGGAACATTATAGTATGAGATAGTTGTTCAACTTTGAAAGACTTTGTTTACGGCTAATTAGTCAACACAGATGGTTAACTTATGGGATGTTTTCAATATAATTTAGGAGGTACTATTCCTCTGAGTTCATAGAGGTCACTTCAGTATTGGAGAGGAATATTTGGTTGGGGAATAGGAGTAATTGTTTGTAAGATTGTAAACTGCTGTGCTGAACCGCAGTTAGCCCATACATTACACTCATATAATCGATCCAGTTTCCAGGGCGTAAACAGGTAACGGGTGGCCGTTTAGACAGGCACAACAGTAGGAAGATTTATAGAAAGTACAGTAGGTACAGATTGTTTGGGTGCCAAACTGTACAGCACAAGGGTTTCAGCCTTCTGGCTAAATGTCTGTATAATGTTTTGAATGTTTCCTATTGTCTGGTTAACCCCTTAATGACCGCCGATACACCTTTTAATAGCGGCAGTTAAGGGTACTTATTCCTTAGCGCCGCTTTTTAACGGTACTGAGAAATAAGTGTATAGCGCCCCCCAGCATCAGAATTTCTTCAGGTTCTTGGCTACTGGGGGAAGCTGAGACCCCGGAGAACATGATTCGGGTCAGTTTTTACTGACCCTAGTGTAGGGATCACCGTTATTCCCAGAATAACGGCGACCGTAAAAAAAAAGTCAGATTTCCCATTTATTTCTCTCTCCTTTGATTTGATCTAGCACACCTGAGGAGAGAGAAATAGGGTCCCCACGAGCCCCTTTGGTACCTGCGATGTCCCCCGGTCCCTCCGGCTGTGTCCCTCGGCCCTTGGAGTCTTCCAGAAAAAAATGGCGGGCACATGCACAGTGCGCCCGCTGAATCTACCAGCCAGCACCTGGCAACAATAGGAGATTTCTCCTATTGGTTCATTTTGGTCACTGTGATAGACCCTATCACAGTGATCAAAATAAAAAAAATAGTAAATCAAACCCCCCTTTATCACCCCTTTAGTTAGGTAAAAATAATAAAATAAATAAGTATTTATTTCCATTTTCCATTAG
>JARQOD010000001.1:298321034-298352150 GCA_033576555.1 Oophaga sylvatica
TGGGTCAGGAAACTCATGGTCGGTCTTGAAATCCAAGTCATTACATGGACAATAAAATGTGGATGGGTGAATCTGATGTTAGAGGATTACCCCTGTGTGCACTAAAGTACCAGGTATGAATTTCAGCACCAATGATGATGTCCTTCATATCGCCACTGCTTCTGTCTGTATACTACATGGGAAATAAGAGCAGCTCAAAGACAACTAACAGAAAGCCTTCTGAGGGAGAAACTGTTTAGAAAAGCAGTATAAAGGTCATATTAAGGTCAGAAACGGTGTTAATCCTAATATACACACACAAAACAGCTTATTCTGAAATGTTACCTGAAAAGTCCAAGTATCCAGGTTCACACAATGCAACCAGTGATGTTTTTTTAGCCAAAACAATGCCTGTGTATTCATCCTAAATATATGTTTATTTAATGTAACAAATCTAGCTGTTTTGCAATATACACGAGCTTCTGACTAAATTAGAATATCATCAAAAAGTTAATTTATTTCAGTTCTTCAATACAAAAAGTGAATCTCATTTAGAGTCATTACAAACAGAGTGATCTATTTCAAGTGTTTATTTCTGTTAATGTTGATATTATGGACTTACAGCCAATGAAACCCAAAAGTCATTATCTCAGTAAATTAGAATACTTTATAACACCAGCTTGAAAAATGATTTTAAAATCCGAAATCTCGGCCTACTGAAATGTATGTTCAGTAATTGCAGTCAATACTTGGTTGCGGTGCCTTTTGTATCAATTACTGCATCAATGCAGCATGGCATGGAGGGATCAGCCTGTGGCACTGACTGAGGTGTTATAGAAGCCCAGGTTGCTTTGATAGCAGCCTTCAGTTCATCTGCATAGTTGGATCTGGTGTCTCTCGTCTTCCTCTTGACGATACCTCATAGATTCTCTATGAGGTTAAGGTCAGGAGAGTTTGCTGGCCAATCAAGCACAGTGATACTGTTGTTTTTAAACAAGGTATTGGTACTTTTGGCAGTGTGGACAGGTGCCAAGTCCTACTTTAGAATGAAATTTCCATCTCCTAAAAGCTTGTCGGCAGAGGAAATCATGAAGTGATCTAAAATATCGTGGTAGACGGATGCGCTGACTTTGGTCTTGATAAAACCAGTGGACCTACACCAGCAGATGACATGGCTCCCCAAACCATCACAGATTGTGGAAACTTCACACTAGACCTCAAGAAGCTTGGATTGTGGCCTCTCCACTCTTCCTCCAGACACTGGGACCTTGATTTCCAAATGAAATGCAAAATTTATTTTCATCTGAAAACACTTTGTGTAAGAGTATGAACTGTGATGACATCAGGAGGACATTAGGACCCTGCTGCTTTTGCATGTCTGAGCTGGGAGAAAAAGCCCAGGAAGTGGTATGGGCAGGGAAGCTGCAGGAAGGAGAAGGGAGGGGGAGAAGAGAAACTGTGATGTGAGACACAGCTTGGGGTAGCTTCTGTGAAGTGAGTAATTTGGACTCTAAAAAAACTGTTTTGCTGCCAGTGTGTTAGTGAGAGGGTTAACCCCTTCCTCTTGTGAACCTGTGGTTCTGCTGTGGAACAAAGACAGAGGATTCTTGAGAGCTGTGTGACTGTGGAACTCTATAGAGTCCCTTTAGTGATGAGCTGAGAAGCAATAGAAAACAGTTATCTTGTGCAAATTCAGGTGGTTTACTCAGGAGAATTTGTGAGTGACTGCTGGAGGAGAGACGGTATCCTGTACCATCCATTTTGAGAGGGATCCTGACAAGCCCCCGTTGAAGTGCTATCCCAGTCTGCATCCTGAGGCTACAGAACTGTAAGTCCTCGGCGTGTGGGCTTGGCAACGGCAGACAAAACACAGAGCCTTGCTTTGCTGTAACTGTTTGGCGCCGAAGATTTTGGGACTGGCTGCAGCCGATGCAAATTATATGCCTGAGTGGAGACTCACCTCAGGTTAATGGTACCATAATCATAGATACCCGGGTATCCCTAAATTAAGTGTTTAAGAAATTCTGTTATATTTATATGTATTATTATTGTGGGTTTTGAACGGTTTATACTCAGTGTGCCATCTCAGTGGGTCACATAATAACACCTCATCCGATTTACACCTGTTTTCTTAGTACCTAGTTTGACCTTTTGGACAGGTAAATTTATTCCATATCTCAGTGTAACACATTTAACACTAGAACTACTGATGGAGTCATTTTGACTCCTTTCGTTTTTTATTTCTCTTCTGTGACTACATTTTTCAGAATTCCGGCTTGAAACTCGGTGACTTTTCCTCAAATATGATGTGAAAAAAGATTTTGTGAGAATAAATAATTTTGGTGAAAAATTTGCGCGTTTTTTTCAAAATTTACCAAGAACTACTGAAGGGAGTCATTTTGACTCCCTACTATATTTTGAGGTCCTTTTGTCACTAAATGTTGCTATAAAGTTTTGTGCATAATTTTTTCACTCTGTCTTATTTACCCTGATGTTCATATAGATGTAGTTCAATTTACATGTCAACTTTTCACATTTTCCTTGTGTTTTACCATTTTGCAAAGCGACAATGTCTAGGGACCGCTTTGTTGAAATTATGAGGTTTCTCAGATTTGATGAGAAATCTACTCGATCGGAGAGACTGCAAACGGACAAGTTTGCTCTATTTTCTACTGTGTGGGACAGGTTTATTGAAAATTGTATTGCGTGTTACAAACCTGGCCCATACATAACGGTGGATGAGCAACTTTTCCCAAGCAAAACTAGGTGTCCATTCACGCAGTACATGCCTTCCAAACCAGATAAATATGGCCACAAATATTGGCTAGCTGTTGATAAGGAGAGCAAATATCTGGCAAATGGCTTCCCTTATCTAGGCAAAGATGACACACGCCGTGCTGAGGACCGTTTAGCTGACCATGTGGTAATGAAGTTATTGGACCCGTTTTTGAAAAAAGGTCGCAATGTTACAACCGATAATTATTTTACTTCAGTAAAATTAGCTAAACAGCTAAAAAGCAAAGGAACAACCATCGTGGGAACACTGAACAAGATAAGGCGAGAAGTGCCTAAAGAAATAAAATCCATGAAAGAGGAATTGTACAACACTAAAGTGTTTAGAAATGAAGACAATTTTACACTTACAGTATATCAAGGAAAGCCCAACAAAAATGTTGTCATTTTGAGTTCCGTCCATCCAGATGTTGTTGTTGCGTCTGATTCCGCTAAAAAAACTCCAGAAACGGTAAAGTTTTAAATGAAACAAAATATGGAGTAGTTGTAGTGGATCAGATGGCGCGAAAATATACCACACGAACATGCACAAGGAGATGGCCTGTTCATGCATTTGAAAATGCCTTAGACTTTGCGGGTATAAATGCATGGATAATATTCAATGAGATAACCCACCAAAAAATGTCACGCAAGGCATTTTTGCAAACGCTTGTGAGAGAGTTGAGTGGTCCTTAGTCACAGATAGGGAAAATGGTTCCACGTCCCAAGTTTCTACATGCTCAGAAGTGATGGTTCAAACAAAATTTTGCCAGATCAAAGAAAAGTGCAAGAAAAATAGATCTGTCGGCAATTGTAAGACTTGTGGTAAGTCTTTGTGTGGGCAATGTACTGCCATAAATCAAAGGCAATGCCTAAAATGCGAAACACCAAATGTTTAGAAGGTGAATTCTGCGCCATATTTTCATTTTTATGCTCCTCCACCTACATTTTCTCTGCTTTTTGCTCTTCAGTTGTTGTTTATATGTGTGCACTTGAATAAAAAAAAATGTTTGAAAAACGTCTATTATAATTATTGTTATTTTCTGTAGAAAAATAAGAAAAGCAGAAAAAAAACAATCAAAAGCATTACTGTTGGATCTCACAATAATAATACATTACAAAAAATATAATTATTAATAAATAACCACAAATGAAACTCTAAAAATAAACGAAAACAAGCAAGGAGTCAAAATGACTCCTTTCAGTAGTTCTAGGCGGGGTCACGAGTCAGTAGTCCTAGTGTTAAAGCGGGAACTTTGGGATTGGCACATTGATTTCAGAGCTGGCTGAGTGAGTGTAATCAAAAAGGGAATTTCAGTCTGTTTTCTTCAATACTATATCTCACTCCAACTGTTATTTTAGTAAAGACAGTATTGTTATTTCTGCCTCTTGGTTTGTGACGCACTGGATCTTATACAGACCTCTGGTCATTACACCTTGGACCACTGAGAAACAGTCCAGTTCTTTTTCTCCTTGGCCCAGGCAAGACACTTCTGGACTTGTCTATTGGGTCATGAGTGGCTTGACACCAGGATTGCGACACTTGTAGCCCATGTCCTGGATATTAAGCAATGACTACAGCAGCAGTCCACTCTTCCCCCAATTTTTGAATGGCCTTTTCTTAAAGGCAACCTGTCATCAAGGTTGTGCATAGTAACCTACACACAGTGTCAGGTCGGCGCCGTTATACTGAATAAAATGATACCTTTGTATATGAAATCCGTCTTCTGCTTTTTTTTAATCCTTATTTTTAGTTTTTAGTTAACCCCTTAAGGACCAAGCCATTTTGTAGGTTAATATATATCAAAAAACTGACCGGCACATCCAAACATAGATTCAGTGTGAACAGGTGCTAAACCTAGAGTCACCAACTCATATACATATTTTGTAGGTTAATGACCAGGCCTTAATTTTGAAATCGGACCACTGTCACTTTATGTGCTTATAACTCTGGAACGCTTCAACGGATCCCGCTGATTCTGAGATTGTTTTTTCGTGACATATTGTACTTCATGTTAGTGGTAAAATTTCTACGATGTGACTTGCGTTTATTTATGAAAAAACGAAAATATGATGAAAATTTTTTCAATTTTGCAATTTTCAAACTTATAATTTTTATGCCCTTAAATCAGAGAGATGTGTCACAAAAAATAGTTACTGAATAACATTTACCACATGTCTAGTTTGCATCAGCACAATTTTGGAACCAAAATTTTTTTTTGTTAGGACGTTATAAGGGTTAAAATTGACCAGCGATTTCTCATTTTTCCAGCAAAATTTACAAAACCATTTTTTAGGGACCACCTCACATTTAAAGTCACTTTGAAGGGTCAATATGACAGAAAATACCAAAAAGTGACACCATTCTAAAAACTGCACCCCTTAAGGTGTTCAAAACCACATTCAAGAAGTTTATTAACCCTTTAGGTACTTCACAAGAATTGAAGCAATATGGAAGGAAAAAATTAACATTTAACTTTTTTTAAACAAAAAAATTTTTCGACACAATTTTTTTTATTTTGTCAAGGGTATCAGGAGAAAATGAACCACAATATTTGTTGTGCAATTTCTCCTGAGTACACCAATACCCCATGTGTGGAGGAAGACCAATCTTTAGGCACATGGCAGGGCTCAGAAGGGAAGGACCATCATTTGAGATTTTGAATGTCAAATTGGCAGGAATCGAGAGCGGACGCCATGTCGCGTTTGCAGAGCCTCTGATGTACCTAAACAGTGGAAACCCCCCATAAGTGACCCCATTTTGGAAACTAGACCCCCCAAGGAGCTTATCTAGATGTGTGGTGAGCACTTTGAACCCCCAAGGGCTTCACAAAAGGTTATAACGTAGAGCCATAAAATTAATAAATCATATTTTTTCCACAAAAATGATCTTTTCACCCTCAATTTTTATTTTCCCAAAGGGTAACAGGACCCCAAAAGTTATTGTGCAATTTGTCCTGAGTACGCTGATACCCCATATGTGGGGGTAAAGCACTATTTGGGCGCATGGCAGAGCTTGGAAGGGAACGGGCGCCATTTGACTTTTTTTGGCTGGAATTGAGATCGGATGCCATGTCGCGTTTGGAGAGCCCCTGATGTGCCTAAACAGTGGAAACCCCCCACGAGTGACACCATTTTGGAAACTAGACCCCCCAAGGAGCTTATCTAGATGTGTGGTGAGCACTTTGAACCCCGAAGTGCTTCACAGAAGTTTATAACATAGAGCCGTGAAAATAAAAAAATCATTTTTTTCCACAAAAATGATCTTTTTGCCCCCAAATTTTTATTTTCACAAGGGTAACACTAGAAGTAGGACCCCAAAGATTGTTCTGCAATTTGTCCTGAATACGCTGATACCCCATATGTGGGGGTAAACCACTATTTGAGCACATGGCAGAGCTCGGAAGGGAACGGGCACCATTTGACTTTTTTAGCTGGAATTGAGAATGGACGCCATGTCACGTTTGGAGAGCCCCTGATGTGCCTAAACAGTGGAAACCCCCCACAGTGACACCATTTTGGAAACTAGACCCACCAAGGAGCTTATCTAGATGTGTGATGAGCACTTTAAACCCCAAGTGCTTCACAGAAGTTTATAACATAGATCCGTGAAAAAAAATTAAAAAATCATTTTTTTCCACAAAATTGATCTTTTTGCCCAAATTTTTATTTTCACAAGGGTAACAGGAGAAATAGGACCCCAAAAGTTGTTGTGCAATTTGTCCTGAGTACACTGATACCCCATATGTGGGGTGGAAAACCACGGTTTGGGAGCATGGCAGAACTCGGAAAGGAAGGAGCGCCGTTTTGGAATGCAGACTTTGATGGAATGTCCTGGGGCGTCATGTTGCGTTTGCAGAGCCCTGATGTGCCTAAACAGTAGAAACCCCCCACTAAGTGACTCCATTTTGGAAAGTAGACCCCCAAGGTACTTATTAGATGTGTGGTGAGCACTTTGAACCCCCAAGTGCTTCACAGAAGTTTATAACAAAGAGCCGTGAAAATAAAAAAATCATTTTTTTCCACAAAATTGATTTTTTTTGCCCCAAAATTTTTATTTTCACAAGGGTAACAGGAGAAATAGGACCCCAAAAGTTGTTGTGCAATTTGTCCTGAGTATGCTGATACCCCATATGTGGGGTGGAACCATGGTTTGGGAGCATGGCAGAACTCGGAAGGGAAGGAGCGCCGTTTTGGAATGCAGACTTTGATGGAATGTCCTGCGGGCATCATGTTGCGTTTTCAGAGCCCCTGATGTGCCTAAACAGTAGAAACCCCCCACAAGTGACTCCATTTTGTAAAGTAGACCCCCCAAGGTACTTATTTAGATGTGTGGTGAGCACTTTGCACCCCCAAGTGCTTCACAGAAGTTTATAACAAAGAGCCGTGAAAATAAAAAGATCATATTTTTTTCCACAAAAATGATCTTTTTGCCCCAAAATTTTTATTTTCACAAAGGTAACAGGAGAAATTAGACCCCAAAGTTGTTGTGCAATTTGTGCTGAGTATGCTGATACCCCATATGTGGGGGTAAACCACTGTGATTGCCTTACTGCGATCTTTGGGAGGCAGTATGAACAAATCCACAAAAGGTGAAGAATTGGTTTTATTTTTTGCGCCATTCCTCGTGCTGTATTAGTGATTAGGCAACTTTATTCTTCGGGTCGGTGCGATTACAGCGATGCCAGATTTATATCCTTTTTTCAAGTTTAGCTTCTGTCACACACTAAAAAACGCTTTTTTGTAAGAAATTTTTGCTTTGCTGTATTTTGAGAGCTATAATTTTTCCATATTTCGGCCGACAGAGTCATGTAAGGTCTTGTTTTTTCCCGGACGAGCTGACATTTTTATTGGTACCATTTTCGGGCACAAAACGTTTTTTGATCGCTTTCTATTCCGATTTTAGTGGAGGCAGAATGAACAAAAAACAGCAATTCCGGAATTGTTTTTTGTTTTTTTTCTCCATTCCGCGTGTGGTAAAATTGGTAAGGCATCTTTATTCTTCAGGTCACTACGATTACAACGATACCTCATTTATATCTTTTTTTTGTTTTGGCGTTTTTTACGCAATAAAAACTTTTATAGAAAAAAATAATTATTTTTGCATCAGTTTATTCTGCGAGCTATAACTTTTTTATTTTTTCGCTGATGATGCTGTTTAGTAGCTTGTTTTTTGCGGGACTAGATGACGTTTTCATTGGTACCATGTTTATTTATATCCGTCTTTTTGATCGCGATTTATTGCACTTTTTCCAAGTGGTATGCTGATGCCGCTTGGAAAAAGTATAATTTGCTGCTTTTATGTGTTTTTTTATGGCGTTCACTGAAGGGGTTAAATAGGGTGACACTTTTATAGATGGGATTTTTACGGACGCGGCGATACCAAACGTGTATTTTTTTGGTTTTTTTTACATAAAAATGTGTATTTATTAGGGGAATTTTTTTATTGTTTTCATTATATTTTAATATTTTTTTACATTTTTTTTTTTTAAATGTTTTTTTTTACCTAGTCCCTTTATGAGACTTTCACTTTCACTTTTGCTGCAGGTATAATACATTGCAATGCTCCAGCAATGCAATGTATTATACCTATGCTGAAAGCTTCTGAGACCATGCTGTGAGCATGGTCTCAGAGGCTTTCCGCAGCTGGATGACCCAGGGGTTGTCATGACAACCCTGGGTCATCTTGGCTGAGACCGCGCCCTGTGATTACATCACGGGGATGCTGATCTAAGGCAGAGGGAGCCCCCGACCGTTTGCCTCCCCCCTGAACGCTGCGATAGCGCTTGATCGCAGCAGTCAGGGGGTTAACAGCCAGGGGCGGCGCGGACACGGCTCCCGGCTGTCAGTGCAGGAAGCTCAGCCACTGCAGCGCTGAGCTCCTGCACGGAACCAGGCAGGAGATGCTGAAATTTCAGCATCTCCTGCCCGATCGCTGCTGTGATTGGTCAGATTGACTGACCAATCACAGCGCTCTGGGTGCAGGGACCAACAGCATAGGTTCCCACACCTCTTTCCGTGCCTGTCAGCTGTCATAGACAGCTGTCGGCACTGAACTGTCACTGCGTGTTTACACTCAGTAACAGTTCTAATGCATGACGTGCACAGTCCGTCCTGACATCCTGATGTGCAACCATGATGCACGTCAATGGAAATTAATGGGTGAATGATATGCTCGTGTCCTAAGGCAGGGTTCATTTATGTGGTGCTCTGATTATATATTAATAATGCAGACAGTTCCCTGCTCCCTCAGTGACCTGCCCCCTAGTTTGCATAATGAATATACTAATATTTGTAGCTGAAAAAAACATGTCACTTCATCAAAATGGCAGAGCCTGTGGCGCCTGCACACTATCACTTGTCAGTTAGTGCCTATTAACATCTGTCACTAACAGCAGCTGTTCACTTGTTAAACATCGCTGTGGATCTGTGACAGCAGTATTTACAGCGTGTTGGCACTCTTGTGACGTGATCGTGGGGAGCTGATGGGTTGCCATGATGGCCAGAGTCCTGTTGATGGCCTGTGCCAGTCATGACAAATTCCTGAGAAAACCAGACTTTAGCTGACTTTCATAGGAGATTGTGATGTTTTGCAATTTTCAGCAATATTGTGGCACAGCTAAATATAGCACAAGTAATCGGATTATTGCAAGTTCAAGCCCCCTAAGAAGAGAAACAAATACAGAGAAAAGTAAAAGAAAAATGCTTTAAAAAATAAGAAAAAAAAATCAAAGTACCAGAATTGCGGTTTCTCATCAGCCACAACAACATAAGAAAATGTAATAAGAGGTGATCAAAACATCAAATCTGATCCAAAAATTATGTCAATAAAAACAACGACTCCGGAAGCAGGAAACAAGCCCTTACACGTCTAAGTTGACAGAAAAATAAAAAAGTTATGTCTCTTGAAATAAGGGGAGGAAAAAACAAAAGTGCAAAAATTTAAAATTGCCTTGTCCTTAAGGAGTGTGACAAAGTCACTGTCAGAGTGCCAGAGGGGAGATACGTTTCACTGAGGCTATTAGCTTCAGTGATTTGAAACTGAGAAGTTTTCTCCAGCACACTATACGTTGAGAGGCGTTAATCGGCCATTTTAAGGGCTGGGTTTTTGTGGACAACCATAGAGTGGATGGGAGGTTATCCACCTTATGACCACCTCAGGGTGTGGTCTGAGGCATTCAGTGTTCAGTGTGTCTGGTGAAGATTACTCCAGAGACATGTTAGTGCTAACCTGAACCATGTGTTTTGCTAACCCTGAACATGCGGATCCTGGCTACCACTAGGACTGTGCTTTGTGTTACCACTTTGTTTTGTTTTCCTGTTTTGCCCAAGGGACCGTTTTTATTTTTACTTCACCACGGTTTATCCCACATATATAATAAACTAGTAAGATCTTAAAGAGACAGCGTACCTCTGTGTACAGCTGAGTGAGCTGATCTACCATAGGGGTTAAAGCCCTTGTACACATTCAATATCTATAGGCACTGATCGGAAGGACTTCGTTTGAACAGTCATTCTACACTGACAGAGTCCTTTAAAACCTAAGTTCCTTGCCCTCTGTCGTATATTCACCTTCCGGTGTCTTCACCATTTTTCAGCACCACCGTCCACCTAGATTATACTTTCCATAAGCCATTTGCTTCACAAGCAGTTTGGTATGTCATTTATTTCTATCTATTTATTTCTTGCATATTTATCCTCTCTCACGCTGCTCTTTGACCATCCTCCCGGAAGTTAAAGAATTCTTAACCCTTTTGTCTTCTTTCTTTAGCTCATTCTCTTGTACTCCCGTATGAGGTTACATCCTGTTCTCTGGGCTATGGACGCACTATGATTGTATAAATTTGCCTTGAGGTTTTCTATGCATATGTTTGATACTGTATACAGAATGCAACCGATCCTGTCATGTGTACCTACTTTATTTTGTTTTATTATTTTGTCTTATATTTTTTTTCCACATTTTATTGATTTTTTTCGTAGTAACTGACGAAGATCAGAGCAACCGAAACGTTTTTGTATGTACTACAACCTTGGACTGTATTAAAGTTCATTACTTACATCTACAAGTTGAGTGCCCGATTTATTATATACCTAATGCAATTCTATGAGGAAACTCGCACTTAGAACTTAGCATGCTTGCACGAAAAAATGCATTGCATGTAAGTTTATGTAGCATAAAGAAAAGCACAGTGAGCATGAGATTTCTATGAATCCCATCCGATTTGCTGGAACTGTAAGACGCTGTGTTTTTGTGCAATGAAAATATGCATCAAAACCTCACCAAAAACTCTTCATGGTAATTTATACTTAGGCTGGATTCACTTCACATTTTTGCCTCAGTCATTGGCTCCATCAAGAATTCCATCTGTGTCTCGAAAAATAGGATTCGAGTGGAACTTCCGACAAGGCCATTGACTTTACAGAAGCAGACAGAGTTACTTAGTGCTCTGTCTGACTGTTTTTTCAGTTGTGTCTGCCTTTTGGAGGTGGTCACAAAAGTGCATTCTTCCATGCTTTTGAGCCTGCATTAAAAAGGTGGACACTGCTAAAGAAGATGTTAGGCAAGCGCAAAGTGACTCCATGTGCTTCATTTAAGTCAATCGTCCCACTGACAGATTTGCCTGTATACTACTTTCAGGTATGGAAGCCCAAAAGAGCCACTGACATGTGGCAAAAATAACATGTGAACTCGGCCTAATAATAAGTTCACAGAGTTTTTTTTACATGTATTTTGAAGTGGATCATATTAAAATCCACATCAATAAGTGCGTCAAATACTGCCTGATGTGGAATTTGAAGTAGATACTTCAATTTAAAGAGGTTGTTCACTACTAGGACAGCATTTTCTTAAATTAAATGTTCGGCCTCGATAAAATAATAAAGCCTATACTCACCTCCCGTGCTGGCGCCGTTCATGCGATGTCGGCATTCGCTCTACCTGGGGCTTTCGTTTTGTGTTGTAACACGTGACCCCGGCGCCCTGTCAGCGCTGGTGTCACTGTCTCTGCCTTCAGACAAATTGAACATGAAGAGGAAGTCCGGGCTGCAGATGATCTCTGGCTTCCTCTTCATGTTTAGTTTGTCCAAAGGTGGAGACAGTGACACCAGCGCTGATTGGGTGATGGCGTCACATGACACAACACTGCATCACAGCTCCAGGGAGAGCGAGTGCTGACGGGAGGTGAGTATAAGCTTTATTATTTTATCAGGGCTGAGCATTTAGTTTAAGAAAGGGTTACCCTAGCAGTGGACAACCCCTTTAAATGAAAAAAAAGTATAGAATACATTTAAAGGAAAGGTCTCATCTTCTGTTTCATGAAGCCTCTTCTTATCTTGACTGTCTCAGGCTTCCTGTTTGCAGGGGGGCGGTGTGTTCCTGAAAATTGACAGTTGTGATTGAGCTGCTGGTCTGAACGGAGCACTTTCCTAGATTGCTAGCAAAGGCAGCTTTGCATCTGCAGCATGAGTGACATGCAGGGGCGATGAGCAATCTGACTACCTTCAGACTATGTTCTGAAGAATAGGACCATAAGCAGTGTTCTCCCTTTGACTAGAAAATCAGCCACTCTAAGACTGCAGGGTGGCGGTAACCCAGGCAACAGGCTGTACACAATGCAATTAAAAATTCTTTTATTCTAGTGAATTAAGAGAATTTTTAATAAAAGAAAATTACAAAGTTGCTTGTTTTTGTAAGGAGGCGGCAGGTACCCTCGGTTGGTCCCTCTCCTTTGGCTGTTTGGTCCCCGTGCACTTTATGTTTTCATTAATGTAATGTTTGATATGTGTCTATGCTGTGTTTGTCGGGTCCTAATGTTCACTATTGAAATGTATGTACTGTCTTATGTCTAATGTGCAATGTCTGTCATGTGTAGAGTTAGGGAAAGTAACTAGTTAATATTAGGGGCTGGGCCAGCAGCAGAGAGGAGACAGGAAGCTGCTGCTCTCAGACAGTGGTCAGTAGTCCGGATACTTTAGTTCAGGGCAGACGTATATGACAGACGGGGCATTGCCAGACTCCCGGAGGGGAGAGATCTGTTGCCCCGGATTCAAGGACTTAAAAAGGACTTAAGGATTATAGGACCACAACACGGGCCCCAGGACTTTGGAAGAGCCCCCTCTGAAGAGACTTTAAGGATCCAGATCCCAGCGAGTGGACTACTGCGAACTTCGGCTACTGTGGCCATTGTGGGTACGGCCGTAGGCAGAGTCAGGGAGAAAGCAGGAAGCCAGTGTTGAATTTTTTTTTGTCTTTTTCATCACCATTCATTAAAAGTTATTCCCTGTTGGAAAACAACTGCATTCTTGAACTCTGATTGCAGGGACTACTGTGACCAGAGGAAGAGAAGGTAACCCAGGGGAAAAAGCTGTGTCAGTCCTGTATTACATGTGCAAGGGGCCGTGGTGTCTTCAGACTGTGTTTTGTGGGTGAGCTTGGTCAGGACTACCACCCTGGTAGCCCTTGTTACATTTTTAAAAGAACTTTGCAATTTTCCCAGTAACATAGCTACCGGGGGCAGAGGGCGGTCGCCCAGGGCCCCGCGCTCTGAGGGGTCCACCCGGAGCTACGTTACTATACCTGTATAGGTATGCACATCGAGCAGATACAGTTACATTCTGGGGCAGAGCAGGGAGAATCAATCTCCTTGCTCTGCAGCCCGGCGCTATGGAGCCCCTGAGCAGGCGGAGGGCCCGTTGCCAGCAGTGGTGATTGCAGGTGATGAGAGAGGGAGCCTAACGCTCCCTCTCCCATCATCCTCCTCTCAGTGACTGACGTCACCGATGCCAACACTGACAGCGGGTGCAATGACATCAGTACTCGGCACCTGCAGTCGGAGATGAGCGGAAGCAGGGAGCAGTGCAGGAACCAGGAGGAAGAGAGGTGAGAATTTAGTGAGAGTTTATGGGACTACATTACACTACAGAGGGTGGCTATGGGGGTGCATTACATTACAGAGGGTGGCTATGGGGTGTATTACACTACAGAGGGTGGCTATGGGGGTGCATTTCACTACAGAGGGTGGCTATAGGGGTGCATTATACTACAGAGGGTGGCTATAGGGCTGCATTACACTACAGAGGGTGGCTATGTGTGTGCATTACATTATAGAGGCTTCCTGTGGGGGTGCATTACATTATAGAGGCTGCCTATGGGGGTGCAATACACTACAGAGGGTGCCTATAGGGGTGCATTACATTATAGAGGATGCCTATGGGGCTGCATTACACTACGGAGACTGCCTATGGGGGTGCATTACATTATAGAGGATGCCTATGTCGGTGCATTACATTATAGAGGATGCCTATGGGGGTGTATTACATAATAGAGGATGCCTATGGGGTTGCATTACACTATAGAGGCTACATATGGTGGGTGCATTACATTATAGAGGATGCCTATGGGGTGCATTACACTACAGAGGCTACCTAATGGGGTGCATTACGCTATGGAGTCTGCCTATATTGAGTTTATTATACTATAGAGTCTGCCTATTGGGAGTGCATTATGCAAAATAGAGTCTGCCTATGGGGATTGCATTATACTATTGAGTCTGCCTATGAGGAGTGCATTATACTATATGGAGACCTATGGGGAGAACATTATACAATATGGAGGCCTATTGGGGTGCATTTACTATATGGAGGCCTGTGGGGAGTGCATTATACAATATAGAGTCTGCCTATGGGGAATGCATTATACTATATGGAGATGGTGGACCTATGGGGAGTGCATTATACAATATGGAGACCTATGGGGAGTACATTATACTATGTGGAGGCCTATGGGGAGTACATTATACTATATGGAAACCTTTAGGGAGTGCATTATACTATATTGAGGACTGTCTGGTGTATTATGCTATATGGAGGCTTTCTAGGGGGCCATCATACAGTGTGGAGATTACATGAGGGGGCCATCATACAGAGTTGTAGCCATTAAACAGTTTGGGGGATATTAAAGGGTAAGTATATATACAGTGAAGGGGCATTGTACTGTCCATAACAGAGCATCATATTGGGTATAGAGGAGCTGTACAGGGGGGAGACATGGCATATTATTAAATGTAAAGTGGGCACTTATTGTTATAGGGGAATTCAGGTTACTGTGACTGTCAAAGGGGCACACAGGGCAATATTACTTTCTAGGGGACAAAATGTGGGCCCTATTGTCTAGGGCACTTGCAACCGGCATTACTATATTATAGAGGTATGCTTTAGAATTTAGAGGTCACACAGAACCACACAATAGGTGAAGTAATAAGGACACATAAGGCAGCAGCGACTCAGCATTGGGGTATTAGCAGGATGAGGAGTTTATGCAGGTTGGGAATGGTCCCATGTCGGACAGTGCTGAAAATGTGAGATGTGAAATGTGTCTTTGTTGTATTTTCTGTAGCCGAGTCCTGGCTGGAAGAGTTGTCATGTCGGTCTGGGCCAGATGGAAAAGACAAGAAAAGTGAACGACTCCATCAGAAAGAACGTCAGCGGTAAGTCATTATCTGTAACTGTGCTGTGATCTCTTATATGTTCTGTAGGACTGGTATTTACCACTGACCATATGGTGGTAATATCAATATTGGTCTTTATATAGAGGTTATTTTCAGCAACAGCGCAGTTATCTGCTGAGGTTCTCCTCCACTATTAGGGTGCATCACCCAGTTATAATCAAGGTTATCTGGTTAGGGGCCCACTCAGAAGTTTCACCCTCCTGAACCCAAACCCTAGCTACGCCTCTGAATTTAACCCATTTAGTAAGATGAGACAATTCCTCTAAATATAAAAACTAAGACTGCAAGGGGAAAAGCTGTAGAAACATGGAAATGTAGTAAGAGAAAGAAGACAAGTGCTGTATACTGACATAAAAGTGTTGTGATAATGGCAGTAAGGACATCCAAGTATTTTTTGAGCACTCTTTCAGGAGTAAAACTAAGTTTACAGAATTATTCATTTCTATTCATTTTTCTTTACTATTGCTTGAAATACACAAATGGTTGTAACTTAGCTGGATGCACATGCCATGAAACACATAGATACATATCTATTCAGGGCCCCTGACATTATGTAAGTGTTATGCTGCCATCTACTGACTGGTCAGCGCCAAACAACAGTTCTTTGTTCATACATCACTTCTTAAATTGTGGAATCATTTGCAAAAATAGGCTTCAAAAGCAGGTGCACATTTAAAAACATTATATAACTAATACTAAAAATCAACCGTGAATATTTTTTATCTTTAATTCAGGACCAAGCAAAATGAGTATATATGACGGAATTAAAATGTAAAATTTTGGTGGAGGTCTCTTGAACATTTGGCCCTGCACTTCAACAAAGGGAGTTTGGGATTTGGTCAGGATTAAAGTGGTTGTTTGGTCTTAAAGTACTTTTTTTGCCTTGGGGTTTAATCTTGTGGCCTTTTGTTCTGTGGCCTGACTTCCTCCATGTTCAGCTATGGCTTGGTCAGTTCCTGTCCATGTGCTTTGCTTCTTTTCTTATGGTGTGGGTTTATTACATGTATTCTGTTGCTCATTGTCTCTGTCCAGTCACGGTTTAGGTGTCGATATACACTGATCAAAAAAATAAAGGGAACACTTAAACAGAATATAACTCCAAGTAAATCAATCTTCTGTGAAATCAAACTGTCCACTTAGGAAGTAACACTGACTGACAATCAATTTCACATGCTGTTGTGCAAATGGAATAGACAACAGATGGAAATTATTGGCAATTATCAAGACACAATAAAGGAGTGGTTCTGCAGGTGGGGACCACAGACCACATCTCAGTACCAATGCTTTCTGGCTGATGTTTTGGTCACTTTTGAATGTTGGTTGTGCTTTCACACTCATGGCAGCATGAGACGGAGGCGCTACCAGGAGACAGGCCAGTACACCAGGAGACGTGGAGGGGGCCATAGGAGGGCAACAAACCAGCAGCAGGACCGCTACCTCCACCTTTGTGCAAGGAGGAACAGGAGGAGCACTGGCAGAGCCCTGCAAAATGACCTCCAGCAGGCCACAGATGTTCATGTGTCTGCAAAAACGGTTAGAAACCGCCTGACGTCCACAGATGGGAGTTGTGCTCACAGCCCAACACCATGCAGGATGCTTGGCATTTGCCACAGAACACCAGAATTGGCAAACTCGCCACTGGCGCCATGTGCTCTTCACAGATGAAAGCAGGTTCACACTCAGCGCATGTAACATGTAACAGATGTGACAGAGTCTGGAGATGCCGTGGAGAGCCATCTACTGCCTGCAACATCCTTCAGCATGACCCATTTGGCAGTGGGTCAGTAATGGTGTGGGGTGGTGGCAGGGCCGGCTCCAGGTTTTTATGGGCCCCGGGCGAAAGAGTCTCAGTGGGCCCCCTTAACACAGACCACGATTCATGATGCACAGATACTGCAGAGAAATATGGGTATAGCACGCCAAACACTTCTCTTCTTCCATTACATGACTGATACCTATTGTAAATTGTTCAATAGCTCGAAAACCGCCAAATCCTCACAGCGCACAGTACAGACTGGACAGTACAGTCCTCCATACAATATTATGGGCACCACATAGTCTCCCCCTCATCACCCATATAATACCCCATGCAGGATGTCACCCTGCCTCCCCATATAATGCTCCATACAGAAGACTGGACCCAATATAATGCTCCATACAGAATACTGGACCACATATAATGCTCCATACAAAATATGGAGCTCTCCTCTACACTGTGCTGCGTTCTGCACTGTTACGGCTCAGGAAAGGGAGCTGTGGAAAGACTCCCCATTATCATCATCATTGCCTGCCCATTATCATCATCATTGCCTCCCCTCATCATCATTGCCTGCCCATCATCTTCATCATTGCCTCGCTATCATCATCATTGCCTCCCCATTAATATCATCATCATCATTGCCTTCCCATTATCATTGCCTCCCCATCATCATCATTATCATTGCCTCCCCATTAATATCATCATCATAGCCTTCCCATTATCATTGCCTCCCCATCATCATCATCATCATTGCCTCCTCACCACCATCACTGCCTCCCCCACCACCATCACACATACAGCACCGCAGGCAGCACTCTCGCACATACACACACGCAGGCACACACACACGCCTCACTTGTCCGGCGTCCGCGTGCTCTCTGCCACAGCCGGCCGCTGAATGATGACGTTATTCAGCGGCGCTGCTGTGAGAGAGGAAGCGCTGGCGCAGGCGCCCCCTGGAGCTCGGAGCTGTGGCAGCGGAGGCACGGGGAGAGGTAAGTATTGCGCCGGCTGCTGCCGGGGCCCTGAGCAAGCGGGGGGCCCAGTGGCGGCGCTGACACCGCTAACGGGCGCCGGGGTGCCCGACGGCGAGTGGGCCCCCCCACCTGCTCAGGGCCCCGGCACTTGCCCGGGTGTGCCGGGTGCTGACGCGGGCCCTGGCTGGTGGCCCCCTCCATATGCTCGCCAGAGGTAGCCTGACTGCCATTAGGTACCGAGATGAGATCCTCAGACCCCTTGTGAGACCATATGCTGGTGCGGTTGGCCCTGTGTTCCTTCTAATGCAGCACAATGCCAGACAACATGTGGCTGGAGTGTGTCAGCAGTTCCTTCAACATAAAGGCATTGCAGCTATGGACTGGCCCGTTCCCGAAACCTAAATCCGATTGAGCACTTCTGGGACATCATGTCTCTCTCCATCCACCAATGTCACGTTGCACCACAGACTGTCTGGGAGTTGACAGATGCTTTAGTCCAGATCTGGAAGGAGATCCCTCAGGAGACCATCAGCCACCTCATCAGGAGCATGCCCAGGTGTTGTACAGTAGGGAAGTCAAACAGGTACATGGAGGCCATACACACTACTGAGCATCATTTTGACTTGTTTTAAGGACTTTACATTCCACTTTAATTTTGGGTGTGACTCCAAATCCAGGCCTCCGTTGTTTAATAAATTTGATTTCCATTATAATTTTTGTGTGATTTTGTTGTCAGCACATTCAACTTTGCACAGAACAAAGTATTCAATGAGAATTATTCAGATCTAGGATGTATTATTTGAGTGTTCCCTTTAAATTTTTCACTCTTTGTTTCATTGCAGCCATTTGATAAATTCAAAAAAATTCATTTTTTTTCTCATTAATGTACACTCTGTACCCCATCTTGACTGAAAAAAACAAATGTAAAAATTTTTGAAAATTTAGTAAAAAAGAAAAACTGAAATATCACATGGTCATAAGTATTCAAATCCTTTGCTCAGACACTCATATTTAAGTGTCCATTTCCTTGCGATCCTCCTTGAGATGGTTCTACTCCTTCTTTGAAGTCCAGCTGTGTTTAATTAAACTGATAGGACTTGATTTGCAAAGGCATACACCTGTCTGTATAAGACCTCACAGCTCACAGTGCATGTCAGACCAAAATGAGAATCATGAGGTCAAAGGAACTGGCCAAGGAACTCAGAGACAGAATTGTGGCAAGGCACAGATCTGGCAAAGTTACTAAAGAATTTATGCAGTACTTAAGTTTCCTAAGAGCACAGTGGCCTCAATAATGATTAAATGGAAGAAGTTTGGGACCACCAGAAGTCTTCCTAGATGTGGCTGTCCAGCCAAACTAAGCAATCGTGGGAGAAGAGCCTTGGTGAAAGAGGTAAAGAAGAACCCCACGATCACTGTGGCTGAGCTCCACATATGCAGTAGGGAGATGGGAGAAAGTTCCACAAAGTCAACTATCACTGCAGCCCTCCACCATTCGGGCCTTTATGGCAGATTGGCCTGACGGAAGCCTCTCCTCAGTGCAAGACATATGAAAGCCCACATAGAGTTTGTTAAAAAAACACATGAAGGACTCCCAGATTATGAGAAATAAGATTCTGTGTTCTGATGAGACGAAGATAGAACTTTTTGTTGACAATTCTAAGCGGTATGTGTGGAGAAAACCAGACACTGCTCATCACCTGCTAAATACAATCCCAACACTGAAACATGGTGGTGGCAGCATTAAGCTATGGTGGTGTTTTTCAGCTGCAGGGACAGGACGACTGGTTGCAATTGAAGGAAACATGAATGTGGCCAAGTACAGAGATTTCCTGGATGAAAACCTCTTTCAGAGTGCTGTGGACCGCAGACTTGGCCGAAGGTTCACCTTCCAACAAGACAATGACCCTAAGCACACAACTAAAATAACAAAAGAGTGGCTTCAGAACAACTCTGTGACCATTCTTAACTGGCCCAGCCAGAGTCCTGACCTAAACCCAATTGAGCATCTCTGGAGAGACCTGGCTGTCCACCAACGTTCACCATCCAACCTGACGGAACTGGAGAGGATCTGCTAGGAAGAATGGCAGAGGATCTCCAAATCCAGGTGTGAAAAAGTTGTTGCATCATTCCCAAGAAGACTCATGGTTGTATTGGCTCAAAAAGGTGCTTCTACTCAATACTGAGCAAAGGGTCTGAATACTTATAACCATGTGATATTTTCAGTTTTTATTTTTTAATAAATTTGCAAAAATTTCTACATTTCTGCTTTTTTTCTGTCAAGATGGGGTGCTGAGTGTACATTTCTGTACCCACTGTGTATATATATATGTTAGGGGTCGAGTTTCCGCTTCTGCACAAGGGGAATCTCAAGCCGTCTCCCATCCGTCTCCGGCCGCAGTGGACTCTGCTCAGCTTAGACGTCAATCCCAGCGTCTCGCCCAGTCTAACATTGTGCAGAGGATTACTGCTGTTCCTCCAGGCTCTGCTATTGTAGCCAGTACTGGTTAGCGGTGAGCAGACGTCTTTAGGACAAAGTCTTTGCTTTCCCCTTCTGAACATGCCCCGAGTAAGATCTCTCATTGGAGATCAGGGGTCACATGCTCAGGTACTGCAGCAGCTCCTATTGGTCCGCCAGGAAGGTCCTGAAACCACTTGTGTTCTGGAGCAGTTTCCTATTGGTCCTTATCTGGCAGGCCCTGTAGTTGCTACTGTAAAAAGGTGGCATGGTCGTGCCACCATGCGCTAGTATCAATTACATTATTTGCTTTGCGCCAGTGTGATCTCGGCCTTTTGACTGCGATCGTGTGTCGCGGTCAGAGGGTGAGAGTTTTCCTGGAGTGATCCAGGGGCTTTGCTGGCAGCGTGCTGCTGAATTTCTACTGCGGTATCCGTATCGGCAGTCTGGACTGAGGATGTTCATTAAGAATACGATCCGTGTGGTGGTGGAAGGTGGTGAGAAGAACAACCTGGTGTACGTCATTCGTGACCTGTTGGAGGGAAGGGCTGGAGCCCATCGTCAGGATATCTACAGCGTCAATGAATTCCGGAGTCAATGTACATATGATGTAACCTTTGTGAATGAGGGATGCTGTTTGACCGTCTTTGAATGGCTTAGAAGTAATGAAGGTGATCCATGCCTGGAGGGAGTGCGGGTGGAGCCCCTGTTTGGGCTCATGGAAAAAGTGGTGACTGTGACTGTGTACAACCCCTATACAGAAATAGCACTACTGGAGCAGTTCCTGGAGCGGTACTGTGAATACGTGAAGGAAGGGGAGAAGCAGAAAAATGTCTTGGGCATTTTCAACTGCAAGTATGTGTTTTGGGTGAAACTGAAAAAGGACCCAGGTTGTTTGGGAGGTTTCACCCACCCACCATCAAACTTTTCAGTGGCGGGTCATAGGGGCTTCCTGTCATACCCAGGGCAGCCACTATACTGCAGGAGGTGCTCTCAGTTCGGGCACCTGCTAAACATGTGTAGCAAGGAGTTGGTTTGCCGTAATTGCAAGCAACAGGGTCATGTGGCGGCTAGGTGTCCGATGCCTCGTGAATGTGACAGGTGTGGCAGTTCAGAGCACCTGTATAGAGACTGCCCGTTTGGTGTGCCGAGGAGGTCAACTAGAGAGGAGGAAGAAAGAAAGAGACGTGAGGAGGAGCGGAGGCGGGAGGAAGAAAGGAAGAGAGAGAAGGAGGTTAAGAGGCGGGAGGAGAAGAAGCGGAGGGAAAGCGAAGTCGCCGCACTGCAAAGAGTGGTGAGGACTCCGCCCTCTCCTGCTGAGAGACGGAGAGAGAAGCGGCAGGAGGACATGGAGGCTGAGAGAAGGAGGGAGAAGCAACAGGAGGAAAAGGAGGACAAGGAATTTTGGAAGGCCATAAGGCGAGAGGAGCGTTCATGGCCTAAAAAAGAAGTAAAAAAAGAAGTCCCAGGCGCTGAATCATGGTCAGAATGCCTGATGGATTTTGATATTTCTGTGGCAGAGGAGGAGGCTGAGGTTTTGGTTCATGAGTCTGATCCGAGAAATATTGGTGCCTTCTCCTCGGAAGAGGACTCAGGAGGGTTAAAGTGTCACAGGGAGGGTGGTGGGGAAAACAGAGACATTGAAGTGGTGGAAGAAGGAATGGCCCAGAGGAAGACTGGGCAGAAAAAGGCACGGATGGAGGAGTATATGGAGGCCAGCGGCTCAGAAAGCTGCTCGGCACAAATGGTGGAGGAGGACACTGGCGGTACTGGTTAAGTACGCTTTACTTTTCCAGTAGCCAGGTGGAGTTTTTTTGTGTACATAGCATTGCTCTTTAAGAAATGGCTATCTGTTTTTTTGTGTGTTTTTTGTAATGTGTGTCAAGTTATATCTGTAGGTTGTTTTTTGTATTTTTTTTTCCTTTTTTGGCTTCTTCGGACAAGTGTTTTTTTTAAGCTTTTTGTTTTGTGTTTAATATGGGTGTTAAAATTATATCTCAAAATGTGAGGGTTTTTAAAAATAAGTTGCGGCGTACGGCCATTTTTGAGTTTTTTGCAGCGCAAAATGCGGAAATATTTTGTGTTTGACTCACGCACCACAATTGTGGATACCAGGACTATGGGGTACTCGGAGCCGAGCCCATCGATTTCCATGGGAGAAGTCACTGGTAGCGGTGGCTCGGTCCGTGGCCCTGGCAGTCAATGCGATGGGGGGAATATTTACAGGGGATTATTAGGATAGTTCGTGACGCCACCTGTGGTTTCTGGTAATTTGTACCAGCGCTGCTGTAAGGGTCTTCACAGGGGATGTTATGGGGCAGCTTGGTAGTAAGTCTCCCACAGGTGAGACGTGTCCCTGGAAGTCTATGGGGGTTATGATGCAGGGTGTAGTAAGAATTCAGCCAAACACAATGCAGCTTCTTTTCATACCTTTTACTGATGATGGTTCAAGCAGATCCCGGGAAGCTGGTCGGGGTGGAGAGTGCACATTCAGGTAGCAGCCGAGCAGGTTAGAGGCCTCCTTAACTTCCATATAATGTGAGTCCAACTTGCCTGAAGCGAAGTTAACTCTAAAACTCCAGCTTTCTCTGTAGCTGTACTGCCCGGCCAACGTTGTGGTGAAGCCTTCTAAGTGATGGAACTAAGTCCTTACTTTTGCTTGGCCTAGCTCAAAGTCCCTGTTCCACCTGACTCCGGTTACGTATTGACACTTAGGGCTGCTCTCTGCGACCTGTAGTCCAGATGCCTCTGGTTTTCTTGTCACTATGCTTGAAACAATAGTAACGCTTCAGTCCCCAGTGACCGGTGATTTAGTGCAGGTAATCCAATACCTAAGGCACTGCTCTGTCTTCTCCACTGTGCCCTTCGCCCTGCTTTCCGCTCTTAACATAAGCACTGCTGCATAGAAGTCGAATCACAGATTCCCTGTTTGGGCTCGCTGAGCAGCTCTCAGTATTCTCCTAGTCCAGGACCTCTGTCGACTGAACTTCACTGTCCTGGGACAGGCGGCTGAAGTCTCTGCTCTGAACTCAGCAGGAAACCAATCTGACTGACTAACTCAGACAGGTAACTATCCAAGGGATGACTCACTCCTGAGCCTCCCGGAGCTAACTGACTGACTCACTGTCCTAAGACAGGAAGGTGACTCCTCTGTCCGAAGACAGGAAACAAACTGACTATGATGACACCCACCAAACTTATATACCCCTATGGGTGTGTCTAAAGAGTGTGAGTGACATGAGTGAATGGTTATCAAGCTTTGGCTGTTACCTTCCTGTGCACTTTCCTGGATTTTTATGTGTGCCTGCGTAGATGGGCTACACATCCCCCCTTGGTAAAACACAGCACTCCCGGGCTGTAAAAGACAAAAAGAATATTTTGTTTTGCATTAACAATAAACATTATAACTCTTCCCATCCGGGAGGTACGAATTTCTTGAACGTTACAATATGCACAGTAAGAAAATACAAAAGTATCAAAATATCAAGACATTTTCATATATACAAGATACTTGTGGAGGACCCGCACCAAAAACCTCCCACGTGGATCCTGGGTGGGCTGCAGGACTTCTGACTGCAGACCTCACTCTAGGCCACACCATACGGGTTTTTCTTCAGAGGTAGATGTGTAATAGTGGCTTCGTGTAAAACCAATATAATGCACCGAAGCGCAACTATTTACAGGATAAGTTCTGGGCTGGCACAGTCCTCAGCCTCTCAGTCCATGACATGGTTAAGGACACATATATATATTCACTTCAATATTCACATTCTTTTAACTTTCTTTACCCAACCAGGGTATTTTATGCAAAACTATGCAAAATAGGTAAACATCATTTTTCTTATCTTTCTTTCTGGTACCCAGCCGGGTATTCTACTCCATATATCAAACATCAGTATACAATAATACTAAAGTGCAAAAATGGCAATTTATGTAAACATTACATACATTTCAAGTGCAATTATGCGAACTTTCCTTCTCAACTTTATACATGCTTCAATACGGTAAATCCCTGTCTGGGTCCTACCGGTCTTCACATTTCCTTGCAGACTTCAATTACGTCTTCCACCCCGGGGGCTGGAACAACGCGATGCTCTTTAGAGCGCATTACAAACAGGTCGTGACCTGCTATCAATGTCTGGGTCGCTACAGTCCTTGTGCGAACCGCTAGGGGCACGCCGGGTGCTTCCTCCTTGTGAGACGCCGATTGCGTCGCTACAGGTGGCACAACATCTTGCAATACTAACTTGGTCGCAGTTTGCGGTTTAGGCGGCAGCGCTGGCTGAGACCTGGGCTGCTGTTCAGATTGCGACTTGGTTTGCGCTGAGTAAGCAGGAGGCGATGCCGATTGCGACATAGATTGCGATGGGCCTGCAGGAGGCGATGCTGAAGTACGGCCTGGTGCTGTGGACGCTCTGAACTGGGACGCCCCGGGACCGGCGTCGGGGACGGGGTCACTAACGATGGACACATTCAGGGCGTACCACCCCTTCATGCCCCAGTGACGGGTGTAACTAACAATGTCCCCATTCATCAGGTCCCTCCCCGGGTGACCGATGGGCAGGTGGGATTCGACGTCCCTACGGCTGACAAAGACCCCTGCATAGAGGCCCGGTTCTCTGATGAAGCCCCAGCCCTTGCGGAGCTGGAACTCTGTAACACACCCCTGCCGCCGCGGTTCCCGCAAGGTACCTTTGTCGTTGCGGACCATCTCCTTATCAGCGACCAACTGCTCATACTGCCGTTGTCGGTTCCGCTGCACCTCCCGCTCTTCCTCCTGCCGGCGTCGCTGCTCCTCTTCATGACACTGCATCTCTCTTTCCCACTGGACGGCATACGTGATGTCATCAATACGCTCCATCTCGTCCCAGTTGACTTCTGGCAACGATGGGCAGGAACCCTCCGGTGTCCCCGCCGGGGAACGGCAATCCGCTGCGGCCTCCTGACCTGGCTGACATTCCGGAACGGGCAGGACCTCCTCAGCCTCCTTCGCCTCCACCGCTCCATCGGTGGGATCAGGTACAGCATATCTGGTGTCCGCCTCCAGTCGCTCCGCAGCCTTTTTCATCAGGGCCTTTGGATAATCCAGTGATAGAGGGGTATCAAGAGACGGTATTTCACTTGTGGGAGAGAACATGGCGTCCCACAGCAGCCGCTGTGTTTGGGTGCGCCAGCGTCTCTCCGTCTCTTGTCGAACTGCACGATTCTGCAGCTTCTTCTTCAGCTCTGCGTTCTCCCTCCGCAGCTCCATCATGGCGGGGTCGGTGTCCTGATCTGGGGACAGCTCCGGCACAGGCAGACAGTCCTCCGGTACTGGGCACTGATTCTCCTGTCCTTCCGCCATCTCGGTCCAGGTCTCACTGTGGTATCCAACCGGAACATTCTGGTCCTTTCCGTGGAGGCGGGATTTGCGTCTCCTCCTCTTCGCATAGAGGATGAAGAGGAGGCGTATTTCTTTAGCAGTGGGGCTGGATCTCACGTTGTAGTAGGCCTTGGAGAGGGCGGCCATATCTTTCGCGCCTCAGGGGGGGTACACGCCCACGAATGCACGCCCACCTTCTTCACCAGTGCCTCAGGGCGCCAACTTGATGGTAAAATGGCGGTATTTGGCGCCAAATGCAGCAAACAGTCTCTTTCATGAAAACAGTTCAATATAGGCACACAGGACTCACAATTGCAAGTTTCGGTTCCTGTTCGTGACGCCAAGTTGTTTGACTCACGCACCACAATTGTGGATACCAGGACTATGGGGTACTCGGAGCCGAGCCCATCGATTTCCATGGGAGAAGTCACTGGTAGCAGTGGCTCGGTCCGTGGCCCTGGCAGTCAATGCGATGGGGGGAATATTTACAGGGGATTATTAGGATAGTTCGTGATGCCACCTGTGGTTTCTGGTAATTTGTACCAGCGCTGCTGTAAGGGTCTTCACAGGGGATGTTATGGGGCAGCTTGGTAGTAAGTCTCCCACAGGTGAGACGTGTCCCTGGAAGTCTATGGGGGTTATGATGCAGGGTGTAGTAAGAATTCAGCCAAACACAATGCAGCTTCTTTTCATACCTTTTACTGATGATGGTTAAAGCAGATCCCGGGAAGCTGGTCGGGGTGGAGAGTGCACATTCAGGTAGCAGCCGAGCAGGTTAGAGGCCTCCTTAACTTCCATATAATGTGAGTCCAACTTGCCTGAAGCGAAGTTAACTCTAAAACTCCAGCTTTCTCTGTAGCTGTACTGCCCGGCTAACGTTGTGGTGAAGCCTTCTAAGTGATGGAACTAAGTCCTTACTTTTGCTTGGCCTAGCTCAAAGTCCCTGTTCCACCTGACTCCGGTTACGTATTGACACTTAGGGCTGCTCTCTGCGACCTGTAGTCCAGATGCCTCTGGTTTTCTTGTCACTATGCTTGAAACAATAGTAACGCTTCGGTCCCCAGTGACCGGTGATTTAGTGCAGGTAATCCAATACCTAAGGCACTGCTCTGTCTTCTCCACTGTGCCCTTCGCCCTGCTTTCCGCTCTTAACATAAGCACTGCTGCATAGAAGTCGAATCACAGATTCCCTGTTTGGGCTCGCTGAGCAGCTCTCAGTATTCTCCTAGTCCAGGACCTCTGTCGACTGAACTTCACTGTCCTGGGACAGGCGGCTGAAGTCTCTGCTCTGAACTCAGCAGGAAACCAATCTGACTGACTAACTCAGACAGGTAACTATCCAAGGGATGACTCACTCCTGAGCCTCCCGGAGCTAACTGACTGACTCACTGTCCTAAGACAGGAAGGTGACTCCTCTGTCCGAAGACAGGAAACAAACTGACTATGATGACACCCACCAAACTTATATACCCCTATGGGTGTGTCTAAAGAGTGTGAGTGACATGAGTGAATGGTTATCAAGCTTTGGCTGTTACCTTCCTGTGCACTTTCCTGGATTTTTATGTGTGCCTGCGTAGCTGGGCTACACATTTGTTTACAGGAGTGTGGGATTGTGGATGGTGTGAAGGGGAGTGAATGGCCTCATGTTGTGTCTGTGTGATCAGGGAGTGCATGCAATAGAAATGACGGTGTTGTTTTTTTGGTGAAGTGGGGTAATGTGAGTTTGTGTGACTGAGGTGATTGAGGTTGGGAGATGTGTGTTAGCAAATTTTGAGTTTAGAAATATTCGTTTTAGTGTTATTAATGTGTATGCTCCTGTGGAAAAACAGGAGCGTAAAGTTTTATTTGAAAAAATTAAGTTTTTTATTCCAGGTAGAGTGCCTGTTATGATTGTAGGTGATATGAATGTTGATGTGGGAAAGGTGAATGTGGATGTGTCAAGGAAAGAGTTAATGGACATGGTGAGTGATTTTGGTTTGAGGGATATGCAGAGGGAGTGTAAAGTAACTCCATTGTTAAATACGTTTTTTTCTGAGAGTGGGAGGGTGGTGTCTAGACTGGACTATTGTTTGTTTCAAAAAACCTGATTGCTGTTAGTTATGCACAGGAGAGTGTGCCATTTTCAGATCATGTGTGTATGAAGTGTGAAGTGGATGTGCATACTGAGGAGGTAGCTGGGAAAGGTGTATGGAAGCTGAATGTGAGTTTGCTGGAGGGGGTGGAGGTGAGAGAGGAGTATGAGAGACATTATAAGGAGTGGTGGGGGAGTAGAAGTGAATTCAGTAATGTGTGTGAATGGTGGGATTGGGTTAAATGCAAAACCAAGGTTTTTTTAAAAAAAAACTTGGTTACAAGTGTGCAGCTGCTAAGAGAGAAAGGTTTGCTGGGTTGAATGCAAGATTGAGTGTGTTATATAAGCTAAGAGAGGGCGGGATGGATGTGAGTGAAGATTTGTTGAGAGTGAAAAAAGAAGTGAATGAGTTTTTGAGAGAGAGAGGGAGGAGTATTGTGTATAGGGCTAAAATAGAGAACTTGGAAAAGAATGAGAAGTGTTCACGTTTTTTTTTTCAAGAAAGTTTTTGGAAAAAGAAAGAGTATGTGTGTTCTGAATGGAGTGGATGGAAAGGAAGTGAGTGGTGCGGACTTGTGTGAGGAAGTGGCAAAGTTTTATGATGATTTATATGCAGTGAAATGGAGGGATGAAGGTTTGGAGAGTGATGTGCTGAGTGTTTTGGAAAATAGATTGAATGGGACAGAAAGGGAGAGTTTGATGGGTGAGGTGACGAGTGAAGAAATATGAAAGGTGGTGTGTAGCATGGCGCTGAATAAAACGCCGGGGGAGGATGGTCTTCCAGTGGAATTTTATCGTGTGATGTGGGATGTGATTGGGAAGGATTTTGTGGATGTATGTAAGTATATGTGGGCGAATGCAGAGGTGGCGAATGGTATGCATGCAGGAGTGGTTGTGTTGTTGCCAAAAAAAGATGATTTGAAAAATTTAAAAAACTGGAGGCCGATCACGTTGCTTAATTGTGATTATAAGATCTATGCGAAGCTTCTGGCAAATAGGATGCGTGATGTGGTAGGGAGTGGTGGGTGAGGAGCAGTGTTGTGCGGTGCCTGGAAGGCGGTTACATGAGGGTGTGTGTATGCTGAGAGATTGTTTGTGGGACTGTATGAACCTTAAGAAGGGGGTGTAGTGTGTTGAGTTTGGATTTTGAGAAGGCGTATGATAGGTTGGCACATGGTTTTCTGTTTAGAGTGTTGGTGAACATGGGTTTTCCGGCTGAGTTTGTTGAGAGAGTGAGAAGTTTGTATAAAAATATTTATAGTTGTGTTTTGTTGAATGGGAATGTAGGGAGGAGAGTGAATGTGTTCTCCGGTGTACGGCAGGGGTGCCCGTTGTCCCCTGTCATGTTCATTTGCGCGATTGAGCCGTTGTTGTGTATGTTGAGGAAAGATAATGTGATTCGGGGTGTGCAAGTGCCGGGGGCTGGGGGGAGGGAGTGGAAGGTGAATGGCTACATGGATGATGTGTGTGTATTGTGTGATTCAGAGTGTTTGGTGCGTCGTGTGAAGTTGTTGGTATCCGTTTTTGTGGAGCGTCTGCGTTTTAAAGTGAATTGGGAGAAGACTGAGTGTAAGAATTTTGGTGGGAGGACTCTGAGCAATGATATTGGGGTGAATGTGGTGAGTGGACCGATAAAGGTGCTGGGTGTGAAATTTTCAGAGAAGTTGGATGGAGAGGAAAGTTGGGTGGATGTGAGAGAGAGAGTGGAGCGCAAGTTAAATTTTTGGAAGATGAGAGATCTGACTTTTTTTGGTAAAATTTTAGTTATTAAGAGTGTGGTGTTACCAATTTTTTTGCATGTAGCGGTGGTTTTTCCACCAGGTTATATGTGTGTTAGAAGATTAAATAGGGTTTTGTTTGTATTTTTTTGGCATTCAAGTATGGAGCGTGCAAGGAGAGAGGTTGTGATGAAGAGAATGGATAAGGGGGGGCTGGGATTCCCCAATTTGAATGTATTTTTTGGCGTGAATATTATGGTGTTTGTATTGGGTGTGATTAGGATGGATGGGAAGTGTGCATGTATGTGCAGGTATTTGTTTGGAAGTTTTCTGTTCCGTTTGAAGTGGCGGGGAAGGGATCTAAGGTGCCCAGTGGCTTTTGAGGTGCCTGTGTGGTATGTGTGGGTTTACAAATTTTTGGTGAAGTATGAACTGTGTGATGTGGATGTGAGGTTGTTAGAAAAGAAGAAAGCGGTATATAGGATGATTGAGTGTAGAGAGATGGAATGTGGTATCTATATGGTAAGAGGAAGTGATGTGCAGAAGGTATGGAAGAAGGTACGTATGGATGGTATGACAAATAGACAGAGCGAGATTGTGCGGCAGTCATTGCATGAGGTGTTACCGGTGAGAGAGTTCCAGAGAAACCGGGGTTTAGTGAGGAGTGAGATGTGTCCGAGGAGGGGATGTGGTGGGAGAGAGAGTGTGGTGCATTTGTTTTGGAATTGTCAGTATGCTAGAAATGTGATTTCAGGTTTGGGCCCGTTGTGTAAGGAGTTGTGTGATGTGAATTTTTTGACGTTTGAGTTATTTATGTTTGGGTTGGGTATGTGTGGAGAAAAGGAGAGAGTGTTGTGGTTGATGCTTGCATGTATAAAAGAGGTGTTGTGGGATGTGAGGAATGTATATGTATTTAAGAGGAAGGAGATTGAGGTTAAAAATTGTTTAAAAATTGTTTTGGGAAAATTGTATTTTTGCTTTGTGTGTGATAAGAGAAAGAGGGGGGAGGAGGATGCAGAGGGAATTTGGAAAGTTAAAAAGTGGAAACACCTTGTTAATGTGTCTTAGTTTTGTGGGGTTTTTTTGTGCTTGTAAATAAAGTTGGTTTTCCGATGGTGATGGGAACAGCTGCTTCATTATGTAAGTGTACACGCTGTTTGGGAGTCGAGTTCCTTATAGTTTTGGTTATCTGACTGTGGAACTTCCCATCTGAGGAAGAAAAAAAAAAAAAAAGTGATGTTGCACGCATGTGTTAGGGCTCTGCTGAAATAAGCCCCTAGAATACCGGCACCTCTGGTGAGGAGATTGTATGCACGTGTTTAGGGCTCGGCTGAAATAAGCCCCTAGAATACCGGCTTCTCCAGTGAGGAGATTGTCTGATTGCGTTGCTGATTGCGTTACTACGGTCTGCTGTCCGCACAGCAGTTGTCTGTGCATACCTGTGGAGTTAACAGGACACAGTCCATATTTCTGCGTTCTACCTTAGCGACTCTGTGTCGTAACAGAGTTCGCTT
>JARQOD010000001.1:298352250-298404272 GCA_033576555.1 Oophaga sylvatica
TCACGCTGATCAAAGGCGCCGATTCGTGTCACATTGATGACACACGGATTTCATCCTTGTGTCATCAGTGTGTACGTGTGCGGGACGTTTTGAGGCCCATACTGGTGTTAAAAAACGGACATGTCAACGTTTTAGCCACGGACACATGGTCCGCGGAGACAAACTGATATGTGCATAGACCCTTTCACTTGAATGGGTCTATGTGTGTAAGTGTCTCAGTACGTGTGAAAACTGTCACCACACATATAGGACACACTGACATCTGAAAGAGTCCTTAAGGTGTTTTTTTCTCCATACCATAGTATTACTGGCTTTACTGGTGCACCTCCGTCCCTTCAAATCTCTGACTAGGGATAATGCATCTGGACACTGAGCAGCAGCTGTAACCCCTTTCTTTTCCTGTGTGTGAGGAAGCGAATAGCTTACAAAAAGTGAGCAGCCCCTTGTTAACCCCAGTAAGGTAGCAGATTCTCATCCAAAGTGTATTACGTTAGTAGGCATTCTCTCCTCATGGTCTTCTTCTATACCAGATGTTGGAAACCTCAGCTCTGCAGGCCGGCCCTTTAATTTCTTCTTACTCTGCAAGCATGCACACACAGCGTGAACGTTGCGGCACTTACAATGAAAGATTATGTCCTCATGCTGGCCAGTTCCAGTGTCAGGGCGCACTTTGTGGGTGGAGAAGCGCGCAATGTACTCCCGTCCCACTGTAGCAGACAGCAGTGGCATTGTCTGCTGTGATATCTATACTGCAGACCCAAAGTGTCTCCTGTGATGTCTATACAACATGCCCAAAGTATCTCCTGTGATGTCTATACTGCAGCCCCATGTCTATGCATCAGTCTCGGTGTCTCCTATGTGATGTATATGTACAGTCATGGCCAAAAGTTTTGAGAATGACACAAATATTAATTTTTACAAAGTCTACTGCTTCACTTTTTCTAATGGCAATTTGCATATACTCCAGAATGTTATAAAGAGTGATCAGCTTAACAGCAATTACTTGCAAAGTCAATATTTGGCTAGAAAATGAACTTTATCCCTCAAAACACATTTCAACATCATTGCAGCCCTGCCTTAAAAAGATCAGCTAACCTCTTTTCAGTGATTGCTCCATTAACACAGGTGTGGGTGTTGATGAGGACATGGCTGGAGATCAATCTGTAATGATTAAGTAAGAATGACACTACTGGACACTTTAAAAGGAGGCTGGTGCTTGCATCATTGTTTCTCTTCTGTTAACCATGGTTATCTCTAAAGAAACACTTGATTTCATCATTGCAATGCACAAAAATGGCCTAACAGGGAAGAGTATCGCAGCTAGAAAGATTGCACCTCAGTCAACAATCTATCGCATCATCAAGAACTTCAAGGAGAGAGGTTCCATTGTTGCCAAAAAGGCTTCAGGGCGCCCAAGAATGACCAGCAAGCGCCAGGACCGTCTCTTAAAAGTGTTTCAGCTGTGGGATCGGGCTACCAGCAGTGCAGAGCTTGCTCAGGAATGGCAGCAGGCAGGTGTGAGTGCATCTGCACGCACTGTGAGGCGGAGACTCTTGGAGCAAGGCCTGGTCTCAAGGAGGGCAGCAAAGAAGCCACTTCTCTCCAGAAAAAACATCATGGACAGACTGATATTCTGCAAAAGGTACAGACAGTGGACTGCTGAGGACTGGGGTAAAGTTATTTTCTCTGATGAATCCCCTTTTCGATTGTTCGGGACATCAGGAAAACGCCTCATTCGGAGAAGACAAGGTGAGCGCTACCATCAGTCTTGTCTCATGCCAACTGTTAAGCATCCTGAAACCATTCATGTGTGGAGTTGCTTCTCAGCCAAGGGAATCGGCTCTCTCACAGTCTTGCCTAAAAACACAGCCATGAATAAAGAATGGTACTAGAATGTCCTCCAAGAGCAACTTCTCCCAACCCTCCAAGAGCAGTTTGGCGATCAACAATGCCTTTTCCAGCATGATGGAGCACCTTGCCATAAAGCAAAGGTGATAACTAAATGGCTCAGGGAACAAAACATAGAGATTTTGGGTCCATGGCCTGGAAACTCCCCAGATCTTAATCCTATTGAGAACTTGTAGTCAATCATCAAAGACGGGTGGACAAACAAAAACCTAAAAATTCTGACAAAATGAAAGCATTGATTGTGCAAGAATGGACTGCTATCAGTCAGGATTTGGTCCAGAAGTTGATTGAGAGCATGCCAGGGAGAATTGCAGAGGTCCTGAGAAGAAGGGTCAACACTGCAAATATTGACTTGCTGCATTAACTCATTCTAACTGTCAATATAAGCTTTTGTTACTCATATGTTTGCAATTATTATATTTCTGTCTGTGATAAAAACATCTGTCAAACACACATAAAAACCAGAGGGCAGCAGATCATGTGAAAATATATTTGTGTCATTCTCAAAACTTTTGGCCATGACTGTACTGCAGATCTCCCACAGTTTGAATTTTATAAATGTTATGTGAGCAGTGATAAATTTCCCACTCTGATGAGAACTGAAATATAATATACATTTGTGTTTGGTACAATGAACTGCTGCAAGTTCTTTACAAAACTTATCATTACAAATAGTCTCCTGTGCTTCAGACTGACGCAAATCTGGAAAAGTAGTTGCAAGTAGCAATATTATACAGACCATCTAACATCACAGCCGCACACAGAGAATCAGTTCCAGCCATCATATTAGGGGTGGGTTAATTAAATGATGATCAAATGTAACAGGACAAGTTTTAAGTTGATAATTTTGTGTGACCCACAAGTGATGGTATAAATATCAAAATACCCTTGGCAGAAAAAAGGTTCCCCACCCCTTTGTCTTCCACCTTGAGTGCCTGCCTTGTGCATCAGTGGCTATCAGACTGGTTGCATGGCTTACAGTGCTTATATTTAATACAGCTTACACCTCAGTTAGTTTTGAAATCTACTCAGTTCTTTAGATCATAGTTGAATTAGCATTGTGCTGAAGGCAGTGAACAGACAAGAAAGCTTGACTGAACTCATCCTCATTTCTCCAAGTAATGTACTGCTTTATAAATCAGATTTCTGTAGCAATAAAAAAGATATTATAGTGGAGTGCACAAATTTTTTCTAAACCAGTAGTATATGTTAAAACAATGATCTTTGCATATTAAAAATTCAGAATTATTGTGCCACTTTCTGCCCTCTTAGCAGAGGATCGGTAGATGCTTGCTTTTCTCAGTCTCGATACAAGGGGAAACAGATCCTGGCTCGAGACGTCACTGCACCATGCATACCCAGTAGCCTTAGCTCTCCTTCCCCTTGGCACTGTTTTACAGCCAGGGTCGGACTGGCCCACCGGAGAACCGGAGGATTCTCCATTGGGCCCTGGCATCTGGGGGGCCCTGGCAGCTGCTGGCATACAGGGGCCAGTTGCCTAGGGCCCCCGCTGCTCCAGGGGCCCCCAGCCGGTGGCGTGTCGCTAATATCGGCACACAACGCAGCTGCCATGGGGGCCCCGTGCAAGCGGAGCAGCAGCGGGTGAAAGGAGGCAGGAGCCCCTGTCCCCGCTGCTAAAGAGAAATTAATATTCACTGCTTCCCACACCCACATGGGCGTGAGAAGCAGTGAATATCATTACTTACCTGTCACCCGCTCCAACCGCTGAGCGCCGCTGTGTCCTCCCGTCCTCTCTTGCTGCAATGTTCAGGCAGAGGGCGCGATGACGTCATTAGTGTGCGCCGCTCCCTCTGCCTGAGCATTCACTGCCGGAGGACCGAAGACAGTGGCGCTCAGCGGTTGGAGCGGGTGACAGGTAAATCTCTCAGGTGCCGGGGCCCTGAGCCAGCGGTGACACCGGCACCTATCCCCATAGCGCGCCAGTGCCCCCGCCTGCTCAGGACACTGGCACCTGGCCCCCAGCGACGAGAGGGGCCTATTCAATGCAACATCTATGGGGGAACAGTCTGTGGAGCATCTATGGGGGCATAATCTATGGGGGCATAATCTGTGGAGCATCTATGGGGGCATAATCTGGAGCATTTATGGGGGCATAATCTATGGGGGCATAATCTGTGGAGCATCTATTGGGGGCATAATCTATGGGGGCATAATCTGGAGCATTTATGGGGGCATAATCTATGGGGGCATAATCTGTGGAGCATCTATGGGGGCATAATCTATGGAGCATCTATGGGGGCATAATCTATGGAGCATCTATGGGGCATAATCTATGGAGCATCTATGGGGGCATAATCTATGGAGCATCGATGGGGGCACAATACATGGGCAAGCATATGGGGCACAATCTATGGAGCATCTTGTGGGGCATAATACATGGGGCAGCATATGGGGCATAATCTCATTTTCCACCCTAGGCTTATACTCGAGTCGATAAGTTTTCCCAGTTTTTGTGGCAAAATTAGGGGGGTCGGCTTATACTCGAGTATATATGGTATCTATCTATATATATATATATATATATATATAATATATAAACATATATATATATAGCATTATACCCTATGAGGGGGGGCAGCATTATCCTCTATGAGGGGGCAGCATTATCCCCTTTGAGGGGGCTGCTTTATAATCTATGAGGGAGGCTACCCCAACTCCTGCTACATAATTAAGACATGTACTACCTTATATTATACCCTGATATTAGTGTGTTTTACTGCACAATTGGTGGTCTTGTATTTATTTCTATGTAGCTACATAGTGGGCCCCAAGAATGATTTTCTCTGGTGGGCCCAAGGTGTTCCAGTCCAACGCTGTTTACAGCCCTCACTACCTTATTTTTGTCCTGTCTCCGCTAGCTGCGTTATGTAGTAACATGACCATAGCATTATTCAGCTGTACATGGTTTTTCAATTATTGCAGCTGAAGTCATGACATTACATGTTGTCAAGTGATCAAAGTCCAATCAGCATGAACTGTCATGTTTTGTCAATCTACTTTAGAAATATTAAATTATTTGTGACATTTTATTGAAATGCAAAAATATTCCAGAAATAAATTTCACATTTTTGCTTTGAAATGCAATTTATGAGATGAACTTGAAATACAACAATCATTAATGTACTTCATAACTGCACACCTCCCTCTTTCCATTTACCTTAATATTGTAATTTTACCTGAGATACAGTGCCTAAAGATTCTTGTTAGTCTCAGTTTGTCAGTTAGAGAGAAAGTACCATGCAATGCTTACAATATACAGTCAGGGCCAGAAATATTTGGACAGTGACACAATTTTCGCGAATTGGGCTCTGCATGCCACCACATTGGATTTGAAATGAAACCTCTACAACAGAATTCAAGTGCAGATTGTAACGTTTAATTTGAAGGGTTGAACAAAAATATGTGTTAGAAAATGTAGGAATTGTACACATTTCTTTACAAACACTCCACATTTTAGGAGGTCAAAAGTAATTGGACAAATAAACATAACCCAAACAAAATATTTTTATTTTCAATATTTTGTGGCGAATCCTTTGGAGGCAATCACTGCCTTAAGTCTGGAACCCATGGACATCACCAAACGCTGGGTTTCCTCCTTCTTAATGCTTTGCCAGGCCTTTACAGCCGCAGCCTTCAGGTCTTGCTTGTTTGTGGGTCTTTCCCTCTTAAGTCTGGATTTGAGCAAGTGAAATGCATGCTCAATTGGGTTAAGATCTGGTGATTGACTTGGCCATTGAAGAATGTTCCACTTTTTTGCACTCATGAACTCCTGTGTAGCTTTGGCTGTATGCTTGGGGTCATTATCCATCTGTACTATGAAGCGCCGTCCAATCAAGTTTGCAGCATTTGGCTGAATCTGGGCTGAAAGTATATCCCGGTACACTTCAGAATTCATCCGGCTACTCTTGTCTGCTGTTATGTCATCAATAAACACAAGTGACCCAGTGCCATTGAAAGCCATGCATGCCCATGCCATCACGTTGCCTCCACCATGTTTTACAGAGGATGTGGTGTGCCTTGGATCATGTGCCGTTCCCTTTCTTCTCCAAACTTTTGGCTTCCCATCATTCTGGTACAGGTTCATCTTTGTCTCATCTGTCCATAGAATACTTTTCCAGAACTGAGCTGGCTTCTGGAGGTGTTTTTCAGCAAATTTAACTCTGGCCTGTCTATTTTTGGAATTGATGAATGGTTTGCATCTAGATGTGAACCCTTTGTATTTACTTTCATGGAGTCTTCTCTTTACTGTTGACTTAGAGACAGATACACTTACTTCACTGAGAGTGTTCTGGACTTCAGTTGATGTTGTGAACGGGTTCTTCTTCACCAAAGAAAGTATGCGGCGATCATCCACCACTGTTGTCTTCCATGGGCTCCCAGGTCTTTTTGGATTGATGAGTTCACCAAGTGCTTTCTTTCTTTCTCAGGATGTACCAAATTGTAGATTTTGCCACTTCTAATGTTGTAGCAATTTCTTGGATGGTTTTTTTTTCTGTTCTTGCAGCTTAAGGATGGCTTGTTTCACCTGCATGGAGAGCTCCTGTGACCGCATGTTTCCTTCACAGCAAAACCTTCCAAATGCAAACACCACACCTCAAATCAACTCCGGCCCTTTCATCTGCTTAATTGAGAATGACATAACAAAGGGATTGCCCACACCTGTCCATGAAATAGCCTTGGAGTCATTTGTCCAATTACTTTTGGTCCCTTTAAAAACAGGGTGGCACATGTTAAGGAGCTGAAACTCCTAAACCCTTCATCCAATTTTAATGTGGATACCCTCAAATGAAAGCTGAAAGTCTGGACTTCAACTGCATCTGAATTGTTTTGTTTAAAATTTGTTGTGGTAATGTCTAGAACCAAAATTAGATAAATGTTGTCTCTGTCCAAATATTTATGGACCTAACTGTACATCAGAAAAAACAACATAGCAGAAGTGACTTTTCCATCAGCAGAACATGTCATTCATTGGTGTGTAAAAGCTATTCATGTGCCATTTATCATCTGGATAGTAGAAAGGTGACATGTCAGCATTAATAGGAGAGAGCTATCTGTCCAGCTTTATACTCTTTACTACCCAAAGATTACAGTGTCCACATGCTGTACGTCTGCTGCAACCACACATTTTGCAATATTTATGGCATCTTGCTGGTTTACAGTTTCATATTACTAAAAAAGTACAGATTAGTTCAGTAACACAGATTGACAAGAAAAGAATCAATAAATATAAATATTTATTGTAGAGGAATCAAGTTTTTTTTCAGTTGGTAGCTTTCACACAGACAGGCTATGTGGTCGAGTCCAAAAAGTTTTTTTATTTCCATAAACTTCCAAAGTCCAAACAAAACAGCCTCTTCTAGGCACAAAAGGTTTAACAGAACTAAAACAAAAAATAAATTAGATGTCAGTCCTTCACTTATAGTCTCTGCCACATAAGCAAGGTCTTTCTCCCTCCACACACAGGCCATTATATAGCATTTTAGATGCTCTTTTACAACAGCTGCACCTTTTGGATTGGAGCAAGGGAATGACTAGTCGTGCCCAGCCCTAGCATTCATTCTTAAAACCCAGACCCAAAATCCATCACTCATTCTCAGGTACTCTACCAGAGGCCTGGGAGTTTGACGGTTCTGTGCAGGATCTTAGTTGTTCTCAGCATTGCTCTTTTCTGAACAGAGAGTTCAGATGTTGCTCCTGGATCTGTTGCAGCCATTTTCCCAACTTAGTGGTCACTGCTCCCAGTGCTCTTATTCATTGTGTTACCAAGGTTTTGTCCTGCGGACAATTTTGAGTGTTCCTGATAGATTTTTCCTATCACGTAAGGTTTTTGAGAAATTATACGAAACATTATAACATTCTGTTATAATTCTAAAAACTCATATATGAACTTTTTCTGAAACAGTATATTCTGAATTTTCCACTGAAATAACATAAATCTCTGATCTACACATATGCAAGCACTTATACGAATTCAGCGCTGGTGCAGTGAATCATTCGGCTGACCGTGTACGGAGCATACCACATCTCCTGGGCAGGGGAGGAATCAAAAGACAATACTGATATTACAGCAGGGGATCATCAACGATTCATTTTGTGAGGTAAAATATTTCACTGACTGTTTTTAAACAGTATTTTACCTCACAAAATGTATCCTCTGCGATCTCAAGAGAGCACAGATGGGAGAAGTCAGCACATGGGGAAAGAGAGAGTGGATAGGTGGGTGAACACATGGGGGGGAGAGCTGCTCAACACTTACAAAGCCTGCCCTCATCGTGACATTACCACCCTCCCGATACGATAGCATTGGGCCTCCATCTAGTTATTATCATATATGTGATTCGCCTGAAAACTTTTCATTGTAAAAACTGAAGATTTATTTCGAAATGTAGTGTCGGTATCTCAACAGCAGTGATAATTTTTGCTACATATGTGGAGAATATACAATGAAAGCACAAAAGAAGGAAATTACTCAACTTGTTAAGAAAGCATATGAACTATACTTTGAATGTTCAATTGGTTTTCAGGACAAACATTGGGCACCTCATATATGCTATGCATCTTGTTCTAGAAGCCTTAGAGCATGGCTGAATGGATCACAACCTTCAATGCCGTTCAAAGCAGAGAGATCATGTAACAGATTGCTACTTCTGCCTTACAAATGTAACAGGATATTCAGCAAAGAACAAGAAATCAATAGAATATCCTAATCTTCCTTCAGCGATAAGACCAGTGCCATACGATGAAAGTCTTTGTGTTCCAAAGCGGCACAAATATGGACAATGGAGAACGACAAAGATGAACTAACAATGTCAGTGGAAAATGAAACTGCTGCAGACCCAGACTTTGAGCCTTCTATATTTAATCCACATCTGTTCAGTCAAGCTGATCTGAGTGACTTGGTCAGAGATTTGAAATTGTTAAAGAGGCAGGCAGAATTATTGGGATCAAGGCTACAAGAATGGAATCTCTTATTACCAGGAACAAGAGTTTCTGTTTTTCGCAGTCGTCAAGAAGACCTTAATCAATTTTTCAACTATGTCGACAGTTTAACCTTTTGCAACGACATCTTGGGGTTGTTTGGTGCTCTTGGATGCGAACATGACCCGAAGGAATGGCGACTGTTCATTGACTCATCAGTTTTAAGACTGAAGGCTGATTTACTACACAATGGAAATATCTATCCTTCTATACCTATTGGACATGCCGTACACATGAAAGAAATGTATGAGAATATGGAGTTACTGTTGACCCACATTTATTATAGAAATTATAACTGGAACATATGTGGTGATCTAAAAGTTGTTGCACTTCTTCTTGGACTGTAGCTTGGATATACCAAGCATTGTTGTTTTATTTGTGAGTGGGACAGGCGTGTGTTATGAATGTGCTGGAGATAATTTCTGAGCAGAGGCTCCCTCTGGTGGTTGCAGACAGTACTGAACCTTACAGCGAGGAATGGCAATCTGGGATCACTGACTGGACTGATATAAGGGAGGTTCCCTCCCATGATGGTCGCCGGTGATCAATTGTTCTTGTCTCAATTGTGGTTCCTGGTTCATTTGGAAGTTTGCTGAGTCTTGCCTGCATCTTCTCCTTTGAGATAAGATTTTTTCTGCTTTTATTTTTGTGCTTGCTTTTTGCATAGTTCCCTGCACTACTGTGGAGGTCAGCCGGGTCCCCTCCTGGGGGCCTGTGCTCCTCTCAGTTTATCTGAAGCCACTGTTATTTGTTCATTTGCTTATTCCTGTTTTTTCAGTGGCTGCGGCTTAGTTTTGTTACACCAGAGATCTGATTTAGGTGGTAGAGATCGTGTGATCTCAGGTGTTTTTGCAATCAGAAGAGTTGGTATTTTTAGGAGTTTTTTTGGATTGCAGTAAGAATCCTTTCCTGTACTTTTCTGTCTAGTCAGATTGGGCCCCAGCGTTTGCTCATTCTATTTTCTGTCTGTGTCCGTGCTTCTTCTTTTCTAACCGCCATTACATGTTTGGGGGCTTCCTATTTTCTTTGGGGATCTGCTCGGGGCAGATAGCTTTCCTCTTTCTGCCTTTAGGTGTAGTTATCTCTCAGGCTGTGACGAGGCATCTAGGATCAACGTAGGAACGCTCCACGGCTACCTCTAGTTGTGTGGTTAGTTCAGGTTACTGCAATCCAATAGGTACCAGCCTCTCTGGTGTATTACTGATTTTGCTTTTTCTCCTCAGCTACCTAAACATAACAGTCGTGCATGAGAAATGCACTACTTCAGAAAGGAGTGGCCACTCTACGAAAACCTGGTTGCTGGACAGAAGAATGTTGAATACAATCCTCTCATTGATCCAGCAAAGATATTTCTCCCTCCATTGCATATTAAACTTGGGCTTATGAAGAATTTTGTCAAAGAAATGAACAAAGAATCGGAAGCCTTTTCTTACAGACTTTTGGAGCACATATTCGTGTTCAGCATATCAAAATCTGTAAGATACAATAATATTTTTTCAGGGACAAGAACTTCCCTGAAATTTGTTGTGCAGTGTTACTACTGGAATCACTAATGCCTTCACCTTCAACATCTTCTCCAGTTCTTCTTTGAGGCCCTGGTATTTCTCCAGTTTCTCATATTCCTTCTTTATGATGTTGAGGTCACTTGACACTGCCACATCTATTATCATTGCTGTGTTCTGATCCTTGTCTACTATCACAATGTCTGGTTGGTTAGCCAACACCTACTTATCCGTCTGGATCTTGAAATCCCACAGGATTTTGGCCCTTTTGTAAGGGGGACGACCAGACCGCAGGTACCCGCGTGCTGGGCCCGGAACTGATAAGGCTGCATCCCCTGTTCCCAGGGGGAAGATTTAGTGAGGTGGACCTTTCCCTGTCGCCTGGGGCAAGCTCTAGTTAGCGGGACCTTCCTCCTGACCAACAGGTGCGGGGCGATAAAATAGGAAAGTGCGCGCAGCAGCGGGCTTTTGGTGTAAACCTGGGGCAGCGTGCGGCGAGAGGAGCGCTGCGTCTTGTCCCTCCAGACAGTACCGGCGCTGTGATAGGCCCCACCGCCTGCAGCGGGGTCGCAGCCGACAAAAGGGCCAGGCGTGCTGCAGCAGACCCGAAGGAGAGGGACTGCTGCGCTGAGGGAAGCTGTGTGTCCAGCAGCAGCCAGGCAGAAGAGTCCTCTGTCTGGGAGCACCAGCATCGTGCAGGCCCATGTCCGCCATCTCCCATCACCAGCAGTGGGGAACAGAGAGAGGAATGTGCAGTGTGTGCCCAGTGACAACATAGAGAAGGTGCAGTGTGCCGGTGACTACCAGAGAGAAAGGCGCCATACGCTCAGTGTCCGTGAGTACAGCACACGTGCCACATAAGAGGGACCGCATACGGGACTGACACTTGCGTCCTGATGTTGCCAGCAAATATTTGCCCAGATACTTGCGCCCTGACTTCACCAGTGTATATTTGCAGAGCCACTTTGGGCTTGTACAGGACTGTGGCTCGTACCCTTGCCAGCCACTGCAGTATATGGACTAGGCTCAGCGGAAGGTACAAGAGACCGACCGCTATGAGCAGAAGATGGGGCATTGATGCCCACAGGACCTTCTTGGAAAAGACACCGTGCCAGATGTTGCCGGCGCTATTGAGTTCCTAGCAGGAGTTACATTTTGAGGAACCCCTGACACGAGTGCTTTACAGGAACCGCCGTAACCTGATCCTTCATACTTGAACACTGCATATCCTTTTGCAATAATACTTTTTTATTCCCCTGTTTAACACATTACTTCCCTGCGTGGAGTATTCCCCTGTTATTAAAGTTAACCCTTGCTCTGCCTCCAGTCCGTCAATGCATCCCGGAACCTGCTCACACTTTCATTCTCCACCACTTTTTCTGGGGTCTCCCACCTGGACTTAGGGGGACTTAGCCTATATGCTGTGCAGATGTTCCTGTATGCAATTCCCACTACTTGGTTGTGGCATTCGGTATACGCTGTTCCTGCTTACATTTTCCTTCCTGCCACTATGTGTTGGACTGTTTCTGTGGTTTCTTTGCATAGTCTACACCTTGGGTCTTGTCCAGGTTCTCTTGCCTTGCCCATGTATGGTTTGTTTCAGTAGCCCATTTATCATCAGATTGTCCAGGTTCCTCAACATCTGACACGGACCTTGTTAATCCGGGCGACGTCTGAGCGGCATGACTCTCTTTGTTCGTGACACTCTCATGTTTATTGAGGTAGGCACTATAGTGTTAGTATTCTTGCCCAAGGACCACTACTGGTATATTATTTCCAACAAGGGTAAAATTGCTGTATTACTTGTTCATTCAGTTTCTCAAAAATCGAAATAAAAAGTTAATTAAACTGTTATGTACCCACAAATGACACCAATAAAAACTTCAACTTTTTCATGGAAAAAAAGCCTCTACTCAGATTTATCATCTGTCAATGGAAAAATTGAGGTTTTCCATGTCACTAGTAGCTCAAAGGCGCTGGAGAATGGGCAAGGCTCTCAAAAGCCAATCCAGTAAAATTCACACTGGGAAAGCCAAATGGCCCCACTTCTGAGCCTTGCAGCATGCCCAAAAATCAGTTAATGTCACCATGTATGATATTCATAAAGAAGGGAGAATGCACTTAAAGGGGTTCTCCAGATCTAATCTTGATGACCTATACAATTGACAAGTGATCAATATGAGATTGGTGGGGGCCTGACATCAGGCACACCCACCGATCAATTGAAAAATGCTCCAGCAGTGGCCAGACATAAGTGAGGTATGGGCGGAACACAACCGCTCGTACATTACTTAGTGACCGAAGATGAGTACTGCATTTGATCTCCCATTGAAATATATGTACTTTAGCACCTAGCAGTGGCCGCCAAGCAATGTATACAGCTGCTGTATTCAGCCCATGCATCGTTTAGTTCAGGCCAATGCAGAAGTTTTCAGCTGAATGTGGGAGTGTTGGACCCCCACCAATCTCATATTTATGAGTCATAAATTTAAGTAACTTAACAATTTATGGGATGCATGTTTTTAGAAGCACAAGCTATGATTATGCATATATGACACAAAATTACAATTTTCAATCTGTCATGCCCATTGCGCACTAATCTCTGGAAAAACCAGTGGGGTCAAAATAGTCACCACGCACATAGATGATTTTTCTGAGTGTAATGTGTAAAATGGGTTATCCTTTTGGGGAATGCTGCCGTTTTGGCACTTTAGGTGCTCTGCAAATGGTTCTCTGATATTACTCCAGGAAACTCTGTGCACTAAAAGCCAAATTATGCTACTTGTCTTCGGAGACCTGATAGGTGCTCAAACATTTGGGATATTGCTATACATGGGAGAAGTAGTGTAATAAATTGCAGAGTACTTTTTCTCTTACTAGCCATGATAAAGATGAAACATTATGATCTAAACCTACCTATTATTTTAACAAATTAAATTTTTCACTTTCCCACAGCCAAACTTTAAAGAAATCAGTGAAACATCTGTGGGACAAAAATGATCATTACGACCCTATATGAATAAACTGAGAGGTGTAGCTTGCAAAAAAAAAGTCATTTTGGGTTTGGGTTTTCTGCTGTTCTGGCAACTTGGGCGCTCTGCAATTGGCACCCACAATTACTGCCAAATTTGTGCTCCAAAAGTCTAATAAAGATTCTTCCCTTTTGACACCACTCAGTATGCAGAGACATAGTAGTTTCTGATCACAATTTGAGTATTGCTGTATTCAGGAGAAATTATTTTATACATTTTTGGTCCATTTTCTCCAGGGATGGGATAAAAGAATATTTTAGTAGAATAAATATAACTGTTCGTTTACACTACCCATGATTTCAACGTTCTATGAAACACACCCCTAGATGAATTTTTGGATGTGTGTCATTTTTGAGGTTTTTTTTTGCTCACAGGCTCTGCACCTGTAAATTATTTCAAATTTGTACTCCAAAAGACAAGTAGTGTTTCTTTTCTTCCAAGTCTTGTGTATCTAAACAGAAGTTGCTGACTACATTTATGATTTTGCCACATTTAGGAGAATTTGTTTTACATTTTTGTGGGGTTTATTTTCTCCTACTACCCCTTGTGAAAAATAAAAATTTGGAGCTAAAGCATCATTTTAGGTGAAAATTTTAAGTTTTCATGTTTGCATATCAGTATTACAAACTGTTGAGAAACACCTGCAGGTTCAAAAATGTCACTTTACCCCTAGATAAATTCCTTCAAGGGTGTAGTTTCTAAAATTGTGTCACTTGTGGGCAATTCTGCTTTTTTGCCACTTTGGGGGCACTGAAAATGTGACATGGCGTTGACAATTTATTCCAGCCAATATTGTGCCTCAAAAGTCAAATAGCGCACCTTCCCTTCTGTGTCATGCCGTGAGCCCAAATAAGAGCCGATATGGAAAAAAAGAATCCTCCAAATGCAAAACAGTGTCTAAAAAGTACTGATTTTTTATTTAACAGTTGTTTTAAAAAAGGACATAATTAAAAAAGGAGATGTCAACACATACAAGCAGAAAACGAAAAATACACTTTGCAGAGGTTATCCGCATGTCCTGCGTACTGGAAGATGCTGGAGACTGTCCCAGGTGTGTGGTGCTAACCAGATGGGTTAGATTTTAGAAAAAGGACTCTTATAGCATGATTCCAAAACCATCTGTTAGCAGATAGACCAGGAGCAGTGAAACAAATATGGCTGTTCTTCCTCAACCATGCACCCCTTCTGAGGAAGAATTGCCAAAACGCGCATTATCAGGGTCCACTGTTGCTCTGCACCACACACCTGGGACAGTTTCCAGCATCTTCCAGCATCATGTACATGTATTAAGCACTCAGCACTTTGTTTATTGCACATTAACCCTTACTGTATTGAATGTTCATTATGATGTATATTGCATTGTTAGTGTGATTAGGACTGCAGCATATATTTCCATCATCAATATTAGGTATTTACTAGTTTACAGGCTCTATATGTGTAAACCCCCTATAAATGGAGTGATTCTTAAAATAACCTCTATGGAGCATATTAGTCGTTTTCTGTTTGTATGTGATGCCATCTCTTTTTTTTAATTATGTCCTTTCTTAAAATAATTGTTAAATAAAAATCAATACTTTTTAGACACTATTTTGCGTTTGGAGGATCCTTTTTTCCATATCAGTTTTAAGACTTTCACAGTCCTCCTTGTTACTATTTAGGGAACAATAGGCTCGTGAGCCCAAATAGTAGTTTCCACCCTTTTTAGGGGTATTGGCAAACTCAGGAGAAATTGCTTTATAAATTATGTGGTTCATTTTCTCCAGTCACTCTAGTGAAAAGGAAAAATCAGGGGCTAAAACAACATTTTTTTTTTCACGTCCCAGTGTTATAAACTTTTGTGTAGCACCTGTAAGCTTAAAACGGTCACTACACTCTTAGATGAATTCCTGGAGGTGTGTAGTTTCCAAAATGGGGTCACTTTGGAATGCTGCAAATGTGGCATGACATCCTGAATCGACATTTTATTTTAAAGTATGTAACTTTTCACTTTTTTCATTCTCCTATCCATTAGTTTCTGTGAAATACATGAAGGGTTAAAGGGAACCTGTCAGGTCCCTCGGGCCCCAGAACCACCAGCACTTGTGTCTGCCGGTGCTTTTAAATCATGTTATCATGCCCACAAGGGCATGATAACATGCTTAGGCTGGTTTCACATTTGCATACCGGGGCTCTGCGGAGGGCTGTGTACTTCCTCCATAAAGCTCCGCCTACTTCCGCATACTTCTGCATTCGTCCTGCATACCTATCTTTAACATTGAGTACGCAGGACATGCGGATGTATGCGGATGCATCGTTTTATGCAGAAGTATGCAGAAGTAGGCGGAGCTTAACGGAGGAAGTACGCAGCCCTCCGCAGAGCCCCGGTGCGCAAATGTGAACTTAGCCTTAGTGTGCCAACTAGTCTGTGGACACTGTTAGGCAGTGTGTCTACATATGCAGACACAAATGTTGGTGGTTCTGGAGGCATGGGGGACCACATGTAGGCTCCTTAAAGTCACTTCAAAACGTAATTGGTGTATAAAAAATTTTAATTTGTACATTTTTTCGGAAGAATTAAAATTGCTGCTAAACTTTTAACCCCTCTAACATCCTAACAAAATAAAAGGTTTTTTTTAAATGGGAAATATTATTTACTAAGTATTTTGTGTGGAAAGGCTATCTATACAAATGGCATTTTTCAAAGTTTGAAAATTGTACATTTTATACAATTTGTGTCATGTTTCCAATATTTTCATAAATAGACGCAAATTGACGCCTAAATTCAACAGTATTATGAAGTGCAATGTGTCATGATAAAACATTCTCAGATTCACTGGCATTGGAAGAACCATTCCAAATTTATTACGGTATAAAGTGACACATATCAGATTTGAAAAATGGCGCTTTGTTAGGAAGGTGAAAACAGGCTTCAGAAACGTGGGGTTAGTGCACTTATACATCGTTACATACATAATTAGGAAGTATTATAAAATATAAATTTTGATGGGACATCTTATATATACTGTATGGAGTGAGCACCATTTTGCAACTGTAAAATCTTTCATGATTCATGATTCTGGAATGATTTTCCACAAAATTTGAGGAAGTGAGAATTTATGCATGAGAAATCTTGTGAGGTCGGGAACTAATGTTGACTGGGAAGGACTGGCGCACAGTTAATGATACTGAAGATAGAATGACACCTTAAACTTAATAAGAGTTTTATGCTCAAATGAGTAATTAAAACTTATATGATCCTAATGATTATCATAATCTACGTTACTATTCAATCTTTTACATCATTGAAAAAAGCATCAATATAGTAAAAATCTGAATTGGGTAAATGGAATATTAAATTCCCTCAAAAGCATAAATTGCTTTAATAGAACATCTTACAGAGTACTGCACAGCTACACCACAACATAATCCAAATTCCCTGCATCAAGCATATTGCATGCATAATAAGCCTAGTCTATCACATTTCTCTAAACATTATAAGATGTGACACATCTCATGTTCCAGATTTCAGCTTTAGTCATCTTTATGCATGAACGCATCTGCATGCTATGGATGTTGACTGCTTATATTGATAGTAGTATAAAAATAATGTGATATCAGGGCCATGTGGTGCTTCCTTGCTGTCCCATCATCTTATCATCAGATTCATGACTACAATTATTTTAGAGTAGCTTCAAAGATTTATATAAGAAAAGTTTAATGGGATTATCCGACTTGAAAACATTTTTTAAAGTGTGCTTAATGCAAACTACCTGAAACTTGCTAATATGCTTAAAGAGGTTTATTAAAATCTATCTTTAAGTCCTAACCACCGTTATAATTTGCTTTATTATAAAATTTCCTATAATTCCCACTACACTGCTAATCTCTATATCTGTTTTTTTTTTCAACTTCACTATCGGCGACTTTTCATTGCAGAGGAGTCTCATAACAGGATGTCACAGGAGGATGGCCTTGCAGTCATTTTTTCACAATTTCTATCACACCCCCTGCCTCATCTGAAACAAGACATCACCATTTGGTAGCGCTTCAGTTAATACTACAGCTTCTGTCACTGCCGTCCCCTTATTATGTGCTGTTTTGGTGACGGAGAAATGACTGCAGCTCCAGTGGCATTTTCAGTAGCCGGTGTGACAGTTTTTCTGTCCTCACCGCCCACCACAGTCCTTGCTTCTGAATTCGCCGCCTCTTTCCCTATAACAAGACATGATCAGGGATGGTGATTAGTTACATTCCTGGAAATTTTGTGGATAATATTCTGCGCTGCTGCATAGGATTGAAGACCAAGCAAATTAGTAAGAAAAAGTTGATGGTTTATTCACAATCTCAATGCGTTTCGAAGTCAAAGACTTCTTCCTCAGGAGATGATTTAGATCTATATCACTATTGAGGAAGAAGTCTTCGAAACACGTTGAGATTGTGAATAAACCATCTACTTTTTCTTACGAATTTGCTTGGTCTTCAATCCTATGCAGCAGCGCAGAATATTATCCACAAAATTTCCAGGAATTTAACTATGATTATGGTCACTAGTTTGACCTGTGGACCTGCGGCAGTTGTTTGATGATCCTATATGCTTCTATATTTAAAACATCAGGTGAGTGCAATCTGACTGCTATCTTTTGTATATCCGTCGGATAAGACACTTCTTAAAGACTGGCGCTTCTTTCTCCTAAAGTGTGAATTACAGGGATGGTGATTGAAGCACCACCCCCTGATCTTCTGCACTTCCGATCATGCCTGGTTTGCCTCTCTGAAGCCGGAACATGTATGTGAGGTGGCCATGGTGGTAGTCATGGCGAGGGTCTGCTGTTTCGGCACACTCTGGAACCCTGCAAAGAAAACATAATATCTCATCTGTTGTGTGATTTGTGTGTAATGCAAGTCACCTTTGGATTGGAGATCTCCTCAGGTTGCACGGCCCCATTTCCAGATGTCACCACACACTGATTCACAGAGTCCGAGTCTATTTTTAACAACTCATCTTTACTCAACAAATTCAGTTCAGTCACAGACACCACTGATCACAGATCCTTCCAGCTGTGCTGTCCCTTGCTCTCCTGGTAATCTTTGTTCCTGTAATGTACCATCTGGTACCGCAGCTTCCCGACTAGACAGACTAGTTCGTGCTTGGGTTTCCCCACCCGCTTTCCCCTCCGAGGGTGAAATAAAGGATGGCTCTTTCATACATTTTCCAGACCGTAGGTCTCGGACATTTCAGGATGTCACCACTGAAACTAGTCGTTGTCGTTCACATGATGCTCCTGCTTCCATGTATCCATGTGACTTCCAGCCCTAAGGCCCTGAACTGTTGGTCTCTCCTTGAACAAGTTTCTGAAGCAACCTCACCAAACTCCATCCAGCTCTCTAACTGACTAAAACTAGGAAGTGTCCTAACTACTAGTGATGAGCCACCCCCGTAGTGTTCGAGTTCGGTTCGGTTCGCCGAACAGCCGTGTGTTCGTTGAACTGTTCGTCAAACTGTTCGTCGAACACCTCGAACACCATTAAAACCAATGGCAGGCAAACTAAAACACATAAAAACACAAAGAAAACACATAGAAAACACTTCAAAGGTGTCCAAAAGCTGACAAATTGCTCACAAGACACAACTAACACATGGAAAAGTGACAAGTACATATAGTCATGCGAAAAGAAAAGAGGTGGAGGAGTAAAAGGAGGGGGAGACACAGATATAGGCATGTCATGCCCTTCTAAAACCAAAAAGTGCCAAGCCGACACGGCCAGTCCGTTACTGCCCGTGCGACCTGCGTGTCGCCGGGTTTGTGCCAGAGCTGCGGTGGACCCTGACGGCCAGCCCCCTCTCCCAATACTAGTGCCTGTCCGCTGGTGGGTCGAGCGAGCCCCCCTGCGGTGGAGGCAGGTCTAATCTTTTTAATTTAAATTGTATATCTAATAAAAGTACACTTTAAATCCTTTTACAAGGATCTATTGGAGGGCAAGTCTCATGCCAGCAGCTGCCGTGGTTCCAGCTCCACCCAGGAAGTGGAGAGGTGTGTGGCTGGAGCAGGAGGAAGCTGTGTGCAAGCTGCTAGGAGCTGAGAGCCTGGGGAGGATGATTTTTTTTCTCTAGACTGTAACCTGCTCCTTCGCAGGCAGAGAGAGACCTTCCCTGGGACTGAGCGTGGGGGCTGTGCCCCTGGCTCCCACCCCGGCAAGCTAGCTGGGGGTGGGGGGCCTCACACTCCATCTTGAGGCCCACGCTGCAGCAAGCCAGTCCCAGGGATGAATAAGAAAAAGACACCGGGGCCGCAAGGCTCCAGGATCCAGGACCCCTGAAGCCGGGGCCGTGGCAGCTCCTTCTCCCGGTGAGGAGGCTGCGGGCAGAGGTGCAGCAGGAGCCCCCCTAACATCTGGGGCTCCAAGGCTGCGGGAGAGCCGGCTACCATCTACGCCTCCCGCATCCATGCCCACCTCTGTGAATATGAGGAGGCAGCTAAGCAGCTGAGGAGACTCCGGGAGGAGTTGAGGGGAGCCCGAGTAACGGCAAAAAAAACGGCTCCCTGCCTCAAAGAGAGCGGAGGTATCTGCCACGGTCGAAAGGCTGAAGGGGGAGATAAGAACGCTGGAGGAGAGGAGGAAGACCATCCTGGAGGGAAGCGGCCCCTTTGGGGAGAAGATAAGGAACGATGACCAGTTCAGAGCCCTGACCGGTGGGTCTCCTGGGGGTCAGGAGGCCCCAGCCAGGTGGAGGACGAGGAGGAGGAAGATGGCGGAACATCTGCGCCAGCTCCACCTGAGGACCTGGTGGGTAAGAGCGCCCAGGACCTGGTGGGTAAGAGCGCCCAGGACCTGGTGGGTAAGAGCTCCCAGGTATCGCGCAGCGGGATAGCCCCCGAACAAGTGGCTCTCCCACCGGACTCCAGTGACATGGAGGAAAGTGGGAGTGAGGGGGAGGATGGAGGGAGCGGGAGTAATAACGAGGGGGGCTGCCTCATCCTACAGCAAGTGAGGCAGATTGAGTCTCCAGCACGGTTTGGCACACTGTTGTTTGGGGACGAGGTCTACCTCGAGGATGAGGCAACCGGGAAGAGGAGGAGGAGGCGTAAGGCAAAGCAAGTGGTGGAGGAAAAGCTTGTTTTTGTCCCTCTTTCCGGGGCCCCCCAGTCCCGTTGTGCAGAACCCGCTGCCCACCCCAGCTCGGGCCCTGTGGTGAGTCCGGAGCAAGGGAGCGGGGAGAGTAAGGTCTGCCTGGGTCTTGCTGTCACATCTGGTGGTGGCAGTTCAGATTCAGGCAGCGATATGGAGGTCGGTGCCGGTATTGGTGGTGTTGGTGGTGGTGCTTGGGCTCAGTCCCCTGTGGCAGGGGGGGCTGGCCCAGCACCAGGTAAAGGTAAAGCCGGGGTCGCATCTCCAGCGGTGAGAGCAGCTTCTGGGCCCCCCACGAACGGGTCCGTTAAATCTGGATCGCTTATGGGGGTCCAGAAGCATAGAAAGGGCGCGGATACTGCTGTAAGGCAGCAATTAAAAACCTGCAAGGTGTTGGTCGCTCCCCTGGAGGCGGCCGTGGTGAAGCCGGGGCACTCGGCACGTAGACCCCAAAAGGGGTCCGTGCGGGGGGCCCCGCCGCCACTGGATGCCGAAGGGGAGTGGCCAGCCTTGCCTACAGCAGGGGGTAGGTGCAGAGAGGCGGTGAAGGCCTGTGAGGGGGCATGGCCTCCCTGAATGTTGCCCTGCCTGCAAAGGCAGAGGCATGCAGGGGGGGCGTGCCCTCCTCGGCCGCAGTCCCGCCCGCCGTGCTCGCGTCATCTGGGGTGGGTGTGGCCTCGCAAGGGGCTGCTGCCCAGCCTGGAGTGGCTGTAGCCGGTGGGGGGTGTGGACTCGGCTGCAGTGGCTCCGCCCACTGTGCCCGTGTCATCTGGGGTGGGCGTGGCCTCGAAAGGGGCTGCTGCCCAGCCTGGAGTGGCTGCGGCCGGTGGGGGCGTGGCCTCGGCGGGTCCGCCGCCCTCTGTCCTGCCCACCCATACCATCGGTTCTGCGCCCCTGAAAGCCGGTAGGGAGTTGTCGGGGTCCCCAGCCCACTTACCGTCATCTGGTGGTGTGGGGGCTCCGGCGCTCCAGGTGAAGCCGGCGGGGGAGGTGTGTGGAGGGCAGGGTGCGGTGGCAAGGTCCGTCCCTGCCCTAGGAAGCGCAGACAAAGACAAAGGAAAAAAAAAAAAGTGATACCGGAGAGCTCAGGAGCTGCTGCTGCTCCCGAGCCCAGGCAGGGTGTACTGAGTGCACTCTGCTCTGGAGCATTTAAAGAGGCAGCAGCACTCCTGGGCAGAAGAGAAAAAAAAGTGGCAGTAACACCGCAATCCAGCCAGGGCCCCCAACAGGAGGCGTTAAAAACAGCAGTGCTAAAGGCAATGCTCAAGGCAATGTAAATAATGTAAATAATGTGAATAATAGTGTAAATAATGTGTATATGGATAGTGAGGAAGATAGTGATGGTGTGAGTGACATTTTTGAGGAACTTTTTGCGGAGGTGATGCATGGAGGTGTAAATGATGGCGAAAGTAGTATGAATGAGGGAGTGAGTGTGGGAGTGAATGCAGGGGTGGATGCTAGAGTGAATATGGGTGCAAGTACGAGTGGGGTGGGGCTGGCCCATCTGCCCCCCCAGCCGTGGCACCCAGGCGTTCATTTGCGGGGGTCGCGGCTGGGGGTCGGGGGGGTCGGGGGGGTTCTCAGGGGGTCTCTTCACCTCTGGACTCCGGGGACGGCGTTTTGCACCGCCGTTTCCTGGAGGCCCTCAAAAGGGGAGAAAGGTCAATAATAGTAGAGGGGAGGACGGTGGACTTGTCTTTCTGGATAGAGAGGCATGGTTTGGCCGTCTTCCAAGAGAGAAGAGAGGGAGGGACTGTCTGGTCTCTCCCAACAGCCGAGCAAGGGCCGGTGAGGAGGAATGTGGTCCGTCTTCGGTGGGGGGGCAGTGAAGCTTGCCCACCCAGGAGCAGGGTGGTGGAGCTCCTCCTGAAGATGGGCTTCAGGGCGGATGACATCTTTGCCCTGATCCATCCCTCATCGGCCCGGTTCTTTGACATCAGCTTTGTTCGGCCAGAGGGGCTTGAGCTCTTCTGGTCAAATTATGAGCTGGTGAAGGGGGAGCCCGGATGGCGAGGCTTCGTCGTACAGGCGGTGTCTCGCCAGAATTCCGTCAAGAGAGTGACCGTGGTGACATGTAACGAGTCACTCTCAGGCGTGGACATAATGATGTGGCTTTCCCGTTATGGGGAAGTCACCGAGGTCCCAAAAAAGAACATTGACGAATTTGGTATTTGGTCAGGGGGCTGGACCTTCATGGTTAAGTTGAAGGTCTCAGGCGATACGGTCACCCACATCCCTTCCTCGGCATTCCTGGGAAGGGAAAGGATCCTGGTCTTCTACCAGGGGCAGCCGAAGGTCTGTCACAGGTGCGGAAGCTGCAAGGTGCAGAAATGTGCCTTGTGTGGCGGGGTGGGTCATCTCGCCGCTACGTGTAAGGACATTCGGTGCCACCTGTGTGGTGACCTTGGTCACCCGTATAGCCGCTGCCCTCGCTCCTTCTCCGGTACTGCTGTGGGCCCGGTGGGGGAGACCGTGGGGGGAAACCTCCGGCGGGGCTTCCTCCGTCGCGGCGGGCAGTGGTGGCGGGGAGGGGGCTGAGGGGCTGGTGAGGAAAGGCAAGGTCACTAGAGGCCCCTCATATCAGCGGAGGCAGGTGGCTCGCCATGGGGGTAAGGGGCAGGTGGAACCCCGGGTAGCCGGGCTGATGCCTGCTCCTCCCTCTAGGTTGGTGGCTAAAGCCTCTGAGGCCCTGAGGGAGGAAGCGGTGAACGAGGAGATCCTCAGAGGGTGGTGGGAGCGGGGTGGGCAAGAAGAAGGCCGTCGAACTTGATCACTCATGATGGCTGAACTCGCCCCGTTGACGCTGGCGTCCATTAATGTCGCCAGCATTAAGTCAGATGCGGCTAGATTTACGGCCTTTGATTTTCTCACCCGAATTGAGGCTGAAATTTTATTTTTGCAGGAGACCAGAATAACTGACATGGGGGCCATACATAAAGCACCGAGAGAGTGGAGGTGCGGGCCCTCATACTGGTCTCTTGCGGCCGAGCCGTATAGCGGGGTGGCAGTCCTTTTTAAGACTGCAGATGTGGAATGCAGACGAGTGATCGAGTTAGAAATGGGGAGGTGCCTGGTCCTTGACGTCTTCATGAGGGGACAAGAGCTGCGGCTCATAAACATCTACGGCCCACAGTCAAAGTGGGACCGGAAATGTCTCTTCCTGAAGATTAAGCCCTTTCTTTTTACAAGCCGACAGGTGGTCTTCGGTGGGGACTTCAACACCATTACGAGGTCCCGTGATCGGGGGGGTCCTGGAGATCGCCTGGCTTATGACAGCGTCGCGCTTAATAGCATAGCTAGTGAAGCTCGCCTGGTGGATGTCCACATCCGGCACACCCCAGGCCACGGGGGTTTCACCTATCATAGGGGTAGCTGTAGATCTAGAATAGACAGGTTTTTTTTTAAAGGAGGATGCCATCTTTTCTGCTGTGTCCGCCGTTGAGGTGGAGTTCTCCGATCACTGTCTAATTTTCTTTTCTCTGAATGTTGCAGAGACTCCCCGGATGGGAAGAGGGCTGTGGAAGCTGAATTCGTCCCTGCTGGAAGAAGCGAACGTAAGACAATCATTCGAGGATTTTCTTCAGAGCCAGGTACCGCTTTTGGATCTCTGTAGTAGTAAGTCAGAGTGGTGGGAGATCTTCAAGAAGCGGGTGGCGGGGTTCTTCCGCCAGCTCTCGAGCCTCAGGAGTCTGAACAGGCATCGCTTGTATCAGGCTCTGGGGAGGAAACTCGAGCAGCTCGTCTCGACTGGAGGTGACCGTGAGGAAATCTCCAGAGTGAAGTCTTTTCTTAAGAGGTGTCAGTATGATAGGCACACATCTTTGGTTTTTGAGAGGGATTTCGGGAAGTACCGCTCACCCGACCCCTACAGGAACTGTAAGATGTCAGTGAATTGTAAAATGGTGACAGTCTGATCGACAGTACGGGGTCCCTGAACAGATCCAAATCAGGGATCCTGGAGGTGATCAGGTCCTTTTACTCACGCCTCTTGGGAAAGAGGGATCTGGATCGGGATGAGATGTCAGCTTTCCTGGCTGAAACCATCCCTGAGCCAGGGGATGATCCCTCTCTTGGTGTTTTGGCAGAAGCAATCAGGGAAGAGGAAGTGAGACTGGCCATTGATGGGCTTCGGCCCAAAAAATCGCCAGGTCCGGATGGCTTAACATTCGAGTTCTATAAGACCTTTAGGGACTCCTTGGTCCCCCTCTTGACTGGGGTGTTTAATGAGTGTCTTTCCTCGGGTACTCTTCCCGGTTCAATGAGGAGGTCAGCCCTGATTATTCTGTCAAAGGGTAAAGACTCGTCCTGTATTGAGAATTGGCGTCCCATAGCGCTTCTGAATACGGACCGGAAGGTTCTGGCGAAGGTGTTGTTTAATCGACTGGTCAAGTTTGCACCCCGGCTCCTTTCGGAGGCCCAGAACTGCTCTGTTCCAGGCCGCAGCACTTTTAGTGCTGTGCTCGGTGTCCGAGAGGCAGTGGAACAGGGTAGGGCAGGTCACTGGAAGGGGTATCTACTGTCATTAGATCAAGCAAAAGCCTTTGACCGGGTTAACCATGAGTACCTCTGGTCTGTCCTTTTAAGGTACGGTCTGCCTGGGAGGTTTGTAAATTGGCTAGAGATCTTGTACCAAGGGGCTGAGACTTTCCCGCTCGTGAACGGTTGGTCAGGGCGCCCTTTTGAGGTGGGTTCTGGGGTCCGTCAGGGCTGTCCTCTGAGCCCACTTTTATACGCGTTCGCGATCGATCCCTTCCTGAGGAGGGTAGATCGTGGACCGTTGGTGGGAGTCGGGATGGACCAGGTGGGCTCTGGGCCCCCTCTGAGGGTGGTGGCGTACGCTGACGATGTTTCCCTTTTCGTATCCTCGAGAGGGGAGGCGGATTGGGTGATGTCCGAGGTCGTGCGTTACTCGGAGGCATCCGGGTCCATGATCAACCAGGAAAAGTGTGAGAGTCTCTGGCTGGGAGGGGGAGATCCTAGTTTTGATCTCCCGGGCACCCTTCCAGAGCCCCAGGCCTCCGCCAAAATTCTAGGCATCGAATTTGGCCCCGGGGACTACCCCCAGCAAAACTGGGAGGGCAGACTCAACATTGCCGCCCAAAAGGTGGACCAGTGGAAGGGTTGGTCTTTAACCCTAAGGGAAAGGGTTAGCGTGGCTAAAGGCTTTCTGCTTCCCTTGTTAATTTACCTGGGCAGTGTGTGCATCTTGCCAGAACCTCTCTGGACACGGGTTTACAGCCTGTTCTTCCAGCTGTTATGGGGGAATAGGCTCAACCTAATCAAGAGAGAGGTCACGTACCATACAAGGAGACTAGGTGGGTTGGGTATGGTCAACCCAGTAGTGTTCTTAGTGAACACCTTTCTTAAAGCCAATATTTCCAACCTCTGGCTAGAGAGGGCTCCTCCGTGGGTATTCTCCTGCAGGGGTTGGTTTCGGCCCTTCTTCCAGGAATGGGAGACAGGAGGGCAAGTGAAGGATCTCCGTACACCTCACGGACATCTCCCGGCTTACGCTACCCCGGTTCTGAAGGTGATCCGCCGGTGGGGTCTGGAAATGAGGGAAATCAGGACTATGTCGAGACAATGTCTTGACAGAAGGGTTCTGTTGACCCATTTCCAGAAGCCCCTGGTCCTCAGGGATTGCCCAGGCCGGGATCTGGAGGTGGGGCTCGGGCTTTTAAATTCAAAGCGGATCCCCACGAAGTTTTGGGACTAGGCCTGGCGCTGCTTTCACGGGAGACTGTATGTAAGGGACAACCTGAAGTACAGGAACTCCGATGATCGGGGTTGTCCCCGTGAGGAGTGTGGCGACGTGCTGGAAAGCATGGAGCACTTCCTCCTTCAGTGTCCCTTTAATGCAGAGATTTACAACAGGGTGGGTGCTTCCATACGTTGGCCGGGCCGCGGCCGGCGTCCCTTTCCTACGCCGAGTGGGTTTATGGGGCGTTCAGATCCCTGGGTGGCCGAGAGCGGAGCACTTTATTCCTAGTTAGCGTAGTGGTCAGGTTTTACACGTGGAATGCACGGTGTTTAGTTTCGACGCAACAGAAAGCCCTCCCCCGGGATGAGGTGGTTAGTAACATCTTGGGTGACCTGGGGAAGGTGCGTTCTTTGGAGTTCGAGAGGCTGGGTGTGAGGAGAGCCTCTTGGCTTTGGAGGGGCTTCTCCTTTTAAAAGCACACTCAAGGGAGAGCTGGTCTGCGCGTGAATGGTGGTAGGGATAGCATAAGGTGGTGTGGGTGTTGAGGGAGAGAAGTAGGGGCAGATAGGGTCAGGGAGGGTCAGTGTGAGGGACAGATAGAGAGTTAGTTAAGTTAAGTTAGGTAGAGTAGGGATAGATAGGGATAGATAGGGACTTTTTGGTTAGGGACAGAAATAGGGACAGTTTTAATTGACAAGGGACAGGGTGAATGTGTTGTTGGTAAGGGACAGGGCCTCTTAGGGCTCCAGTCTCCTGGTGGTGGGCTATTGCATGACACAATGTAGCTTTTTGTTTTGCAATAAAATAAGAATGGATATTGAGGCTTGCAGGCACCAAACTTGGGCCATGTAAGATAGGAAAATGTTTAAAAATTATGTTGCAGTCATGGTATATTGATAATGTTGTAAAGTGTAGATTGTGTTTTGTAAATTATATTGTGTTGTATATATTATATGTTTTCATTAAGATGATTATTTTGAGTGTCTGTAGATTGTTGAGTGTGGGGATATAGTTAGGTTGGGTGGGGGTTGTCTGGGGGGGTTTGGGGTGTGGAAAAATTTTTTGAAAGGCAGTGGGCAAAAAAACTTGCCATGGACCCACGGACCCAAAGGAAAAAGAAATGTCTAGATGTGGAAATGGGGCATAAACATTATATGGACCCAAGTTTTGCAGTGAAGAGGCCATGAACTAATGGGACCTGTGGTGAGGTGGGGGGTAAAAAAAAAAAAAAAAAATATATATATATATATATATGTATATATAATAGGTTAAGTATTGTGTTTGGCGGCCAGAATGGCCTTTTTGTGTTTTGCGTTGGGGCAGTGGGCCAAACCCTTTTGTTGTTATTTTTCCTGTAAATATGTAAATATGGTGAATAAGTGCGGTGTGTATGTAGGTGAATGAGTGAATGTGGGTTGTTTCTTTTTTGTTTCCCTTTTTGTTTTTCCCGTTTTTTTTTTTTTTTTGGAAGGTTTTCTGCTGGGGGTCCCTGAAGAGCAGTGAAGTTCTGCAAGTGGACTCATGTGGAGGAGGAAGGAGAAATGATTTCGGTCAATGAGGACATGAACTTGAAGGAACGTGTGTCAAGTTATTTCTTTCGGTATTGTTTTTTCGTTTTGGATTGGTGTTTTTGATTTATGTATATGTTGTATGTGTTTTGTACTTTATTAATAAAAAAAGAGTTCCAGCTCCAGTGGCGTCCAGTAAAGCTGCTGCAGTTAAAAAGCTTGTATAAGGATCGAGCTTGGCGGTCCACCGCAAGGCGTCCTACCGCCACTCACAGCCCCTGTGCCTTGGGGTGCCTCCCCGATGCTCTTCACTGATTGTCCCGGGGGCCCGAAGCATTTCCTTTGAAAAAATTAAGTGTCCAAAGTACAGGTCGTGTAGGTTGCTTAACATCTGTGTTAATCCGCTGACTAGCAGACACTGCTACTATGCCCAAAATTATTGTCGATTTTTCGGAAAAACCAAACTCTTCGAAATCTAGTTGCCCCCAGCAACACAACTCTCAAGTCCTTATCTTCATCTGCAACCCGGATAAATTCTAATCCGGGTTGTTTTGCATGTAGGACCTCTAAGTGTTTATGTTGCGTCTCTATTATGAATGGGGTGCAAGAATTTCAATCTCGTACCACAGGCACCAGTTTTAAAATCAACTGTCATGTCAATTGCCAATCGTGCTACATTATTTATTTAATTGAGTGCGGTTGTGGGTTGCAGTACATCGGTCGGACGATACAGACGATGCATGCAAGGCTCAACAAGCACCGTCAAAATATCCAAAATGGGTTCATGCTACACAGTCTCTCAAAACATTTCTCCCTAGTGCACCAAAAGAATTTGAATTTGTTAAAACTCACTGTTATTGACCAGATACCACATGATATGCCTGATCGGTATAATAATCTAATAAGAAGGGAGAGTTTCTGGATTTTTTAACTTGGTACACTTGACCCTGAGGGGTTAAACCTCACTATTGAAAAAGTCACGTAATATATGCATTTTGTTATTTATTTATTTATTTTCATTTATTTTTTCTTGTGTACATTGTTTTTATGTCGTTTTTACGTTGGTTTTATTCAATTTATCTGTGTTTTTTTTGTTTTTTGTTTTCTTTTTTGCAGTCATATTTGCATTTTTAATCATATGGGTGTTCTGATTAATTGCCTTTTAATTTTCATTTGCTGCTCCACCTTTATATAGCTTTCCTACTCCATTCTATGTATAACTGCCACCTGAGGAAGACGGAGCTATTCCGTTGAAACGCGTTGTGGATATCAATAAATGAAGTCTTTTTAATATCAGCTGAATTGCGTCCCCTGCGCTCCTTATGACCGGATTGCTTTATCATCACTTATGTCTGATCCTCTCTTGAGGTACCCGGCCAGAGCTGCAGCGGACAACCTTAATTTCATCTGCCTTTATCGCCAGCCTGTCGCTCCTTTGAAACCGTCTATCTGAATTTGGTTGCAAAATTATTGTCTGGGTTAGATGCAGTTAAAAATTTGTAATTAGATCTACAGCCGGTGGCCTTCCCTGACTAGCAGACACTGCTACTAGGCCCAAAATTATTGTACAGGCAAGATGCAGTTAAAAATTTGTAATTATATCTACAGCCAGTGGCTACCTCCGCTGACTAGCAGACACTGCTACTAGGCCCAAAATTATTGTCTAAGTTAGATGCAGTTAAAAATTTGTAATTATATCTACAGCCGGTGTCTACTCCGCTGACTAGCAGACACTCAAGCTTTGGAGCAGACCTCTGATTCCCAGGCTATAGTATGAGTAAACAGCTCTAGTCTTCACACTTAACCATCTGTGTTACCCCAAGCCATAGTGTATGTAGTTTCTTACGGTTAAAAGGGAGGTGGGGAAAGACCCAACCCACCTGTAATTGACAATGCCAATGTCACGTAAAACACAGCAAGGGGACTCCCAAAAAAGTCTCAATTTTTTCCAAAAATTTGGGGCACAGACACCACTTAAGTAGCATCAATTGCCCCAGAGTTGCTTAAAATGGTTGGTGAGGTGATTTTACCAAATCCTCAAGCTTTTACTCTCCCCAGGATGACACAAGGGTAGAAAAGTCCTTGCAGATCAATGATTTGTTCATCTTTATGAACGTGAGTCTGTCTACATTCTCAGTGGACAGCCGCGTGCGCTTATCTGTCAGACTCAGCACACCACCAGCAGCGCTGAACACACGTTCAGAGAGAACAAAAATTATTAATAATTTGAAAGCTGGTGGAGCTTAGTATAGATGGCCTATTAAAAGGAGTAACACACACTGCTACAGGCCCAAAATTATTCTACAGGGAAGATGCAGCTAAAAATAATTATTAATTTGAAAGCTGGTGGAGCTTACTATAGATGGCCTATTAGAATGAGTACCACACACTGCTACAGGCCCAAAATTATTCTACAGGCAAGATGCAGCTAAAAATTATTAGCAATTTTAAAGCTTAAAACGTTTGGTGAGGTGATTTTAGCAAATCCTGACGCTTTTACTCTCCCCAGGATGACACAGGGGTAGAAAAGTCCTTGCGGATCCATGATTTGTTCATCTTTATGAACTTGAGTCTGTCTACATTCTCAGTGGACAGCCGCGTGCGCTTATCTGTCAGCACACCACCAGCAGCGCTGAACACACGTTCAGAAAGAACGCTGGCTGCGGGGCATGACAAGATCTCCAAGGCGTGAGTGGCGAGCTCTGGCCATTTATCCAGATTGGAAGCCCAAAAAGAGCAAGGGTCCAGTGACACAGTCATGGCTTCGATGTTCAGTTGGAGATACTCCTGTACCATCGTCTCTAGGCGTTGACTATGTGTCTGACTTCTTGTCTCCTGTGGCCTTGCAAAGGATGGGCTAAAAAACTGGTGAAAGGATTCTGCAAAATTGCTGTTAACACCAGCAGATATTGTGTTTCTGTTACAGTTTGAGTGCTGAACACTCGACAGTCCCACGGTTGACAAGTTAGAACTGTGAGATTCACTACGTGCACCACTGGTGTTTTGTGGAAAAGCACATGTAAGATTCTGCAACAGTCTCTGCTGATACTCCTGCATGCATGGGTGTACCCAGGATCAAAACTAGGGGGGGGGCATTCCATGGTTGTTCAGGTTGTAAAATTTTAGAACGAAAAAAGGTGAATGAAACAAAAATTGACCAGCCCCTGTATACGTCACCAGCCCCAGCCCAGTACCTGTATATACTTAAGGCCCGGCCCAGCACCTATATATACATCACCAGTCCCAGCACCTGTACATATATATCACCAGCCCAGCACCTTTATATACATCTCCAGCCCCAGCACCTGTATATTTGTATATACATCACCAGTCCCAGCACCTGTATATACATCACCAGTCCCAGCACCTGTATATACATCACCAGCCACAGCTCCTGTATATACATCACCAGCTCAGCACCTGTATATACATCACCAGCCCAGCACCTGTATATACATCACCAGCCCCAGCACCTGTATATACATCACCAGCCCAGCACCTGTATATACATCACCAGCCCAGCACCTGTATATCTGTATATACATCACTAGCCCAGCCCCTGTATATACATCATCCCCAGCCCAGCCCCTGTATATACATCAGCCCCAGCCCAGCACCTGTATATACATCACCACCAGGCCAGCCCCTGTATATACATCACCACCAGGCCAGCCAGCCCCTGTATATGTCACCAGCCCCAACCCAGGACGGTCTGTATATACATCACCAGACCCAGCCCAGCACCTGTATACGTCACCAGCCCCAGCCCAACACCTGTATATACTTAAGACCCGGCCCAGCACCTTTATATAAATCATCAGCCCCAGCACCTGTATATCTGTATATACATCACCAGCCCCAGCACCTGTTTATCTGTATATACATCACCAGCCCCAACAACTGTATATCTGTATATACATCACCAGCCCAGCACCTGTATATCTGTATATATATCACCAGCCCAGCACCTGTATATACATCACCAGCCCCAGCCCAGCACCTGTATGTACATCACCACCCAGCACCTGTATGTACATCACCACCCAGCACCTGTATATACATCACCACCCAGCACCTGTATATACATCACCAACCCAGCTCCTGTATATACATCACCAGCCCAGCACCTGTATATACATCACCAGCCCCAGCCAAGCACCTGTATACGTCACCAGCCCCAGCCCAGTACCTGTATACGTCACCAGCCCATCACCTATATATACTTAAGGCCCGGCCTCCAGCCCAGCTCCTGTATATACATCACCAGCACCTGTATATCTGTATAACATCACCAGCACCTGTTTATCTGTATATACATCACCAGCCCAGCACCTGTATATCTGTATATACATCACCACCCAGCACCTGTATATACATCAACAGCCCAGCACCTGTATATACATCACCAGCCCAGCACCTGTATAAACATCACCAGCCCAGCACCTGTATATCTGTATATACATAACCAGCCCAGCACCTGTATATACATCACCAGCCCCAGCCCAGCACCTGTATATACATCACCACCCAGCACCTGTATATACATCACCAGCCCAGCACCTGTATATACATCACCAGCCCAGCACCTGTATAACATCACCAGCCCAGCACCTGTATATACATCACCAACACTAATCACCACCCAGCACCTGTATAGCTGTATATACATCACCATGCCCAGCACCTGCATACATCACTGCCCAGCACCTGTATCCGTCACCAGCCCAGCACCTGTATCCATCACCAGTCCAGCACCTGTATCCGTCACCAGCCCAGCACCTGTATATGTCACCAGCCCAGCACCTGTACATGTCACCAGCCAAGCACCTGTATACGTCACCAGCCCAGCACCTGTATATGTCACCAGCCTCCAGCCCAGCACCTGTATATACATCACCAGCCCCAGCCTCCAGCCCAGCACCTGTATATACATCACCAGCCCGAGCCTCCAGCCAGCACCTGTATACGTCACCAGCCCCAGCCTCCAGCCCAGCACCTGTATATACGTCACCAGCCCCAGCCCAGCACCTGTATATACATCAGCCCCACTGTATTACAGGTGCTGGCCACTGGGCTGATGTATTTTACTTTAAACATCTTTCTGGATCAATTATTATTATTATACACTCAGTCTGGCAGTCTGAGTGACTCACTTACCCATTCCCAGAGAGACCGGCGTCACTGATGTGATGATACCTGCCACCCGACCTAACGCCACGCGATTGCAGCAGGCAGGCCGCAGGCATCAGGCATGCGTGGGTAGGGAGTGTGTCCTGCCTGAACTCCCTGATGCCTGATACGTTGAGGCTGCAGCTCTCACAACCAACTGCTGCAGGCCTGCAGCCAGGGGCGGGATAGCAGAGCGCGCTCTCTCCGCCCATAAAGAATGTCCTGACATATAACTTCAGGACGTTCTTAACCCCTATGTGCATCGCAAGCACCTTTTAAAGGGCCGGCAGAAGAAAAGGGCAGGGTGGCCTCATCATGATAGGTGCGCGCGGGCGCCCCTGCTTCTAGGGGGGGGTACGCCCATGCCTGCATGCGTGAATCCCTTTCTATGGCTGGAATTATTTCGCCAAATTTACTTTTGTACCGGGGATCTAACAGTGTGGCTACCCAGTAGTCAGGATTATTTCGAATTCTGACAATTCGAGGGTCATGTTGCAGGTAGTGCTGCAAGAAGGCACTCATGTGTCTTGCGCATCCGGGAGCACCAAGTCCCTGTTGTGTTGGTGGCGAGGTACGACTCATGCTTCCTTCCTCTGCCCTCTCCCCCCAACCTCGCACAACAGAAATGTGATCAAGGTCTCCCTCATCTGATGAGTCTTCCATGCCCATCACCAGTTCGTCATCCACTTCTTCCTGGGCTCCTGCATCTTCCTCACTAGTTTGGCTGCTACCATGCGCCCTGGTTAATCCCTCTCCCCCACCCTCCATGCCAGCCACCTTGGTGCTGCCGACCGTCTGGACCTTGCAGATGTTAGCCCTTCCGCATACAACTCCTCCTCCTCTACTTCCTCCACCTCCTCTTGTTCCACCACCTGACTCCGAATTCTGTTTAACATCTGCTCCAGCATGTAAATCACCGGAATAGTCATGCTGATAATGGCATCGTCAGCACTAAACATCTTCGTGGCCATTTCAAAACTGTGCAGAAGGGTGCATAGGTCCCTGATCTGAGACCACTCCTCCAGCGTGATTTGCCCCACCTCTGGATCTCGTTGGCCAAGGCTATAATTCAGAACGTATTGCACCAGGGCTTGTCGGTGCTGCCACAGTCGCTGCAACATGTGCAGAGTTGAATTCCACCGTGTTGGCACATCGCATTTTAGCCGGTGAAGTGGCAGGCCCAACGACTTCTGTAGAGATGTAAGTCGCTGAGCTGCGGGATACGAATGGCGGAAGTGAGCACACAGCGACCGTGCCCACTGCAGAAGGCCATGTAGTCCGGGATAGTGGGCTAAAAATTGCTGGACAACCAGGTTCAACACGTGAGCCATACAAGGCATGTGTGTGACATTGCCCCGGCGAAGGGCCGCACCCAGGTTTGCGGCATTGTCACACATGGCCTTCCCTGGTTGCAGGTCCCGTGGAGACAACCATTCATGAAACTGGTTCTCCAGAGCTGATCACAACTCCTCAGCTGTATGACTCACATTTCCCAGACATTTCAATGTAAAAACCGCCTGATTACGTTGAGCCCTTCTGCCAGCATAGCAAGGAGGTGTGCTGCAGGATCCCTTCTGCGCAGTTAGAAAGCCCGTGGCATGAACAGACAGGCTTTGGCTGCAGGTGGAAGACCGAGAGGAGGTTGAGGAGGCAGAAGCAGTGGAGGAACTTCGAGATAAAGAGGATTGACGCACAACTCGTGGGAACGGCAAGACTTGGACAGCAGCCCCTTGTCCTGTTGTCACCATAGTTACCCAGTGCCCAGTCAGCGACATGTAACGCCCCTGTCCATGCCTACTCATCCAAGTGTCTGTGGTGAAATGCACCCTGTCACACACTGAGTTTCTCAAAGAAGCGGTGATGTTGTGTGCGACATGCTGGTGGAGCACAGGCACACCTTTCTTTGAGAAGTAGTGCTGACTGGGCATTTGGTACTGGGGCACTGCGATGGACATAAGGGCTCGAAAATCCTCTGTGTCCACAAGGCGGAAAGGCAGCATTTCTGTAGCCAAGAGCTTGCAGATGGTGAAATTCAACATCTTAGCTTTCTCATGGCTAGGAGGAAATGGTCTTTTACTTGTCCACATCTGAGTGACCGAGGGCTGGCTGTTGTGCGTAGACGGGGTTGAGTAGGGTGTCCCCGGACAACTGACGGTCTGTGAGGAAGATGCAGGCGCAAAAGTTAGGTTGCCTTGATCCAAAGGTGGTGCTCTCGATGTCGGAGAGCGCTCAACACCAGCTGGTGTTTCCACTTCCAAATGAACTGATGACCTGCCAATCAGACTGGCTGTTGCGGGTAAAGAGGTGCCAGGTCTGAGTCTCAAAACAGGTCTGACTGCTGTACCCCCAGTCACAGAGGATGAAGAGGTCGCGGTCGCGGATGCACTAGATGGGGCAGACGGTGGTTGGTCCGGCCCGCTAGGCCGCATTGTAGCACAGTGAGCTTGCCACTGCAATTTATGCTTCATATCCATGTGACGGTTCATGCATGAAGTACTCAAACTATGGATTTTTTGGCCTCTACTTAGCTTTTGGTCACAAATGTTACAGATAACACGAGTTGGGTCATCCTTATCGATGTTAAAAAATGCCCAGGTTATCAAGGCTTAGAACCCATGCGACCTGAAGAGCCACCTTGACTTGTGGTCAGAGGCAGAGTTGTGGTTGAGGATGCAGTTGGTGACGTCTCTGTCCAGGAAGGCGCACCCTGACCTCGTCGTCACTCGAATCCTCCTACACCTCCTCTGCTGACCTCATCGACTGTCTGACTGTGGGTTGACAGTAAGTGGGATCTACAACCTCGTCATCATCACCCTGTGTGTTCTCACCCCCGTCGTCCTCAGAGCCAACCTCTTCCTGTCCTGACACAAAACTCAAGTTGTCGCTCACATCTGGTATTTGAGTCTCATCATCGTCTTCCTCATTGTCTCCACCAACAGGAGTTACAGTTTGGGAACGAGGGTCTACATTATGCTCAGAACCTTCTTCATCTGTTCCTGGATCAGACTCATAAAGATTCTGGGCATCAGTGCAGATCATTTCATCGTCTGGATTCACAGAAGCTGTGGAGACGACCTCTGATTCCCAGGCTATAGTATGAGTAAACAGCTCTGCAGACTCAATCATCTGTTCTACCCCATACTCAGATGGGCAGTTGGAGACTTGGGAGCTGTGAGGAAGCAAGTGCGATTGGGGTGACACCTCTGAGGACTGGAGTTTTTGTGTTGTTGAAGTTGAGGTGGAGAGGCGACTTAAAGGAGCACTTGATATCTGTTGAAGCACCTTATTTTTTTGTGCCTCATCTGGAATTTATATCGATGGGCGTGCCCGTAAGAAAGGGATCGTACCACATTGTCCACTAAAAGAAGTAGACATCTTAGTTTGGCTGGAAGATGGTCTTTCTTCTGCAGATGTTACTGTTGCTTTAACACCTACCCCAGACACAACATTTTTTTCCCTTCACAACACGCCTATTCCCCTTTCCACCAGCAGCAGGCCTTTTGCCACTCATTTTGGTGGTTACCTAATTGACAACTGTGGAGTAGTTTCCACAAAAAACGATGGCTGCAAAAAATTCTTAGTGGAGCTTTGTATAGATGGCCTAATACAATGAGTACCACAGACTGCTACTATGCCCAAATTATTGTCCAAGAAACAATCAGATCGATTTTTTTTTGTTTTTAAGGCTGGTGGACCTTTGTAGAGATGGTCTAATACAATGAGTACCACAGACTGCTACTATGCCCAAAATTATTGTCCAAGCAACATGCAGATAGAATTATTTTTTGTTTTTTAAGGCTGGTGGACCTTTGTAGAGATGGCCTTATACAATGAGTACCACAGACTGCTACTATGCCCAACATTATTGTCCAAGCAACATGCAGATAGAATTATTTTTTTGTTTTTTAAGGCTGGTGGACCTTTGTAGAGATGGCCTAATACAATGAGTATCACAGACTGCTACTATGCCCAAAATTATTGTCCAAGCAACATGCAGATAGAATTATTTTTTTGTTTTTTAAGGCTGGTGGACCGTTGTAGAGATGGCCTAATACAATGAGTACCACAGAATGCTACTATGCCCAAATTATTGTCCAAGCAACATGCAGATAGATTTTTTTTTTGTTTTTTAAGGCTGGTGGACCTTTGTAGAGATGGCCTAATACAATGAGTACCACAGACTGCTACTATGCCCAAAATTATTGTCCAAGGAACATGCAGATAGAATTATTTTTTTTTGTTTTTTAAGGCTGGTTGACCTTTGTAGAGATGGCCTAATACAATGAGTACCACAGAGTGCTACTATGCCCAAAATTATTGTCCAAGCAACAATCAGATAGATTTTTTTTTTTTTAAGGCTGGTGGACCTTTGTAGAGATGGCCTAATACAATGAGTACCACAGACTGCTACTATGCCCAAATTATTGTCCAAGCAACATGCAGATAGATTTTTTTTTGTTTTTTAAGGCTGGTGGACCTTTGTAGAGATGGCCTAATACAATGAGTACCACAGACTGCTACTATGCCCAAAATTATTGTCCAAGGAACATGCAGATAGAATTATTTTTTTTGTTTTTTAAGGCTGGTTGACCTTTGTAGAGATGGCCTAATACAATGAGTACCACAGAGTGCTACTATGCCCAAAATTATTGTCCAAGCAACAATCAGATAGATTTTTTTTTTTTAAGGCTGGTAGACCTTTGTAGAGATGGCCTATTACAATGAGTACCACAGACTGCTACTATGCCCAAATTATTGTCCAAGCAACAATCAGATAGATTTTTTTTTGTTTTTTAAGGCTGGTGGACCTTTGTAGAGATGGCCTAATACAATGAGTACCACAGACTGCTACTATGCCCAAAATTATTGTCCAAGCAACATGCAGATAGAATTATTTTTTTGTTTTTTAAGGCTGGTGGACCTTTGTAGAGATGGCCTAATACAATGAGTACCATAGACTGCTACTATGCCCAAATTATTGTCCAAGCAACATGCAGATAGATTTTTTTTTGTTTTTTAAGGCTGGTGGACCTTTGTAGAGATGGCCTATTACAATGAGTACCACAGACTGCTACTATGCCCAAATTATTGTCCAAGCAACAATCAGATAGATTTTTTTTTTTTTTTTAAGGCTGGTGGACCTTTGTAGAGATGGCCTAATACAATGAGTACCACAGACTGCTACTATGCCCAAAATTATTGTCCAAGCAACATGCAGATAGAATTATTTTTTTGTTTTTTAAGGCTGGTGGACCTTTGTAGAGATGGCCTAATACAATGAGTACCACAGACTGCTACTATGCCCAAATTATTGTCCAAGCAACATGCAGATAGATTTTTTTTTGTTTTTTAAGGCTGGTGGACCTTTGTAGAGATGGCCTAATACAATGAGTACCACAGACTGCTACTATGCCCAAAATTATTGTCCAAACAACATGCAGATAGAATTATTTTTTGTTTTTTTAAGGCTGGTGGACCTTTGTAGAGATGGCCTAATACAATGAGTACCACAGAATGCTACTATGCCCAAAATTAGTGTCCAGGCAACATGCAGATAGAATTTTTTTTTTTTTAAGGCTGCTGGAGCTTTGTATAGATGCCCTAATAGAATGAGTAACACACACTGCTACTATGCACACAATTATTGAACAGGATAGATGCAGCGAATAATTAGGAGTGATTTGAAAGCTGGTGTAGCTGACAAAAAGTGATAGCAACTGCTGTAACCTAGCCCTGAAAAGGGCTGCAATTACAAATAGTCACTGTCCCAAGTTGACCTAACTGTCTATTTAAGAGTGAGCACAGACCTGCCTGCTAAAACTGCTAGGAACTGATGTAACGTAGCCCTCAAAAGGCTGCAATTACGAACTAGTCCCTACTCCCTAAACCTTCCTCTCTATTTCTCAGCGATTTCGCTTGCAAGTCGCTGTTGCACAATGCACACACAATATAGCGCTAACAGCAGCAGTGCCGTCTAACACTGAGCTGCAGCACGGAGAAAATGGTGGCGAGGAGGGAAATGGCTGGGTCTTATAGGGCAAGGACATGTGACATACACAGCCAATGACACATGCCCTTGCTTGTGTGAAAAAAAGCACCTCGCTCCGTGTGAGCGCTTCTGATAGGCTGACAGACTGCACCGCCCACTGGAAATGCGGGAAAGAGAAAAAAAATGGAGATCTTCATTATCTCTGCAGAGATCCAAGCTATGCCCCTCCCCCGCCACGCTGGACACTCAAAATGTGTATTAACAGTGATTCTCAGCATAACTGTGAAAAAATCCAGTGACGATTTAAGTGCACGAACAGTTATCGAACATAATCTCGAACAGCCGGATTTTTTCCAAATCGTTCGGGTTCGTCAAACGACTCGAACATCGCCCAAAACAGCTCGAATTTGAAATTGGCGAACAGTTCTAGTCGAACACCGCTCATCTCTACTAACTACACTTACTCTTGCCCCTCCTAACTTGGAAATTCCCTATTTCCTTAAACACTTCTATTCTGCTTTTATCTAATTTCCTAATCTACAGTGCCCCCCACTGTACTAAACCCTATACTACCCATTACTATTGCTCTAACTAAATCCTACACTTGTACTATAATTCCCCAACTCTATCCCTAGTCCCATAAAGATGCATAACTATACATTACACATACATCATCACATAATAAAGCATCTTACACATAAAATGTACCCTTTTTCCTAGGAAGGGATGCAGGGAATGACTTGACTCTGACACACCCTTACATGTACTCCTTGCCTCAGAGGATGAATGCAGTGAGGGAAAGAAGCTGCGTGCATGCCCAAGGCAAGTATAGTGCTAGCGATGATGCTGGCGCTTGTAAGTTATGTTATCATGCCTACAGGGTGTGATAGCATCTAAGTGGACATACTAGTCTGGGAACACTAACGCCCCATCAGCTAGTCAAAGCCCTCATTTACATATCAGAAATGGACTTTAGAATTACTTTTTCTAAAGATCTGTTTATCTATGTAATGTAATAAAGCGACTGTTAGGCAGGGTATTTACATATGCAGAAACAAGTCCTAGTTGTTCTGGGGGCACTTGGTCCTGAGAGATTCCCTATAATGTTTGTTTTAAACTAAACAACCCTTTTAATCATTATAAAATTAACACAATGACATGCCCAAATACATTTTGTGCTTGAAATTTCTGTGCTATTTTCAAAATTTCTGCTTGCTGTTAGTGAAGAGGAAGATTCCTAATTACAGTGGGTATGGAAAGTGTTCAGACCTCTTTAAATTTTTCACTCTTTGTTTCATTGCAGCCATTTGGTAAATTCAAAAAAGTTAATTTTTTTGTCATTAATGTATACCCCATCTTGACTGAAAAAAACAGAAATGTAGAAATGTTTGCAAATTTATTAACAAAAGAAAAACTGAAATATCACATGGTCATAAGTATTCAGACCCTTTGCTCAGACATTCATATTTAAGTCACATGCTGTCCATTTCCTTGTGATCCTCCTTGATATGGTTCTACTCCTTCATTGGAGTCCAGCTGTGTTTAATTAAACTGATAGGACTTGATTTGTCCAGGCACACACCTGTCTATCTAAGACCTCACAGCTCACAGTGCAGGTCAGACCAGATGAGAATCATGAGGTCAAAGGAGCTGGCCAAGGAGCTCAGAGACAGAATTGTGACAAGGCACAAATCTGGCCAAGGTTACAAAAGAATTTCTGCAGTACTCAAGGTTCCTAACAGCACAGTGGCCTCCATAATCCTTAAATGGAAGAAGTTTGGGACCACCAGAAGTCTTCGTAGATCTAGCTATCCAGCCAAACTGAGTAATCGTGGGAGAAGAGCCTTGATGAGAGAGGTAAAGAAGAACCCCACAATCACTGTGGCTGAGCTCCACAAATGCAGTAGGGAGATGGGAGAAAGTTCCACAAAGTCAACTATCACTGCAGCCCTTCACCAGTCGGGCCTTTATGGCAGAGTGGCCCATGGAAACCTCTTCTCAGTGCCAGACATATGAAAGCCCACATAGAGTTTGCTAAAAAACACATGAAGGACTCCCAGATTATGAGAGTTAAGATTCTCTGGTCTGACGAGATGAAGAGAGAACTTTTTGGTGATAATTCTAAGCGGTATGTGTGGAGAAAATAAGGCACTGCTCATCACCTGCCCAATACAATCCCAACAGTGAAGCATGGTGGTGGCAGCATCATGCTATGGGGGTGTTTTTCAGCTGCAGGGACAGGACGACTGGTTGCAATTGAAGGAAACATAAATGAGGCCAAGTTCAGAGATATCCCGTATGAAAACCTCTTCCAGAGTGCTCTGAACCTCAGACTTGGCCGAAGGTTCACCTTCCAACAAGACAATGACCCTAAGCACACAGCTAAAATAACAAAGGGGTGGCTTCAGAACAACACTGTGACCATTCTTGACTGGCCCAGCCAGAGACCTGACATAAAACCCAATTGAGCATCTCTGGAAAGACCTGAAAATGGCTGTCCACCAACATTCACCATCCAACCTGACGGAACTGGAGAGGATCTGCAAGGAAGAATGGCAGAGGATTTCCAAATCCAGGTGTAAAAAACTGGTTGCATCATTACCAAGAAGACTCATGGCTGTACTAGCTCAAAAGGGTGCTTCTACTCAATACTGAGCAAAGGGTCTGAATACTTATGACCATGTGATGTTTCATTTTTTTCTTTTTTAATAAATTTGTAAAAATTTCTACATTTCTGTTTTTTCAGTAAAGATGGGGTGTGGAGTGTACATTAATGAGAAAAAAAATGAACTTTTTTTTTAATTTGCCAAATGGCTGCAATGAAAGAAAGAGTGAAAAATTTAAAGAGGTCTGAATACTTTCCGTACCCACTGTAAACTACTCATAAAAAAAATATGAATATTTGTCTTTCGGGTGAAATTTATGGAAAACGCTCCAGTGATATTTTATCATGAAAGCATGGCATTTAAGCTGAAGTACGCAGTGGTGATTTCATCATCTCAAAAATTTATTGAAACAAAAGGCAACAGTGGTGGGTATACCCCAATAATTATTGTCAATTTCTCAATAACTTGTCATGTGGCCTTGAGCATCAATTACAGCTTGATAAAGACATCACATGCTGTTTACAAGTGGAGTTATTGTCTGCTGAGGCATGGCACCTCACTCTTCTTGAAGGGCGACCCTAAGGTCATGGAGGTTCTGTGACACAGAATTATGAGCCTCTACATGGCGACTCAGCTGACCCCATAGGTTTTCTATGGGATTCTGGTCTGGAGAAAGTGTATGTCATGCCATCTGAGGTCGCCAAGTTTCCAGAAGTTGTTCCCTAATGCAACCTTGATGAGCTTGAGCATTGTTGCCCATGACGATGAAATTAGGACTGTGTTGTTCATGCAGAGGTATAAAACTGGATTAATGATGTTATTCATAGAATAATAGAATGTTAGAGTTGGAAGGGACCTCAAGGGTCATCGTGTCCAACCCCCTGCTCGATGCAGGAGTCACTAAACCATCTCAGACAGATGTCTGCCCAGTCTCTGTTTAAAGACTTCCATTGAAGGAGAAATCAAAACCTCTCATGGTAGACTGTTTCACTCATTGATCACCTCACTGTCAAAATTTTTTTTCTAATATCTAATCTGTATCTTCTCCCTTTCAGTTCCATTCCATTGCTTCTCGTGTTTCCATATGCAAATGAGTATAATGATGATCCCTCAACACTGTGACATCCCTTCAGATACAGTATTTATAGATAGCTATTAAGTCTCCTCTTAAGGGTATGCCACACTAAACAATATCGCTAACGAGATCGCTAAAAAACGTCACTATTTAGCGATCCCGTTAGCGATATTGTTCAGTGCGGCAGCTTCCAGCGACGAGCTTCCTGCTGTGATCTCGCTCGTCGCTGGAATCGTTCCGGACCCTATTTCATCGCTGGCGCTCCCGCTGGGTAAGTATCTTATCGCTGTGTGGCACCTTTTCTTAGCGATTTAGCGGTACTTTTGTACCGCTAAAGTCGTTAAGAAGATCGCTAACGGCGATAGCGTCGTTAACTATATCGCTAAATGTGGCCGCATTTAGCGATATAGAAACGATCCCGCTAGCGATCTCATTAGTATGCAACGCTAACGAGATCGCTAGCGGGATTGCTTAGTGTGGCAGTACCTTTAGCCTTCTTGACAAGCTAAACAATCCGAGATCCTTTAACCGTTCCTTGTAGGACATACTTTGCAAGTCCGCTCACCATCCTGATAGCTCTTCTCTAAACTTGCTCCAGTTTTTCAATGTCTTTTTTAAAATGTGGTGCTCAGATCTGGACACAGTATTACAGATGTGGCCTGATCAAGGACGGGTATAATTACTTCATGTGATCTAGACTGTATGCGTCTCTTAATGAATCCTTGAACTGTGTTTGCTGTATTCAAGTAGTAGGGGTTTGTCACTGTACAATTCATAAAATGTATGGCGGTTCTGTATTGACTAGACACATCTGCCCACACTATAACACCACCACCAAAGGCTCCTCTGATGACCACAGTGGCTGATGCATAGCGCTGTCCTTGATGTTTCCAACATTGTTGGTGGCCATCATTTCTGATCAGCAGGAATAAACTTTCATCAGTGAACAGCACTGAGACCCACTAGTCCCTCATCCTGCTTAGATGCTCCTTGGTGATGATGCCTGTGCCTGGTCGTGTGATCAGGTACCCTTGCAGGTCATCTAGCACGCAGAACACACTGATGTAAAGTTTTGAATGGTTTGATGTGACACTTGGGTGCCTCTCACTTCCCTTACATGTGCCTGGGGTTGTGTGGAATTCATCATCCGGTTCCAAAGGGCATTGTTCACAATGAAGCGGTTATCAGTATGGGATGTGGCCAAAAGATGTCAACTTCTCTGCTTTTCGCTTACTCTTCCAGTCTCTCTGTTGCAACCTTCTGATGAAACTCTGTGACACTCTAAAGGCTGGGTCTCACATAGCGATACACCAGCGATCCCGACAACGATCAGGATCGCTGGTATATCGCTACATTATCGCTGCTGAGCTGCCAAACAGGCAGCTCAGGCAGCGATCAGTACAAGCGACACTGCCGGTAACATCGCTTAGTTACCCGCAGTGTACCTTGGATACCAGCACCCTGATGCAGGGAGCTGGTAACCAAGGTACACATCAGGTTTCCTGGCGCTGCGCGGTGCCTGGAAACCCGCTGTGTACCTTGGTTATCAGCTCCCTGCTTCAGGGAGCTGGTAACCAAGGTACACAGCGGGTTTCTAGGCACAGCCCCGTGCCTGGAAACCCGCTGTGTACCTTGGTTACCAGCGGATCGCTGGTCTCCCGCCTGTCACACGCAGCAATGCGTGCCTGTCAGCGGGAGACCAGCGATCAAAAAAATGTCCTGACATTTCAGCGACGATCAGCGATACCCGGCAGGGGGGCTGATCGTCGCTGAATGTCACACACAGCGATATCGCTGGTGAGCTCGCTGCTGCGTCACAAAACTAGTGACTCAGCAGCGATCTCGCTAGCGATATCGCTATGTGAGACGGGGGCTTAAGGTCAGTGGCCACTTCCATTTGAGAACATCCTGCCCGATAGCGAGATACTGCTGATCAATTGTTAGGTGTCATCTTGGTCTCATGTTGTCAAACTGTGAACAGCAGGATAAGAAGTACTGTTTAATACTAGTGATGGGCGAGTATGCTCGTTACTCGAGTTTTCCGAGCATGCTCAGGTGTTCTCCGAGCATTTTGGGCGAGCTCGGAGATTTAGTTTGTGTTGCCGCCGCTGTATGATTTGCAGCTGCTAGGCAGCCTGAATACATGTGGGGATTTCCTAACAAACAGGCAATGCCTACATGTATTCAGGCTGTCTAGCAGCCGCAAATCATGCAGCTGCAGCGACACAAACTAAATCTCCGAGCATGCCCAAAATACTCAGAGAACACCTGAGCATGCTCGGAAAACTCGAGTAACGAGCATACTTGCTCATCACTATTTTACACCAATTCTAATTGAACCCCAAAATTTATTGGGTGATTCATGAATCAAACATCTGTGGTGAATTTTGCAATTAAGCTCCTTGTTAGAGAACAGCAAGTTGTGCTGAAACGTTGAACAGTTTGACATGTGCATCCAAACTTTTAGAGACTGTCACATTAAGTTCACCTGACAAGGTTAAAGTGCATTTTAGATTAATCTAGAAATTTCACTCAAAAGCCAAATGTCCGTAACTTTTTGTGAGTAGTGTATATTCAGAGGATATAGAACCCTTAGGTTATGTTCACCTTACATTCAAGACTTCCGTCAGGAGTTTGCATTTGCAGCCCTGAAAAATGGGATACAGACAAAATCCCCAATGGAGCCATTCACTCAATGAGCAAGATGGTGTCTCCGTTTTTTTAAGTGAATGGCTCTGTAAAAAGATGGACATAGCCTAATACCAAGGTAATGATGATGATATTGTATTCATTCAATCCTCTGTAGACCCTAACTGGATACATTAAACCTACAAGGATACATTGCAGTAATGAATATTTATAGGAAATATGAAACAGATATGGTTCACTTCAGATAACAGGATGCTCTACTACTCTCATTCATCATGGTTAATTTTATGCAGATTACTGGTCACATCTGAAATGGACTTTTCAACACTTTCCACAAATTTTCCACTAAAATAAAGGTTTGATTTATTTTACACATTTGCAACATAATTTCTATATTAACTTTTATCACTGGATGACATCAAGTGTATGTATTTTATTTTAATGCTTGTCTTGTGTATTTCAGCTAAATGTAATTCTCAGCTTGAATATAATTGTTAATGTGCCTAATATTTGGAACTGGGGTCCATGCCTTTTTTATGCATTCATAACATAATTAGTCTGTCTGCTCTTTTTATTTTTGGTACCAGCATTTCTCTCATTTGGCATAGGTGTTTTTAATTTAACAGGAGACTGCCAGTAGGGTCCCACCTACTTGCTCTAATTTTTTTGTGCTGAAATAACATGAAAAGGGGAGTTTTGGAGATCATGTCACTTTGTGTTAGTGATTTGTAGCAATCATTAGTGATGTGTTGCTGTGTCTGTGGGATGGTGTGTTTCAGGGCCCAAGGGGGTTTTGCCTAGCAGGGGGTGAAGTTGAGCACCTGGTTGCCTCTTCCTGCATGCGCAGTGTTGCAGCAACATTGAAGTACGGGACCACTGAAATGAGGTTACCCTGATGTGGCAGTGGTCTTATACACATTAATCAAAATGTTAATTAAAATTTTCATGTTCAGTTTTGAAACATTTTGCTTAGCCTTATTAGAACAATTTATAATATTTGCATGTGCGTTCTATATCTTTTTCCTAAAATCCTATATTTATTTATCTTTTCCCACCACCACCATGGCCTGTTATTTTTTACCTTTTCTTTAGTATTAATTAAACTTTTCTGCCAATAGAGTTGCTCTGGAATCCTTCTTGTCAGACTAATTGGTCCATTTTCTAATGATACAATTACTGAATTATCTGTCTACAGTGATATCTCACCAGGTTGTGAATGAATGCCACATAAATCAGCTATAAATTAGGGCTATGGTTTTAGCTAAGCTAAGGTTTTAGTATTCTTGGCCATTGATCTTAGCATGCCTGCTGTTTAGCCAGTGTTCAGAAAAAGAGTAATTGTTCAGAATATGCCAAAAATACAAGAAATCAATTGATTTATTTAATAGTCATTAAAGGGGATGGTTGTATTTACTGCTCTTGCCCAAACTAGAAAAAAACATTTAACTTCCTTAGCACATGAACTACTTTACAGTTCAGGACAAAATTTTGTCTGAACTAATATGTTTATTTCTTAAAAAACCTAATTGACATTTGTAAAAAAATTTTAAAACTTTTATAATTTTCAATTCCCATACCACACAGTTTACATTTACAAAATGTCTACTTTATGTTGGCTTAATATTTTATTATTTAGAGTTGAGCTAAAAGAGTCTTTCTGTTTTGGTCTTTAGTTCAGTCCAGTCCTCTCTGGCATTTGTACCAGAGAAGTCTTCACTTCTGCACCCATCATCCTGAAGTCCAGCATCCATACTAGGCCCTGTTATATCATGACACTTGCGTCCTAGTCACTAGTAGAGTTGCGCGAACATCGTCAGCTCCCTCCTTATTCAGCAGGTGTCACGCTGTATAGCAGATATATATATATGTGATGACAGTAATCTATATCAAAAGGGCAACATACAATATTACATGCGCATAGATATATGATAACATAGAATTACCTGACAGAAAGTCCAGTGGGTCAATACGGAATCCGTTATACGCTGTCTCCGGCTAGAGGGTGACCGGGGTCTATGCTGACCCTAAACTGGGGTCCTAACTAATCCCTCTACCTGGAGGTACTGTTAAAGGTACAGAGGTCCAGGCCACCAGCGTAAACCCTGTCTCCTATCAATCCCTGCCAACTGTAATCTAGTCCTAAGAAGAACCCTGATTACCACCAAAGGGAATGAACAGGTAACGGTTAATGAACAGAAAGACATACAAGAAAGACAAGAAATAAAGTAAATAAAGTCTTACATACAACACTCACACACAGTAGGAACACCTAAGGTCTCAGAGATAAACTATAAGCTATAAGAGTAAAAACAACTAAGGAGCTCTTAGCTTAAGTATTCTCAGAACCGATCCAGTCTGCTAGACTACATAAAGGCTTTCACCGGCATCTAACAAGCAGACTGGCAGGTATATGAAGGAATCTAATTAGAACATAATCAAAAGCAGCCGGGCGAGGCTGGACCTAGTCTTAGCAAAGAGCTAGGTAAAATTAACTCCCTCATTACCAAACACAAAGAAACAGCAACTCAGCTGTGAGAAGTCAGAGTGTGTAATCGCGACGATCCTTGTGGCGATACACCCATGACAGCAGGCTCTAGCGCTTACCCAAGAAGCTGCATTGGGAACCCGGATGCCTGGAGTGCTCCCGATGATCGGCTGTTCGGCGCTGCAGCTGCATGTTTCGCTGCTGTATGACAGTCACAACCCACAGTTTGTCCATGCATGTGTTCTGTGTCATGTGTGCATCGCCACGAAGATCGTCGCGGTTGCACATTCTGACTTCTCACAGCTGAGTTGCTGTTTCTTTGTGTTTGGCAGTTAGGGAGTTAATTCTGTCTGTGCTCAGTTCTGGGACTGGGTGCAGTTTCTCCCGGCTGCAATTAATTATTTGTTGATTGGTTTCCTTTAAATCTCTGGTGGTCTGTTTTGGGAGTTGCCAGTGAAATTCTTCATGCAGACCACAGATAGGATTGTATCTGTATAGACTTAAGTTAAAGAGCTCCTTAGTTGTTTTAAGCTCACCTTGCTTAGAGTTTAATATCCCAGATCATTTATGTTCCTTCTGTGTTTGAGTGTGTATGCAAGTCTGTGTTTTCTCCAGTCTGTCTTATATTGCTAATCTGTGTATTTAGCAGAGATCAGCCCATATTCCTTTGGTGGTAATCAGAATCCTTCTTAGGACTGATTACAGGGTTCAGGGACTGATAGGAGACAGGGTTAGGCTGGAGACTTGGACCTCTGAACCATTATCAGTACCTCCAAGGTGAGGGATTAGTTAGGACCCCAGTTTAGGGTCAGGTTAGACCCCCGGGCCTCCTCTTTCCTGTGACAGTGTATCAAGTCCTCAAGATTAATCCTGAGTTCAACGGATATCGTGTCAGGTAATTCTATTCTATACTTACATGCTGATGTTGCTAATCTAGATGTTGTATAGAGTGTTGTTTCTGTAAGAATAGTTTACTGACATCGTACACATATCATAAGACCGCGTGACATTTTCACTGGCCCATAAAATTATTCCCAGTTGCCATGGATCCAGTAGCCCAGCTGGCTCTGCAGTTGCAGGGATTATCCATGGAGCTGACGGACATTAAGTCCAAAGTTTTGTCTCCCTCGGAGCAAACCAAATTTGAACCTAAAGTAGCTCTCCCGGACAGGTTCACTGGTGGGCGAGACAAATTTTTTACCTTCAGGGAAGCATGTAAATTGTATTTTCGGCTTCGGCCTCGATCATCAGGGAGTGAAGAGCAGAGAGTGGGAATTGTTATCTCGCTCCTACAAGGGGACCCTCAATCCTGGGCATTTTCCCTTCCTCCGGGATCCCCGGCTCTACAGTCAGTAGATCGATTTTTTACTGCCCTGGGTTTGGTATATGATGATCCAGATCGGGTCTCTCTTGCTGAGACAAAATTACGTAAGATACAGCAGGGGGATCGTCCGGCGGAGGAATTTGCTTCTGAGTTCCGTAGATGGGCCACAGATACTCAGTGGAATGACCCAGCTCTTAGGAGCCAGTTTTGTCATGGGCTTTCTGACAAATTAAAGGACGTTTTGGCTCAGTATGATTCTCCTCCATCACTGGAGGCTGCTATGGCCCTGGCTATCCGTACTGATAGACGGCTCCGGGAGAGGTGCGAGGTAACTCCGCCCCCTGTTGTTACTCCACCTACTACTAAAGTCCCTTATGTTGAGGTTCCCCTTGTTTGTTCGGAGGAGCCTATGCAGTTGGGAGGGACATCATTTCGTAGGAGGGGATTGGCGGTACGCCGCAGGACTAGAAGGTGTTTCTTCTGCGGGAAAGAGGGACATTTTGTTGGGGGATGTCCGTCCCGTGCCTTGTTGAGCAAGAAGTCGCCGGAAAAACTGTTAATCCCAGGTTGTGTGGTGGACGACAACCTGGGAGTATGTATTTCGTCCGCTAGTTCTTCTCAGTTCCTTGTACCAGTGGAGGTGTGGTTGGTACGAGAGTGGAGAGATTTTCTGTTCTTCTTGATAGTGGGTCCGGGGCTAATCTGGTTGACGCTCAGTTTGCTCAGGCTCAAGGTATGCATCTGAGTGTATTGGTCAAACCGATCCCTATATTCTCCATTGACGCCAGGCCTCTCGGCCAAGGTAGCTTTGTTCATGAGGTTCATAACATTGACCTTCGGGTAGGGGCAATACATAGGGAACTATTATCTTGTTATGTGTTGGAGGGTCTACCTACTCCTATTGTGTTGGGACTTCCTTGGTTGGTTAAACATAACCCTGTGATTAATTGGCAGTCCAGAGAGATAAGCCAATGGGGTGAGTTTTGCAAAAGTAACTGCATGAACACAGTCATCAGTGCGGTCGTGCCTAGTACTTTGCCTCCTTTTTTGGAGGACTTTGGGGATGTGTTCTCTGAGGAGGGGTGTCAGGAGTTGCCTCCTCATCGCGTATATGACTGTTCTATTAATTTACTTCCTGATGCTAAGTTACCTAAAGCTAGGTTATATAACCTTTCTGGTCCTGAGAGGCAGGCTATGAAAGATTATATTTCGGAAAGTCTGGCCAAAGGGCATATTAGACCTTCATCTTCCCCAGTAGCCGCGGGGTTCTTCTTTGTGAAGAAGAAAGATGGAGGCCTACGCCCTTGCTTGGATTTCCGCGAACTTAATCGGATTACTGTTCGAGATCCGTATCCACTCCCTCTGATTCCTGATCTCTTCAATCAAATTGTTGGCGCCAAATGGTTCTCTAAATTGGATCTCAGGGGGGCGTATAATCTGATTAGGATAAAAGAGGGGGATGAGTGGAAAACGGCGTTTAACACGCCGGAGGGACATTATGAGAACCTTGTCATGCCTTTTGGTCTGACTACTGCACCAGCAGTATTCCAACATTTTGTTAATGACATTTTTCGTCATCTGGTGGGGCTGTTTGTGGTCGTATATTTGGATGACATTTTAATTTACTCGCCAGATCTTGTGTCTCACCAGGAGCATGTGAGACAGGTGTTGCAGATCTTGCGAGACAATAAACTATACGCCAAACTGGAAAAGTGTGTATTCGCCGTACAGGAACTTCAGTTTTTGGGTTTCTTGGTGTCAGCCTCCGGTTTCCGTATGGACCCTGAAAAGGTGAGAGCAGTGCTTGAATGGGATCAGCCAGAGGATCTTAAGGCTCTGCAGCGTTTTCTGGGGTTTGCTAACTACTACCGGAAATTTATTTGTAATTTCTCATCTGTTGTCAAACCTCTCACTGACATGACAAGAAAAGGGACGGATTTTTCTAAATGGTCGGACAAAGCTTGCCAAGCTTTTTCCTCTTTGAAAAAATGTTTTGCTTCGGCACCCGTTCTCATCCAACCAGATGCATCACAGCCGTTCGTTGTGGAGGTGGACGCGTCTGACGTAGGGGTGGGTGCAATATTGTCCCAGGGTCCGTCCCCTGGTAAATGGCATCCGTGCGCTTTCTTTTCTAAGAAATTGTCGTCCGCCGAAAGGAATTATGATATCGGCAATAAGGAACTTTTGGCCATTAAGTTGGCTTTTGAAGAATGGCGTCACTTTTTGGAGGGGGCAGTCCACCCGGTCACCGTCATTACTGATCACAAGAACCTGCTGTATTTGGAATCTGCTAAGCGTCTGAATTCCAGACAAGCTCGATGGTCGTTGTTTTTTACCAGGTTTAATTTTGTTGTCACTTATCGCCCTGGATCTAAGAATGTTAAGGCTGATGCCTTGTCTCGCAGTTTCCCAGGGGCTGGGAAAACGGATGACCCGATTCCTATCCTTCAGGAGGGGGTGGTAGTGTCGGCTGTATGTTCTGAGCTTGAGGAGGAGGTATTAGAGGCTCAGGGGGACGCCCCTGCAGGACCTCCAGGGAGACTGTTTGTCCCAAATCAGTTGAGACAAAAGGTTATTGAGGCACATCATAATTCTGCTTTAGCAGGACATCCAGGGAGTAAGGCTACTTTAGATCTCCTTTCTCGCCGGTTTTGGTGGCCTAACGTTAATAAAGATGTTTTAACTTTTGTCGCGTCCTGTGGGGTTTGTGCTCGCTCTAAGACCCCTCATACCCGTCCATCTGGGACCCTCTTACCCTTGAAACTTCCGGAGCGTCCATGGACTCATTTGTCTATGGACTTCATCACGGACCTTCCTCAGTCGTCAGGGAAGACGGTCATACTGGTGGTTGTTGACAGGTTCAGTAAGATGGCACATTTCATTGCTCTTCCTGCCCTCCCTAATGCTAAAACTCTGGCGCAGGTGTTCATTGGGGAGATTGTGAGACTTCATGGGTTGCCTTCTGATG
>JARQOD010000001.1:298404372-298448799 GCA_033576555.1 Oophaga sylvatica
CCCGTTCACTTCAATGGGGGATGTCACGGGTAGCACAGCTCGGTCCGTGGCCCTGGTCGCTCACTAAAAAGGGGGATATTTACAGGGGAATAAAGTATATACAGTTTGTTTGTGACGCCACCTGTGGTACCTGGTCAGGGTGACCAGCGCTGCAGGGTAGATCCTCTGAGGGGTTGTTACTGGGCAGCAAGGTGTTAAGTCTTCCACAGGCAAGACTGGGTCCCTCAGGGTATATGGCGGTGTAGGGGTGCAGGATGGAGAAGGGGCTTTCAGCCGCAGGAGCAATAAGGCAGACACACACACGAAAGTCTCTTTCTGTACCTTTACTGATGGTATAGTTGCAGGCACGTCCCGGGAAGCTGGCAGGGTGGAGGATGCACATCCAGTATGTATGTGTGAGTTTCTGACCTGTATGAAACGAAGTCTAACTCTGTCTTCAATTTTACGCCCGGCTGACTTTGTGGTGAGGCCTTCTCTTGGATAGAACAGTGTCTCTGTATGCAGGGCCCTGCTAGACTCCGTCTTCCTGACCCCGGTTACGTATCAGCACTTGTGGGCCCCTGCGACTTGAAGTCCCACAGGGTCTCCGGTATCTCCTACTAGTCGTGTAGATGCTAGCAAGCTCGGACCCGGTGTCCGGTTGTTCAGAGTAGAGGTAAGCGATCAATGATGTTTCAACCTCTGTCACTCTTTCTTCTTTTCCACTCGCCTTTCATCTTACTCCGACCCTTAACATAAGCACACTAGCAGTAGATAGCTGATTCTCCTTTCTCTTCACCGCTCTCAAAGCGTCGGCACGCTTGCTCACTGAAACTACACTCAGTTGACTCAGTTCTGACCAGGCTGAAGTGGCTATCTTTCTCCACTCGTACTAGCCTCCACACAATAAACTAAGCTCAAATCTGTAGTCTTCAGGTTCTCTCGGTCACTGCTGTTCCCTTTCCATCTTTCTTTCTAATGCTCTGTCTGAAGCAGCTATCAGGACCTTCCGTCTAACTGATCTGTGCACACTTCTTTGAGCTAACTTTCCACACTCTAAGGGAACTAACAGTCTTTAAACTTTCTGAGGTAATCTGATCTCACTGCTGTCTAGACTCAGACTGACCTCTCCCAGCTCTCAGGCTAATCTCATCTAGTCTTGAGGTAACCGCTGTCTCAGCTAGACTAACTGCTGTGGCTCCACCATCCTTATATATATACTCTCTACAAGGGCTCCCTCTGGTGGCTCCAGGGATTGGTGAAGCTGTGAATGAATATCAGGTACGTGTGGGGGTTACCTTTGGTGCATCCTCCTGGGACATGTGGCTCCAAGCGCAGCTGGGCTACACATCCCCTCCTAGTTAACATCAGCACTCCCGGGCTGAAAGAAATAATCTTTATATTAACATCAACATTAACTCTTCCCTTGCGGGAGGTGAGGACTCTTTAACGTTGCAATAAATACACTTTTAATACAAGTATAAATACTTCAAAGTGCAAATACACAGTATTCTTGTGGAGGACCCGTGCAAAACCTCCCACGGTGGTCCTGGGTGGGCTGCAGGACTTCCCTTTTTGCAGACCCCACTTTCGGCCACACCACACGGGTTTTGTCTTCAGAGGTAGTGGTGGTTTCACGTAAAACCAAGATGGGGCACAAAGTGCCAACTATTTACAAAGAGAGTCTTTGTGCTGCAAGAGTCCTCAGCACCAGTCCATATCAAAAGAGCATTTCACATTATCACATTTCTATCATAAATTACATTACTACTCATTACCCAACTGGGGTATACTGTGCATCAATCATGTAAACATTTTCACAATAAAGTGCAACTTCTCAACATAACTTCTCTGGCAACTTTTTACAGTGCAGTAAACCCTGTCCGGGTCCTACTGGTCTTCATCAGCAAACATTGCAGCATCTTCCATACCTGGGGCTGAAAGCACACTGTGGGTTCTGAATCGCATCACCATTAAATCGTGTCCTGGGTAGCTACAGTTCTCATTTCAAATTTCTTTATGCGATTGCCTGGAGGCCTGACAGGTGCCTCTCCTAGGCTTACGCTCTGCAGGTTGTACCGGCTTGGCTCAGCAGGGGGCGCGCTAGCAGCTGCTGCGCTCTGCTGCGTTTCAGAGTGTGACGCAGGTGCGCGGCCGGGCACTGGTGTGGCTGGGGCCTGGGAAACTGTGATGCGGGGTGCGTTTCCTGCTTCAGGGACCAGGGCGCTGACTCTGGAGACGTTCAGGGCATACCACCCTTTAAGGCCCCAATGCCGCGTGTAGGTGACTACATCCCCTATTAACAGATCCCTGTCCGGGTGTCCCTCAGGCAGGTGAGACTCCACATCCCTCCGGTTTACGAAGACTTCCTGGTATAGGCCGGGTTCGTGGATGAACCCCCAGCCTCCCTGGAGTTTGAAGTCCCGTATTGCCCGCTGGCGCCGCGGTTCCCGGAGCGTACCTTTATCTCGCCGGACGATCTCCTTGTCCGCAATATCCTTCTCCCGCTACCTCTGGTGAAGCCGCTGCGCCTCACGCTGCTGCCGCTCCTCCTGCTCTCGGCGTCTCCATTTGTTCTCCTTCTGGGCGGCGTACTCCACGTCGTCCAGGAGCTCCATTTCCTCCCAGTCGATCTCCACAGCTTCAGGCAGGATCACGCCGGGTTCACTCCCTTCCTTCGTCCCTGCTCGGGGACAGTACTCCGCTGCTACCGGTGCGGCCTCTGGTTCCAGGCCTGGCTGGCGTTCCGGTCCAGGCAAGGCCTCCTCAGCCTCCTCTCCTCTCGCCGCGTCCTCGGCGGGGTCAGGTACAGCTCTTCCGGGGCCGGCCTCCGGTTCCTCCTCAGCCGCTGGTTTCAGTGGTGGTGCGGGTGGTAGTCGCGCATCCAGGGGGAGAGCAGCTGGTCCCACTGCAGTTTCAGGGCACGCCAGCTCGCTCCATCGCCTCCATCTCTGCGCGGTGTCGGGCCAGATCCCGCAGCGCCGCATCCACCTCCTCCACACGATAGATCACTTCGTCGCTCTCCCGACCTGGGGATGGTTCAGGCACAGGATGCACCACTTCAGGGAAACGGGGTCTGCGCACCGCCATTCCCCCACACAGCGACTCCTGTGCTTCAGCCATCTCTCTCCAGGCCAGACTGTGCTTTCCATCCGGAACGCTCTGGTCTTTTCCGTGGAGGCGGGACTTTCGCTTTCTCTTCCTTGCACTGAGGATGAAGAGGAGGCGGATCTCCTTTGCAGTGGGGCATGATCTGACATTGTAGAAGCACTTGGATAGGACGGCCATAACTTTCGCGCCACAGGGGGGTACGCCCACGAATACACGCCCTCCTTCTTCACCAGCGCCTCAGGGCGCGAACTTGGCGGTAAAGTGGCGGCAAAATGGCGGGAAATTCTCAAAAACAGCAATACAGTCTTTTGCACAAAAACAGTCCATTTCAGGCACACAGGACTCGCTTATAGCGAGCTTCGGATCCTGTTCGTGACGCCAAATAGATGAGTCGCTCAGCCAGGGCCTGTGGGGTACTTGGCACCGAGCCCGTTCACTTCAATGGGGGATGTCACGGGTAGCACAGCTCGGTTCGTGGCCCTGGTCGCTCACTAAAAAGGGGGATATTTACAGGGGAATAAAGTATATACAGTTTGTTCGTGACGCCACCTGTGGTACCTGGTCAGGGTGACCAGCACTGCAGGGTAGATCCTCTGAGGGGTTGTTACTGGGCAGCAAGGTGTTAAGTCTTCCACAGGCAAGACTGGGTCCCTCAGGGTATATGGCGGTGTAGGGGTGCAGGATGGAGAAGGGGCTTTCAGCCGCAGGAGCAATAAGGCAGACACACACACGAAAGTCTCTTTCTGTACCTTTACTGATGGTATAGTTGCAGGCACGTCCCGGGAAGCTGGCAGGGTGGAGGATGCACATCCAGTATTCCCACTGAGTAGGTGTAGGGCCTCCGTACTCCTGTATGTGTGTGATTTTCTGACCTGTATGAAACAAAGTCTAACTCTGTCTTCAGTTATACACCCGGCTGACTTTGTAGTGAGGCCTTCTCTAGGATAGAACAGTGTCTCTGTATGCAGGGCCCTGCTAGACTCCGTCTTCCTGACCCTGGTTACGTATCAGCACTTGTGGGCCCCTGCGACTTGAAGTCCCACAGGGTCTCCGGTATCTCTTACTAGTCGTGTAGATGCTAGCAAGCTCGGACCCGGTGTCCGGTTGTTCAGAGTAGAGGTAAGCGATCAATGCTGTTTCAACCTCTGTCACTCTCTCTTCTTTTCCACTCGCCTTTTGTCCTACTCCGACCCTTAACATAAGCACACTAGCAGTAGATAGCTGATTCTCCTTTCTCTTCACCGCTCTCAAAGCGTCGGCACGCTTGCTCACTGAAGCTACACTCAGTTGACTCAGTTCTGACCAGGCTGAAGTGGCTATCTTTCTCCACTCGTACTAGCCTCCACACAATAAACTAAGTTAAATCTGTAGTCTTCAGGTTCTCTCGGTCACTGCTGTTCCCTTTCCTTCTTTCTTTCTAATGCTCTGTCTGAAGCAGCTATCAGGACCTTCTGTCTAACTGATCTGTGCACACTTCTTTGAGCTAACTTTCCACACTCTAAGGAAACTAACAGTTTTTCAACTTTCTGAGGTAATCTGATCTCACTGCTGTCTAGACTCAGACTGACCTCTCCCAGCTCTCAGGCTAATCTCATCTAGTCTTGAGGTAACTGCTGTCTCAGCTAGACTAACTGCTGTGGCTCCACCATCCTTATATATATACTCTCTACAAGGGCTCCCTCTGGTGGCTCCAGGGATTGGTGAAGCTGTGAATGAATATCAGGTACGTGTGGGGGTTACCTTTGGTGCATCCTCCTGGGACATGTGGCTCCAAGCGCAGCTGGGCTACACATATACACAGTACAGACCAAAAGTTTGGACAGACCTTCTCATTCAAAGATTTTTCTGTATTTTCATGACTATGAAAATTGTACATTCACACTGAAGGCATCAAAACTATGAATTAACACATGTGGAATCATATACTTAACAAAAAGTATGAAACAACTGAAAATATGTCTTATATTCTAGTACTTCAAAGTAGCCATCTTTTGCTTTGATTACTGCTTTGCACACTCTTGGCATTCTCTTGATGAGCTTCAAGAGGTAGTCACCGGAAATGATTTTCACTTCACAGGTCTGCCCTGTCAGGTTTAATAAGTGGGATTTCTGGCCTTATAAATGGGGTTGTGACCATCAGTTGTGTTGTGCAGAAGTCTGGTGGATACACAGCTGATAGTGCTACTGAATAGACTGTTAGAATGTGTATTATGGCAAGAAAAAAGCAGCTAAGTAAAGAAAAACGAGTGGCCATCATTACTTTAAGAAATGAAGGTCAGTCAGTCCGAAAAATTGGGAAAACTTTGAAAATGTCCCCAAGTGCAGTTGCAAAAACCATCAAACGCTACAAAGAAACTGGTTCACATGAGGACCCCCCAGGAAAGGAAGACCAAGAGTCACCTCTGCTTCTGAGGATAAGTTTATCACCAGCCTCAGATATCGCAGGTTTACCGCAGCTCAGATTAAAGACCAGGTCAATGCCACACAGAGTTCTAGCAGCAGACACATCTCTACAACAACTGTTAAGAGGAGACTTTGTGCAGCAAGCCTTCATGGTAAAATAGCTGCTAGGAAACCACTGCTAAGGACAGGCAACAAGCAGAAGAGACTTGTTTCGTCTAAAGAACACAGGGAATGGACATTAGACTAGTGGAAATCTTTGCTGTGGTCTGATGAGTCCAAATTTGAGATCTTTGGTTCCAACCACCGTGTCTTTGTGTGACGTAGAAAAGGTGAACAGATGGACTCTACATGCCTGGTTCCCACCGTGAAGCATGGAGGAGAAAGTGTGATGGTGTGGGGGTGCTTTGCTGGTGACACTGTTGGGGATTTATTCAAAATTGAAGGCATACTGAACCAGCATGGCTACCACAGCATCTTGCAGCGGCATGCTATTCCATCCGGTTTGCGTTTAGTTGGACCATCATTTTTTTTTCAACAGGACAATGACCCCAAACACACCTCCAGGCTGTGTATGGGCTATTTGACCAAGAAGGAGAGTGATGGGGTGCTACGCCAGATGACCTGGCCTCCACAGTCACCAGACCTGAACCCAATCGAGATGGTTTGGGGTGAGCTGGACCGCAGAGTGAAGACAAAAGGGACAACAAGTGCTAAGCATCTCTGGGAACTCCCTCAAGACTGTTGGAAGACCATTTCCGGTGACTACCTCTTGAAGCTCATCAAGAGAATGCCAAGAGTGTGCAAAGCAGTAATCAAAGCAAAAGGTGGCTACTTTGAAGAACCTAGAATATAAGACATAATTTCAGTTGTTTCACACTTTTTTGTTAAGTATGTAATTCCACATGTGTTAATTCATAGTTTTGATGCCTTCAGTGTGAATGTACAATTTTCATAGTCATGAAAATACAGAAAAATCTTTGAATGAGAAGGTGTGTCCACAATTTTGGTCTGTACTGTATATATATATATATATATATATTACATATTATATATATATACATATATATCAGGGCCGGATTAACGTAGGGGCTGATGGAGCTGCAGCTCCAGGCCCCTTGTTAGAGATAGGCCCATCCCCCGGCCCAGCCAGCCGCTTGTTATCTAGTGGCTCTCTGCTCTCCTCCCTTCCCTGTGCTGCTGACGTCAGTCTGGTGATGGAGGGGGAGGGGAGGAGCCAGGAGAGACTGTGTGCTGGAGGGGGAGAGAGGAAACCTGGTGCTGAAAGTACTATAGGAGAGGAGTCGGCAGCAGCACAGTGTTATCTCATTCACCCAATCCAGAAGCAGGATGTAAATGAAGGCAGAACATGTGACCACAGAGCAGCCAGTCACAGCTCACCTTTCACTTGTCCTCATCCATGCACTGTCTTCTTACAGCTTTGCCTATTGGCATCCTGCCTGTGTTCAGTGTCACGTTGTAGTGACGGTCCCTGTCTGGAGGAGAGAGTTAGAGACAGGCAGGCAAGAGGTGTGTGTGCTGTTACAAGAATCCCAGCCATATTACAGTGAAAGCAGATGGAGAATCCTGAAGTCTCTGCACAGGTTTGTGTTGTAAAGTGTGTGGTTTCTGACAAATTCCATCAGTAGCATTGAATGGCCCATAGTAATATAGGGCAGAAATGAGAGGCCCATTCTAGTATATAGCGCAGCATTGAATGGCCCATAGTAATATAGGGCAGCATTGAGAGGCCCATTCTAGTATATAGGGCAGCATTGAGAGGCCCATTCTAGTATATAGGGCAGCATTGAATGGCCCATAGTATATATAGCGCAGCATTTAGAGGCCCTCTCAATGCTGCATTATATATACTATGGGCCATTCAATGCTGTGCTATATATACTATGGGCCATTCAATGCTGCGCTATATGGGCCTCTCAATGCTGCATTATATATACTATGGGCCTCTCAATGCTGCATTTATATACTATGGGCCTCTCAATGCTGCATTATATATACTATGGGCCTCTCAATGCTGCATTATATATACTATGGGCCTCTCAATGCTGCATTATATATACTATGGGCCTCTCAATGCTGCATTATATATACTAGGGGCCTCTCAATGCTGCGCAACTATGGGCCATTCAATGCTGCATTATATATACTATGGGCCATTCAATGCTGCATTATATATACTATGGGCCATTCAATGCTGTGCTATATATACTATGGGCCATTCAATGCTGCATTATATATACTATGGGCCATTCAATGCTGCATTATATATACTATGGGCCATTCAATGCTGTGCTATATATACTATGGGCCATTCAATGCTGCATTATATATACTATGGGCCATTCAATGCTGCATTATATATACTATGGGCCATGCAATGCTGCGCTATATATACTATGGGCCATTCAATGCTGCGCTATATATACTATGGGCCATTCAATGCCTCTCTTCTATTATCTTTTGTCCTCACTCGACCCTTAAATAGCACACTCATATGCTGATTTTTTCTATGTCCACCTCTCAAAGCGTCGCCCTTGCCTCATGAATACACTAGTTGACCATTGACAGGCTGAGTGGCATTTCTATTACTACTAAATAGACTATTCAAATCTGTATTATATTCTCTGGTCATGCTTCTCTTCCTTCATTTTCTAATGTGCCGAAGCAATGACTCTGCGCTACTGATGGCACACTCTCAACTTGCACATTAGGAAATACTAATTGAGGTAATTCATCTCTGCGCTTATACTAGAATGACCTCTCCCATGCCCCTAATTACATGAGTCTTCAAATGCTGTCGCTAACTAACTAGTGTGGCCTCCAATCCCTTTATATAATAACTCACTCTAGAAGGGCTTCCCTGGTGCTCAGTTGTGATGTAATGAAAATCAGGTAGTGTGTTACTGTGCTCAATCTGGAATGTGCTCAACGAGGGGCTCACATATCAAAAACACAAAAGTGAATGTTTATTCAATTTTCTTCTGTATTTTGACTATGAAATTCACATTCACACGTGAGGGCGTTCAACTTGAATAACCCATTTTAGTTGCTCATAATTACTTAACAAGCGTATAAACACTAAAAATTCTTATATTCTAGGTACTTAAAGTAGGCCTCCATTTTGCTTATTACTGCTTTGGCACACTCTGACTCACTGATGACTAAGTGGCAGTATTTCATCAAGGCTGTGTCAGTTTATTAAGTGGATTCTGGCCTTATAAGGGGTTGTGACATCATTGGGTTGTGCGAAGTCTGTGACACAGCTATAGTGCACTGAATAAGTTAGAATGGTTTGGAAAGAAAAAGCGCTAGTAAGAAACGGTTGAGCCATCATATTTAAAATGATCATCTGTCCTGAAAAATTGGAGGAACTTTAAATTTCCCAAGTGCATTGCAAAGAACATACAAACGCTACTAGAGAAAACTGGTTACTGTGGACCCCGGAAGGAAGACTAATGTTAACACTTGCTGTCTGACATAATATACACCAGCTAGATATCGCAGTTTAGCTGTAGATTAAAGCCAGGTTAATGTCCTACAAGAGTTCTGCATGCAGAACATCACACACAACTGTATAAGGGAGATTGGCAGCAAGCCTTCATGTATAGATGGGCTGCTAGAACATACTAAGACAGCACACAGAAAACTGTTCGTTAATGACCGGGAATGGACATAGATATGGAAATTATGCTTGGTGTGATCCAAATTAGATCATGGTGCCAACCACCGTGTCTTCTGTACTGAAAGTTTAGCAGATGGACCCACATGCTGGTTCGCCCCAGTGAACTGTGGAAGGGATGTTGTCACACTGTTGGGATTAATTCAAAATGAACATTGACCAGTTGCACCAATAATTGAGCGGATTGACTATCCACCGGTTTGGTTTAGTCTGGATTTTTTTTATCTCAGTAATTGACCCACAAGTCAATCCAGGCTCGTGTATGATTTGACCTAGGATGGGATGATTTTCTGCCTATTGACTTGGCCTCATACAGTACTAACAATCGATGTGGGTAAGTAACCAATAACAACATAAGTCACAATTGCTAAGATTATGGCAATCTTTCAAGATGTTAATGTACTTTGTTGCTATCTTGAACACATAAAACACCTAAAGTGTCAAAGAAGTAATCTAACCAAAAGTGACTATCTTTGCATAACCATAAATCAGACATTTTATTCCACTTTTTTATTAGTATGTAATCCAATATTTACTTTAGTTTTATCCTTAGTTAAGTACATTTTATAGTCATGAAATACAGAGAAACCTTTGAAGGCCCCTTTGGTCCTGTACCTTCATATCAATGCCATCATGTTTCTTATATATACATTATATTATTATTATTATATATATATATATATATAATTATATAAAATACAGATCTGGCAAAAATTAAGAGACCCCTGCACAGTTTTATAAAAATCAGATTCTCTACATGTCTGACAGCCATTCCATTCCAGTGTCAGTTGAATTCCAACCAGAGTACACCTCATTCTACTTAATGTGCTTCTGATTAGATGATCACCTGAACCAAATCTTATTTAACAAAGGAAAGTATAAAAAACACTGCTGTGGTGTTCACAATCCTCTTGCAATAGGACAAGCTGGATGGCAAAACAAGTGCTAGTAATATCCTAAAAGTAATAGGAATGAAAAAATAACTTTTAACCATGCCAAAGGAGTTGAAAAGAAAACTCTTGAGTGAGGAAAAGAAGGGCTCAATTAATAATGAATATTATGGTTAGGAATGAGCGATATTGCCCGAAATCGTATCGGAATTCCGATTTCCGATATTGGAAAAATATCAGATATCAAGTCAATGGGAGAAAAAAAATCGGAATTACAAAATGACCACTACAGTGCTATATAATGGATAAAATGGAGGGGAAACACCTCAAGATAATGGGGAAGGAGTATGCAGAGGCAGAGGAGCAAAAAAAAAACCGCTAGAAAAATGCACAGAGCGAAAACTGTAGCAGGAAAACTGGTCTCCATCTTCTTAACAGCGGTGTTTTTTCTTTGGGTTAGGATTAGTTGGGGTAGGGTTAGGGTTTATGGTTAGTAGGGTAAGGGTTAGGGTTAGAGCGAGCGTTGTCGAAACACGGTTTGGAGCAGGAGGTACCCGTGCCCTTGGGCACTCCCGAGAACCAGCTGGCGATGCTGGAACTCGGTTTACCCTTTGGAGGAGGCACCTGTGTCCGCACTTCATTGCCACGAAACAGCCGGCGTGGCTGGATCCCGCCTCTTGTGCTTCTGCCTATAGGTGTTTGGCATCTGTCGTCCTTTTTTCCACTTTGGTCTAACGAGGTACAGCTGGTGGTACTGTTGCCCAGAAACACAGCATGCTGTGAAAGTGGCAGTCACGGAAATAGGCACTAGCTGGCAGTACTAGAGCCCAGAAACACGGCATGCTGTGAAAGTGGCAGTCACGAAAATGGGCATTAGCTGGCGGTACTAGAGCCCAGAAATACGGCATGCTGTGAAAGTGGCAGTCACAGAAATGGGCACTACCTGGCGGTACTAGAGCCAATGGAAAACAGTATGAAGTGAAAGAGTCAGTCACAGAACCAAGTGCTACCAAGTAGAGGCCAGAGCACGGGCATAACAGATTACGCTGTGTGCAACATAGGCACATGACAGAGCATGCATACTGCTACCAACCCTGCATGTAACCTGTGTACTGTGGCCCAGGGCAGCAAAAGTCACCAAAAATCCAGGCCTGGTTCATTTTTAGGAATGTAAGCCGGTCCACATTTGCAGCGGATAGTCTGGTACGTTGGTCTGTTAGTACATTGCCAGCTGCACTAAAGACGCGTTCAGAAATCACACTGGCACCAGGACAAGCCAGGACCTCCAAGGCATACTGGCTAAGCTCTGGCCATGTATCCATCTTGGAGACCCAAAACTTGAAGGGGGCAGATCCATCCTGAAGCCCACTGACAGGGGTGAAAAGGTATTGTGCCATCATGTCACGGTAACGTTGCCTCCTAGTGCGTTGCACTTTCTGTGCTGATGGTGCCCGAACTGTTTGCGAGTTCAGAAACCGTTGGAACAGGTTGGGTATACTGAACCTGTCAGTAGCAGATGTACTGCTTCTGCTACCAGCTTCCGAACGGATTCCGCTGGGCCCAGGATGCACTGAGGTGCCTGCTAGTGCATCACTGCTATGCGGTGGAAAAGAGTACATGAGTGAATTAACCAGTGCTTCTTGGTACTCCTACATTTTACGCGCCCGGTTCAACGGTGGCTTTCAAGGCTGTCCCAGTAACGTGGATCTAAGAGGGTGGCCACCCAGTAGTCATTTGTGTGGAGAATACGAGCCACGCATGGGTCTTTTCTCAGACACTGCAGCATGAAGTCACTCATGTGCTGAAGGCTGCCAACTGGCCATGCATCGCTGTCACCAGCTGGAGGAATGTGCTCTGGCTGATCTGCATCACCCCATCCACGCTCTATCTGGTGACTACTAGTAGAGCGCTGTGTACTTTCCTCCTCTAGCTCATCCTCATAGTCCTCCTCATCCTCCTTGCTTGTGTGTCCTGCCTGGACCTTTGTGAGGCACCCACAGAGCTTTGTACCAACCGGGCCGATGAAGATTGCCTGGTTGGTGCAAGTGTCTCATCATACTCCTCCTCCTCCTGAGAAACCTCATCCTTTAGTCCTTTAAGTGATGATTCTATAAGGCATATAAGGAAAATAGTCATGCTGAGTAGGGCAGCATCCGCGCTCACCATCAGAGTGGAGTCCTCGAAGCACTTCAAAATGGTGCATATGTCCTTCATGGTTGCCCACTCTGTGGTTATAAAGTGGGAGGGCTGAGATGTGTGTCGCCTACTTTGCGCCTGCTGCAGCTGCAACTCCGTAATTGCAGGTTGCTGCTCTCACAACCTCCGCAGCATATGCAAAGTCGAATTCCACCTGGTGGGGAGGTCAACAATGATGCGGTGCTCGGGCAGGCCCAATCTGCGCTGCATGGCTGAAAGGTGCGATGCAGCCATGCTTGAACGCCGCAAATGAGAGCACTCGTATCTGACTTTGTGCAGCAGCTCCTCAAGGTCAGGATAGTTCCTAAGGAAACTCTGCACCACCAAGTTTAGGACATGGGCAAGGCATGGAATGTGAGTCAGACCACCTAGGCCCAGAGCCGCGACCAGGTTTCGGCCATTGTCACACACCACCATACCTGGCTGGAGGTTGAGTGGCGGAAGCCACATGTCGCTCTGCTCCTTGAGCGTGTTCCACAGCTCGGTTGCGGTGTGGCTAACATTACTCAGATAAACCAATTTCAACACGGCCTGTTGATGTTTGGCCGATGCAGTGCTGAAATCGGTTGTTGTGGTACGTCTGGGTGCAGGAGAGTCTGATGAGGAGTATGAGGAGGAGTCAATTTGTACGGAGGAGAGGCCTACAATCCGTGGAGTTGGCAGGACCCGCGCACTTGCACTGTCTACTACAGTTCCAGGCTCAACTACATTTACCCAATGGGCGGTGTTGGAAATGTAGCGTCCCTGGCCATGCAGACTGGTCCACGCGTCGGTGGTCAGGTGGACCTTGCTACTAACTGCATTTTGTAGCGCATGCTTAATTTTACGCTCCACATGCTGTTGCAGGGCGGGACGGCTTGCCTGCTGAAGTAGAAGCGGCTGGGAACGCTGTATTGTGGGATTGCAAACCCCAACATATCGATAAAGGCTGGCTTGCTCACCAGCCAGAACGGTAGCATTTCCATTGCAAGCAGTTTGGCAATGCGAGAATTCATGCCCTGTGCTCGTGGGTGGTTTGCCGAGTAGGGGCGCCTTTTCTCCCACACCTGTGTGACAGATGTCTGCACACTGGATTGGGAGTGTGAGGATGCCAGCGATTGGGATGCTGATGCTGACAAAGTACAGACAGTGTGCTGCCGTACAACACTGCCTGCAGATGCACCCTGGCATTCTGGCGAGGAAGCGGGATCAGCTGTTTGCGAGCTGGAGGAAGAGGTGGCTGAAGAGATGGAAGGTGGGGGACCAGCTGCAGGTGGCGAATCATCTTGGGTGTGATGCTGCCACTCCACAGGGTGCCTCTTCCTGACATGCGTCAACATATTGGTGGTATTAAGGTTGCTGACGTTCTTCCCTCTCCGTACAGTTTGTCGACAAAGCTTGCATCTGACTATTGTAATGTCATCTGCAACTTGGTCGAAAAAGGCCCATGCACAACAACTCTTGGGCGCACCCCTTGTGCTCTTTAAAAGAGCCCTGCTCCTAATGGGTGCTGAAGTTGAGGGAGCAGACAACAAATTTTTCCCTCTTCCTCTCCCACGTGGATGGCCACGCTGCGCCACACCTGCAAGCTCTTCCTCTGAGCTATCCCTACTTGCTTGCTGCCCCTCAGCATGCCATGATGGGTCAAGGACCTTGTCATCCAATACACTTTCATCAGCAGAAACTGGCAGCTGAGTTTCATCATCATCTGCTGACTGGGGTCTGGTCACTGTGGGCACTGGCCCACCCTCCACTTCTTCCACAGACGCACACAGTGGTTGCGCATCTGTGCACACTACTTCTTCTTCAGCTGCAGGAATGCTGTCTGGCTGGCACACAGATTCCAAGCCAACAGATTCTGAGAGGAGGATTAAGGTTGGCTCCTGGCTTTCTGAATGTCTGGGCAATTTAGTGGGCGATGAAGAAGCAGATGGGTGCTGCTCTTCAGTGGCCTGACCCGATGTGGTGGAGAGGTCCTGGGAGGATGCTGCGCTCATTGAGGTGGATGCCTCAGCTGCCATCCAACCAACAACGGTTTCTACTTGATCCTCTCTTATCAGCCTATGGCCCTGTGCTCCTAACAAGCTGCGCATAAATGACTGCTGCCGGGTGAAAGTAGGTGCTGAGTGACTTGGGCCTGCTGCTTGCTCTGGATGTGCACCATGTCTAGCTGCTGATGCACCTCTTCCGCGGCCGCCACGGGGACATCCCTTACTCCCTGCCTTCATCTCTATTGATGGATTCAGAACGGCAATTTCACTATTAGATTCGAGATCTCTCCCTATCTCCAACAGCAACCTATCCCTATCTGCTTTCACAGTAGAGTGAGGCTAAAATGGCAGGCGCAGCCTTTTATACTGCCTGATCACACCATCCAGCCAGCCAATCGCAGCGCAGCCCCTAGCTAGCAAGTTTGGACGCCTCCTACCAAGCTTAGGGGAGTTACACAATGTTGTCAGCAATTCTTCAGCTCCTGATTGGCTCCACGGAGCGCTCAGAGGCTGAAGGATTATGGGATTTCCGATTTCCGATGTGAAAAAAATATCGGAATCGGAAATCAAAATTCCGATATAGCAAATATCGAGTCGATTTCCGATATTGCAATATCGGAAAGCTCATCCCTAATTATGATTTATATATTGTTAAAATTATATTATGTGGTTCAGTACTAGGGATAACCGAAGCCGAACTGTATGGGGTTCGTACCGGACACCTAGTTTTACTGTTCATGTTCAGTGACATATAAAGGTTGTTGAATCAACAAGCATTTAGGCTGTGGACACTTTTGGAGCCATCACAGCCACGCCACGTATTGGCTGCTGCACCACGTGACTCTGCAGGTATAAATGCTGGATCACCGATTGCGCCACCATTTTACTCTAAGCCTGTTGTAGAGTACCATAACTGCCTGGTGCAGAGTGCACTAACAGCCTGCTGCAGAGTGCCCTAACAGCCTGGTGCAGAGTGCTATAACAGCTTGGTGCAGAGTGCCATGACAGCATGGTGCAGCATGCCCTAACAGCCTGATGCAGCATGCCATAACCGTCTGATGTAGAATGCCATAACAGCCTGGTACAGCATGCCCTAACATCCTGGTGCACAGTGCCATAACAGCCTGGTTTAGAGTGCTTTAACAGCCTGGTGCAACATGCCATAACAGATTGGTGCAGCGCGCCCTAACAGCCTGATTTGGAGTACAATAAAAGCCTGGTGCAGCGTTCCCGAACAGCCAGGTTCACAGTGTCATAAACGCCTGGTGTAGAGTGCCATACCAGTCTGGTACAGCATACCCTAACAGCCTGATGTAGAATGACCTAACAGCTTGATGTAGAGTGCCAAGACAGCCTGGTGCAGCGTACCTTAACAGCCTGATGCAGTGTGCTCTAACAGACTTGTAAAAACTCCAAGAAACGATGATCAATAGGCAAACTTAATCACTAAAAATACAAATTTTATTGTGATACAAAACATACATAACGTATAAGTAGGAGGAAGATCTCAGGAAACACATAAACTAGTGTGACATTATGGTGACGCATTCATCCAGATCCAAATACATATAATGGATGCACAACAATTGTGGATGTGCTTCAAATACAGTCATGGCCAAAAGTTTTGAGAATGACACAAATATTATATTTTCACATGATCTGCTGCCCTCTGGTTTTTATGTGTGTGTTTGACAGATGTTTTTATCACAGACAGAAATATAATTGCAAACATATGAGTAACAAAAGCTTATATTGACAGTTAGAATGAGTTAATGCAGCAAGTCAATATTTGCAGTGTTGACCCTTCTTCTTCAGGACCTCTGCAATTCTCCCTGGCATGCTCTCAATCAACTAATGGACCAAATCCTGACTGATAGCAGTCCATTCTTGCACAATCAATGCTTTCATTTTGTCAGAATTTTTAGGTTTTTGTTTGTTCACCCGTCTCTTGTTGATTGACCACAAGTTCTCAATGGGATTAAGATCTGGGGAGTTTCCAGGCCATGGACCCAAAATCTCTATGTTTTGTTCCCTGAGCCATTTAGTTATCACCTTTGCTTTATGGCAAGGTGCTCCATCATGCTGGAAAAGGCATTGTTGATCGCCAAACTGCTCTTGGAGGGTTGGGAGAAGTTGCTCTTGGAGGACATTCTGGTACCATTCTTTATTCATGGCTGTGTTTTTAGGCAAGACTGTGAGAGAGCCGATTCCCTTGGCTGAGAAGCAACCCCACACATGAATGGTTTCAGGATGCTTAACAGTTGGCATGAGACAAGACTGGTGGTAGCGCTCACCTTGTCTTCTCCAAATGAGGCGTTTTCCTGATGTCCCAAACAATCGAAAAGGGGATTCATCAGAGAAAATAGCTTTACCCCAGTCCTCAGCAGTCCACTGCCTGTACCTTTTGCAGAATATCAGTCTGTCCATGATGTTTTTTCTGGAGAGAAGTGGCTTCTTTGCTGCCCTCCTTGAGACCAGGCCTTGCTCCAAGAGTCTCCGCCTCACAGTGCGTGCAGATGCACTCACACCTGCCTGCTGCCACTCCTGAGCAAGCTCTGCACTGCTGGTAGCCCGATCCCGCAGCTGAAACACTTTTAAGAGACGGTCCTGGCGCTTGCTGGTCTTTCTTGGGCGCCCTGGAGCCTTTTTGGCAACAATGGAACCTCTCTCCTTGAAGTTCTTGATGATGCGATAGATTGTTGACTGAGGTGCAATCTTTCTAGCTGCGATACTCTTCCCTGTTAGGCCATTTTTGTGCATTGCAATGATGACTGCACGTGTTTCTTTAGAGATAACCATGGTTAACAGAAGAGAAACAATGATGCCAAGCACCAGCCTCCTTTTAAAGTGTCCAGTGGTGTCATTCTTACTTAATCATGACAGATTGATCTCCAGCCATGTCCTCATCAACACCCACACCTGTGTTAATGGAGCAATCACTGAAAAGAGGTTAGCTGGTCCTTTTAAGGCAGGGCTGCAATGATGTTGAAATGTGTTTTGGGGGATAAAGTTCATTTTCTAGCCAAATATTGACTTTGCAAGTTTGCAGCTGTTAAGCTGATCACTCTTTATAACATTCTAGAGTATATGCAAATTGCCATTAGAAAAAGTGAAGCAGTAGACTTTGTAAAAATTAATATTTGTGTCATTCTCAAAACTTTTGGCCATGACTGTAGGCTCTATGGATCACATTGATCACAAAAGGTCAGAACTGACCAATAATGGTAATGTCATCTAACATTCCTATATAAATATAGACAAAAATGCCATCCTAAAGTTTGCATGACTATTACCAAAATCTATTAAAGGATAGAGACCATTGCCAGTATAGTGACTAGCGCTCAAACACCACATAAGCCATCTTTACACAATACATGATAAGTAGTGCCCAAAATTGAGCAGTATATTTACCCGTCACTGGCTTGTAGGGCACTGAGGCACTGTACCGCACCAGACGAGCACGTCTGCCCCGACGCGCGTTTCGGACACCTTTCTCAAGGGGCCTAACTTACATGTGAACCAGCGTTCCTTAAATGTCAGCGATCACCACGCGGTGAATCGCATTGCCGGAAATCCGGCACCCGGACCGGAAGTGACGCGTCTCCTCCTCCTGGCAACCGTGACGCCACACTGGGCCGGCGTCACACAGAAAAGAGAGGCGGGGCGGGCTCACTTCACTGCGAAAAGACGCCGAACACTGCGGAGCGCAGCGGCGACAGAGAGAGAGATGCGTACAGGTCGGGCACGTCGGTGCGACGGTGGCCTTCTTAGGGTTCGGGGCATTGATATGCTGGATGTGGGCATCCGAGGGGGTGGCACTGCTAAACGTCTGGCCCAACTTGAGTCAAGGTGGATATGGACACTAGGTACGGTCCATCCATCCGGACTCAATGAGAATCTGAGTTATGCCTTATTTTTGTAGATATGTTCTTTTTGTAGATATGTTCTTCCCTATGGTCACTATTCTGCTGCATAGTGGTACTGTCATGTGTGCATCGCCACGAAGATCGTCGCGGTTGCACATTCTGACTTCTCACAGCTGAGTTGCTGTTTCTTTGTGTTTGGCAGTTAGGGAGTTAATTCTGTCTGTGCTCAGTTCTGGGACTGGGTGCAGTTTCTCCCGGCTGCAATTAATTATTTGTTGATTGGTTTCCTTTAAATCTCTGGTTGTCTGTGTTGGGAGTTGCCAGTGAAATTCTTCATGCAGACCACAGATAGGATTGTATCTGTATAGACTTAAGTTAAAGAGCTCCTTAGTTGTTTTAAGCTCACCTTGCTTAGAGTTTAATATCCCAGATCATTTATGTTCCTTCTGTGTTTGAGTGTGTATGCAAGTCTGTGTTTTCTCCAGTCTGTCTTATATGTCTAATCTGTGTATTTAGCAGAGATCAGCCCATATCCCTTTGGTGGTAATCAGAATCCTTCTTAGGACTGATTACAGGGTTCAGGGACTGATAGGAGACAGGGTTAGGCTGGAGACTTGGACCTCTGAACCATTATCAGTACCTCCAAGGTGAGGGATTAGTTAGGACCCCAGTTTAGGGTCAGGTTAGACCCCCGGTCCTCCTCTTTCCTGTGACAGTGTATCAAGTCCTCAAGATTAACCCTGAGTTCAACGGATATCGTGTCAGGTAAATCTATTCTATATTTACATGCTGATGTTGCTAATCTATATGTTGTATAGAGTGTTGTTCTTTTAAGAATAGTTTACTGACATCGTACACATATCATAAGACCGCGTGACATTTTCACTGGCCTATAAAATTATTCCCAGTTGCCATGGATCCAGTAGCCCAGCTGGCTCTGCAGTTGCAGGGATTATCCATGGAGCTGACGGACATTAAGTCCAAAGTTTTGTCTCCCTCGGAGCAAACCAGATTTGAACCTAAAGTAGCTCTCCCGGACAGGTTCACTGGTGGGCGAGACAAATTTTTTACCTTCAGGGAAGCATGTAAATTGTATTTTCGGCTTCGGCCTCGATCATCAGGGAGTGAAGAGCAGAGAGTGGGAATTGTTATCTCGCTCCTACAAGGGGACCCTCAATCCTGGGCCTTCTCCCTTCCTCCGGGATCCCCGGCTCTACAGTCAGTAGATCGATTTTTTTACTGCCCTGGGATTGGTATATGATGACCCAGATCGGGTCTCCCTTGCTGAGACAAAATTACGTAAGATACAGCAGGGAGATCGTCCGGCGGAGGAATTTGCTTCTGAGTTCCGTAGGTGGGCCACAGATACTCAGTGGAATGACCCAGCTCTTAGGAGCCAGTTTTGTCATGGGCTTTCTGACAAATTAAAGGACGTTTTGGCTCAGTATGATTCTCCTCCATCACTGGAGGCTGCTATGGCCCTAGCTATCCGTACTGATAGACGGCTCCGGGAGAGGTGCGAGGTAACTCCGCCCCTGTTGTTACTCCACCTACTACTAAAGTCCCTTATGTTGAGGTTCCCCTTGTCTGTTCGGAGGAGCCTATGCAGTTGGGAGGGACATCATTTCGTAGGAGGGGATTGGCGGTACGCCGCAGGACTAGAAGGTGTTTCTTCTGCGGGAAAGAGGGACATTTTGTTGGGGGATGTCCATCCCGTGCCTTGTTGAGCAAAAAATCGCCGGAAAACTGTTAATCCCAGGTTGTGTGGTGGACGACAACCTGGGAGTATGTATTTCGTCCGCTAGTTCTTCTCAGTTCCTTGTACCAGTGGAGGTGGTGGTTGGTACGAGAGTGGAGAGATTTTCTGTTCTTCTTGATAGTGGGTCCGGGGCTAATCTGGTTGACGCTCAGTTTGCTCAGGCTCAAGGTATGCATCTGAGTGTATTGGTCAAACCGATCCCTATATTCTCCATTGACGCCAGGCCTCTCGGCCAAGGTAGCTTTGTTCATGAGGTTCATAACATTGACCTTCGGGTAGGGGCAATACATAGGGAACTATTATCTTGTTATGTGTTGGAGGGTCTACCTACTCCTATTGTGTTGGGACTTCCTTGGTTGGTTAAACATAACCCTGTGATTAATTGGCAGTCCAGAGATATAAGCCAATGGGGGGAGTTTTGCAAAAGTAACTGCATGAACACAGTCATCAGTGCGGTCGTGCCTAGTACTTTGCCTCCTTTTTTGGAGGACTTTGGGGATGTGTTCTCTGAGGAGGGGTGTCAGGAGTTGCCTCCTCATCGCGTGTATGACTGCTCTATTAATTTACTTCCTGATGCTAAGTTACCTAAAGCTAGGTTATATAACCTTTCTGGTCCTGAGAGGCAGGCTATGAAAGATTATATTTCGGAAAGTCTGGCCAAAGGGCATATTAGACCTTCATCTTCCCCAGTGGCCGCGGGGTTCTTCTTTGTGAAGAAAAAAGATGGAGGCCTACGCCCTTGCTTGGATTTCCGCGAACTTAATCGGATTACTGTTCGAGATCCGTATCCACTCCCTCTGATTCCTGATCTCTTCAATCAAATTGTTGGCGCCAAATGGTTCTCTAAATTGGATCTCAGGGGGGCGTATAATCTGATTAGGATAAAAGAGGGGGATGAGTGGAAAACGGCGTTTAACACGCCGGAGGGACATTATGAGAACCTTGTCATGCCTTTTGGTCTGACTACTGCACCAGCAGTATTCCAACATTTTGTTAATGACATTTTTCGTCATCTGGTGGGGCTGTTTGTGGTCGTATATTTGGATGACATTTTAATTTACTCACCAGATCTTGTGTCTCACCAGGAGCATGTGAGACAGGTGTTGCAGATCTTGCGAGACAATAAACTATAAGCCAAACTGGAAAAGTGTGTATTCGCCGTACAGGAACTTCAGTTTTTGGGTTTCTTGGTGTCAGCCTCCGGTTTCCGTATGGACCCTGAAAAGGTGAGAGCAGTGCTTGAATGGGATCAGCCAGAGGATCTTAAGGCTCTGCAGCGTTTTCTGGGGTTTGCTAACTACTACCGGAAATTTATTTGTAATTTCTCATCTGTTGTCAAACCTCTCACTGACATGACAAGAAAAGGGACGGATTTTTCTAAATGGTCGGACAAAGCTTGCCAAGCTTTTTCCTCTTTGAAAAAATGTTTTGCTTCGGCACCCGTTCTCATCCAACCAGATGCATCACAGCCGTTCGTTGTGGAGGTGGACGCGTCTGACGTAGGGGTGGGTGCAATATTGTCCCAGGGTCCGTCCCTGGTAAATGGCATCCGTGCGCTTTCTTTTCTAAAAAATTGTCGTCCGCCGAAAGGAATTATGATATCGGCAATAGGGAACTTTTGGCCATTAAGTTGGCTTTTGAAGAATGGCGTCACTTTTTGGAGGGGGCAGTCCACCCGGTCACCGTCATTACTGATCACAAGAACCTGCTGTATTTGGAATCTGCTAAGCGTCTGAATTCCAGACAAGCTCGATGGTCGTTGTTTTTTACCAGGTTTAATTTTGTTGTCACTTATCGCCCTGGATCTAAGAATGTTAAGGCGGATGCCTTGTCTCGCAGTTTCCCAGGGGCCGGGAAAATGGATGACCCGATTCCTATCCTTCAGGAGGGGGTGGTAGTGTCGGCTGTATGTTCTGAGCTTGAGGAGGAGGTGTTAGAGGCTCAGGGGGACGCCCCTGCAGGACCTCCAGGGAGACTGTTTGTCCCAAATCAGTTGAGACAAAAGGTTATTGAGGCACATCATAATTCTGCTTTAGCAGGACATCCAGGGAGTAAGGCTACTTTAGATCTCCTTTCTCGCCGGTTTTGGTGGCCTAACGTTAATAAAGATGTTTTAACTTTTGTCGCGTCCTGTGGGGTTTGTGCTCGCTCTAAGACCCCTCATACCCGTCCGTCTGGGACCCTCTTACCCTTGAAACTTCCGGAGCGTCCATGGACTCATTTGTCTATGGACTTCATCACGGACCTTCCTCAGTCGTCAGGGAAGACTGTCATACTGGTGGTTGTTGACAGGTTCAGTAAGATGGCACATTTCATTGCTCTTCCTGCCCTCCCTAATGCTAAAACTCTGGCGCAGGTGTTCATTGGGGAGATTGTGAGACTTCATGGGTTGCCTTCTGATGTGGTGTCAGATAGGGGGTCTCAGTTTGTGTCCAAATTTTGGAGGGCATTTTGTTTACGTCGGGGGATGCAATTGTCATTTTCCTCGGCTTTTCATCCGCAGACCAATGGTCAGACAGAGCGTCTGAATCAAAGCCTAGAGACTTATCTTCGGTGTTTTGTCTCAGAGAACCAGGAGGACTGGTCTTCTTTCTTGCCTCTGGCAGAGTTCGCTCTTAACAACAGGCGGAGCGAGTCCACTGGTAAGTCCCCGTTTTTGAGGCATATGGTTTTCATCCCCAGTTTTGTACATTCAATGGGGGGGGCCCTTCTGGGGTTCCTGAGGAGGAGCGTTTCTCGTCGTCACTTGCTTCAGTGTGGAGAGGTGTATTGAATAATCTGAGTGCTATGGGGAACCGTTATAAACGTATGGCTGATAGGAGGAGAGTTTCTGGTCCAGATCTTAATGTGAACGATCTGGTATGGTTGTCTACCAGGAATATAAAACTTAAAGTTCCCTCCTGGAAGCTGGGCCCCAGATTCATCGGGCCGTACAGGATCAGTTCCATAATTAATCCTGTGGCATTTCGTCTGGACCTCCCTCCTACGTTTAAAATCCACAATGTGTTCCACAAGTCATTACTTAAGAGGTACGTGGCACCAGTCATACCATCACCTCTACCTCCTCCTCCAGTGGTGGTCAATGGTAACTTGGAGTTTCAAGTGTCAAAGATCATTGACTCACGTCTGAATCGACGATCCCTTCAGTACTTGGTGCATTGGAAGGGGTATGGTCCAGAGGAGAGGACGTGGGTTCCTGCGTCTGACATTAACGCAGATCGTTTGGTGCGGACCTTCCACAGAACTCACCCGGGCAAACCTGGCCCTGAGGGTCCGGAGGCCCCTCGTAGAAGGGGGGGTACTGTCATGTGTGCATCGCCACGAAGATCGTCGCGGTTGCACATTCTGACTTCTCACAGCTGAGTTGCTGTTTCTTTGTGTTTGGCAGTTAGGGAGTTAATTCTGTCTGTGCTCAGTTCTGGGACTGGGTGCAGTTTCTCCCGGCTGCAATTAATTATTTGTTGATTGGTTTCCTTTAAATCTCTGGTTGTCTGTGTTGGGAGTTGCCAGTGAAATTCTTCATGCAGACCACAGATAGGATTGTATCTGTATAGACTTAAGTTAAAGAGCTCCTTAGTTGTTTTAAGCTCACCTTGCTTAGAGTTTAATATCCCAGATCATTTATGTTCCTTCTGTGTTTGAGTGTGTATGCAAGTCTGTGTTTTCTCCAGTCTGTCTTATATGTCTAATCTGTGTATTTAGCAGAGATCAGCCCATATCCCTTTGGTGGTAATCAGAATCCTTCTTAGGACTGATTACAGGGTTCAGGGACTGATAGGAGACAGGGTTAGGCTGGAGACTTGGACCTCTGAACCATTATCAGTACCTCCAAGGTGAGGGATTAGTTAGGACCCCAGTTTAGGGTCAGGTTAGACCCCGGTCCTCCTCTTTCCTGTGACAGTGTATCAAGTCCTCAAGATTAACCCTGAGTTCAACGGATATCGTGTCAGGTAAATCTATTCTATATTTACATGCTGATGTTGCTAATCTATATGTTGTATAGAGTGTTGTTCTTTTAAGAATAGTTTACTGACATCGTACACATATCATAAGACCGCGTGACAGGTACACACGGCATGGTGTGTTCATTTTTTAATTATTTTCTTTTATTCTAGTTTTTAGTCATCCCATGGCATATGCGCGGACGATTGAATGATATGTCGATAATATACTGCAGCAGTGATTGGAACCTTATACCAGCAGGTCGAATTGTAATCTTTGGAAAGTGCCACATACGGCTCTGATGAAAGAAGACACTGAGCCATAATGATATGATATGAAATGTAATTTGACCTTAGTTTATATGTTGATAGGATTGACTATCTTCCATCTACATATTGTTATGCCTATTTTGATATGGCCTGATTCTATTTGTGTGGCAGTGGTCTGCAGTTTATGTGTTATTCAGATGCGTTACACATTGTCTATTTTAATTTAACTATGTATGTTTCTGTGTGGCCGCGAACCTGTGCCCGACCTGTACGCGTCTCTCTCTCTGTCGCCGCTGCTCTCCGCAGTGTTCGGCGTCTTTTCGCAGTGAAGTGAGCCCGCCCAGGCTCCCTTTGCTGTGTGACAATGGCCCTGTGTGGCGTCGCGGTTGCCAGGGGGAGGAGACGCGTCACTTCCGGTCCGGGTGCCGGATTTCCGGCAATGCGATTTACCGCGTGATGATCGCTGACATTTAAGGAACGCTTGTTCACATGTAAGTTAGGCCCCTTGAGAAAGGTGTCTGAAACGCGCGTCGGGGCGGACGCTGTTATGATTTGGTAGCTGAGGAGAGCAGGCAAAAACGGCAATACACCACAGAGGTTGGAATCTACTGGATTGCAGTACCCTGACTAACACCACAACTAAAGGCAGCCGTGGAGCGTTCCTACGTTGGTCCTAGACGCCTCGTCACAGCCTGAGAGGTTAACTACACCTAAAGATAGAAAGAGGAAAGCTATCTGCCCCAGAGCAGATCCCCAAAGAACATAGGAAGCCCCCAAACATGTAATGGCGGTTAGACAAGAGGAAATACAGACACAGACAGAAAATAGTATGAGCAAACGTTGGGGCCCAATCTTCCTAGACAGAAAAGGATAGAAAGGACACTTACTGCAATCCAAAAAAACCCTAAAAATACCAACTCTACTAATTGCAAAAACACCTGAGATCACACGACCTCTACCACCTAAATTAGTTCTCTGGTGTAACAAAACTAAGCCGCAGCCACTGAAAAAACTGCAAAAGGCAAATTAACAAATAACAGTAGCTCCAGAAGAACTGAGAGGAGCCCAAGCCCCCCGGGGGGGGGGGGAGACCTGGCTAACCTCACAGAAATGCAGAGAAATATGCAAATAGTAAGCACAAAAACAAAAAACAGAAAATATCTTATCTGAGAGCAGGAGAAGAGGCAAGACTCAGCAAGCTTCCAAGTGAACCAGGAACCACAGTTGAGACAAGAACAATTGATCACCGGCAACCATGATGGGAGGGAACCTCCCTTATATAAGACCAGTCTGTAACTCCTGATTGCCAATCCTCATTGAATGGTTCAGTACTGTTTGTAACCACCAGAGGGAGCTTCTGCTCAGAATTCATTTCTAACACATTCACAACAGGACGCGCTCGTCTGGTGCGGTACAGTGCCCCAGTGCCCTACAAGCCAGTGACGGGTAAATATACTGCTCAATTTTGGGCACTACTTTTCATGTATTGTGTAAAGATGGCTTATGTGGTGTTTGAGCGCTAGTCACTATACTGGCAACGGTCTCTATCCTTTAATAGATTTTGGTAATAGTCATGCAAACTTTAGGATGGCATTTTTGTCTATATTTATATAGGAATGTTAGATGACATTACCATTATTGGTCAGTTCTGACCTTTTGTGATCAATGTGATCCATAGAGACTATTTGAAGCACATCCACAATTGTTGTGCATCCATTATATGTATTGCACCTGGATGAATGCATCACCATAATGTCACACTATGTTTATGTGTTTCCTGAGATCTTCCTCCTACTTATACGTTATGTATGTTTTGTATCACAATAAAATTTGTATTTTTATTGATTAAGTTTGCCTATTAATCATCGTTTCTTGGAGTTTTGTCATGTTTGATATTGATTATAGGCTGTCATCCATATAGACCCATGGAAATGGAAAGTTATTAATTATAATTATACCATGAGTCTTGGTCTTACATGTTGTGTTTGTTCTAACAGACTTGTGCAGCGTGCCTTAACAGACTGGTACAATGCTCACAACTGGGTGACATTTTGCAGTTCCTCCCTCTTGAGAACGCAAGATGCTACAAAACCCAGCAGCATTGTTGTTGAGTGTACAGTTGTTAAATTAGAGTAGTAAAACAGTTATGAAAAACGTTAACCTTTTTTCTGCATTTTTTCTATATATATTTTTTGTCTAAACTCTCCCCTTTGCCAAAAAGTAGGTAACAATGAAGTACTACATTTTTAGGTAGGTACACACAGAGAAAGGTAGATGTGGAAAAAGTCATCAGCATTTTTGTGGTTTATATGGTTGTTCAGTTGGACTAGTAAAACAGGTATGGAAAATGTATGTGTTTTTTAAACATTTAAAAGGAATCTGTCACCCCTTTTTTGTGATATCAGGTAAAGATATCACTCAATTGTGCGTCCCATAAGTAATCTATTCGTACCTTTCATAGCCCCTGACACCCCAGCTTTGATGCAAAAATACCTTTTTAATCTGCCTTTCTCTGTATGCAAATCGCCGCGGTCCGGTCCAATGGTCGGGGCTTATTCTCCTTCTCCACCCCCCCTCCTCGGCTTGCTGTACGTATCTTCATCTGTGAATATCACAGAGGCCGTAGTGTTTCTGTGCATGCGCATTGAAAAGGGCCCTCGCGCGTGCGCAGTATGCTTTGCCCAACAGTGGGCAAAGCATAAAATCAGTATAGCGCATGTGACGTTATTTTTCAAAACTTTCTATGCCCCGGAAGTCTTCCAATGCTAGCGGTCTGTTCCTGGACGCCGGAAATCTTACTGAAGCCCTGCACATTACATGAAAGGTACGAATAGATTACTTATGAAACGCACAATTGAGTGATATCTTTACCTGATATCACAAAAAAGGGATGACAGATTCCCTTTAAAAAAATAACAGCACCCTATGGATTTGTCAAAATGGATATCAGAAAAAAAGCTAGATAGGTTCTCATCCCAAAAGCAAACACCTGATGCTTACTGGTGTATTATTGGACTATTACAATTATTTGTGCAAAAAAAAAAAATTAAACATTTTCAAACCACGCAAACTTTACATGGCAGAGACTTGCATTTAACTTTCTGGAATGTCGAGATTTTTGTTTTGTCTCTCTTAAAAAACATGTTGAAAAAATGATATCACTTGTGGATTGTCTGTCTCAGGAGCACAATTTCTATGACAGACAAGTATTTTTCTTCAGTACTAAAATTAGGAATGATGGCAATTAATTACCATATTTTTTTCAGTGCATCAAGAATAAAAAAAATGATGTTATTAAGTTGCTGTACTGCAGAATACCACAGATCAAACAATTCACAATCACACTGACTCTGTAGGTCCAGAATCTTCCTATCACTTGTATATCCATATTATTGTATCTCTGTATTATTATTCACAGACTGAGACTACCGCTCCCATTTTCTAAGTTCTTCAGTGATGTAGTAGTACACCACACTCTGATTTAGGCCTTTCTACCTCTATGTGTATTGAGGAGATGTGTCCCATGACCTCTTATCCCGAGGCCGTAAAACTCTAAAATGGCTGCTTCTTTCCCTGCCACATCTTTTACAGAGCCTGTGATAGTCTGCCTTCATTGCCTGTGCTCGAACTAGTGATATGATAGCTGCAAGGCATTATAGGCTTTCCTACGTGGTCGTGCCCAACAGCATGTGAGCCTACTCTCTCTTCAGCATTCTGTGAAATGGTGCAAGGCATTTTGTTTTTGAAATCCGCACAATCCAAATTTCAAATTGTTAAAATTCGTCAGGACTTGCGAATTTTAGAAATTTCAATTTAAAGTTGATTCAAAGTATATAGATTTGATCAGCTCTAGTGCTCTGTGCCTGTGAAGATACAATTATATGTACATTTGAATTAATTGTTTAATATTACTAAATCACATTATTAAAGAAGTGTTATTTTTTTAAAGGCTCCCATCAAGGTGAATACCAAAGGAAACTTTACAGGGACCTGCTAAAAAATTACAATCGCCTAGAAAGACCCGTAGTGAATGACTCCCAGCCCTTACTTGTAGAGCTACAGCTTTCTCTTCTACAAATAATAGATGTGGTAAGTCAAATTCACTTTTGCAAAATTGAAATCTTAAAACCATGTTGTTATTCTTCCTCCTGTGAAAGACACTTTCATTTTATTATTTTTATGGTCTTATGCCTTTGGGGACTTTTTGCACACAGATGGAATAACAAAAAGGTAGAAAAAGAAATAAAAGTTTATTTGTGTTTATGACATTATCATTTAAAACGACTGAAATCTTTTTAAATTGAATTTGGAACTGTGCTGTATATTTCTACATTTACAGTGTAAGAACTCTTTTGCATTGAAATAATAATGCATTTTTAAAACTAGCAATAGAATTAGCTCAACCTAAGGTGAAAATCAAAAAAATCGTCGAGCAGCTTGTGCTCTTTTTTTTTTTTTGGTGGACTACAAGGTGTAGTAAAATACTAGCCTTTAGGGTTTTTGCAGATTCCGATTTCAAACTGCTAGTGTTGGATGAAGGTTTGCAAAGGTTTATTACAAAAACCATAATGCAGCCCTCTTTTTCTTTTGTGTAAAGAAGAGCAAAAGATTATTGCAGTAGAAAATAAAACTAATTGCAATATAATATTGTACCTAAATATTACTGTCACAGCAGTGCCCTAAAGTGGCCAAAGATTACAACATGGAGCTCAATTCATTATTGCATTTTCAACAATTTTTTGTAGCGTTTTTGCTGTTTTGAGTCATGTTTTTGTTTGCTCCAAATTCATTTTTCCATTTCATTTTTCTTAGAGTGGTAATCCGGGACTTATATTTTTCAAATGGAGCAAAGAACTTACCAGTAAGTAGTTGCCAACTACCAGCCTGTTCTGCCCAGCGACAATCTCTCCTGGCTTATCATGGTCACAGACTGCTCCTGACTGCGATTCTCCTTCTCTTACGCTCTACTCTGACAACAGGACAACTCTGCTGATGTCATGCTGTTTGACAGCTGCTGCCTAACGCGGAGAGCAAGCTGTCAATCAGCATGACGTCAGCAATGACGCCTCATTGACAAAGCAGACTAGAAGAGGAAGAGCAGCTCTTTTGACTTGAGGTCAAAGTAAGCAAGAGACTCACTGTCTGTGCCTGCAGAGATTGCTACCCAGCAGAACAGGCACGTAGTTAGTAACTACCTGCTGGTAAATTCCTAACCCCATATGAAAAAAATAGTGAAGGATACATTTAAAGGTTTTTTTACAATGTTGAGGTTAATCAAAAGTTATATTGAGAATGTAAAAATGTCACTATTGTTGTAAAAACCTTGCTATAAGCTCCTTAAAGGGAACCTGTTAATAGAGTTCTGTTATGAATGTGCTAGAGATGGTTTCTGAGCAGAGGCTCCCTCTGGTGGTTACAGACAGTACTGAACCTTTCAGCGAGGAATAGCAATCTGGGATCACTGACTGGTCTGATATAAGGGAGGTTCCCTCCCATGATGGTTGCCGGTGATCAATTGTTCTTGTCTCAATTGTGGTTCCTGGTTCATTTGGAAGTTTGCTGAGTCTAGCCTGCATCTCCTGCTTTCAGATAAGATATTTTCTGCTTTTATTTTTGTGCTTGCTTTTTGCATAGTTCCCTGCACTTCTGTGGAGGTCAGCCGGGTCCCCTCCTGGGACTCTCAGTTTATCTGAAGCCACTGTTATTTGTTCATTTGCTTTTTCCTGTTTTTTCAGTGGCTGCGGCTTAGTTTTTTTTACACCAGAGATCTGATTTAGGTGGTAGAGATCGTGTGATCTCAGGTGTTTTTGCAATCAGAAGAGTTAATATTTTTTAGGGTTTTTTTTGGATTGCAGTGAGAATCCTTTCCTATACTTTTCTGTCTAGACAGATTGGGCCCCAGCGTTTGCTTAATCTATTTTCTGTCTGTGTCCGTGCTTCTTCTTGTCTAACCGCCATTACATGTTTGGGGGGCTTCCTATTTTCTTTGGGGATCTGCTCCGGGGCAGATAGCTTTCCTCTTTCTGCCTTTAGGTGTAGTTATCTCTCAGGCTGTGACGAGGCATCTAGGATCAACGTAGGAACGCTCCACGGCTACCTCTAGTTGTGTGGTTAGTTCAGGTTACTGCAATTCAATAGGTTCCAGCCTCTCTGGTGTATTGCCGTATTTGCTTTTTCTCCTCAGCTACATAAACACAACAGTATCACCGGCCCAAACTGAAAATTATACGGTACTCACAGAAGGGAAAAATAGTGTGGAAAGAAAAAAAAAGTTGTCAGAGTTGTCAGAGATTTTTTTTCCTGTTTGTTGCATTTTTCCCTCTTTCTCTGGGTGCTGAGGAGGATTTTTTTTTTCTCTCAATGGAGCTTGCACAGTTGTCTGGCTGTGTGGATCAGCTTGCCACTGAGCTTCGGAGTATTGCTACCTATCTTGCTAGGTTGCCGGTTGTGGAACCTAGGATTTCCATGCCAGATTTATTTTTGGGGGATCGGGCTAAATTTCTGAATTTCAAAAATAACTGTAAGTTGTTTTTTGCCTTAAAGCCTAAGTCCTCAGGGAACGCAGCACAGCAGGTTCAAATTGTCATCTCTCTCCTGCGCGGCGACCCTCAGGATTGGGCTTTTTCCCTGACACTTGGGGATCCTGTTTTGAATGATATTGATGTATTTTTTCTGGCTCTGGGGTTATTGTACGATGAACCTAATGTCACTGATCAAGCTGAAAAAACCTTGTTGGCATTAAATCAGGGTCTTGAAGACGCTGAGTTGTACTGTCAGAAATTCCAAAAGTGGGCAGTCCTGACCAAATGGAATGATGATGCTTTGGCAGCCCTTTTTCGGAAGGGGCTGTCAGAGAATGTAAAGGATGTTATGGTGGGATTCACTGCTCCCTCTGGTCTCAATGATTCTATGTCATTGGCTATTCAAATTGACAGACGTTTGCGTGAGCGCAGAGGTATGCGTGACAAAGTGTTGCCTTGTGAGCCAGCTTATGAGCCCATGCAGTGTGATGGAGTGACTTCTGGGGCACAGCGTCATGAGTTTTGAAAGTGCAATGGGTTATGTTTCTACTGTGGTGACGCCTCTCGTGCTATTTCAGTCTGACCTAAGCGAGGAAGACGTTTTGCACGCTCAGTTGTCTTGGGTAGTGTTCAGACTAAATTTCTGTTGACTGTTACCCTGATTTGCTCCCTGTCCACATTTTCTGCTCAGGCTTTTGTTGATTCAGGAGCAGCTATTAACCTGATGGATTTTGACTTTGCCAAATGTTGTGGGTTTCCCATGATACCCCTGCAGAAGTCTATTCCCCTACTGGGCATTGAGTCTACCCCTTTGGCGGAAAATAAACCCCAGTTTTCTACTCAGGTGATAATGAGGGTTGAACCAGATCATCAGGAGAGTTGCAAATTTCTGGTGCTGCATAATCTGCATGACATTATTGTACTAGGTTTCCCTTGGTTACAGTCTCATAATCCTGTTTTGGATTGGAAATCTGTGTCTGTGACCAGTTGGGGCTGCCAATGTGTTAATGCTGACACTCCTGTTTTGTCTGCCTCTCCCCAGTCTCAGGATGTTCCTGACTTTTTGACTGATTTTTCGGATGTATTTAGTGAAAGTAAATCTGCATCCTTGCCCCTCACAGGAGCTATGATTGCGCTATTGAATTAGTGCCTGGTGGTAAATTTCCTAAAGGTCGCCTTCTTAACTTGTCTGTACCTGAACACGATGCTATGCAATCTTATATCAAGGAGTCATTGGAGAAGGGTCATATCAGCCCATCCTCTTCACCCTTGGGTGCCGTTTTTTTCTTTGTGGCCAAAAAGGATGGTTCATTGAGGCCGTGTATTGATTATTGTCTCTTGAATAAAATCACTGTGAAGTATCAATATCCGTTACCCTTGATTTCTGACCTGTTTTCCAGGGTGAAAAGTGCTAGTTGGTTTACCAAGCTTGACCTCAGGGGGCGTATAACCTTATTCGCATTAAGCACGGGGATGAATGGAAGACGGCGTTTAATACCCCAGAGGGGCATTTTGAGTACCTAGTGTTGCCCTTTGGGCTCACTAATGCTCCTTCCGTCTTCCAATCCTTCATGAATGATATTTTCAGGGATTTTGTGGATACATTTCTGATTGTTTATTTGGATGATATCTTGATTTTTTCCAATGACTGGGACTCTCATGTTAAACATGTTCGGATTGTGTTCCAGATTTTGAGAGAGAATGCACTGTATGTGAAGGGATCAAAGTGTCTTTTTGGCGTACAAAAGTTCTCATTTTTGGGATTCATTTTGTCTCCGTCTGTTATTGAAATGGACCCGGTCAAGGTTCAGGCCATCTGTGATTGGGTCCAACCTACTTCATTAAAGGCTCTTCAGAGATTTTTGGGTTTTGCCAATTTTAATCGTAAATTTATTGGTAATTTCTCCGGTATTGTTAAACCATTGACTGATTTGACCAAAAAGGGTTCTGATGTGGTGAATTGGCCTCCTGAGGCAGTTTCTGCGTTTCAGGAACTTAAGCAGAGATTCACTTCTGCTGCTATTCTACGGCAGCCTGATGTTTCTCTACCGTTTCAGGTGGAGGTTGATGCCTCTGAAATTGGGGCAGGTGCTGTTTTGTCCCAAAGAGATCCAGAGACCTCTAAGAGTAACCCTTGTGCCTTTTTCTCTCGAAAATTTTCTCCAACTGAACATAATTATGACGTGGGTAATTGGGAGTTATTGGCCATGAAGTGGGCCTTTGAAGAGTGGAGACATTGGCTGGAAGGAGCCAAACATCAGGTGGTGGTCCTCACGGACCATAAGAATCTGGTTTATCTCGAATCAGCCAAGCGACTTAATCCTAGACAGGCCAGGTGGGCCTTGTTTTTCACACGTTTTAAGTTTGTGGTTTCTTTTCTTCCTGGCACTAAGAATGTTAAGGCGGATGCCCTCTCGAGGAGTTTCTTTGTGGACTCTCCTGAGTTATCTGATCCTACTGTTATTTTGAAAGAGGGTGTAGTTCTTTCCGCCATCTCGCCAAATTTGAGACTGGCTCTGGAAGGGTGTCAGGTGGATAAACCTGAGCGCTGCCCTATTGGGAAATTGTTTGTCCCAGACCAGTGGAAGAAGAGTGTGATGTCTAAGATTCATTGTTCCGCGTTGGCTGGTCAGCCCGGGATTTTTGGTACCAGAGATTTGGTGAGTCGGTCCTTTTGGTGGCCTACTTTGTCTCGTGACGTCAGGGAATTTGTGCAGTCCTGTGGGACTTGCTCTCACTCCAAGCCTTGCTCTCGCTCTAGTGGTTTTTTAATGCCATTACCTGTGCCCAAGAGGCCATGGACCCATATCTCTATGGATTTTATTTCCGACCTCCCTGTTTCTCAGAGAATGACCGTTATCTGGGTAATCTGTGATAGGTTTTCCAAGATGATACATCTTGTGCCATTACCTAAGTTACCTTCCTCCTCCGAATTGGTGCATTTGTTCCTTCAGCACGTGATTCGGTTACATGGCATTCCGGAGAACATTGTGTCTGACAGAGGAGTCCAGTTTGTTTCCATATTTTGAAGGACATTTTTGTCTAAACTTGGTGTTCAATTATCTTTCTCCTCTGCTTTTCATCCTCAGACCAATGGACAACCGAGAGAACAAACCAGACCTTCTGTCTGTCCTGGTGTTGACTCTGTTGTGGCGCGAATGCAGCAGATTTGGGACCAGGTAGTGGAGAGGTTGTCTCTCTCTCAGGAGAAGGCCCAATGGTTTGCCAACTGGCATAGGACTGATGGTCCTCGGTTTAAAGTGGGGGACTTGGTTTGGTTGTCCTCAAGAAATATCCCTATGAGGGTTGCATCTCCAAAGTTTAAGCCCAGGTTCATTGGACCTTATAAGATCATGGAGATTCTTAATCCTGTTTCCTTCCGTTTGCTTCTTCCAGGGACATTTAAGATCCATAACGTGTTCCACAAGTCCTTATTGAAGAGGTTTGTCGAGCCAGTGGTTCCTATGGCTGCGCCTCCTGACCCTGTTTTGGTTGAGGGCAATCTGGAGTATGTGGTTGAGAAAATATTGGATTCTCGTTTTTCTAGACAGAAACTCCAGTATTTGGTTAAGTAGAGAGGTTATGGTCAGGAGGACAATTCTTGGGTGTTTGCTTCGAACATCCATGCTAGGAGACTGATTACGTGCCTATCACCCCGAGCTCATCCTGATCGGCCTGGTTGCACAGGTGATGGTTCGGTGACCCCCTCCTCAAGGGGGGGTACTGTTATGAATGTGCTAGAGATGGTTTCTGAGCAGAGGCTCCCTCTGGTGGTTACAGACAGTACTGAACCTTTCAGCGAGGAATGGCAATCTGGGATCACTGACTGGTCTGAAATAAGGAGGTTCCCTCCCATGATGGTTGTCGGTGATCAATTGTTCTTGTCTCAATTGTGGTTCCTGGTTCATTTGGAAGTTTGCTGAGTCTTGCCTGCATCTTCTGCTTTCAGATAAGATATTTTCTGCTTTTATTTTTGTGCTTGCTTTTTGCATAGTTCCCTGCACTTCTGTGGAGGTCAGCCGGGTCCCCTCCTGGGACTCTCAGTTTATCTGAAGCCACTGTTATTTGTTCATTTGCTTTTTCCTGTTTTTTCAGTAGCTGCAGCTTAGTATTTTTTACACCAGAGATCTGATTTAGGTGGTAGAGATCGTGTGATCTCAGGTGTTTTTGCAATCAGAAGAGTTGGTATTTTTTAGGGGTTTTTTTGGATTGCAGTGAGAATCCTTTCCTATAGTTTTCTGTCTAGACAGATTGGGCCCCAGCGTTTGCTTATTCTATTTTCTGTCTGTGTCCATGCTTCTTCTTGTCTAACCGCCATTACATGTTTGGGGGCTTCCTATTTTCTTTGGGGATCTGCTCCGGGCAGATAGCTTTCCTCTTTCTGCCTTTAGGTGTAGTTATCTCTCAGGCTGTGACAAGGCGTCTAGGATCAACGTAGGAACGCTCCACGGCTACCTCTAGTTGTGTGGTTAGTTCAGGTTACTGCAATTCAATAGATTCCAGCCTCTCTGGTGTATTGCCGTATTTGCTTTTTCTCCTCAGCTACATAAACACAACAGCGTTCTTACCCTGTGTGGTGCCAGTCATCGCTCATTGTATAGAGAGCAGTGTCTAAAGTGCGATCCCGGCATTGGCTGACAGCTGGAGCTAATGTTGACGCTGCTGTCAGTCAGTGCCGTGTTTGTGGTTATGGCCACTACTTTTTATACACTGAGCGGTGACTGAAAGCCAAACGCTGCTGGGGGAATAAAATTAATTTGATCCTGGCAGCAGAGCTCTCAGTGCTGGTGCCAGGCATGCTCAGAACACTATTAACCTGCAGATTAAACCCATGTATGCAGGTTAATAGCATTATTTTACATGACAGGTTCCCTGTATGTAACAATAACCATAATTTAGTTAGCTTGTTCTTTCTATAAGCAAAGTGACATTATAAACAGAAATTAATAGGTACTGTCATGTCATTTCTCTCCAGTACTCATTATAGATAAGTATTTACATCGATATTTTCAGATGCACACTTCCCAAATTCCAACAGATGTAACAGTCACGAAAGATGTTTGAAATATTAGACACATGTTAATAACTTCAACATATGGCAATAAATGTATTAGGAAATAATTCACAAAGTAGTCAATATAAAGAACATCTAAAATTCATGTAATAAGTAGATTCTTAGTAACCTTTGAGATTAATGCTATGATGACATCATAAACTCAAGCCCACAATTGGAGTCCATGGCTCTCATATTCAATACATCCGATCTGAAATGTTATGGGTCATTAAGACTTCTATCAATTCTAAGAACACACTGTTCACAGCCTGCATTGGAAAGAGTCTTATCTTATGATCACTGGGGTCTTAGCTGGACCTCACAGACTTTTATACCATAGAAAAGCCCATTGTGGTCCCTTAAATGTAAAGTCAAGTAGTGTGGAATTATTCACATTTTAGAAAGCTGATAGCAATATATTGAAGGTCAACACTATCTGCCACTTGAAATGCCTTTTTTATTTGTACAGTTCCATACCAATACCATCTGTTAGTTCAAAGACTTTTACATAACAAGATAAGCATAAGAAGAAAGAATTAAGGGCTTGGATCTCACTATATATCGGTAATAATAAGTCACATCCCGGAAGTATATTGAAGTATATATAAATCCATTTTATTAGAAGTTATTACAAAAAATACCAGGACATAATAACATAGAAACATTCACAAACATATCAAAGTACAAAATATAAAAAATTAGCAATTAGCAGCAGGAGGATAGTAATGTACCCACATAGGGTGGGTGAGAACACCAAAAATATGTAAAAAATAGTAATACCAAGGCAAGGATAACCAAATAACCCCCACATGTGAGGGAAAAGACAAAGTTATTTAAGAGCCTAAATCGCCCATAAATGCAGGTTTAAATAAATATGTGTGGTTTATAGCAGATAATACTGCAAATCCTGCATGGGCATGGCAGGTCCACTATGTATCTGTGGCCATGGCCGCCTAAAGACCCATAGTTAGTACCCATAAATGTCACCAAATATATACATCATATAGGTTACTTTGCCAATGGTGTGTTCGTGTCCCCACACCTCCCGTGAGACCCCGATGCATGTTTCGCACCTCGCTTCCTCGGGGGCGATGTGTGCGTTCCCTGATTAGCGTGCTTAAATATACCGCCATACCAATAGGACACAGTGACGTGCATAAGTGCGCGCGAAGGCGGGGCATCCGGCGCCACACCGTCACTTCTGTCATTGCAGATGTGATGCGTTCCAGGAGCAATCGCTTTACTTGTTTTGCTCCATAGCAAAATGCAATGTAAAATGGCCTGTAAGAGCGACCTACATGAACTGTACTCTTCTTATACTGGCTGCTAACATCAAACGTCCTGCGACAGTTCTGCCTTTGCATTACAATGTTTACTTTCCCTTAGCAAAACAAAATATATGCTTCATTTACTGGCAAAGGATTTGTGCACGATGCATTCAGTAGTAATACAGCAAGGCACAGTTTTTCTAGCAGGCATCCTGCCTACTGCCTGCATTAAAAACATTATTACACATAACTTTTACACAACTAGTCAAGGTTGTGTAATTACTTGGTAAAACATTTTCATACTGTAAGTTTTTTTAATCTTTTTCTTTTTAACCATTTTACTATGTTTGAATGTGAAAATTGAAGGAAACGTGTCACGTTGGATAACACTAATACCTGCAGATATAGGGTTAATCTGCAAATTAATAGCATCAGAAAGGTGACTGGCTGCATTACTGAAAGCATGGGTCCCCTGGGAAAATTTACTTTATTCCACCTGGTAGTCACTGACTTTTAGTTATACTGGTGTGCTGGAGTGGCTAAAGTCACCGCTCACAACTAATGTCACCACTCATGACTAATAACTGTAGCCGCGCTTAGCTCACCTGTATGACTGAATGCCGGCGGCTTCCGGGATCTACAGTCATGGCCAAAAGTTTTGAGAATGACACAAATATTATATTTTCACATGATCTGCTGCCCTCTGATTTTTATGTGTGTGTTTGACAGATGTTTTTATCACAGACAGAAATATAATTGCAAACATATGAGTAACAAAAGCTTATATTGACAGTTAGAATGAGTTAATGCAGCAAGTCAATATTTGCAGTGTTGACCCTTCTTCGTCAGGACCTCTGCAATTCTCCCTGGCATGCTCTCAATCAACTTCTGGACCAAATCCTGACTGATAGCAGTCCATTCTTGCACAATCAATGCTTTCATTTTGTCAGAATTTTTAGGTTTTTGTTTGTCCACCCGTCTCTTGATGATTGACCACAAGTTCTCAATGGGATTAAGATCTGGGGAGTTTCCAGGCCATGGACCCAAAATCTCTATGTTTTGTTCCCTGAGCCATTTAGTTATCACCTTTGCTTTATGGCAAGGTGCTCCATCATGCTGGAAAAGGCATTGTTGATCGCCAAACTGCTCTTGGAGGGTTGGGAGAAGTTGCTCTTGGAGGACATTCTGGTACCATTCTTTATTCATGGCTGTGTTTTTAGGCAAAGATTGTGAGAGAGCCGATTCCCTTGGCTGAGAAGCAACCCCACACATGAATGGTTTCAGGAAGCTTAACAGTTTGCATGAGACAAGACTGGTGGTAGCGCTTACTTTGTCTTCTCCGAATGAGGCGTTTTCCTGATGTCCCAAACAATCGAAAAGGGGATTCATCAGAGAAAATAACTTTACCCCAGTCCTCAGCAGTCCACTGCCTGTACCTTTTGCAGAATATCAGTCTGTCCATGATGTTTTTTCTGGAGAGAAGTGGCTTCTTTGCTGCCCTCCTTGAGGCCAGGCATTGCTCCAAGAGTCTCCGCCTCACAGTGCGTGCAGATGTACTCACACCTGCCTGCTGCCATTCCTGAGCAAGCTCTGCACTGCTGGTAGCCCGATCCTGCAGATGAAACACTTTTAAGAGACGGTCCTGGCGCTTGCTGGTCTTTCTTGGGCACCCTGGAGCCTTTTTGGCAACAATGGAACCTCTCTCCTTGAAGTTCTTGATGATGCGATAGATTGTTGACTGAGGTGAAATCTTTCTAGCTGCGATACTCTTCCCTGTTAGGCCATTTTTGTGCATTACATTGATGACTGCACGTGTTTCTTTAGAGATAACCATGGTTAACAGAAGAGAAACAATGATGCCAAGCACCAGCCTCCTTTTAAAGGTGTCCAGTGGTCTCATTCTTACTTAATCATGACAGATTGATCTCCAGCCATGTCCTCATCAACACCCACACCTGTGTTAATGGAGCAATCATTGAAAAGAGGTTAGCTGGTCCTTTTAAGGCTGGGCTGCAATGATGTTGAAATGTGTTTTGGGGGATAAAGTTCATTTTCTAGCCAAATATTGACTTTGCAAGTAATTGCTGTTAAGCTGATCACTCTTTATAACATTCTGGAGTATATGCAAATTGCCATTAGAAAAAGTGAAGCAGTAGACTTTGTAAAAATTAATATTTGTGTCATTCTCAAAATTTTTGGCCATGACTGTACAGTATATAGTTCATTTTCTCACGGGAGCTGCACTTTCAGCACAGTGGCCAGATACCTTTCTAACACAGGTTCTCTTTAAATTAAACTTTGGGGAGGACTCCTAACTTCCAGAACAAAGTCCAGCACAATGTTGTAGTTTCTTCATATTCCAGATACAGAGTTCAATTTTCAGATAATTTTCTTTTATTTACTTATAAGAGTCATAGTTACTAGTTCAGATGCCTCTTAAAATCATTCATATGTTCTGTAGGGCGCTTTCACAGATTCCTCTACAAATTATTTTCTTATTGCATATTTAATAAAATAATGTTAAAAAAGTTTTAAAACTCTATGTGGCAATTGTGGGAAAACATTACATGTGTACATGCCCTCAGGGCTTCTTCACACATCCATGTTTGCAATTTCATATCTTGACAAAAAGAGCAATGTGTCCATATATATTTTTTAATTGAAGAACACAATATTATTTATGTTGTGTTTCCTAAAGACTACAGTGGATCCCAACAAGCAGACAGTAGTAAAACCTTTTCTTACTTCTGCTGGAGGGAACGCAAATGCAACCGTTCATCATTTGTTGTCAGCTGTTACGGCTGAGAAGAACAGCCATGTTTTAGGATAACCTTTACTTTGTATCACAAAAATTGTACATATAATGTCCAGTTGTATTTCTATTTTTATTTCCACACAATAAAACCTATTTTAAAACTCACTTTAATACTTAAAAGTGTTATTCTCAAGTTGTGTGTTCAGCAGCACATAGCCCTGCAGTCTCCTTACTTCCCAGTTGTTGTGGAGACAGGCACTCCTCCTTGAGTGACAGTTCTGCTACAGTAATCCTGTTGCTGAGCTTATGCTACAGTGACACATTTTACGAATCCCATAAGGACCGGGCAAATTTTTGTTATGGTGCTTTTGTTTTTTCCCTCTCTCATTCAATATAGCCTTATGAGGGCTTGTTTATTGTGGGACGAGTTGTACTTTTGGATGAAACTATCCACTTTATCCTATGACGTACTGGAATGCAGGAAAATAATTATAATTATAGTTTAAAAAAAATCATATTTTTTAAAACAGTTTATTTACTTTGCACAGTATTTGTTAGTCCTCTTTGGGGAATTGAGCATGTGATCATCTGATATAGCAGAAATCATGGTCTCCTATGAATGCCAGCCATAGGCTGGCTTTCTCCGGAGTACAGTATGGACAAAAGGATTTTCAGCAGACCCCTGGCTGTCATGATTGCATTTCGGGTGCGCCGAAGAGAGGATAAAAAGTGCGCCCCCTGTCGGCGCACATTTACCCTTTCACGACCTTTGACGTGTCCATACGTCCAGGAAGGTAAGTATTTACCGATCTTGAACTTATGGATACGTCCAGGCGATTATGCTTCCACAGGAGCTGCACCCGTGCAATTGCCGCTGTGTGATCAGCTGTTCCACAGCTGACACCCATCACTCATTGTCGTTATGACGACATCCGGGTCAGAAAGCTGTAGCAAGTTAGTTAGCTCCCACATTGATATGCTTTATAACTGTGATCAGAGTGCTGAAAGTGAAAGTCCCATAATGGACTAAGTAATAAAAGTGATAAAAAACATTTTTGGCATTTCTGTAGCGATAAGAGCCCGCTTAATCTACAGGCGCATGTCTCCAGAAGCACGAGCAGGGAAATACTGTAACACTTGTGCCCAGACTGGATGGCGCAAGCAAGGATTGTGGCCCCACTGTGCCACAAACTAAACTACCCTGGTGGGGCGTGACTAAGCAGATATCTTGGTGTTCACTGGAGCCCTTAGTGGTGAGGTTAGGCTTGAGCGGCAGGTAGCTGCCTGGTACCACTCCAGGGCTGTGTCTGGCAGCAGCAGCTGAACCCACTGGGGACAGAGCAGTAATGACATGTGTAGACAAGTACAGACTGGCACGACTGGCCCTCTGGTGGGCACAGCTGGCACTCTGGCAGGCAGGCGGGCATGGCTGGCACTCTGGCAGGCAGGCAGGCAGGCACAGCTGGCACTCTGGCAGGCAGGCGGGCATGGCTGGCACTCTGGCAGGAAGGCACGGCTGGCACAGATCAGACTGGGGAAACAGGGACTGATTCGGGAAGGACAGGTACACAGGCAGGTATGAGTGGAATATGGGAACAGGTAGGAACCTGTTCAGACTAGAGGAACAGGAACTGATTCGGAAAGGACAGGAACACGGACAGGTGCGAGTGGAATATGGGAACAAGTAGGAACCTGTTCAGACTAGAGGGATAAAGAGCCGCTGGGTGCGGACCGAGAGCAGAGCCACAAGGTGTGGACCGAGGGCAGAGCAGAGCCGCAGGGTGCGGAGCAAGAGCAGAGCAAAGGCGCAGGGTGCGGAGCGAGAGAAGAGAAGCAGCGTGCGGCGTGAGAGCAAAGGTCGCAGGGTGCAGAGCGATAGCAGCGCAGAGCTGCAGGATGCGGAGCAAGAGCAGCGCAGAGCCGCAGGGTGCAAAGCGAGAGCAGTGCAGAGCCGCAGGGTGCAAAGCGAGAGCAGCGCAGAGCCGCAGGGTGCAAAGTGAGAGCAAAGCAAAGCCGCAGGTGAGGAGCAGGAGCAGAGCAGAGCCGCTGAGGCAAAGAGGTAGCAGAGCAAGGATAGACACAGCAGGGTAAGGAAGGCTACAGACAAGAATACAAACAGGTTCGGGTATAGAACTTAGTTCAGACAAGGACAGACACGGGAACAAATTCGGACAAAGGATTCAGACCTGGGTATGCAGTCGCCGAGGTGGCGGAGACGAGACACAAAGAATACAGGTACGGGCCTGGATATGCAGCCTCCAGTGTGACAGAGACAAGAGCGGAAACAGGACAGGACCTAGCAACTCAGCAGCAGAAAGCTTGGGTAGCTGTTTTTGCAGGTTGAAGAACAGATGGTTTTTGGATGGTTGTGGACGGATGTGATGGTTTAACCACAGATATCCTCCGTCTGATCTGTCTCTGGAAGCTTGGGAGGGAAGTCTTTGCAGGAGACGCAGAACTAGGCTTATCGAAGACTTTACAGAAGACCACCAGGAAGGCCTGTAAGTCCGAGGTGATGGGATCCCCTACTTCCAAGAGGGGGTTGAGCCATTCCAAGGCATCTTCAGTTAAGTAGGATATTAAGAATCCCTCTTTGACCCGATCAGAGAAAAAATTAGGAGCATACCATTCGTAGTGCTGCAAGCATTGCTCCAGGAACACGAGGCACTGCTTTGGATCCCCATCGTACCTTGGCGGATCCCCTGGGATGGATTTAACACTGGAAGCGCAAGTCGCAAGTTGATTAAATACATCTGCAGAGACTGTGATTCGGGCAAGTATAGCGAAAGTCAGAGATTCAGATCGGGTAAAAAATGTATTCGGTGGCTAATACTAGCAGAAAAAAAGTTAATCTTGCTCCAAGAGCGAAGGACCATGAGACTCAGCGGGGACCATAGCCTGCGCAAACTGTAATACTTGCGCCCAGAGTGGATGGCATGAGTGAGGATTGTGGCCTCACTGTGCAACAAACCAGACTACCCTGGAGGGGAGTGACTAAGCAGCTACCTTGGTGTTCACTGGAGCGTCTAGCAGTGTGGTCAGGCTTGTGCGGCAGGTAGCTGCCAGGTACCATTCCCAGAGCTGTGTCTGGTAGTAGCAGCTGATCCCGCTGGGGGACAGAACACTAATGACAGGTGCGGGCAAGTACAGACTGGCACGACTGGCTCTCTGGCAGGCAGGCGGGCATGGCTGGCATGGATCAGACTGGAGGAACAGGAACTGATTCGGGAAGGACAGGAACACGGACTGGAACAAGTGGAATATGGGAACAGGTAGGAACCTGTTCAGACTAGAGGGATAAAGAGCCTCAGGGTGCAGAGCGAGAGCAGAGCCACAAGTTGCAAAGCGAGGGCAGATTAGAGCCGCAGGGTGCGGAGCGAGAGCAGAGCCGCAGGGTGTGGAGCGAGAGTAGAGCAGGGCCACAGGGTGCGGAACAGGAGCAGAGCAGGGCCACAGGGTGCGGAACGGGAGCAGAGCAGAGCCACTGAGGCAAAGAGGGAGCAGAGCAAGGATAGACACAGCAGGGTAAGGAAGGCTACAGACAAGAATACAAACAGGTTCGGGTATAGGACTTAGTTCAGACAAGGACAGACACGGGAACAAGTTCAGGACAAAGGATTCAGGCCTGGGTATGCAGCCCCCTGGGTGACGGAGATGAGACACAAAGAATACAGGTACGGGCCTGGGTATGCAGCCCCCAGGGTGACAGAGACAAGAGCGGAAACAGGACAGGACCTGGAAACTCAGCAGCAGAAAGTAAACTGAGGGAGTTTGATGCTCAGGCATCTCCCTATGGGTGGATACCTATTGGCAATAGGCTGGGGACATATTAGGAGTGTGCACATCATCTCTATAAGACTGAGGTAGTGCAGGCGCCGCCGCCCTAAGCATACAGCCTGGAAGTATGCACACTTCAAGCCAAGAACATGAGGTTCACAGTATGGAGCAGGCAGAAGACAGAACTCACAGCATGGCCCGGAGTGGTGAGTGAGATTGTGTGTCAGCCTGATGGGAGATGGGAATCCATGCAGTGATGCCGGCAGGGACGTTACAAATACCATGTACTGGGAACTACAAAGTACTGGTCACAACAACATACTGGAGACTGCAGTGTACTGGGGACTAGAGCATACTGGGGCCTACAACAGCAGTTTGCAATTTTTAGATTGACAGAGGCATTTAACAAGTCAACAACCGCACACGGAGCTTCTCTCCACCCACAGCTATTAGAGGCAGATGATGGCTGAATAACAGCCATACAGTCATTATTTGCCAGAAAAGATGCAGGCTCAGCATGTGAGCCTGCATCAAAGGCAGGGAGCCAAATTATGATGGACATAGTTTGTCATAAGTTGTTAAGGGGTTAAGTGACACACTGCAGAGCCACAGAGCTCAGTGATTGGCTCAACTGGGGATGTAAGCTGTCAATGTAACATCACCAATGCAGCCAAAATGAGGAGTCGGTACTGAAGAGGGTGAGTACTACCTGTCTTTGTTATATTATATGGTCCTTTTTTCTAAAAGTCAGCTCTCTTTTAAAGGGGTTGTCAGCCGCTGATAGCTGTTCCCTATTCAAATGAATATGGGGTGGATGTATAGTACCCATCCTTGGCCACTATTTTGTCGACGGAGCTGTGCTGTACAGCTCCGCAGTTGAGCACTACTGGTAGCTGCCAACACCAGGAACAGCTGATCAGGTGGGGTGACCCCACTGATCACCGATTGATTATCTACAGTTGAAATAAGAA